>JAJQKT010000022.1:0-725937 GCA_030512225.1 Rauvolfia tetraphylla
TTTCTACTAACTACAGTGAGAAACCCGAGAAGTTTGATGATACAAATTTTAAAAATGTGGCAACAAAAGATATTGTTCTATTTGACTACCATGAATCTCTCAAGATTCTTGATAGAGGAAGTTTCTAATTTACCTGATGGAGAAACAGATATCCAAGTCATCAATGCGGTTGATGCTTGAAAACATTCTGATTACCCTTGTCGAAACTATGTCAAGAAAAGCTTGCATGACTCATTGTATAGTGTTTATAGTGCACAAGAAACAGCAAATTAAGGCACTATGGGAATCTATTCCTTTGAAATGTGTTTCAGGAACTAGGGCTTAGTCCATCAGTTCCAGTTCATGTTCATTATTTGGTACTATATAAAAAATTAAACTGAAATAAACATTTCAATTTAATTTATAAAATTTTATATAATTCAATTCAATTTTCAATTTCTGTACTCGAAAACTGAACCGAAAAGTAAAATTCTAAAAAATTATATATAAATGTATTTTAATAATAAATTCTTGGCTTAACAATGCATTATTAAAACACATTCTCTTGTTAAAAAACTAAAATTTTAAAGTAAATTGCTGTTTAACATATTTCAGTAATAAGTTGTTAAGCCAATAACTCATTACTAAAATACCTCCATATTTAACCTTTTCCAATTCTGATTTTCAACCAAACTAGTTCGAATTATTTCGGTTCAATTTTGTTTTTTTTTTTAAAAAAATCGAACCAAAAATTAAAATTTCAAACTAAAAATTAAAAATTTCAAACTAGACTACAAGAGGAAGGAATAAATGCTTTGGTAAAATGGAGAATCTTTGCGTTAACTACATAACCATACACGTGGAGATTTATTCAGTACAATTATTTCTAGGAGTGGAATAGAGTACAGAGGGATTTGATAAGCAATCCCAGTTCAACAAAGAAACATCAAGAAATAGTTTATTGGTAATAAGGCATGGTACTTGATCATATTCTTTCAAGGATAGACTTCAATGATACTTCTGAAATCTATCATGGGAAACATCTTGTAACCACTGAAACCAGCTTCCTCAATCAGAGAAGCCCATTCTTTTTTCAGTTCTTTCTTTGGTGCCAAAATATATCATCATCTCCATGTCCATAGATAGCTGTGCCTTAACTAATTCATTATGATGTTTCTGATCCTCCATTAAAACAATATCTAAGATTATCACCTTTCCACCTTTCTCCTTTTCTGGAATCGCCTTTTTTGCAATTTTTTGAGTATCTTCACGCAATCTTCGTTCTTCCAATCGTGAAGAACCCACTGTTTGTCAATCACAATAACACTTTAGATCCCGTAATGTATCTCAATTGGTCACATGCATGTAATTAAGAATTATGTTTAGTTCGATCGATATGCTCGTAAAGTCAAGGAACACAATAGAACAGTAATAGCCATAAAATGCCGTGCCATTTTGTTGAGTTAAGGCCATAATACCGGTTAGGAGAAAATTCATACTATAAAGGAACAATTCTACCTTAAGAAAGATTGCATGAGCAGAGGGTATTTTCTCAAACATGTCTCCGGCAACAAAGTCCAAGTTCTCCGTTGGCTCAAGATTGGCCACCACATGGGGAAGATCAAACACCGTGCACTTCAAGCCAGGGAAAGTTTTGGCGATGGCTTTGGAGACTCTGCCCGTACCTCCTCCAACATCCACCATAGAAGTTAAGCCGTCAAACAAAAAACTTGTAGTCCGGGATCAGCAATTTCGAGAGCAATTGCGAGTCAATGGCCATGAGCTCATCGAAATTTTTTGCCGTACTTGTCTTGAGAGCAAAACTCCCAATACTTCATCTCATGAGCTGTTTCAAAAGTAGTTTCATCCTCATTCTGAAACCACTGGGTCATGGCATTCCAAGCCTTGACGTCAGCAGTTTCAAACAAGAAAAGCACAAATGGTCTTAAGCACATTGGCTCACTTGTCACCAGAGAACGGCTTAAGTGAGTGAGTGCATAAACGTTCGGTTCTTCTTCAGAGAAATAGCCAGCACTCACTAATACACGCATGAGGCGCTGTATGTAGGGAGCTTTGGAGGGATTGACTGGGAGAGCTTCAGTGAGCTCAGAAAGAGTCATAGCGTTGCCATGATTATGTATTGCATCTGGAATACCCAGTTGAATTGCACATTTTAACGAGGCAGTGCTTGTGAAGAAGAATCCCAGGTTCACAAAATGAGCATGAGCTTTACGAATCTCTGCGAATTGCGAATCCATTGCAGATTTTTACTTTTGAGGCTGTAAAGAGAAAAATTACGGGGGAAAATTCTTTGAGAGAGGGAAGAGCAGAGGGGGTTGGAACGAGAAGAAGAATTGGCCGTCACTTCCCCTATTATGCGAAGAAGACAGGTTATGTCTGCATCTGCAGTCTCCTCTGTAAAGGCTTTATCAATGTGGGGTGCAAATTCTTACCAAAAAGGACAAAAAGGTAAAAGCAAAAGAGAGTTGGGATATTACACTACTAGAATAAACGGGATTAGCGACAGATACTAGTGACGGCCACATTCGGTTGCTAATTTTGAGACCACTTAGCAATGGATTACAAAGCTTTGACCAGAAAATTTCGTTCGTCGCAAATCCGTCGCTATTTTGCGACGAATTTGCGGAGATAAATAATTTCGGTTTTAAAAATAAATTTTATAATTCAAAAATACTATGCATCGCTAATCTCTAGCTAATTAGCGACGATTGTGTTAAATTTTTTAAAAGTAAAATTTAGAAACCCCTAAACCCTATTCGTTACTAATCCATCGCTAATTATCGAGGGATTAGTGACTCGAAATAATAAATTTTTATATTCTGTAATTATTCAAATTAAATTTACTATTGCCGTTGCTA
Source organism: Rauvolfia tetraphylla (assembly GCA_030512225.1). NCBI lineage: Eukaryota > Viridiplantae > Streptophyta > Magnoliopsida > Gentianales > Apocynaceae > Rauvolfia > Rauvolfia tetraphylla. The sequence continues at coordinate 2,859 of JAJQKT010000022.1, forward strand.
ATCTCTCGCTAATCGACGACTGATTAGCGACGTGCCCTATTAAATTTTTTAAAACTTAAAATTTAGAAATTCTAAACCCTATTTCGTTTGCTAATCCCTCGATCGATCGACGAGGATTAGCGACGAAATAATAATTTTTAATTTTTTTAATTTAGAAAATTCGAAACCTTTTCCATTACTAGCCCTTGACTGATTAGCGAGGATAGCGACAACAATAATAAATTTTTATATTCGTAATTATTCAAATTAAATTTACTATTGTCGTTGCTAATCCTCGCTGATCAGCGTAGGATTAGCGACTACTTATTAAAATTTTTTAAAACTTAAAATTTAGAAACCCTAAACCACTATTCTCATGCTAATCCCTAGTCGATCGGCGAGGGATTAGCGACTGACGTAATAAATTTTTTTTAATTTTTTTAATTTGCTAAATTCAAAACCTTTTTTCCATTGCTAATCCCTTTCGCTGATTAGCGAGGGATTAGCGACGAAATAATAAATTTTTATATTCTCGTTATTATTCAAATTAAATTTACTATTGATGTTGCTAATCCCTCGCCGATTAGCGACGGCACTTATCAAAATTTTTAAAACTTAAAATTTAGAAACCTAAATCCCTATTACGTTGCTAATCCTCACGATCGGCGAGGGATTAGCGACTGACGTAATAAATTTTTTTTAATTTTTTTTAATTTGCTAAATTCGAAACCTTTTTCCATTGCTAATCCTTCACCGATTAGCGAGGGATTAACGACGTAAATAATAAATTTTTATATTACGTAATTATTCAAATTAAATTTACTATTGCCGATTTGCTAATCCTCGCGATTAGCTGAGGGTTTAGCGACGGCCTTACAAAATTTTTAAAACTTAAAATTTAGAAACCCTAAACCCTATTTTGTTGCTACAAAGCTATTAGAGAAATATAGTAATATAAGAATGCGTAAAAATTGGAGAGAAATTTGAAAAAAAAAAGAATTCTGAGTAGCAAAATTGCCTAAAAGGATATCGCGTTGGGCAACTCATATTTTGTTCAATGTAATGACAACAAAATTTTATTATGAATCGAATTTTGACTGTTTGAGACTTTTTAAAAAAAAGCAAAGCAATAACGGATAATAATTTGATATTATTACACTCATAAAGCAATAATGTCATGCATGCACGATGGCGTTATTGGTTTTTTCACGATGGGATCAACACTCCGTGGTGAAGGAAAAAGATTTGCCTTTGAGAGTTACAAGTTGCTTGGTTAGAAACGGGGGTCTCCTTTTCTTTTGTATCCTCTCTTTCGGTTGAAGACATGCAACAAGATGCAGAAGAAGGCCTTATTCCTATAGAAATATTAGTTGCTCCAATTTGAGGGATGGGGTGGGGGGCTCAAATCATTTTTATTTTGTGAACTTTTTTGTGAATGAAATGTTATACGAAATGAGTGGGAATTGTTAAGCGCAAAATAAATTTATTAATAAATGATAATTTTTTAATAATTTTTTATTTTTTATTTTTTTAATAAATTCTAGCATGGTGGCTCCTGCCAACTATAAGGGCGTCCTTAGGTTTAATTTATTTTGCTAAATCTTTTGTGATTAAGACATTCAATGAAGGTCTAAACTCTTATGGATTTAATTTATTTCAATTAAAGATTGTTTCTTTAATCTTGATTTTGATTAATTGTTAGTGGTGAAAAGTCTAGTTTAAATTGGACTACAGTAATAATAACACATTATAAAATTGATTAGAAATAGATTCGGGTTTCTTTATGTGATTTCTAGTGAGTAGGAAACAAAAGGCAATGAATTCTATATAGGTGTTTGTGGCTTTGATAATTAAAATTACGTAGAGATACGATTGGTTTATTAATTAAAAAGTTAGGAGCTTTTCACCAATAGATTGAGTTTAGCTTATAATTGAAAATTCTATAATTAATCAAGTTGAGAATTAATTTAAAAAAATTAATTATTTGTCATAGGAGGAGTAAGTTGGATTTGAAGTGTCATAATCTATTCATTGTCATTAATTTTTAATTAATATAATTATTAAATTTTGTATTTATTATTATTATTAGTTATTTTTATTGGTAATTAAATTTTAAATAAAATCACACTTATTTTGATTTAAGTGGGGTTATAAGTAAAAAGAATTTTTTAGTTATGTAACAATCCTCGTTGGGACAACTTGTATTTATTACTTTATTATTTGTTTGATGTTTGTGAACTTGTAAATTTTATATTATTATACTATATTTTATTAATAGAAATAAGAGATTAAGTTATATGAATAGATAAAATATTTATAGTAATACATAAAATATTACATTTCTAAATAAATAAAATATGATAAAAATAATAAAAATAAATACACTATAATATTTTATATAGTGTCTTATTCTAATTCTTAGTATAGTTAGTAATGAATACAGTTAGTAATGAATAAAGTCACCAATGTTTGTGTTTTCTTTAAATGACAAAACAAGTCACGGATGTTGTTTCTTCATACTATTATATAATCAAAACATTATCCGAATCAAATCTTCACATCGCTCTAATCAACGAAATAAATTTTAGCCTAATAAAGCGAGACGTGAAAATCATAAGAATCTTAAAATGATGGAGAAAAAAAGTTAAAAAAGCCTACCCCCCACAGCACCGACGATCCCAAGCTTCCAGTTCACCATTGTGTTGGCCACTTTAAAAAGTGCCAAAAAAAAAGTCTCGATGTGCCAAAGAAATCTTGGTCTGATAATTCACTATCAAAAAAAGAAAAATTGTATTATTACCATTCTCATGATATAAAATCTTTTATACATAGACACTGACAAATAAGTAATTCGCACGTGAACTCTTAGAGAAGATCGGCATCTAATTGTTGGAAGATTAGGGGCCCATAAATTGACTCCATGCCATAGACGATTAACCTGTGAATGGGAAAGGTCGTCAGCGGACAAAATTACCGTTCCCACCAATAATTATTGTCAATTCTACGTAGCAAAATTGCCCGAAAGGATATCGCGTTTATATTTATCACAAAAAAATTTACTAGGAATCGAGTTTATATTTTTTGATTTTTCACGATGGGTTGAACACTCCGTGGTGAAGGAAAAAGAGTTGCCTTTGGAAAGACTGGTTAGAAACGGGGTCTCTTTTTCTTTTGTATCCTCTCTTTCGGTTGAAGACGTGCAACAAGATGCAGAAGAAGGCCTTATTCCTATAGAAATATCACGTGCTCCAATAAAATATAAATAGTTACTTTTTAAAATAATCATTAAATTAAAAAAATCGATCAAATAATTAGAAAATAATTCTCGTAAAAAGTAATATGTAAGGCTGATTAAAAGTCGAGGATTGATGAAGACCATATCTAAAATGATTGAACAAAATAAAGAGTATGCTTGGATAAAGTTTCGCACGAAACTTAATATAATTTTTTATTTTAAATTTTACTTTTTTCTCACAAAAAATTTTCTTTCCCAAAATTCAAAACAAAAAATTTTAAAACAAAAACTAAATAATTATCACGCCAACCAAGGAAAGGTCTTGTCCTCATCTTTCATGGAAAATACATATATGAAGGACTGCCAACCGTTCACCGTCCTTCTAAATGAATCAAAGTCAGCATCAATATTTATGTAAATTCAAATTTTAAAATAAAAATATATTTAAAATAAAATATATATTTTAAAATAAAAAATATAAATTATTGTTATTTAATTCTTAAAGAAATCTATGCAGTCTAATTAACGCAGGGGCCAAGTCTCATCACTTGTTTTTTATCGTGCTCATGAAAAGATTTACGTGATCTGATCAATAAAGTGTAGTGGCATTTTTAATATTTAATGATGGGGCAAGATTTTTTGGCACAACGTGTCTGTATAGCAACAGGTATTTGCAGTCCCCAACTCACTTTTGCTTTTACATTTTTTTTCTTTTTTCTTTTTTTTGCTAAGAATTTGCACCCCACATTGATAAAGGACAATAAATGGAGAAATGCAAATAGAGCGTACATTATTTAAAGTAAATTAAATAATTAAATTGAATTAAATTTTAATTTATTTTATTTTTTAATTTTAATATTAAATTTTTGATTTTTATTTTTAATTAAAATTCAATTTAATTTTTAATTTAGATTGTGATCGGATAGAGTTTGGTTTTGAGATTTTATATTTTGAGTTTCGAAAGAGAGAAATTTTTATAAAAGAAAAAATAAGATGTGAGATGAGAAATTTATATTGAGTTTTGTGTGAAACTCAATCTAAGTAAAACCTTAGACCAAACAGGGTAAGATCATGACAAGTAGATACAGGTCCTTATCAGTGTGGGTGCAAAATGTCCCATTCTATGGTTAATCATTCCGATTCGATGCTGAAGCCTTTTTTATCAGTATATATAGATAACTATTTTTACTATTTAATTAGTTACTATTTATTATTTTTTGATCTAACGTTTATGACGTATGAAATGTATTTTGAGTTATCAAAATTAAGAAAAAAAAAAGATAAAAGTTTGAAACGATTTGAAAATTTTTTAAAATCATCATTATTTTCTAACACCCACTTTCTTCAACCACTTATACTAAATTCTCTATCTTTTTTCTATCTTTCTCTTTTATTTATGTCTTCTGTCTTCTCTCAGCTACTGCTCTGAAAGTCTTCAAATATTAAAAAACAAAACGATTCATTCTTTTCAAGATCTTCATTTTGTGTTAAACAATTTCGACGAACCTTCAAGTTTTTTTTCGAGATCCAAACTCTTTTTTTTTTATTTACTAATAGCTAAAATGAAGTTAGATATTATGAGTTTTTGTTAGACTATTTGGTGCTCCTACGCTATAGACATCTTCACTAAAAAAAGATTTATGATCTACTTGTGGAGGCAAAGAAAGCGATGTATTGATTTTCTTGGCTTGAAGAATGATTTCGACAGTTGAATATTCATATGACTTCAAATTGGCTTCTACGCTATATAAAGTGAATATGACGATTTTTTCGGCTTGAAGAATGATTTCGGTAGTGGAATACTCTTATTACTTCAAAGAACGATTTTAATGGTGAAGAATTTTAATATTGGATCTTTTTTTTTCTAACTTTAGAACGATCTGCTTTGAATTGATATTTACATGAAACTGAATACATCTGATTTGCTTAAGAGTGAATAATTATTCATGTAAGATTGAATAATTATTCTCCGTTAAATGAATACACATCAAGAAAATTATCAAGAAAATTATTCATAGAAAATACATATATTAATGATCAGACCACGAGGATCTGTTAATATTATTTGTAAAATTAATAATTTCACATATTATATTAAAAAAAAGCCCAAGGACTCTGTATTATTATTTAAAAATAAAATATTTTAAATTTAAACTCTATACAAACATGTCAAAATCTAAATTATATCTCACACACTCAATATTTTTTTAAAAAAAAAAGAAAAAAGTCTAAGATAACCCTAAAAAGAGTTACATGGAAGTCACGTGTTTGATTTCTATTAGTTACTAATAGAACATTTGGACTGAAGGTCATAAATTGTTTATTTCAACAAATTGAAGAGGATATCTAATTGTCTTCCATCATTACATTTTATGATAGAAGGAAGAAAGAGTTCGTCTAAGTACTGCACATTATAGGCAACAAACAAGATAACACATCCGAAATTGTCCAAGTAGTGCACATTATGGGTGTGATTGGATAGAGTTTGGTTTTGAGATTTTTTTGTCTTTGGATTTCGTGAGAGAATTTTTTATAAAGAGAAAAAATAAAATTTAAGATGAAAAAATCGTATTGGATTCCGTGCAGAAATTTGTGCAAAATTAGGTCAGCCCCATGCTGAGGAAGAACTGTTACTGTCGCGTGTGGAGCATGAGAATACGATGGGGAAAGTTCAGAAGAGATTCTGCAGAATCATAGCCATGGCAACTTTTGCTTGTATCATGGCCACGTAGAATAGCACTTTAATGCCTTCTTTGAGCGACAATCACAGAAAGGACGGGTGGAGAGAGAAAGGGAAGAGGACGTGGGCTCTCCTCGAAAAGTCTGAACCTGCTGCTGCCATAAAGGACTGCCCACCGTTCACCATCCTTCTAGATGCATCAAAAGTCAGCATCAACATTTATGTAAATTCAAATTTTAAAACAAAAATATATTTAAAATAAAATATATTTTTTAAAACAAAAATATAAATTATTATTATTTAATTGTACAAAAGCCTACTTCCTGTAGAACAATACTTTTATCAAGAATAATAATTGATCATACCACGTGATTCTTTCATAAGCATATAAAAAAATAAATATGAGACAGCTATGTTGTTGGTCCTTGCATTAAAAAACAAATAAGAGACAGCTATGTAGTTGGTCCCTGCATTAAAAAACAAATAAGAGACAGCTATGTAGTTGGTCCCTGCATTAAAAAACAAAAAAGAGACAGCTATGTAGTTGGTCCCTGCATTAAAAAATAAATAAGACACAGCTATGTAGTTGGTCCCTGCATTAATATTCTCTGAATTCATCAGAATTATTTTCCCATTTTGGACATCTGCTTAAAATACTCCATTTATTTATAAATATAAATTTTTTTGTTTCTTTTCGTACTTATACTTAGATAGGATTTGATTTTAAAATTAAATTTAAAATATATTTATAATTTTTTTGTCCTAACTTTTCTTTTTTTTGGTAAAATTAATTTTTGACCATTTCGATTAAATAAAAAGCTTTTTCTGAATGGTGTTTATAGTTTTAGAAACGAATTATTGATCTTAGAACATTGAGGGTAATTATCGATAAGACAATGTCTTGTTTATAATTTTTTTATAAATTTTTAAAAAATCGAACTGAAAATTAAATGTTCATATCAACCAAATAATCTAATGAACACCGTCGAAAATAACACCTCCACATACTATTGATCAGACCAAGTGGCTCTTACAGAAGTATATAAGAAAACAAATACAGAGACAACTATACAATTGGCCCCGCATTAATATTGCCTGAATTAATCAAAATTATTTCCCCAAGTTGAGCATCCGTCTAGAATACTAGTTTTCCCATTTTCAATAACTCTCTTCTGCTGCATCTGCTTCTTCCATAAATGTCTTTGCCCGCCTTGCCTTTGATGGCCGCCTTTAACCATCTCTTCTTGGTCAATTAACCGGACATTTATATTAAAATAATATTATATTTAATAATTTAATAAATCGTACATTTCTGAATATACAAATTATATTAGAAAAAATTGAGTAAAATATTGGTCAAAGAAGTAAAATACACATATATAAAGAGTGGAAAAATTTTTCATTTATCGGTGAACTTATAAAATTAGATGGAAATAAATGTCGATCTACGTAAATAATTTTTAATGTTCTGCAGTGAATATTAAGCGTACTTCTTGAGTTTATTTTTTTTTGGGTGGGGGAACAAGTGCACTCCTTGAATAGATAGCAACTCAAAGTGATATTTTAAAAGTTTTTATAATACGCAATTTGTAAAAATTGTCCAATAGTCATTTTTTGTCTTAAGCATGTTCTTAATTTTAATTTCTGTAATTTTAATATAATTTCTAATTTCTTCAAAAGAATACATTTATTATTGCCGATTTTATGGTAGAGTTCAGTTGAAATTCATATGCGTAATCTACATGTATTCAATTTGAGGGATACAATCATTAAATTTTGTTCAACACCCCTGAAAATCATTGGAAATAAAGACCACACACATTTTTTTAAAAAATACAATTCAACCGAATTTGATAATTTATGATTGAATATATGACTGATTTAAGATTATAGACTGAATTTGATATATGTGTAGATATTTTTTTAAAAAAAATGCTTACTATTTAGTAAATTTACTCTTCAAATTAAACTTATGTTTGTAATACATGTAAACTTGAGTCGTGGTTGTACTTGGCTTGTTTGTTGCCACTTGAAGCTTTTACAATCAGCAGGACGGCAGCTCCTTAAATTATCGTCTTTTGCTCACCAAAATCTGATGCTTCTTCCATGAAGGACCTGCTTACCTTATCTTTGATAGTCCTTTCCACCACCCCTTCTTGATTCATCAAAAGTCAGCATCAACATTTATGTTAAACCAGCTCTCATGATCTGCCGACGAAGTTTTCAAGAAGTAAATGAATATCTGATTTGCTTAAGAGTGAATAATTATTTATGTAAGATTGAATAATTATTCTCCGTTAAGTGAATACACATCAATAAAATTATTAAGAAAATTATTCATGGAAAATACATATATTAATGATCAGACAACGAGGATCTGTTAATATTATCTGTAGAATTAATAATTCCACATATTATATTAAAAAAAAGTCCAAGGACCCTGTATTATTATTTAAAAATAAAATATTTTAAATTTAAACTCTATGTAAATATATCAAAATCTAAATTATATCTCACACACTCAATATTTTTTTTTAAAAAAAGAAAAAAGTCTAAGATAACCCTAAAAAGAGTTACATGGAAGTCACGTGTTTGATTTCTATTAGTTACTAATAGAACATTTAGACGGAAGGTCATAAATTGTTTATTTCAATAAATTGAAGAGAATATCTAATTGTCTTCCATCATTACATTTTATGATAGAAGGAAGAAAGAGTTCGTCTAAGTACTGCACATTATAGGCAACAAACAAGATAATACATCCGAAATTGTCCAAGTAGTGCACATTATAACTTGTGCAAAATTAGGTCAGCACCATGCTGAGGAAGAACTGTGAATGTCGCGTGTGGAGCATGAGAACATGATGGGGAAAGTTCAGAAGAGAAATTCTGCAGAATCATGGCCATGGCAACTTTTGCTTGTATCATGGCCACGTAGAATAGCACTTTAATGCCTTCTTTGAGCGACAAGCACAGAAAGGACGGGTGGAGAGAGAAAGGGAAGAGGACGTGGGCTCTCCTCGAAAAGTCTGAACCTGCTGCTGCCATAAAGGACTGCCCACCGTTCACCATCCTTCTAGATGCATCAAAAGTCAGCATCAACATTTATGTAAATTCAAATTTTAAAACAAAAATATATTTAAAATAAAATATATTTTTTAAAACAAAAAATATAAATTATTATTATTTAATTGTACAAAGGCCTACTTCCTGTAGAACAATACTTTTATCAAGAATAATAATTGATCATACCACGTGATTCTTTCATAAGCATATAAAAAAAACAAATATGAGACAGCTATGTAGTTGGTCCTAGATTAAAAAAACAAATAAGAGACAGCTATGTAATTGGTCCATGCATTAAAAAAATAAATAAGAGACAGCTATATAGTTGGCTCTTGTATTAAAAAAAACAAATAAGAATCACGTGACCTCTTGTGGTGAATTCTATCTATAGGTGGGGTCATAGTCCGAGTTCACTTAAAAATTTCCCAGAGAAATTAGAGGTTTATTTGTGAAATTGTAAAAAATTTTAGATAAAAATAAATATTGATCTGCATGTGCAGTTATATCTTTAGACAGTTTTAATACAAGTCATTGATCAAATGTGAAGCTATTTGATATGAAGGGGTGATCTCTTCCCCTCTTAATTTTCTTCTTCTTTATGTCTCTTATCAACCAAATAAAGAGTAATTTTAGATTGAGTTCTGTTACATGACTCAACGAAAATTTTCATCACTCGAGTTTTATTTTTTTAATAAATAATTTATTTTTATCAAACTTAAAATAAAAAATTTTTTAAATTTAAATTTAAACTCTATGTAAATACACTCAAGATAAATTATTCATTTATCTCTTTATTTATTCTCCTCTAATTTTACTGTCTCTTTTACTCCAACGATACAAAGTGTCGGTATTGAAAATACAACAACCATATCTGACCAAGAAGGTCTTTCAAAAGCATTTAGTATGTAAAAGACAAATAAAGACACAGCGATGCAGTTGGCCCCTACAATAATATTGCTTGCATTAATCACAACTACTTTCAATCAGTGCCTTCCTTGCCAATTCTCTGCCTCTTTGTTCGGTCTGAGTACAGCATTTTGTTCGGTCTGATTACAGCATTTTTGAATAGTAACTAAAAAACAAAAACTATTTAAAGCTTTTTGATCACATTCACAATGAGATGCCGACAGAAATTGTCTTCGTTTTGATTACTTATTACTGCAATATTTGGAGGAGAAAAGATTATTTCTCGTTGCTAGGAAAAGAGGTGATTCAAGAACACCATTTGGAAAATGATTGAATAAAACAAAAACCAACCAAGAAAAGATCTTGTTAATGTTATCCGTAGAATTAATGATTCGATAGATTACATTAAAAAATAATTAAAAAAAACAAGGGGACCTTGCATTACTGCATAACGCATGGTTGTTCTCTTATATTACCTATTTACTGCATTATCTCAGCCTTTATCTGGAGCATGGAGTGCTGCCCAAACTCCAATTCCAGTATATATTTTTCAAAATCTTTCTCATGATTGAAAACTTCCGACAAAAAGAGAAAAAATTAAATAAGAAGAAAAGATCGAAAATTTATTTGAAAAATCAATATTGATCTTCAACTCTAAATTTTCTGAAAAATGCATGTAAATATGTAATATTTTTACAGAATTAGAAAAAGTAATATTGCTCAAAAAAATATGCCAACAGACAAATATCAATACTATTTCAATTTGGCATTTAAAAATCTCTATATTTGTAGAGTCAAAATATCTTTTCAGAAATTAAATCGAAGTTGGCACTTCAACACAACAGTTAAGTAATGTTTTTTTTATAAAAAATAATTAGTGAAAATAATGTAGTTAATAAAACAGATATAGCCTTACATATAAATGGTTGTGGATGCATTTTAAGATATTGAAACCACTACCCATGAATCTTTTTCCTGAAGTTTTCTGCAAGCAAACCTATGGAAAACTCTCGGATAAGAGAGGGATTTCACAACAAGAAAATACGCTATTAGCGACGGACAAAGTCCGTGGCTAAATTTGCTGACGGTTTAGCTAACAAAAACATAACTTTGACCAATTTGCGACGGACACCTAATTTTAATATTAAAAAATATTTTTTTAAGTCTATAATTGCTTCGTCGCTAATCCATAGATAATTAGCAAGGGATTAGCGATGCAAAACTAATTTTAATATCAAAATAAATATTTTCAAATTCTCCAACATGCCCGTCGCTAATTACTCGCTAATTAGGGAGGAATTAGATTCTCCAAATTAAAGTTAAATATTAAAGACTATTTTATAAAAATTAACATTTGGTGTCTTTGATGTGGTAATTATAGTGGAAAGAAAAAGGTGATGACTTTCGTTACGTGGAGTTGTTTAAAAAAGTTCACACTTTCCAAAGAGGGTCAAAGCAGGGCGAGTTTGTCAATGACAAGTCACGACAAACTTTGGTACGAATAAATTTTCTCTTACACTTATAAATTACCAATTGAAATTTTTAATATTTATTTTATTTTTAATTTTTGCGGGATAAAGTTAACGCAATTAAGGAACGTTATTCTTAGCCAGAGTCGGAAAGTTCTGTTACTTCTCATCAACCGCCTGATGAGAAGTCACTATTCCTTGAGGTTGGGGGAGGTTTCAAGAAGAACTGTGTATTTGGATTAGGCTCTGAGGGATCGAAGGTTAGACGGAGGTTGAATCATTCTTCTAGTTCTGAGGGGGTACCTATTTCCTCGTTTCACGATGTTATCCAGTTACAAAAGAGGTTGAATGACGAGACCAAGATACGGCTGAAAGTTGAGAAGAAGTTGTGTCACGTTCAACAGAGTATGACAGATTATCTATCATTTCTGTTACAGACTTTGAATCTGCCTCCGCTTCCATTGCTTGGTGGGAATGACGATACATATAATGACGACGACTACACGGTTGATCCACCCACGAATTCGCCATCGACACCGCCATCGCCCTCAGCTCCAGCTCCAGAATCCGCCGTCTAGGCTAATTAATATACTAGATTTTGATTTTGCAAATGTATGACTTTATTTGCTACTTGATTTTTTTAGATATTTATTTTATTAATTTGTATTTGTAAGAATATTGCTTTCTTTAGATATTTATTCATGTAGAATATTTTTATTTTATAAGGTTTTAATTTTTTAAATTTTTTACAGGGAAAATTTAATATAATTTTTTAAAAATATTTTAAAAATTTTTTTAAAAAATTTACTGACGGATTAGCAACGAAGATTTTAAATTTTTTTTAAGATGATTTAGCGATAGATTAGCGATGAATTTTTTAAAAAGATGTCGACGCATTAGCAACATGATTAATGACATATATTTTTTAATTTTTTATAAAATAATAGTGACGAAAACTTAAAATTTAAATATTTTTTCAATTTAAATATTCGTTGCTAATCCATCGCTAATTAGCGATGGAAAAGTAAACTAAAATAAAAAAATTAAATGTAGATTAACGATCAATTTTGCGAGGAGGTGTTTAAAAAATTATTATTAAAATCGGTCGCTAATCCGTCACTAATTTGCGACGTATTAGCAACCCGTAACTATAATTTTTTTAAAATTCAAGACGTCCGTCGCTAATTCGATGCAAAATCCGTCGCTATTAGGCAAGCCAAGACTTTGACCAATTTTAAATTGGGTCGCAAATCTATCGCAAATTGCGACGGAATCCATCGCTAATTGCGAGGGAAATGAGTTTCGTTGTAATTTACGACGTCCCTTTTACAGCCCCTCGCTAATCCGTCGCTAACCTTGCATTAGCGACGGATTGGTCCGTCGCTACAGCCAATTTATCTTGTAGTGTTTGTTTACGAAAATTAATCAATTAAAGAAGAATTTTTTAAATAAACTTTTTGATACTGATCTTTGTAGGGGTGGACATTATTTCGTTTTGGTTAGGTTCATTTCGATTCATGATTATAATATATATTTCGATTCAGTATTCAATTTTAATACTCAAATAAATAATTAATTTTTTTAAAAAAATATAAATGCATTTCCAAAATGTGTTTATATACTGCAAAAGATAAAACATAATCATATTGTGTTCATTTGCTGCTTTGCAACTTTAGTGCTTCAGATGTATCGTCAGTTTGAACACATTACATTCTTCCTCTTCTTTTTTTTTAAAATTTTAATTTAGAATCAAACTGAATCGAATCGATTCGATTTTTAAAAAAAATAAAAAACTAAACAGTACCATCGAAAATCAGTTACCCACCCCTAAATATTTGATGGTTCTCTCAGATCTCTAGTCTTCTATTGCTAACCGGAAATGACAAATGGAGAAATTCAGAGATGATTAAGTGGAAATCTGCTTCTTGAGTATTTTCAGAGACAAATAATTCACTGACCCAAAAAAAACAGAAAAAAAGAAGAGAAGGATTTGATTGATAGAACAAGCACGATGTAACCAAAAGCGGGAAGAATTAGGGTTTTGTAACCCTACCATAATGCTAACTACATAAACAACATAACGTACTACAATGTGCACTGTTTCAAACTTCAGCTGATCTTGGCCGTTGATTCCTCATCCCTGTAGGCTTAGTCACTCTAGGCAAGAAACGATGAGAATTCGTAACGCAAGATTGTGCTGCGAAAGTTGAGCATATTATAGCTTGTGCAAGATTAGGTGAGCACCATGCTGAGGAATAACTGTGAATATCATCTGTGGAGCATGAGAGTATGATGGCGAAAGTTCAAAAGAGAAATTCTGCAGAATCATGGCTAAGGCAAGTTTTGCTTGCACCATAGCGAAGTTCTGCCCCATGCAAATTCTGGGTCCCCTACTGAAAGGCAGAAACGAAGCTTGACCCTTTGTTGCTCTGGACACTCCTTCCGCAAACCTCTCTGGTTTGAACTCTTTTGCATCATCACCCCATATTTTAGTATCACGATGCAATATGATCACTGGCAATGTGACAATCACCCCTGATGGCAGAGAAAGTGCTCCTATCTTTGTGTCTTCTTGAATTGTGCGATTGAGATACACTATTGGCGGATACAACCTAAGAGTTTCGTTTAAGATCATAGTCACCTGCCATATAAATATTCATAAGATTGATGAAAGTTGTGTTTTTTTTTATAATTTTTTCAATGTGGATGTGTATGTAAGACCACTTTTTCAATCATCGATAAATTTAGATGTTCGATAATTTCTTAAAAAAAATAAGAAAAAGAACTTACAACTTTTAAATGATTAAGCCCTTCGACATCTGGTTCATTCTTCCCAAACTTTTCCAGAACTTCTTCTCTGGCACGCGATTGCCATTCTTGATGTCCTCCCAGTAAGATCAATGTCCAGACAAGCAACGAAGAAGTGGTTTCATGCCCACCCACGTAAAAGAGTTTGCACTCTTCAATAATTTCTTGGATGGTCATCCCTGAATTCTTGTTCCCATTTATTTGAATCTCTTCTTGGTTAGTTTCCAATAATATGCCCAGTAAATCAGCATTACAAGCTTTCCCTTCTTTCATTGCCTTCAATCTCTTCTTGATGATCTCTTTGATTGAGTCAGAAACTGTTTTTCCAATATATTTCATCCTCCTGTTCCTCTTGGTTGGCAGAAACCTACAAACAATAATTCAGATGTAAAAAATGCAGGATATGAAATTACTACCAGTAGCTTTCCCAGGTTTCATTCTTTATGAAGTAAGATTTGAAGAAAAACTAGTCTACCTAGAAAAATTCACAAGGACTTGTAACAAAAATTGTTTCTTACCTCCAACCGGGAAGGATAAACGATCTTATAAGTTCCATAATTTGTTCTAACAGCTCTTTTTGAAGTTCAAATATCTTTCTCCCTTCTTCATAACTACTACCAAATGCTGTACGAGCAAGTGCATCACTAGTTAGTCTTTGAATGTATGGCCAAACATCCAACTCGCCAGATCCCTTTGGGAAACAATGGCCTCCCATTTCCCTAACATCTCACTTACACTCGACTGGACAGCAGGAAGCATAGGCTGCATGTAGCAACAGAGAAGAGAAGACTCATCAGCAAGAGTTTTTCAGTTAGGTTTCATCAGTTCAAGATACGACGCATAACGTCGGAAATGAGAAAAGATACTGCAACTCCAATTCAAATCTAAGGAACACTTACTGCTTGGGTGGAGCCAGGACTTTTTAGCCTTGGACGGGTACGAGGCGAATATCTATATTAGGGAAGAGAAGGGTTTTTTTCTTCCTTTTGTCAAAAGCTATTTATCAATTATCTTTTGTAAGTCAAACCTTGATTGTTTGATTCTTATACTAATTGTTTTTTATTTTTTATTGTGAATTTGCTTAGGCTAGAAAGTCAATGCAAATGAGACCTTGAGTTTCTGTCGGTGGAAAGCCGGAGCGATTATTTTGCGGCGTTTCTGCCATTCTTCTCCCTCAAAGCTGAGAATACCGCGGTGAAGCAACTTGGTAATGGCATTAACAGGAGGATACTTCTGGAAGAGATTATGGTTAAATAAGATCCCCTGTACAAGTTCAGGATCGCAGATGAGCACTGATGGTATTGTTCCCGACCAGAAAAAGGAATTCTTACCTGCACCCAACATTTGGCACCAGTTAAATATGCGCAGGAAAACCAACAACAAATAAGAAGACGAGGAAGGGAGAGCATGTATACCGTATCTCTTGATGGTTTCAACGAAGAAAGGCACAATCCGGGGCACGATATCGTCAGTGAAACTGATTGGCTTTGCCTGAGCTTCTTTAAGCATCTCACCAAGTTCTTTAAAGTCTCCAAGCAATAGTTTATAGGGATTTCCGTTAAAGCCTTGTGCTTTAAGACATTTCTCCAGCCTTTTCGGCTTTAACCATGCCGAGTTCAACACCTTCCATGCTAAAAAATAAAAGAGAAAGGACGCATGACACCGCAGTTAAGGTGTGGAAGTTCTCCATTTCCAACAATGGGAGAACCACCCTGCTAGTGTAATCCTGCTTTAAAAGAGATTTGAACATCAACAGATAGTGTATGAAGGTCTTATATTTAGTCCGTCCTTGTACCTAATTGAAAAATCTTATAACCAACAACAAATATCTTATATTTTAAAATAGATGTAGTATGATAATACCGGATATAAAATTCTTGGAGGCTATCATGGAAATGCAGTGCCATACTCCTTGTCAGTGGTGGACGCAAATTGCCACATCTACAGAAAAAATCTTGGCCTACTCTTTCATTGCAAATACAAATTAATTTTCAGTAGTAGAAAACAAAATTTTCACCAATATTATTGCATTTTTTGAAGAAGTGGCTTTATGTTTCTATATTTATTATTTTGGCTTGTTGCATATTATTGGTGTAATAATTAATTTGGTTACAGTGGTGACAACATATCTATTTTAATATATATTAAATATATCTCAATAATTAAATTTTAATATAGCGGTTGAGAATTTATCTGAATGATTATTTAATTTAAAATTGTATGGTTGAATAATTATTTAATGATAAATATTATGAAAGTCAAAAAATAAACTTCACCCAAATGAAAAAATTTTAAAAACTTTTCACTTTGAATTGCAATCTAAATAATAAACAACAAATTGAAAGTAGTTTTGTTCTCTTTTTTCCTTGTAAAACAAAAATCTATGATTGGGGCTAGATGTTTATTAAACAACAAAGAAACAAAAACACAATATCCAAAGACCATTACATTTTATGATAGAAGGAAGAAAGAGTTCGTCTAAGTAGCATAATCCTCCAGTCACATTATAGGCAACAAACAAGATAACACATCCGAAATTGTCCAAGTAGTGCACATTATAACTTGTGCAAAATTAGGTCAGCACCATGCTGAGGATTTGAAGCCCTCACGGATTTGTTAAAATTAAGTATGATATTGTCCGCTCTGGGCAAAGCCCTCACGGATTTGTTTTTGGGTATCTCCCAAAAGGCCTCATACTAATGGAGTTATCTTGAATCTTATATTTAGACAACTCTTCCATCAATTTTTCCATGTGGGACTTGGTTTACATCCCAACAATCCTCCCCTCAAACTAATGACCACACAGGTCATGACCTCTCCTTCAGAGGTAATCCATTTGATCTGCCAACCATCTTGCACCGTGTTGAGATGTGATTCAAAGTTGACCGGGTCTTGTGGAGTTTGTTTTTTAGTTAGTTGTTTAGTGGGATTTTTAGCAAATAAAATCTGATATGTTAGTTTAGAGTATATCCGAAATATCAGATTTTTAGTTTCAATATAAGTCTATTTATATAGGCCTAGCATCATTGTTTTAAGGGCACTGCAGTGAAGAAGAAATAAAGTATTCGCAACTTTATTTTCATTCTCTTATTACTCGTCACTCTTCATTATCTTTTTCTCAACAAGTTTGGTATCGAGCCGGGCTTATTCATTGTGCCATTGAGTGAAACGTGAGGCTTGGGTCCATTGGGTTTTGAGTGTCTTACCTCTTCCGGGTATAAAAGGGAAACACGAGAGTGAGTGCTATCGTTTTTTTTTGTCGAAAACTATACAAGAATGGCAGGGGCTTGCTGGGTTTTTCTTCCTCTCGCACCACTTATACCAGTTTTCAATGGTGAGAAATACGAGTGGTGGAGCATCAAGGTGAAGACTTTGCTTAGATCGCAGGACTTATGGGACTTGGTGGAGTTTGGATTTGTTGATATACTAGAACCCAATGAAGAAGAAGAGGAAAGGTTAAGAGAAACTAAAAAGAGGGATGCTAAAGCTCTGTTTATTCTTCAACAAGCGAGTTCATGAGACTATCTTCTCTCGAATTGCAAAGCATCAAACACATCAAAGCAAGCATGGTCAATTCTACAAAAGGAGTTTCAAGGTGATTCAAAGGTCATAACGGTGAAATTGCAATCACTAAGACGTGATTTTGAAACATTGCTTATGAAGAATGGTGAATCAATTGCTGATTTCTTGTCGAGAGCAATGGTAATTGTTAGTCAAATGCGTGCCTACGGCGAGCAAATTTCGGGATGAGATCATTGTTGCAAAAGTATTAAGAAGCTTAACTCCGAAATTTGACCATGTTGTAGCTGCGATAGAAGAAGCTAAAGATCTATCAACACTCTCTGTTGATGAACTAATGGGCTCACTTCAAGCTCATGAGTCAAGAATCAATAGATCGTCAGAAAAGAATGAAGAGAAGGCACTTCAAGTGAAAGAGACAGCCACCCACCCAGGAGAAAATGTTCGTCCAAGCAGAGGTCGAGGAAGAGGGGGATTTCATGGTGGTCGTGGTCGTGGTAATAGTAGAAGTGGAGGACGAAGTGATGGACAAAGACAGTTCAATGAGCTAGGAAATAAGAGGAGTGGCATTCAATGTTATCACTGCAACAAATACGGCCATGTAAAGGCAGATTGTTGGTATAAAGACCAGCAAATGAATTTTGCAAACGAGAGAATGAAGAACAAGAAGAAGAAGAAAGGCTTTTTATGGCTTGTATTAACACTAAACCGAAACCAAATAATTTGTGGTTTGTCGATAGTGGCTGTTCGAACCACATGACAGGAACCAAATCTTTGTTCCAGCAGCTTGATGAGACACAAAAGATAACGGTGCAGCTCGGCAACACAAAGGAGATGCAAGTTGAAGGAAAAGGCATGGTGAAAGTCGAAACTAGTAATGGTAAGGTAAAGCTTTTGGATAATGTTCAATTTGTACCCGATTTGGGATACAATTTGTTGAGTGTTGGACAGCTTGATGGGCTGGAGGGCATTCTCGTTCTATTTGATGACAATGCATGTGTCATTACAAATAAAAAAATCGAGGCCAAAAAGTTCAAATTAGCATGACTTCAAACAAGTCTGTTTCCATTGGATGTTTCTAATGTGGAGCACTTTGCTCTTGCGTTTGTAAGTGAAAATGACGATTCAATGTTATGGCATTTGAGATACGGGCATCTCAACATGAAGGGCCTAAAGTTACTCAGTGATAAAGGTATGGTTTCTGGGTTACCAAAAATTGGTTCAATTAAATTGTGTGAGGGTTGCATTTATGGCAAACAAACTAGGAAGTCATTTCCTATCGGAAAGGCTTGGAGGGCTTTAAATTGTTTAGAATTAATTCATGCTGATCTCTGTGGACCAATGCAAACTGAGTCTTTAGGTGGGAGTCGTTATTTCTTGCTATTTACTGATGACTATAGTCGCATAAGCTGGGTTTATTTTTTGAAAAATAAATCAGAAACTTTTGAGAAGTTTCAAAATTTTAAGGCAATGGTGGAAAACCAAAGTGGTTGCAACATCAAAGTTCTTCGCACAGATAGAGGTGGAGAGTTCTTGTCTAAAGAATTCAATTTATTTTGTGAAGAAAATGGCATTCAAAGGGAGTTAACGGCTCCTTACACTCCAGAGCAAAATGGAGTTACGGAACGAAAAAATCGAACAGTTGTAGAGATGGCAAGAAGCATGTTACAGGCAAGGAGACTTCCAAATCAATTCTGGGCAGAAGCAGTTGCAACATCTATTTATTTATTGAATCTCTCACCGACGAGGGCAGTCATGAATCAAACTCCATATGAAGCCTGGCATGGAAGAAAACCAACTGTAAGTCATTTAAGGGTATTTGGATGTGTTGCTTATGCTTTGAAAAATCATCAATTTCGTCACAAACTTGATGAGAAATCTGAAAAATGTATTTTCATTGGTTATTGTCCTCAATCAAAAGCATATAAATTGTATAACCCTCTTAGTGAAAAGATTTTAGTTAAAAGAGATGTAATATTTGATGAAAGTGGAAGTTGGGATTGGGGCAAAGAGCAGGAGCAGCAAGAAATTCCAATTGATAGTTTGATAGAAGAAAGACAAGTGCCAACTCCTGCAAATTCAGCTACTGACGCTTCCTCAGCAACACAAAGTTTGTCAACTTCATCATCACCAAGCACCAACACTTCTCTTGTAGAATCTTCAGATGAGACACCACCAAGGAAGGTTCGAACTTTGGCTGATATTTATGCATCTTGTCAATTTGCACTAACTGTTTCAGACCCTGTAAACTATGGAGAAGCTGCTGAAAAAGAAGAATGGCATAAAGCAATGATGGAAGAGATGCAAGCGATCGAGAAGAATAAAACATGGGAGCTAGTCGACTTACCGGAAGGCAAAAATGCAATTAGCTTGAAGTGGATATTCAAAACAAAATGTGCAATGATGGAAGCATACAAAAGCACAAAGCTCGTCTTGTGGCAAGAGGATTTGCACAACAGTACGGTGTCGATTTTGAAGAAACCTTTTCTCCAGTAGCGCGCTTTGAAACTATAAGAATGGTTCTCGCATTAGCTGCAGAATTACGATGGCCTGTTTATCAATTCGATGTTAAGTCGGCATTCCTCAATGGTGATTTGCAAGAAGAGGTTTATGTATCACAGCCGGAGGGATTTATAAAGCAGGGTGACGAAGACAAGGTTTATAAGCTGAGAAAGGCACTGTACGGACTGCGGCAAGCTCCCCGAGCTTGGTACAGCAAGATTGATGGGTACTTTCAAGGAAAAGGGTACATAAGAAGTGAGAATGAGCCCACTTTATATGTGAAAAAGGAAGGTAAAAGTGATTTCATCATTATCTGTCTTTATGTTGATGATATCATTTACACTAGCTCTTCTAATTCTCTTGTGGATGAGTTTAAGTTTCAAATGATGAATGAATTTGAGATGTCGGATATGGGTTTATTACACTATTTTCTTGGCCTTGAAGTATATCAAGCTGAAGATGGGATCTTTGTTTCGCAAAAGAAATATGCCAGAGACATTTTGAGTAAATTTGGCATGCTTGTTTGTAAGTCAGCAGCTACACCCATGAATATTAACGAAAAATTGCAGCTCAAAGATGGAGCAGAAATGGCAGATGCTGGAAGGTTTAGAAGCTTGGTTGGAGGATTAATTTACTTAACGCACACTCGGCCTGATATCGCATATCCTGTTGGTGTTATTTCGAGGTTTATGCAGCAACCTTCAAAGGTTCACTATGGAGCAGCAAAGAGGGTCTTGCGCTATATAGCTGGAACAATGGAGTATGGAATTTGGTACTCTAAAGCTTCTAAATTCAAATTAAGTGGGTTCACAGATAGCGATTGGGCAGCATCGTTAGATGATAGACGGAGCATTTCAGCAAATGTTTTCACTCTAGGATCAGGGGTGATCTCTTGGAGCTCAAAAAAACAAGCAACAGTGTCGTTATCCACTTCAGAGGCGGAATATGTTGCAGCGGCTTCAGCAGCATGTCAAGCCATTTGGTTAAGGAGAGTGCTAGCTGATCTTCAAAATGAGCAAAAAGGAGCAACAGAGATATTTTGTGATAATAAAGCAACTATCTCCATGACAAAGAACCCAACATTTCATAGTAGAACGAAGCATATTGAACTTCGTCATCATTTCATTCGTAACCTTGTTGCAGAAGAAGAAATAGTCTTGAAGTATTGTAGCACCAATGAGCAGCTAGCGGATATACTTACCAAAGCTTTGTCAAGAGAGAAGTTCTGCTACTTTAGAAGATTACTTGGTATCTGCAACTTTGAATCAAGGGGAGTGTTGAGATGTGATTCAAAGTTGACCTGGGTCTTGTGGAGTTTGTTTTTTTAGTTAGTTGTTTAGTGGGATTTTTTAGCAAATAAAATCTGATATGTTAGTTTAGAGTATATTCGAAATATCGATTTTTTAGTTTCAATATAAGTCTATTTATATAGGCCTAGCATCATTGTTTTAAGGGCACTGCAGTGAAGAAGAAATAAAGTATCTGCAACTTTATTTTCATTCTCTTATTACTGTCACTCTTCATTATCTTTTCTCAACAGTCACATTATAGGCAACAAACAAGATAACACATCCGAAATTGTCCAAGTAGTGCACATTATAACTTGTGCAAAATTAGGTCAGCACCATGCTGAGGAAGAACTGTGAATGTCGCGTGTGGAGCATGAGAATATGATAGGGAAAGTTCAAAAGAGAAATTCTGCAGAATCATGGCCATGGCAACCTTTGCTTGTATCATAGCGAAGTTCATTCCGATGCATATTCTAGGTCCCCGCCGAACGGCATGAATGCAGCCTTGACTCCCCGTGCTCCTTCAAAGAAACCTCTCTCGGTTTAAACTATTTTGCATCATCACCCCCATAATTTAGTATCGCGATTTAAGAAGATAAATGGCAATATGATCACTGCTCCAGATGGCATAGAAAATGGTCCAAGTTTTGTGTCTTCATGAATTGTTCGAAGCACATATACTATTGCCGGATACAATCTTAGAGTCTCGGTTAAAATCATAGTCAACTGCAATATAAATATTTGTAAGATTGATGAAATCTGAGTTTTCAATTTAATTGTATACAATGAGACCATTTTCCAAATCATGGGCAAATATTATGTGTTCCAGAGTTTCTATAAAGACCGAAAGAAAAAGAACTTACAACTTTTAGATGATTAACCCCTTCAAAATCCGGTGCATTCCGCCCAAACCGTTGCAGTAACTTCTTCTCGGCACGCGATTGCCATTCTTGATGTACAGTGAGTAAGATCAATGTCCAAACGAGCAACGAAGAAGTGGTTTCATGCCCAGCCACGTAGAAGAGTTTGCACTCTTCAATAATTTCTTGGACGGTCATCCCTGAATTCTTGTCCCCATGTATTTGAATCTCTTCTTCGTTAGTTTCCAATAATATGCCCAATAGATCATCATTACCGGCTTCCCCTGTTTTCATTGCCCTCAATCTTCTGTTGATGATCTCTCCGATTGAATCAGAAACTACTTTCCGGATATATTTCATCCTCCCTGTTCCTCTTGGTTGGCGTGAAACCTACGAAAAGCAATTCGGATGCAATGAAATCAGGACGCGAAATTGCTAGCAGCAGCTTTCTCAAGTTTCATTCTTAATGAAGTAAGATTTGAAGAAAAACTAAGTCGACAAAGAAAAATTATCAAGGACAGTAACAACAAATGTATGTTACCTCCAACCGGGGAGGAGAAACGATCTCATAAGCAGCATGATATGTTCTAACTGTTGGTTGTTGGCCTAAATAGTTGGCCAACAAATTTTGACTTTTGCCTTAACTTAGGAATCCCACATTGGAAGTTGATGAAAATGTGAGGAGATTTGATCCCTATAAAAGGGACTCTTCTCTCACACTTAATGCATCCCAAATTTGCATACTCTTCTCCCATATTAAATAAAAGCGGGGTGCTTGAGTGGTGCTCGGAGACTAGGCAATATTTTTGCTGAACTCCGTTATCAAATTTTTCCGGGTGTGTTCTTTCCTTATCTCTTTTATTCCGCATTTATTTGTTGTTATCGCTTTCTCTTGATTATAGTATTCAATATTATTTGTCGGGTATATTCGTAGTGTTTTGTATTTTTCAATTCACTAGAATTTTGTTTAGAGGAATTATTACCCGAAATTCCCAACAAGTGGTATCAGAGCCGAAGGTTCGTCCTTGGCTTGTTTGTTTGGGTATTGTAGCTTTAATTATCTAGGAAAATTTTGTCTAAGGAGGTTGGTATTTAAGCGGTCCACTTGTGACCCTCCAATCTTTCCTGGAAATTTTCTTGGAATAATTTTTGGTACAATACTTAGTATTTTTTGAAATATTGAATACTATATTAGTTTTGTAATGGCATCTACTACAAATGTTGTATCGGAGACATCAGTTTCCTCTTCATCATGGTCGAGGATTCCAATGTCTAGTTTGAAATTAGCAGTAGAAATATTTGATGGTACTGGCCATTTTGGCATGTGGCAAGGGGAAGTCTTGGACTCCCTTTTTCAGACAGGTCTTAATATTGCCATTACGTAAGAGAAACCGGAAGACGTGGTAGATAAGGATTGGAATATTATGAATCGGTTGGCATGCGGAACAATTCGGTCGTGCTTGTCCAGGGAGCAGAAGTATGCTTTCAAGAACGAGACTTCGCGCACAAATTGTGGAAGGCATTGGAGGAAAAATTTCGAAGAAAAGTGGTCGAATAAGCTCCTTATGAAGAAGAGGTCGTTTCGATTTGATTATCGACTGCGTACAACTATGAATGAACACATTACTATGTTTAATCAATTAGTTGCAGCACTGTTAAATTTAGATGTAAAATTTGACGATGAAGATTTGGCTTTGATGTTATTATCATCTCTTCCCGATGAATTTGAACATTTAAAAACTACGTTACTTCATGGGAAGATGAATATGTCGTTAGATGCTGTATGTTCTGCTTTATATAGTCATGAATTGAGAAAGCAGGATAAGATGAAAACCAAATCAACAACATCGAAAGAAGCATTGGTGGTAAGAGGTCGTCAAGCAAAGCTAGCCAAAGTGGGAGGAGAGGAAGGTCCAAGTCAAAAGCGCCGCGTCGTTGCTAAAGATGAGTGTGCTTTTCGTCATGAGAAAGCGACCTTGGAAGAAGGACTGTCCCAAAGCTCGAAGAAGAAAGGGAAGACTCCGCAAGATGCAAATGTTGCAAAATGCAAGAGTGATACAGAATCAGAAATTTCCCTTGTTGTTTCACCTTCAACATCACATCCAGATGAATGGATATTGGATTCGAGTTGCACTTATCATATGTGTCCCATTCGGGAATGGTTCTTTGAATTTCGAGAACTCGATGGCGGGGTTGTCTATATGGGTAATGATAATCCATGTAAAACAGTAGTGATAGGTTCAATCAAGCTCGCGAAATCATGATGGATCCACCGGAATTTTGAGGGATGTGCGATGACGTGCCAAAGTTGAAGAAGAATCTCATCTCATCGGGCCTTAGAATCAAAAGGCTTAGTTGTGACAATGCGAGATGGAGTTCTTAAAGTAACTTCGAGAGTACTCGGTAATGTTGAAAGCGTGAGGAAGAATAATTTGTATTACTACCAAGGTAAGTACAGTGGTAGGGACAGATGAGTAGCTGCAACTTCAAGTAGCAAAAAGGATCGTTTGAAGCAACGAGTCGTGGCATATGCGGTTGGGACATCGCTGGTGAGAAATCCTTGCAAATTCTTGCCCAGCTAGGGGATTGTTGAAAGGTACGAAGACTTGCAAATTAGAATTTTGTGAGCATTGTGTTTTAGGAAAACAACGAAGAGTGAAATTTGGCACTGCAATCCACAATACCAATGGCATTCTGGATTATGTGCACTCAGATGTATGGGGACCTGCCAAGACTCCATCAATCGATGGTAGGCATTATTTTGTCACTTTTGTTGATGATTTTTCCGTAAGAGTTTGGGTGTTTACTATGAAAAATAAGGATGATGTGCTTGGAGTTTTCCTTAAGTGGAAAGTCTGAAGTTGAAAACCGGACGAGGGAGGAAGATCAAGGTTCTCCGAACGGACAATGAGTGGAGAATACAAGAGCGATCCATTCCTGAAGGTATGTCAAGATTGTGGCATAAGGCGGCACTTCACAGTCAGAAAAACACCACAGCAGAATGGGGTGTCGGAGCGTATGAACAGGACATTGGTGGAGAAAGTTCGTTGCATGCTGTCTAATGCTCGAGTTAGGCGTAAAAATTTTGAGTCGAGGCAATAACATATGCTCAACATCTCGTCAATCGCTTTGCCATCATCTCGCTATAGAGGGAAAAACTCCTTTAGAGGTATGGTCCGAAAAACTTGTTACCGATTATGATACTTTGCGTGTTTTTGGTTCTACTGCATATTATCATGTGAATGAATCAAAGTTGGATCCACTGGGCAAAGAAGGCTCTATTTATGGGCTTCAATGCTTTGGAGTTAGGGATACCGTTTATGGTGTCTAGAGGCAAATAAGACGATAATCAGTAGGGATGTTACCTTTGATGAATCCCGCCATGTTGCAAAAGGTAAATCCAGAAGGGTTGATGGCATTCCGCAGCGAGTGGAGTGTATTCCGAAGCGAGTGGAGTTTGAACAGCACAGTGGTGATTCCAAAGAAATAAGACCACTAGAGACTCTCCGAGGGCGTAAGAAGAGTCGGATGAGGAAGAGGTTTCTACCCAAGAACCTCAACAAACGAATCTGAGCCAATTGCAGCTTAAAAGGCAAAGACGAGAGATTCAAAAACCTCGCTCGCTTTTATCGACATAGTAGCTTTATGCACTTCCAGTTGTTGATGATGTTCCATCCACCTACCCGAAGCCCATCCGAAGTTCGGAAAGTGGTAGATGGGCAGGGTGCAATGGAAGAAGAAATACAATCTCTCGAGAAGAACAAGACGTGGAAGTCGACACAACTACCGAGCGGCAAGATAGGCTATTGGATGCAAATGGGTATTTGCAAAGAAAGAAGGATTTCCCGATAAAGATGAGATACGCTATGAGCGCAAGATTGGTGGCTAAAGGCTACGCTCGGAAGGAGGAATTGATTATAATGAGCGTATTTTCTCCAGCTTGTTAAACATTCCTCCATTAGAATTTTGTTGGCCTTGGTAAATGCAGATGAATTTGGAGCTAGCTCAACTTGATGTGAAGACCACGTTCCCTCGCACCCGTGATTTGAAGCGAGTAAATCTATATGACTCACCCAAATGGATACAAGGTTGTTGGTAAGGAGAATTGGGTTTGTAAACTAAGTAAATCATCAGTACGGATTGAAACAATCTCCAAGACAATGGTACAAGCGATTTGATAGTTTTATGAAGGGTCGGGAAGTACACAAGGAGCAAATACGATCATCGTGTGTATTTGTGCGAAGCTTTCAAGATGGTTATTACATTTACTTACTCTTATATGTTGATGATATGTTGATAAGCAAAGAAAGAGCCAATCCGAGATTGACAGGGTTGAAGGCTCACCTGAGTAAAGAGTTCGAGATGAAGGATTTAGGGGGAGCCAAGAAGATTCTCGGCATGGAGATAAACGAGGGACAGAGAGAGAGGCAAGCTTTGGCTGACACGTAAGCAGTATTTGAAGAAGGTATTACAAACGTTTTGGTATGCATGAAGATACAAAATCAGAAGTACCCCACTTGCCCCTCATTTGAAACTTAGTAGCTAGGTTGTCTCCAACAAATGGATGAAGAGCGAGAATACATGGCGAAAGTCCCATATGCAAATGCAGTTGGAAGCTTGATGTATGCAATGGTGTGTACGAGACCGGATATTTCACAAGTTCGTTAGTGTTGTAGCAGGGTACATGCATGATTCGAGCAGAGGGTCATTAGCTAGCTGTGAAATGGATTCTACTGATATCTTAAATATAGATTAGCGATCGACTTTGTGATGAGGTGTTTAAAAAAATTATTATTAAAATCGGTCGATAATCTGTCGCTAATTTGCGACGTATTAGCAATCCATAACTATATTTTTTTTTAAATTTAAGATGTCCCAGTCGCTAATTAGGCAAGCCAAGACTTTGACCAATTTTAATTTGGGTCGCAAATCTATCACAAATTGCGACGGAATCCATCGCTAATTGTGAGGGAAATGAGTTTCTATTGCAATTTGCGACGCCCTTTACGACTCCCGCTAATCCGTCGCTAACCTTGCATTAGCGACGGATTGGTCCGTCGCTACAACCGATTTATCTTGTAGTGTTTGTTTACGAAAATTAATCAATTAAAGAAGAATTTTTTAAATAAACTTTTTGATACTGATCTTTGTTGGGGTGGACATTATTTCGTTTTGGTTAGGTTCATTTCGATTCATGATTATAATATATATTTCGATTCAAGTATTCAATTTTAATATTCAAATAAAAAATTAAATTTTTTAAAAAATATAAATACATTTTCAAAATGCGTTTATATACTGGCAGAAGATAAAACATAATCATATTGCATTCATTTGCTTCGTTGCAACTTTAGTGCTTCAGATGTATGGTCGGTTTGAACACATTACATTCTTCCTCTTTTTTTAAAAAAAAATTTAGTTTAAAATCAAACTCGAATCGATTCGATTTTAAAAAAATAAATATAAATTTCAAAATGCGTTTATATACTGGCAGAAGATAAAACATAATCATATTGCGTTTATATACTGGCAGAAGATAAAACATAATCATATTGCGTTCATTTGCTGCGTTGCAACTTTAGTGCTTCAGATGTATCGTCAGTTTGAACACATTACATTCTTCCTCTTCTTCTTTTTTTTAAATTTTAGTTTAAAATCAAATTGAATCGAATCGATTCGATTTAAAAAAATAAAAAACTAAACAGTACCACCGAAAATCAGTTACCCACCCCTAAATCTTTGATGGTTCTCTCAGATCTCTAGTCTTCTATTGCTAACCGCCAATGACAAATGGAGAAATTCAGAGATGATTAAATGGAAATCTGCTTCTTGAGTATTTTCAGAGACAAATAATTCACTGATCCAAAAAAAACAGAAAACAGAAGATGGATTTGATTGATAGAACAAGCACGATGTAACCAAAAGCGGGAAGAATTAGGGTTTTGTAACCCTACCATAATGCTAACTACATAAACAGCATAACGTACTACAATGTGCACTGTTTCAAACTTCAGCTGATCTTGGCCGTTGATTCCTCATCCCTGTAGGCTTAGTCACTCTAGGCAAGAAACGATGAGAATTCGTAACCCAAGATTGTGCTGCGAAAGTTGAGCACATTATAACTTGTGCAAAATTAGGTCAGCACCATGCTGAGGAAGAACTGTGAATGTCGCGTGTGGAGCATGAGAATATGATGGGGAAAGTTCAAAAGAGAAATTCTGCAGAATCATGGCCATGGCAACTTTTGCTTGTATCATAGCGAAGTTCATTCCGATGCATATTCTAGGTCCCCCGGCCGAACGGCATGAATGCAGCTTGACTCCCCTGTGCTCCTTCAGCAAACCTCTCTGGTTTAAACTCTTTTGCATCATCACCCCATAATTTAGTATCGCGATTTAAGAAGATAAATGGCAATATGATCACTGCTCCAGATGGCAGAGAAAATGCTCCAAGTTTTGTGTCTTCATGAATTGTTCGAAGCACATATAGTATTGCCGGATACAATCTTAGAGTCTCGTTTAAAATCATAGTCAACTGCAATATAAATATTTGTAAGATTGATGAAATCTGAGTTTTCAATTTAATTGTATACAGCAGACCATTTTCCAAATCATGGGCAAATATTATGTGTTCCAGAGTTTCTATAAAGACTGAAAGAAAAAGAACTTACAACTTTTAGATGATTAACCCCTTCAAAATCTGGTGCATTCCGCCCAAACTGTTGCAGAACTTCTTCTCTGGCACGCGATTGCCATTCTTGATGTACAGCGAGTAAGATCAATGTCCAAACGAGCAACGAAGAAGTGGTTTCATGCCCAGCCACGTAGAAGAGTTTGCACTCTTCAATAATTTCTTGGACGGTCATCCCTGAATTCTTGTCCCCATGTATTTGAATCTCTTCTTCGTTAGTTTCCAATAATATGCCCAATAGATCATCATTACCGGCTTCCCCTGTTTTCATTGCCCTCAATCTTCTGTTGATGATCTCTCCGATTGAATCAGAAACTACTTTCCGGATATATTTCATCCTCCTGTTCCTCTTGGTTGGCAGAAACCTACAGAAAGCAATTCAGATGCAATGAAATCAGGACGCGAAATTGCTAGCAGCAGCTTTCTCAAGTTTCATTCTTAATGAAGTAAGATTTGAAGAAAAACTAAGTCGACAAAGAAAAATTATCAAGGACAGTAACAACAAATGTATGTTACCTCCAACCGGGGAGGAGAAACGATCTCATAAGCAGCATGATATGTTCTAACTGCTCTTTTTGAAATTCAAATATCTTTCTCCCTTCCTCGTAGCTACTACCAAATGCTGTACGGGAAATCGCGTCGCTAGTTAGTGTTTGAATGTACGGCCAAACATCCAACTCGCCAGATCCTTGTGGTGAAACAATGGCCTCCCATTTCCCCAACATCTCACTGACACTCAAGTGGAAAGCAGGCAGCATATGCTTCATTTAGCAACAGAGCAAAGAAGACTTATCAGTTGGGCTTGATCAGTTCAAGATTAGACACAGAATGTTGCAAACGAGAAATGAAAAAAGCAAATGCAATTCAAATTAAGGAACCCTTTTGTAATTAACGGTCTTCCAATTGATAAAATCTGAAACTGAAAATATCAGACCTTCAGCTTCCCTCGGTGGAAAGCAGGATTGATTATTCTGCGGCGTTTTTTGCCATTCTTCTCCCTCAAAGCTGATTAGACCTCGGTGAATCAACCCGGTGATTGTGTTAACAGGAGGATACTTCAGGAAGCTATTATAGTTAAGGAATATCTCCTTTACCAGCTCAGGATCCAAGATGAGCAGTGATGGTATTGTCCCAGACCAGAAAAAAGGAATTTTTACCTGCAATGAACATTTGAAAATTTTTTACTCTAGAAAACATAAGAAAGAAAATTAGGGAGAGCATACCATATTTCTTGATGGTTTCAGCAAAGAAAGGCACAACCCGTGGCACGATATCATCAGTGAGACTGATTGGCTTTGACTGAGCTTCTTTAAGCATCTCTCCAAGTTCTTTCAAGTCTCCAAGCAATGGTCTATAGGGATTTCCTCTGAAGCCCTGGACTCGAAGAAATTTCTCGAGCTTTTTTCGGCTTCAACCATGCTGAGTTCAATACCTTCCATGCTAAAAAATAAAAGAGAAAGGACGCATGAGACTGCAATTAAGCTGTGGCAGTTCTCCATTTCCAACACTGAGAGAACCACCCTGCTATCTTTGAGAAATGAAGATGACTTTGAGGACTCCTTTTCTTACAATATTTTTTCTTTCGCTATCTTTATCAATATCTAAGAGCTCAGGTAGATCTCCTTGTTATTTATTTGTTTTTCGTGTTCTCACCTCTTCTTTTTGTCACAAATTATGACAATTTTTGTGGCTCACGATCTTTATTAACATCCAAGATTCGGATGCCACATGATTTTTTCATATCTCGATTTTGTTCTCTGTTTGAAAACATGTTTCAAACCCACGTCTTGGCTGTTTGCCGTTTGGAATATGGTATTATTTATGTAGTTGATATGTCTTTAATTTATCTAAAAGAAATTTGTTTTGCTCATTATTATTGATGATAGTTAGTGGAAATTTTTTACAGGACTATGTTTCTCCTATCTTGGATTTTTCTGTGTTAAAAAAATCTTAGCGTATCTGTACTTATTTATTTTGTAATTTTATCTATTATTGTTGCTGGGTGGTTTAATGATTACCTGTTTTAATTAGCATTTTAGAAATATTATTTATCCGGATGAATTTGATACTGTGTCTTGGGTGTATATGGACAACATTTTGCTTCAAATCAAAATATAATTTGGATCTTACTTCTCTTCTCATAAAAAATTCATGAAAGTCAAAACAAAAAATCTCAAACCCAAACACAATAGAATTTCCAAACAATGGACATATAATATGATATTATAAGAAAATTTATCAGGAAAGGGTAATGAATTTATTTGTTCATTGAATTTAAAAATGAAAATCCTAGCTTATGACATTATTAATTAGTTAAGGATATAACAGAAAAAATATCTCTTATTTAATCATTTATCAATTTATATAAAAAGTGTAAAAGACTTTATATTTTGAAAATGAAAGAGTATCATAAGAAAAGTCTTGTAGTTACTAAAATTAACTTTCTAAAGAGTAACATAATAATTTTGTTGCCTTTTGAACTAATTATAATTGTTGAATTAGTTATGTAATTGGATCATTATTGTAATTATTATTGTATTCTTATTAGTTAAAGAGGTTAGTGGTACAATCCAAATTTAAATCCTTTAAATGAAGGGATGTGTTTTTTATCATTTCTTTTGGTTCAATCCCTCTTCTAGTTTGACATTCTACATTAGGATTGTATTGGAGTAATCGCCTTTGAGAAATTTTCTGTCTACAATTCTGACTGCTAGTAGTGCTGCAATTGCTTCAGCCTCGAATGCACTTCTGTATCTGGTTGATTGAGTCCAAGCACCTAATGGTTTGCTCTCATGGTTTCTGATAAGGACAGCATTGACTGATTCTCCATTGACGCTAAAGCTTGCATCAAAATTGAGTTTGAGCCAATCTTTCGGAGGAGGTTTCCACTCTTCATTCAGAGATCTTGTCTCCTTTGTAAGCTGTCTCCGAACACTTGCATCCCAATATTCTTTGGCTGAAATTTGAATTCTTTTTTGCAATTCATCCCAAGTTACACTTGTAACACCATATCTTATGTTGTTCTTGTATTGCTAGATTATTCCATTGCAACCACACTATAGTTCAACATCTTAGCTTTCTTATCAGTAGCTATGGGAAAATTCATGCTGTTGATTTAGCAGCAGTTTTATCCATCTTTGAATGTCTCAATTGCTAAAAGTATCCAAGAACATATAAATATAATGAGAAGGTGATATAAAATAAAATATTATTTTAATAATATAATATAAAATTTTATATATAAATAAATACTATCAAATAAAAAAAATAAAATAAAAAAGGAAGAAATATTATATTACTAAAACTATTCACCGTAAATTGGTTTATCACCATGTTCAATGAATGGAGATAAGACAACAGAGAATCAAAAGTTTCGTAGGGCGGTGCCAAGCTTGACTAATAGAATAGGGCATAAGGAAAATGCCTGGCCCTGTGCCACCTTCCTTGATATGAATGGTGATGGTGTGGAGAAGGATGATAGTACAATTGCGTTGTTATGATGAAGTCAAGGGGTTATCAGGAGTGGCGACGAGATGAGAAAAGGAAAAAGAGGAAGAAAAGAATAACGGAAAAAAATGGAGAAATATAAATTGCTGCATTATGTAAATGCATTCGTATTGATAAATACATCCACTTAATGTGTTCATTTTATGAATTTAATTTTTTTTCAAACAAAATTTATTAAAAATTAAAATACTTTTATGGATTCAGTACATTTAAATAAGATTTTTTTTATCACCGATTATATTAGTCTCTTAACCGATATTCTTTTTATTTTAAATATATATTATTTTTTATTTTTATTTATTTTAAAATATTAGTTCTCTTTTTATATAAAATTTTTATTTATTATTTTATTTTTAATTTTATTATTATTTTTAATTAACTATTTAAATATTTTTATTTTTTAAAAATTATTAATTTTTTAACCAACTACTCTAAATATTAATTCTTAATATTAAATTTAAATTTAACACACTAATAAAAAATTTTTAAATATAAATATTTTAGATTTTTATTAATTTTTTTAATAAAATTAACATATGTGACATAAAAATGTAAAAGGTGTAACTCGTGGCACGATATCATTAGTGCCACTGATTGGCTTTGCCCCAGCATCTTCAAGCATCATATCCAGCTTTTTCAAGTCTCCAATTAATGGTCTGTAGCGGTATCCATTTAAGCCTTGTCCTCTTAAGACATTTCTCTAGCCTTTTTGGCTTCAACCATGCTGAATTCGACACCTGCCATGCTAAAACAACAAGAACACAAGATCCAGCGACTACACTGTATATAGTCTCCACTTTCATCTTTGACGGACTGAGCTAGCTCTTCAGCATTTAAATACTAATTCTCAACAGTGCTACCATCCTCAAAGCTACGGCCTGCCTAACCTAGTCTCTCTACACTAGCCACCCTACTCAACATGGACCTTTCTCCCTATGCTCAGCTCTGCTCCAGCCAACCTCCCTAAAATTTTAAATTTCTCAGTAAGGGTGTGGAAAAATCTCTCGAAATGAGAGTGCATGCTACCCCCTGCAGTAGCGATAGACCAAAAAGGGGCAAAGCTTGAGCTCTAGGATGCTATGGGGATTCTTCAATTAAAAATTGAAGTTTGAGATTTAATAACGACGGTGTGTTATCTTCTTATTTTTTTTGTGTTAAAATTCTGATGAAACTGATATAGCCATAAGAATAAATGATTGATAAATATTAGTCAGAGGATCATCTCCCCGCTATGGAGCCTTGGAACTTCTTGTATTCAATAGCCAAAGTTGTTGGTTGGTTTGAACTTTGATACGCGTTATGCAATTGGGCCAATAACTCATTTTGAATTCCAATATTCACTTTGTATATGCATCGATCAACTCTGGAAGTCTACTGAATTAAAAAGCATGGAGCCACGACCACGAAGTGTCAAGAACAGTGAGAGAAAGGGAGTTTTAGAAAGACGAATTAAAGTTATTCAGAAAATATGGGAAGGGCATTTCAGAAAAAAAAAATTATTAAGAGTATTAATATATTTAGTTAAAAAATATTAAAAAATAAACCAAAATGTGCCTTAGAAAAACAAATCACCAAATTATTTTTTTTGAAATGGAAAAAAGGATAATATTATAATGAAAATCTACTCCTTAAGAAGATAAAGGATTTCTCTAATCCACTCCTTAGCCATAGACAAAGGTCTGCAAATACACCCACGGGACGGGCAGTTTTATTCGACCAACAATTCAGAAATTGCAAGACGCTTTATGCAGATTTGAGTGTGTTTCCTACGTCAATCACGAAGCGATATTTCACATCGGATTTCTCGAGGCGTTTCATCGCAGCGTTCACGTAGTCAATGGGAATGACCTCAACATCTGCTACTATGTTGTGTTTTGCTGCAAAATCAATCATTTCTTGCGTATCCTTCATGCTTGCATGCGAACTTCCAACGATTGATTTCCCGCCTGTTATTCAAAGTCGGATGATGATTGTACACAAACGAAATTAATGTCAAATAAAATGCCATTTTACTACAAAAGATGGGGGAGAATAATGGAACCAATTAAAAAGACTCCCAAGTTCTTTACCACAAAAAAGAGACTTCAAGTTAAATGAAGTTACTACTATATGCTTTGCTTACCCTGAAGCAAGGCACCAGTGTACAGCTGACACGGCGCGTCCACTGCACAGATTGTGATGAGCTTCCCAAATGGCTTCAACAAAGCAAGCAATGGCTCAAGGGGGTGAACCACTGGTATGGTGTCTATGATGGCATCCAGTGTACCTGCTGCAGCCTATTCAGACCATATTTAGATAAACGTTGTAATTGGTGACACGAAAATTTGATATTTACACCTTCTTTTCAATCTTTTTTCGCTCCTTTTTTTTTTTCATATGATTGAAAAAATTTCAATACCAAAAAGATTCTAAAAGGTAGTTCAAGTCTTATGTGGACAAATTAGTTATGGATATTAAAATAATTTCATTTATTAAAAGACCATAAAAAACAATGAATATGGTACGTCAAAATTCCAAACTACGCATACCTGCATTTTCTCCGGGTTAGTGCTAACCAAGAAAGAATCTGCACCAAATTTCTCCAGCGTTTCTCGCTTTTTCTTGGCGGACGAACTGATTACCGTCACCTGAGTACCAAATGCCTTTGCGAATCTCACGGCCATATGGCCAAATCCTCCTAGACCAGCTATGCCAATATGCGTTCCAGGTTTGTCGAGTCCGAAACGTCTCATGGGGCTGTAAATGGTGACTCCACACAGGAGAGGAACGCCGGAATCAAGGGGAAGGTTTTCCGGCCAAAGGACTAGGAAATCCTCGTCCGCCACCATTATGTCGGAACAGGCACCGTATTGGCCGCTTCCCATGAAGCCATCGGTTGCTACTGCTTTTGGACAGTATTGTTCCACTTCGTCGGCACACATTTCACATATCCGGCAGGCTCCGACGACGCCTCCTACGCCGACTTTTCCCCGACTTTGAATTTCCGCACCTTGGCACCAACCTCAGTTACCACACCAACAGCTTCGTGCCTGTATCAGTTTATCAATTCATTCATTTCATAAAATATCCAACGTGCAAAAAAAAAAAAAAAAAAAAAAAAAAAAAAAAAAAAAGTGATGTCAATCTTACCCCAAGACAAAAGGATACATGGTCGTCCCAAATTTATTCTTGCTAGCTGCAGCATCGTAGTTACAGGTGCCGCAATATAAGACTTTGAACTGTACATCACGTTCCCCTGTGGCCCTGCGGCGTTAAATAGTTCAATCTCCTTCCTATATGCCCAAAAGGTTAAATCTAGAAATACACGGATAGCACAAATGTTGGTTCAGCTTTACATGTTGAAGACATAAGATAAATCTTGGTTTCCT
Organism: Rauvolfia tetraphylla; assembly: GCA_030512225.1. NCBI lineage: Eukaryota > Viridiplantae > Streptophyta > Magnoliopsida > Gentianales > Apocynaceae > Rauvolfia > Rauvolfia tetraphylla. The sequence continues at coordinate 38,736 of JAJQKT010000022.1, forward strand.
AAATCTTGGTTTCCAAGTAATTAAGTATTTTCTCAGTAGGTTAAGTCCTTGTTACTTGCCAGGAAAACAACATAAAATGTAAAACTACTGGAAATATCTGCAAAATTTTGTGTATTAATGGAACATTTCATCACCAGAACCTAGTCAGACATTCAACTATCAGAACAAAAACAAGAAAACATAATACACAATGCTGAGCAGCCCAGGCGATGGTTAAAAGAGAGGGGGGGAAGAAGTACGTCACCTTCTTGAGAACTTGAACGGAGAGAACAGTCCAGATGAATCCCTAGCAGCCAACCCGAAAGTCTTCACTGGGTGTGCATCTTCAGGCGAATTAGGAGCCATTATAAAACAAGCTATTAACTCCGCAGAATTGATCTGTCCACCAATTCTTGATGGTACCGATGACTCTTTTATCGTTCTCCCTGAGCTGCACATGTTTTATACTTCCTCTATTTTAAATTATAAAACTTTTTACTTTTTCTGAAAAAATATTAGAGTTTTTATTAATTTTAAAAATTATATTTTTAAAATTATTTTAACTATAAATATATTTTTTTCATTCTTTGTCTTATGTTAGTTAAAGAAGCTACGACATAAAGCGGGACATATGATACCGGCCGCCACAGCCTCTGCAACCATTAGCTCAAATCTAGTAAATGACGATAATGGCATTTGTCCCATTTCTTGGTAGAATTGGATTTGTTAGAAAACTAGATGTATCTTGGATGATGCAAATTGATTTATTTGAATTTGTTATACATTGATTTCTAGACATTTATTGTGTTTAAATAAATCTCTATATATAGACACATGTAACTTAAATACGTGTGATGGATAATTGTAAAAAATTCTAATAATTATTCAAAGAGTTTCGATTAGAATTTTGTTATTTTTTTAATGTCAAATTCATGTTTCTACCACTTTACCTAGTCTATAAATAGGTTTCTCCTATTTTGTTTTGGATGACTAACAAGCAAATTCTCATTCTTTTACTATTTTCATAAACATATTTTAGTTAGTGTTCTTGATTAATTTGTTCAAGTTTGACGAGTGAAGATTTTTGTACTTGCTATTTCATTGCTTCCGTTGTATCTTGGAAGACAAACGTTCTATTCAATCTTGAGCACATAACTGGAGGGGGTGAATCTATTTTAAAGAGATCGTGTTAAACAAAAGCCTCGAATAATTGTTCTCTTCCTATAATCTTTGTTTATTTTATATTGATCATACTATGCAGTCATATTTTATGTTTTCATATTAAGTGTTACTCTTTTGTTTTATATTCTTAAAACCAATTTCTAACACATTTAATATGTCAATTGATGTTGTGAATTTGCCTATTGGAGGTGGTTCCAATGGTTCGAGCTCTATCATCGCTACTACTTTTCATTTGCCTGGTGGTTAATGCTTCTATGGTTTCTACTAACTACAGTGAGAAACCCGAGAAGTTTGATGATACAAATTTAAAATGTGGCAACAAAAGATATTGTTCTATTTGACTACCATGAATCTCTCAAGATTCTTGATAGAGGAAGTTTCTAATTTACCTGATGGAGAAACAGATATCCAAGTCATCAATGCGGTTGATGCTTGAAAACATTCTGATTACCCTTGTCGAAACTATGTCAAGAAAAGCTTGCATGACTCATTGTATAGTGTTTATAGTGCACAAGAAACAGCAAATTAAGGCACTATGGGAATCTATTCCTTTGAAATGTGTTTCAGGAACTAGGGCTTAGTCCATCAGTTCCAGTTCATGTTCATTATTTGGTACTATATAAAAAATTAAACTGAAATAAACATTTCAATTTAATTTATAAAATTTTATATAATTCAATTCAATTTTCAATTTCTGTACTCGAAAACTGAACCGAAAAGTAAAATTCTAAAAAATTATATATAAATGTATTTTAATAATAAATTCTTGGCTTAACAATGCATTATTAAAACACATTCTCTTGTTAAAAAACTAAAATTTTAAAGTAAATTGCTGTTTAACATATTTCAGTAATAAGTTGTTAAGCCAATAACTCATTACTAAAATACCTCCATATTTAACCTTTTCCAATTCTGATTTTCAACCAAACTAGTTCGAATTATTTCGGTTCAATTTTGTTTTTTTTTTTAAAAAAATCGAACCAAAAATTAAAATTTCAAACTAAAAATTAAAAATTTCAAACTAGACTACAAGAGGAAGGAATAAATGCTTTGGTAAAATGGAGAATCTTTGCGTTAACTACATAACCATACACGTGGAGATTTATTCAGTACAATTATTTCTAGGAGTGGAATAGAGTACAGAGGGATTTGATAAGCAATCCCAGTTCAACAAAGAAACATCAAGAAATAGTTTATTGGTAATAAGGCATGGTACTTGATCATATTCTTTCAAGGATAGACTTCAATGATACTTCTGAAATCTATCATGGGAAACATCTTGTAACCACTGAAACCAGCTTCCTCAATCAGAGAAGCCCATTCTTTTTCAGTTCTTTCTTTGGTGCCAAAATATATCATCATCTCCATGTCCATAGATAGCTGTGCCTTAACTAATTCATTATGATGTTTCTGATCCTCCATTAAAACAATATCTAAGATTATCACCTTTCCACCTTTCTCCTTTTCTGGAATCGCCTTTTTGCAATTTTTGAGTATCTTCACGCAATCTTCGTTCTTCCAATCGTGAAGAACCCACTGTTTGTCAATCACAATAACACTTTAGATCCCGTAATGTATCTCAATTGGTCACATGCATGTAATTAAGAATTATGTTTAGTTCGATCGATATGCTCGTAAAGTCAAGGAACACAATAGAACAGTAATAGCCATAAAATGCCGTGCCATTTTGTTGAGTTAAGGCCATAATACCGGTTAGGAGAAAATTCATACTATAAAGGAACAATTCTACCTTAAGAAAGATTGCATGAGCAGAGGGTATTTTCTCAAACATGTCTCCGGCAACAAAGTCCAAGTTCTCCGTTGGCTCAAGATTGGCCACCACATGGGGAAGATCAAACACCGTGCACTTCAAGCCAGGGAAAGTTTTGGCGATGGCTTTGGAGACTCTGCCCGTACCTCCTCCAACATCCACCATAGAAGTTAAGCCGTCAAACAAAAAACTTGTAGTCCGGGATCAGCAATTTCGAGAGCAATTGCGAGTCAATGGCCATGAGCTCATCGAAATTTTTTGCCGTACTTGTCTTGAGAGCAAAACTCCCAATACTTCATCTCATGAGCTGTTTCAAAAGTAGTTTCATCCTCATTCTGAAACCACTGGGTCATGGCATTCCAAGCCTTGACGTCAGCAGTTTCAAACAAGAAAAGCACAAATGGTCTTAAGCACATTGGCTCACTTGTCACCAGAGAACGGCTTAAGTGAGTGAGTGCATAAACGTTCGGTTCTTCTTCAGAGAAATAGCCAGCACTCACTAATACACGCATGAGGCGCTGTATGTAGGGAGCTTTGGAGGGATTGACTGGGAGAGCTTCAGTGAGCTCAGAAAGAGTCATAGCGTTGCCATGATTATGTATTGCATCTGGAATACCCAGTTGAATTGCACATTTTAACGAGGCAGTGCTTGTGAAGAAGAATCCCAGGTTCACAAAATGAGCATGAGCTTTACGAATCTCTGCGAATTGCGAATCCATTGCAGATTTTTACTTTTGAGGCTGTAAAGAGAAAAATTACAGGGAAAATTCTTTGAGAGAGGGAAGAGCAGAGGGGTTGGAACGAGAAGAAGAATTGGCCGTCACTTCCCCTATTATGCGAAGAAGACAGGTTATGTCTGCATCTGCAGTCTCCTCTGTAAAGGCTTTATCAATGTGGGGTGCAAATTCTTACCAAAAAGGACAAAAAGGTAAAAGCAAAAGAGAGTTGGGATATTACACTACTAGAATAAACGGGATTAGCGACAGATACTAGTGACGGCCACATTCGGTTGCTAATTTTGAGACCACTTAGCAATGGATTACAAAGCTTTGACCAAAAATTTCGTTCGTCGCAAATCCGTCGCTATTTTGCGACGAATTTGCGAGGGATAAATAATTTCAGTTTTAAAAATAAATTTTATAATTCAAAAATACTATGCATCGCTAATCCCTCGCTAATTAGCGACGGATTGTGTTAAATTTTTAAAAGTAAAATTTAGAAACCCTAAACCCTATTCCGTTACTAATCCATCGCTAATTATCGAGGGATTAGTGACTGAAATAATAAATTTTTATATTCTGTAATTATTCAAATTAAATTTACTATTGCCGTTGCTAATCTCTCGCTAATCGACTGACTGATTAGCTGACGGCCCTATTAAATTTTTAAAACTTAAAATTTAGAAATTCTAAACCCTATTTCGTTGCTAATCCCTCGCTGATCAGCGAGGGATTAGCGACGGAAATAATAATTTTTAATTTTTTTAATTTAGAAAATTCGAAACCTTTTCCATTGCTAGCCCTTCGCTGATTAGCGAGGGATTAGCGACATGCAATAATAAATTTTTTATATTCCGTAATTATTCAAATTAAATTTACTATTGTCGTTGCTAATCCCTCGCTGATTAGCGAGGATTAGCGACGACCTTATTAAATTTTTAAAACTTAAAATTTAGAAACCCTAAACCCTATTCTTTTGCTAATCCCTAGCTGATCAGCGAGGGATTAGCGACGGACGTAATAAATTTTTTTAATTTTTTTAATTTGCTAAATTCAAAACCTTTTCCATTGCTAATCCTTCGCTGATTAGCGAGGGATTAGCGACGGAAATAATAAATTTTTATATTCTGTTATTATTCAAATTAAATTTACTATTGATGTTGCTAATCCCTCGCTGATTAGCGACGGCCTTATCAAATTTTTAAAACTTAAAATTTAGAAACCCTAAACCCTATTCCGTTGCTAATCCCTCGCTGATCAGCGAGGGATTAGCGACGGACGTAATAAATTTTTTTAATTTTTTTAATTTGCTAAATTCGAAACCTTTTCCATTGCTAATCCTTCACTGATTAGCGAGGGATTAGCGACGGAAATAATAAATTTTTATATTCTGTAATTATTCAAATTAAATTTACTATTGCCGTTGCTAATCCCTCGCTGATTAGCGAGGGTTTAGCGACGGCCTTACAAAATTTTTAAAACTTAAAATTTAGAAACCCTAAACCCTATTTTGTTGCTACAAAGCTATTAGAGAAATATAGTAATATAAGAATGCGTAAAAATTGGAGAGAAATTTGAAAAAAAAAAGAATTCTGAGTAGCAAAATTGCCTAAAAGGATATCGCGTTGGGCAACTCATATTTTGTTCAATGTAATGACAACAAAATTTTATTATGAATCGAATTTTGACTGTTTGAGACTTTTAAAAAAAAAGCAAAGCAATAACGGATAATAATTTGATATTATTACACTCATAAAGCAATAATGTCATGCATGCACGATGGCGTTATTGGTTTTTCACGATGGGATCAACACTCCGTGGTGAAGGAAAAAGATTTGCCTTTGGAGAGTTACAAGTTGCTTGGTTAGAAACGGGGGTCTCCTTTTCTTTTGTATCCTCTCTTTCGGTTGAAGACATGCAACAAGATGCAGAAGAAGGCCTTATTCCTATAGAAATATTAGTTGCTCCAATTTGAGGGATGGGGTGGGGGGCTCAAATCATTTTTATTTTGTGAACTTTTTTGTGAATGAAATGTTATACGAAATGAGTGGGAATTGTTAAGCGCAAAATAAATTTATTAATAAATGATAATTTTTAATAATTTTTATTTTTATTTTTTAATAAATTCTAGCATGGTGGCTCCTGCCAACTATAAGGGCGTCCTTAGGTTTAATTTATTTTGCTAAATCTTTTGTGATTAAGACATTCAATGAAGGTCGAAACTCTTATGGATTTAATTTATTTCAATTAAAGATTGTTTCTTTAATCTTGATTTTGATTAATTGTTAGTGGCTGAGAAGTACTAGTTTAAATTGGATTATGGTAATAATAACACATTATAAAATTGACTAGAAATAGATTCAGTTTCTTTATGTGATTTCTAGTGAGTAGGAAACAAAAGGCAATGAATTCTATATAGGTGTTTGTGGCTTTGATAATTAAAATTACGTAGAGATACGATTGGTTTATTAATTAAAAGTTAGGAGCTTTTCACCAATAGATTGAGTTTAGCTTATAATTGAAAATTCTATAATTAATCAAGTTGAGAATTAATTTTAAAAAAAATTAATTATTTGTCATAGGAGGAGTAAGTTGGATTTGAAGTGTCATAATCTATTCATTGTCATTAATTTTTAATTAATATAATTATTAAATTTTGTATTTATTATTATTATTAGTTATTTTTATTGGTAATTAAATTTTAAATAAAATCACACTTATTTTGATTTAAGTGGGGTTATAAGTAAAAAGAATTTTTTTAGTTATGTAACAATCCTCGTTGGGACAACTTGTATTTATTACTTTATTATTTGTTTGATGTTTGTGAACTTGTAAATTTTATATTATTATACTATATTTTATTAATAGAAATAAGAGATTAAGTTATATGAATAGATAAAATATTTATAGTAATACATAAAATATTACATTTCTAAATAAATAAAATATGATAAAAATAATAAAAATAAATACACTATAATATTTTATATAGTGTCTTATTCTAATTCTTAGTATAGTTAGTAATGAATACAGTTAGTAATGAATAAAGTCACCAATGTTTGTGTTTTCTTTAAATGACAAAACAAGTCACGGATGTTGTTTCTTCATACTATTATATAATCAAAACATTATCCGAATCAAATCTTCACATCGCTCTAATCAACGAAATAAATTTTAGCCTAATAAAGCGAGACGTGAAAATCATAAGAATCTTAAAATGATGGAGAAAAAAAGTTAAAAAGCCTACCCCCACAGCACCGACGATCCCAAGCTTCCAGTTCACCATTGTGTTGGCCACTTTAAAAAGTGCCAAAAAAAAGTCTCGATGTGCCAAAGAAATCTTGGTCTGATAATTCACTATCAAAAAAAAGAAAAAATTGTATTATTACCATTCTCATGATATAAAATCTTTTATACATAGACACTGACAAATAAGTAATTCGCACGTGAACTCTTAGAGAAGATCGGCATCTAATTGTTGGAAGATTAGGGGGCCCATAAATTGACTCCATGCCATAGACGATTAACCTGTGAATGGGAAAGGTCGTCAGCGGACAAAATTACCGTTCCCACCAATAATTATTGTCAATTCTACGTAGCAAAATTGCCCGAAAGGATATCGCGTTTATATTTATCACAAAAAAAATTTACTAGGAATCGAGTTTATATTTTTTTGATTTTTTCACGATGGGTTGAACACTCCGTGGTGAAGGAAAAAGAGTTGCCTTTGGAAAGACTGGTTAGAAACGGGGTCTCTTTTTCTTTTGTATCCTCTCTTTCGGTTGAAGACGTGCAACAAGATGCAGAAGAAGGCCTTATTCCTATAGAAATATCACGTGCTCCAATAAAATATAAATAGTTACTTTTTAAAATAATCATTAAATTAAAAAAATCGATCAAATAATTAGAAAATAATTCTCGTAAAAAGTAATATGTAAGGCTGATTAAAAGTCGAGGATTGATGAAGACCATATCTAAAATGATTGAACAAAATAAAGAGTATGCTTGGATAAAAGTTTCGCACGAAAACTTAATATAATTTTTTATTTTAAATTTTACTTTTTTCTCACAAAAAATTCTTTTTCCCAAAATTCAAGACAAAAAATTTTAAAACAAAAACTAAATAATTATCACGCCAACCAAGGAAAGGTCTTGTCCTCATCTTTCATGGAAAATACATATATGAAGGACTGCCAACCGTTCACCGTCCTTCTAAATGAATCAAAAGTCAGCATCAATATTTATGTAAATTCAAATTTTAAAATAAAAAATATATTTAAAATAAAATATATATTTTAAAATAAAAAAATATAAATTATTGTTATTTAATTCTTAAAGAAATCTATGCAGTCTAATTAACGCAGGGGCCAAGTCTCATCACTTGTTTTTTTATCGTGCTCATGAAAAGATTTACGTGATCTGATCAATAAAGTGTAGTGGCATTTTTAATATTTAATGATGGGGCAAGATTTTTTTGGCACAACGTGTCTGTATAGCAACAGGTATTTGCAGTCCCCAACTCACTTTTGCTTTTACATTTTTTTTTCTTTTTTTCTTTTTTTTGCTAAGAATTTGCACCCCACATTGATAAAGGACAATAAATGGAGAAATGCAAATAGAGCGTACATTATTTAAAGTAAATTAAATAATTAAATTGAATTAAATTTTAATTTATTTTATTTTTTTAATTTTAATATTAAATTTTTTGATTTTTATTTTTTAATTAAAATTCAATTTAATTTTTAATTTAGATTGTGATCTGATAGAGTTTGGTTTTGAGATTTTATATTTTTGAGTTTGAAAGAGAGAAATTTTTATAAAAGAAAAAAAATAAGATGTGAGATGAGAAATTTATATTGAGCTTTTGTGTGAAACTCAATCTAAGTAAAACCTTAGACCAAACAGGGTAAGATCATGACAAGTAGATACAGGTCCTTATCAGTGTGGGTGCAAAATGTCCCATTCTATGGTTAATCATTCCGATTCGATGCTGAAGCCTTTTTTTATCAGTATATATAGATAACTATTTTTTACTATTTAATTAGTTACTATTTATTATTTTTTTGATCTAACGTTTATGACGTATGAAATGTATTTTGAGTTATCAAAATTAAGAAAAAAAAAGATAAAAGTTTGAAACGATTTGAAAATTTTTTTAAAATCATCATTATTTTCTAACACCCACTTTCTTCAACCACTTATACTAAATTCTCTATCTTTTTTCTATCTTTCTCTTTTATTTATGTCTTCTGCCTTCTCTCACCATCGCTCTGAAAGTCTTCAAATATTAAAAACAAAACGATTCATTCTTTTTCAAGATCTTCATTTTGTGTTAAACAATTTCGACTGAACCTTCAAGTTTTTTTTTCGAGATCCAAACTCTTTTTTTTTATTTACTAATAAACTAAAATGAAAGTTAGATATTATGAGTTTTTGTTAGACTATTTGGTGCTCCTACGCTATAGACATCTTCACTAAAAAAAAGATTTATGATCTACTTGTGGAAGCAAAGAAAGCGATGTATTGATTTTCTTGGGCTGAAGAATGATTTCGACAGTTGAATATTCATATGACTTCAAATTGGCTTCTACGCTATATAAAGTGAATATGACGATTTTTTTCGGCTGAAGAATGATTTCGGTAGTGGAATACTCTTATTACTTCAAAGAACGATTTTAATGGTGAAGAATTTTAATATTGGATCTTTTTTTTCTAACTTTAGAACGATCTGCTTTGAATTGATATTTACATGAAACCGAATACATCCGATTTGCTTAAGAGTGAATAATTATTCATGTAAGATTGAATAATTATTCTCCGTTAAATGAATACACATCAAGAAAATTATCAAGAAAATTATTCATAGAAAATACATATATTAATGATCAGACCACGAGGATCTGTTAATATTATTTGTAAAATTAATAATTTCACATATTATATTAAAAAAAAGCCCAAGGACTCTGTATTATTATTTAAAAATAAAATATTTTAAATTTAAACTCTATACAAACATGTCAAAATCTAAATTATATCTCACACACTCAATATTTTTTAAAAAAAAAAGAAAAAAGTCTAAGATAACCCTAAAAAGAGTTACATGGAAGTCACGTGTTTGATTTCTATTAGTTACTAATAGAACATTTGGACTGAAGGTCATAAATTGTTTATTTCAACAAATTGAAGAGGATATCTAATTGTCTTCCATCATTACATTTTATGATAGAAGGAAGAAAGAGTTCGTCTAAGTACTGCACATTATAGGCAACAAACAAGATAACACATCCGAAATTGTCCAAGTAGTGCACATTATAGGTGTGATTGGATAGAGTTTGGTTTTGAGATTTTTTGTCTTGGATTTCGGGAGAGAGAATTTTTTATAAGAGAAAAAGTAAAATTTGAGATGAAAAACTGTATTGGATTTCGTGCAGAAATTTGTGCAAAATTAGGTCAGCCCCATGCTGAGGAAGAACTGTTACTGTCGCGTGTGGAGCATGAGAATACGATGGGGAAAGTTCAGAAGAGATTCTGCAGAATCATAGCCATGGCAACTTTTGCTTGTATCATGGCCACGTAGAATAGCACTTTAATGCCTTCTTTGAGCGACAATCACAGAAAGGACGGGTGGAGAGAGAAAGGGAAGAGGACGTGGGCTCTCCTCGAAAAGTCTGAACCTGCTGCTGCCATAAAGGACTGCCCACCGTTCACCATCCTTCTAGATGCATCAAAAGTCAGCATCAACATTTATGTAAATTCAAATTTTAAAACAAAAATATATTTAAAATAAAATATATTTTTTAAAACAAAAATATAAATTATTATTATTTAATTGTACAAAAGCCTACTTCCTGTAGAACAATACTTTTATCAAGAATAATAATTGATCATACCACGTGATTCTTTCATAAGCATATAAAAAAATAAATATGAGACAGCTATGTTGTTGGTCCTTGCATTAAAAAACAAATAAGAGACAGCTATGTAGTTGGTCCCTGCATTAAAAAACAAATAAGAGACAGCTATGTAGTTGGTCCCTGCATTAAAAAACAAAAAAGAGACAGCTATGTAGTTGGTCCCTGCATTAAAAAATAAATAAGACACAGCTATGTAGTTGGTCCCTGCATTAATATTCTCTGAATTCATCAGAATTATTTTCCCATTTTGGACATCTGCTTAAAATACTCCATTTATTTATAAATATAAATTTTTTTGTTTCTTTTCGTACTTATACTTAGATAGGATTTGATTTTAAAATTAAATTTAAAATATATTTATAATTTTTTTTGTCCTAACTTTTCTTTTTTTTGGTAAAAATTAATTTTTTGACCATTTTGATTAAATAAAAAGCTTTTTTCTGAATGGTGTTTATAGTTTTAGAAACGAATTATTGATCTTAGAACATTGAGGGTAATTATCGATAAGACAATGTCTTGTTTATAATTTTTTTATAAATTTTTAAAAAAATCGAACTGAAAAATTAAATGTTCATATCAACCAAATAATCTAATGAACACCGTCGAAAATAACACCTCCACATACTATTGATCAGACCAAGTGGCTCTTACAGAAGTATATAAGAAAACAAATACAGAGACAACTATACAATTGGCCCCGCATTAATATTGCCTGAATTAATCAAAATTATTTCCCCAAGTTGAGCATCCGTCTAGAATACTAGTTTTCCCATTTTCAATAACTCTCTTCTGCTGCATCTGCTTCTTCCATAAATGTCTTTGCCCGCCTTGCCTTTGATGGCCGCCTTTAACCATCTCTTCTTGGTCAATTAACCGGACATTTATATTAAAATAATATTATATTTAATAATTTAATAAATCGTACATTTCTGAATATACAAATTATATTAGAAAAAATTGAGTAAAATATTGGTCAAAGAAGTAAAATACACATATATAAAGAGTGGAAAAAATTTTTTCATTTATCGGTGAACTTATAAAATTAGATGGAAATAAATGTCGATCTACGTAAATAATTTTTAATGTTCTGCAGTGAATATTAAGCGTACTTCTTGAGTTTATTTTTTTTGGGTGGGGGAACAAGTGCACTCCTTGAATAGATAGCAACTCAAAGTGATATTTTAAAAGTTTTTATAATACGCAATTTGTAAAAATTGTCCAATAGTCATTTTTTGTCTTAAGCATGTTCTTAATTTTAATTTCTGTAATTTTAATATAATTTCTAATTTCTTCAAAAGAATACATTTATTATTGCCGATTTTATGGTAGAGTTCAGTTGAAATTCATATGCGTAATCTACATGTATTCAATTTGAGGGATACAATCATTAAATTTTGTTCAACACCCCTGAAAATCATTGGAAATAAAGACCACACACATTTTTTTAAAAAATACAATTCAACCGAATTTGATAATTTATGATTGAATATATGACTGATTTAAGATTATAGACTGAATTTGATATATGTGTAGATATTTTTTTAAAAAAAATGCTTACTATTTAGTAAATTTACTCTTCAAATTAAACTTATGTTTGTAATACATGTAAACTTGAGTCGTGGTTGTACTTGGCTTGTTTGTTGCCACTTGAAGCTTTTACAATCAGCAGGACGGCAGCTCCTTAAATTATCGTCTTTTGCTCACCAAAATCTGATGCTTCTTCCATGAAGGACCTGCTTACCTTATCTTTGATAGTCCTTTCCACCACCCCTTCTTGATTCATCAAAAGTCAGCATCAACATTTATGTTAAACCAGCTCTCATGATCTGCCGACGAAGTTTTCAAGAAGTAAATGAATATACGCATTTATGGAGCCAGAAATTAGGGAAAATTCTTAGGTGAATCAGGTTCATGGCCCCACCTATGGATCGGATTCGTCCCTTAAAAGCCACGTGTCCCTTTAACCTACAAACCTGCTGAATCCTTTCTTCCTTATCTCCCCCTTCCTCTCAGCGGCAGAGCCAAGTCCTCTCAGGTAACGAATATCTATTTTTTCTTCTGTCCACAAGTTAGGACATGAGATCATCGGTATTCCAATTAAACTAATAAAAAGCATCCTATTTGAAGGCAAGTTTCATTCCTTTACTCCAATGAAAAACTTCTTTTCATTGAAACAAATCATTTGCTAGAGTAATAAAAGTTATAAATTAAAAAAGAAACAGAAACAGTGGTAAAATTGGTGAGAATTCATGGATAGAAGAAATCTCATCCTTTCATGCTCGGGTCGTCTAATTGAAGACATCAACTTGATGAGTCTGACTAATTAAATTTATTAGAAGCTGTGGAAATCTTGTCTTCAACATTAGTTGTGGCCGTGAAACTTGATGGTCAATTTGAAACCTCCAGCCCATTTTTGCTTTTTCTTGTACTCAAATCTCATCAACTTGCAGCGTTGTCAATCTTTCATCAAAACAGAAAAGATACCCAGATGCAATGCGACCACCCACTGACCTCTTCTATCTTCTCTTTTGGATCTGCAGGCATCTGCTACTTTCATCCCATCCATCTCTTTTTCTTTGTCTTCGTCTAGATCAGCAGAGATGGCTGTGAGTTTAGCTGTCTCACACTTGCCACCGCAAAGGATGAAGATAAGAGGATAAAGTAAATTGAAGATCAGAATGGGAAAAAAAAGAGAAGATTTGAAAAATCTTTACAAGGTTAGGTGCTAATGAGTCACTCTATTCAATTTTTCCCTAGTCTTCTTTATCAGTTTTATAAAAATTAACATTTGGTGTCTTTGATGTTGTAATTATAGCGGAAAGAAAAAAAGTGATGACTTTCGTTACGTGGAGTTGTTTAAAAAAGTTCACACTTTCCAAAGAGGGTCAAAGCAGGGCGAGTTTGTCAATGACAAGTCACGGCAAACTTTGGTACGAATCAATTTTCTCTTACACTTATAAACTAGCAATTGTAATTGTTAATAATTATATAGTTTTTATTTTTAATTTTTGCGAGATAATGTTAACGCAATTAAGGAACGTTATTCTTAGCCAGAGTCGGAAAGTTCTGTTACTTCTCATCAACCGCCCGATGAGAAGTCACTATTCCTTGAGGTTGGGGAGAGGTTTCAAGAAGAACTGTGTATTTGGATTAGGCTCGAGGATCGAAGGTTAGACGGAGGTTGAATCATTCTTCTAGTTCCGAGGGGGTACCTATTTCCTCGTTTCACGATGTTATCCAGCTTACAAAAGAGGTTGAATGACGAGACCAAGATACGGCTGAAAGTTGAGTAAGAAGTTGTGTCACGTTCAACGCAGTATGTACGATTATCTATCATTTCATTCATAGACTTTGAATCTGCCTCCGCTTCCATTGCTTGGTGGGAATGACGATACATATAATGACGACGACTACACGGTTGATCCACCCACGAATTCGCCATCGACACCGCCATCGCCCTCAGCTCCAGCTCCAGAATACGCCGTCTAGGCTAATTAATATACTAGATTTTGATTTTGCAAATGTATGACTTTATTTGCTACTTGATTTTTTTAGATATTTATTTTATTAATTTGTATTTGTAAGAATATTGCTTTCTTTAGATGTTTATTCATGTAGAATATTTTTATTTTATAAGGTTTTAATTTTTAAATTTTTACAGGCAAATTTAATATAATTTTTAAAAATATTTTAAAAATTTTTAAAAATTTACGATGGATTAGCAACGGAGATTTTAAATTTTTTTAAGATGATTTAGCGACAGATTAGCGATGAATTTTTAAAAAGATGTCGACGCATTAGTAACTGATTAGTGACATATATTTTTAATTTTTATAAAATAATAGTGACAAAAACTTAAAATTTAAATATTTTTGCAATTTAAATATTCGTTGCTAATCCATCGCTAATTAGCGATGGAAAATTAAACTAAAATAAAAAAAATTAAATGTAGATTAGCGATCAATTTTGCGAGGAGGTGTTTAAAAAATTATTATTAAAATCGGTCGCTAATCCGTCGCTAATTTGCGACGTATTAGCAACCCGTAACTATAATTTTTTTTTAAAATTCAAGACGTCCGTCGCTAATTCGATGCAAAATCCGTCGCTATTAGGCAAGCCAAGACTTTGACCAATTTTAAATTGGGTCTCAAATCTATCGCAAATTGCGACAGTAATCCATCGCTAATTGCGAGGGAAATGAGTTTCGTTGTAATTTACGACGTCCCTTTTACAAAGCACCTCGCTAATCCGTCGCTAAACTTGCATTAGCGACGGATTGGTCCGTCGCTACAGCCGATTTATCTTGTAGTGTTTGTTTACGAAAGTTAATCAATTAAAGAAGAATTTTTTAAATAAACTTTTTGATACTGATCTTTGTAGGGGTGGACATTATTTCGTTTTGGTTAGGTTCATTTCGATTCATGATTATAATAAATATTTCAATTCAGTATTCAATTTTAATACTCAAATAAATAATTAATTTTTTTTTAAAAATATAAATGCATTTTCAAAATACGTTTATATACTGGCAGAAGATAAAACATAATCATATTGTGTTCATTTGGTGCTTTGCAACTTTAGTGCTTCAGATGTATCGTCAGTTTGAACACATTACATTCTTCCTCTTCTTTTTTTTTTTTAATTTTAGTTTAGAATCAAACTGAATCGAATCGATTCGATTTAAAAAAAATAAAAAACTAAACAGTACCATCGAAAATCAGTTACCCACCCCTAAATCTTTGATGGTTCTCTCATATCTCTAGTCTTCTATTGCTAACCGGAAATGACAAATGGAGAAATTCAGAGATGACTAACTGGAAATCTGCTTCTTGAGTATTTTCAGAGACAAATAATTCACTGACCCAAAAAAAAAACAGAAAAAAGAAGAGGGATTTGATTGATAGAACAAGCACGATGTAACCAAAAGCGGGAAGAATTAGGGTTTTGTAACCCTACCATAATGCTAACTACATAAACAACATAACGTACTACAATGTGCACTGTTTCAAACTTCAGCTGATCTTGGCCGTTGATTCCTCATCCCTGTAGGCTTAGTCACTCTAGGCAAGTAACGCAAGATTGTGCTGCGAAAGTTGAGCATATTATAGCTTGTGCAAGATTAGGTGAGCACCATGCTGAGGAATAACTGTGAATATCATCTGTGGAGCATGAGAGTATGATGGCGAAAGTTCAAAAGAGAAATTCTGCAGAATCATGGCTAAGGCAAGTTTTGCTTGCACCATAGCGAAGTTCTGCCCCATGCAAATTCTGGGTCCCCTACTGAAAGGCAGAAACGAAGCTTGACCCTTTGTTGCACTGGACACTCCTTCCGCAAACCTCTCTGGTTTGAACTCTTTTGCATCATCACCCCATATTTTAGTATCACGATGCAATATGATCACTGGCAATGTGACAATCACCCCTGATGGCAGAGAAAGTGCTCCTATCTTTGTGTCTTCTTGAATTGTGCGATTGAGATACACTATTGGCGGATACAACCTAAGAGTTTCGTTTAAGATCATAGTCACCTGCCATATAAATATTCATAAGATTGATGAAAGTTGTGTTTTTTTTTATAATTTTTTTCAATGTGGATGTGTATATAAGACCACTTTTTCAATCATTGATAAATTTAGATGTTCGATAATTTCTTAAAAAAATATAAGAAAAAGAACTTACAACTTTTAAATGATTAAGCCCTTCGACATCTGGTTCATTCTTCCCAAACTTTTCCAGAACTTCTTCTCTGGCACGCGATTGCCATTCTTGATGTCCTCCCAGTAAGATCAATGTCCAGACAAGCAACGAAGAAGTGGTTTCATGCCCACCCACGTAAAAGAGTTTGCACTCTTCAATAATTTCTTGGGTGGTCATCATTGAATTCTTGTTCCCATTTATTTGAATCTCTTCTTGGTTAGTTTCCAATAATATGCCCAGTAAATCATCATTACAAGCTTTCCCTTCTTTCATTGCCTTCAATCTCTTCTTGATGATCTCTTTGATTGAGTCAGAAACTGTTTTTCCAATATATTTCATCCTCCTGTTCCTCTTGGTTGGCAGAAACCTACAAACAATAATTCAGATGTAAAAAATGCAGGATATGAAATTACTACCAGTAGCTTTCCCAGGTTTCATTCTTTATGAAGTAAGATTTGAAGAAAAACTAGTCTACCTAGAAAAATTCACAAGGACTTGTAACAAAAATTGTTTCTTACCTCCAACCGGGAAGGATAAACGATCTTATAAGTTCCATAATTTGTTCTAACAGCTCTTTTTGAAGTTCAAATATCTTTCTCCCTTCTTCATAACTACTACCAAATGCTGTACGAGCAAGTGCATCACTAGTTAGTCTTTGAATGTATGGCCAAACATCCAACTCGCCAGATCCCTTTGGGGAAACAATGGCCTCCCATTTCCCTAACATCTCACTTACACTCGACTGGACAGCAGGAAGCATATGTAAGGCTGACTAAAATTCGAGGATTGATGAAGACCATATCTAAAACGATTGATGAAGACTGGTTAGAAACGGGGGTCTCTTTTTTCTTTTGTATCCTCTCTTTCGGTTGAAGACGTGCAACAAGATGCAGAAGAAGGCCTTATTCCTATAGAAATATCACGTGCTCCAATAAAATATAAATAGTTACTTTTTAAAATAATCATTAAATTAAAAAAATCGATCAAATAATTAGAAAATGATTCTCGTAAAAAGTAATATGTAAGGCTGACTAAAATTCGAGGATTGATGAAGACCATATCTAAAACGATTGAACAAAACAAAAACCACAACTAAATAAAAATATATTTAAAATAAAATATATATTTTAAAATAAAAAATATAAATTATTGTTATTTAATTCTTAAAGAAATCTATGCAGTCTAATTAACGCAGGGGCCAAGTCTCATCACTTGTTTTTTATCGTGCTCATAAAAAGATTTACGTGATCTGATCAATAAAGTGTAGTGGCATTTTTAATATTTAATGACGGGGCAAGATTTTTTGGCACAACGTGTCTGTATAGCAACAGGTATTTGCAGTCCCCAACTCACTTTTGCTTTTACATTTTTTTTCTTTTTTTTTTCTTCTAAGAATTTGCACCCCACATTGATAAAGGACAATAAATGGAGAAATGCAAATAGAGCGTACATTATTTAAAGTAAATTAAATAATTAAATTGAATTAAATTTTAATTTATTTTATTTTTTTTAATTTTAATATTAAAATTTTAATTTTTTTATTTTTTAATTAAAATTCAATTTAATTTTTTAATTTAGATTGTGATCGGATAGAGTTTAGTTTTGAAATTTTATATTTTAAGTTTCGAAAGAGAGAAATTTTTATAAAAGAAAAAGTAAGATGTGATATGAAAAATTTGTATTGAATTTTATGTAGAACTCAATCTAAGTAAAACCTTAGACCAAGCAGGGTAAGATCATGACAAGTAGATACAGGTCCTTATCAGTGTGGGTGCAAAATGTCCCATTCTATGGTTAATCATTCAAATTCGATGCTGAAGCCTTTTTTATCAGTATATATAGATAACTGTTTTTACTATTTAATTGGTTACTATTTATTATTTTTTGATCTAACGTTTATGACGTATGAAATGTATTTTGAGTTATCAAAATTAAGAAAAAAAAAGATAAAAGTTTGAAACGATTTGTAAATTTTTTAAAATCATCATTATTTTCTAACACCCACTTTCTTCAACCACTTATACTAAATTCTCTATCTTTTTTCTATCTTTCTCTCTTATTTATGTCTTCTGTCTTCTCTCTGCTACTGCTCTGAAAGTCTTCAAATATTAAAGAACAAAACGATTTATTCTTTTCAAGATCTTCATTTTGTGTTAAACAATTTCGACGAACCTTCAAGTTTTTTTCAAGATCCAAACTCTTTTTTTATTTACTAATAGCTAAAATGAAGTTAGATATTATGAGTTTTTGTTAGACTATTTGGTGCTCCTACGCTATAGACATCTTCACTAAAAAAAGATTTATGATCTACTTGTGGAGGTAAAGAAAGCGATGTATTGATTTTCTTGGCTTGAAGAATGATTTCGACAGTTGAATATTCATATGACTTCAAATTGGCTTCTACGCTATATAAAGTGAATATGTCGATTTTTTCAGCTTGAAGAATGATTTCGGTAGTGGAATACACTTATTACTTCAAAGAACGATTTTAATGGTGAAGAATTTTAATATTGGATCTTTTTTTCCCTAACTTTAAAACGATATGCTTTGAATTGATATTTACATGAAACTGAATACATCTGATTTGCTTAAGAGTGAATAATTATTTATGTAAGATTGAATAATTATTCTCCGTTAAGTGAATACACATCAATAAAATTATTAAGAAAATTATTCATGGAAAATACATATATTAATGATCAGACAACGAGGATCTGTTAATATTATCTGTAGAATTAATAATTCCACATATTATATTAAAAAAAAGTCCAAGGACCCTGTATTATTATTTAAAAATAAAATATTTTAAATTTAAACTCTATGTAAATATATCAAAATCTAAATTATATCTCACACACTCAATATTTTTTTTTAAAAAAAGAAAAAAGTCTAAGATAACCCTAAAAAGAGTTACATGGAAGTCACGTGTTTGATTTCTATTAGTTACTAATAGAACATTTAGACGGAAGGTCATAAATTGTTTATTTCAATAAATTGAAGAGAATATCTAATTGTCTTCCATCATTACATTTTATGATAGAAGGAAGAAAGAGTTCGTCTAAGTACTGCACATTATAGGCAACAAACAAGATAATACATCCGAAATTGTCCAAGTAGTGCACATTATAACTTGTGCAAAATTAGGTCAGCACCATGCTGAGGAAGAACTGTGAATGTCGCGTGTGGAGCATGAGAACATGATGGGGAAAGTTCAGAAGAGAAATTCTGCAGAATCATGGCCATGGCAACTTTTGCTTGTATCATGGCCACGTAGAATAGCACTTTAATGCCTTCTTTGAGCGACAAGCACAGAAAGGACGGGTGGAGAGAGAAAGGGAAGAGGACGTGGGCTCTCCTCGAAAAGTCTGAACCTGCTGCTGCCATAAAGGACTGCCCACCGTTCACCATCCTTCTAGATGCATCAAAAGTCAGCATCAACATTTATGTAAATTCAAATTTTAAAACAAAAATATATTTAAAATAAAATATATTTTTTAAAACAAAAAATATAAATTATTATTATTTAATTGTACAAAGGCCTACTTCCTGTAGAACAATACTTTTATCAAGAATAATAATTGATCATACCACGTGATTCTTTCATAAGCATATAAAAAAACAAATATGAGACAGCTATGTAGTTGGTCCTAGATTAAAAAACAAATAAGAGATAGCTATGTAATTGGTCCATGCATTAAAAAATAAATAAGAGACAGCTATATAGTTGGCTCTTGTATTAAAAAATAAATAAGAATCACGTGACCTCTTGTGGTGAATTCTATCTATAGGTGGGGTCATAGTCCGAGTTTACTTAAAAATTTCCCAGAGAAATTAGAGGTTTATTTGTGAAATTGTAAAAATTTTAGATAAAAATAAATATTGATCTGCATGTGCAGTTATATCTTTAGACAGTTTTAATACAAGTCATTGATCAAATGTGAAGCTATTTGATATGAAGGGGTGATCTCTTCCCCTCTTAATTTTCTTCTTCTTTATGTCTCTTATCAACCAAATAAAGAGTAATTTTAGATTGAGTTCTGTTACATGACTCAACGAAAATTTTCATCACTCGAGTTTTATTTTTTTAATAAATAATTTATTTTTATCAAACTTAAAATAAAAATTTTTAAATTTAAATTTAAACTCTATGTAAATACACTCAAGATAAATTATTCATTTATCTCTTTATTTATTCTCCTCTAATTTTACTGTCTCTTTTACTCCAACGATACAAAGTGTCGGTATTGAAAATACAACAACCATATCTGACCAAGAAGGTCTTTCAAAAGCATTTAGTATGTAAAAGACAAATAAAGACACAGCGATGCAGTTGGCCCCTACAATAATATTGCTTGCATTAATCACAACTACTTTCAATCAGTGCCTTCCCTTGCCAATTCTCTGCCTCTTTGTTCGGTCTGAGTACAGCATTTTGTTCGGTCTGATTACAGCATTTTTGAATAGTAACTAAAAAACAAAAACTATTTAAAGCTTTTTGATCACATTCACAATGAGATGCCGACAGAAATTGTCTTCGTTTTGATTACTTATTACTGCAATATTTGGAGGAGAAAAGATTATTTCTCGTTGCTAGGAAAAGAGGTGATTCAAGAACACCATTTGGAAAATGATTGAATAAAACAAAAACCAACCAAGAAAAGATCTTGTTAATGTTATCCGTAGAATTAATGATTCGATAGATTACATTAAAAAATAATTAAAAAAAACAAGGGGACCTTGCATTACTGCATAACGCATGGTTGTTCTCTTATATTACCTATTTACTGCATTATCTCAGCCTTTATCTGGAGCATGGAGTGCTGCCCAAACTCCAATTCCAGTATATATTTTTCAAAATCTTTCTCATGATTGAAAACTTCCGACAAAAAGAGAAAAAATTAAATAAGAAGAAAAGATCGAAAATTTATTTGAAAAATCAATATTGATCTTCAACTCTAAATTTTCTGAAAAATGCATGTAAATATGTAATATTTTTACAGAATTAGAAAAAGTAATATTGCTCAAAAAAATATGCCAACAGACAAATATCAATACTATTTCAATTTGGCATTTAAAAATCTCTATATTTGTAGAGTCAAAATATCTTTTCAGAAATTAAATCGAAGTTGGCACTTCAACACAACAGTTAAGTAATGTTTTTTTTATAAAAAATAATTAGTGAAAATAATGTAGTTAATAAAACAGATATAGCCTTACATATAAATGGTTGTGGATGCATTTTAAGATATTGAAACCACTACCCATGAATCTTTTTCCTGAAGTTTTCTGCAAGCAAACCTATGGAAAACTCTCGGATAAGAGAGGGATTTCACAACAAGAAAATACGCTATTAGCGACGGACAAAGTCCGTGGCTAAATTTGCTGACGGTTTAGCTAACAAAAACATAACTTTGACCAATTTGCGACGGACACCTAATTTTAATATTAAAAAATATTTTTTTAAGTCTATAATTGCTTCGTCGCTAATCCATAGATAATTAGCAAGGGATTAGCGATGCAAAACTAATTTTAATATCAAAATAAATATTTTCAAATTCTCCAACATGCCCGTCGCTAATTACTCGCTAATTAGGGAGGAATTAGATTCTCCAAATTAAAGTTAAATATTAAAGACTATTTTATAAAAATTAACATTTGGTGTCTTTGATGTGGTAATTATAGTGGAAAGAAAAAGGTGATGACTTTCGTTACGTGGAGTTGTTTAAAAAAGTTCACACTTTCCAAAGAGGGTCAAAGCAGGGCGAGTTTGTCAATGACAAGTCACGACAAACTTTGGTACGAATAAATTTTCTCTTACACTTATAAATTACCAATTGAAATTTTTAATATTTATTTTATTTTTAATTTTTGCGGGATAAAGTTAACGCAATTAAGGAACGTTATTCTTAGCCAGAGTCGGAAAGTTCTATTACTTCTCATCAACCGCCTGATGAGAAGTCACTATTCCTTGAGGTTGGGGGAGGTTTCAAGAAGAACTGTGTATTTGGATTAGGCTCTGAGGGATCGAAGGTT
This sequence comes from Rauvolfia tetraphylla, assembly GCA_030512225.1. Lineage (NCBI taxonomy): Eukaryota > Viridiplantae > Streptophyta > Magnoliopsida > Gentianales > Apocynaceae > Rauvolfia > Rauvolfia tetraphylla. The sequence goes on from JAJQKT010000022.1 coordinate 61,031, forward strand.
AGACGGAGGTTGAATCATTCTTCTAGTTCTGAGGGGGTACCTATTTCCTCGTTTCACGATGTTATCCAGTTACAAAAGAGGTTGAATGACGAGACCAAGATACGACTGAAAGTTGAGAAGAAGTTGTGTCACGTTCAACGTAGTATGACATGATTATCTATCATTTCATTACATGACTTTGAATCCGCCTCCGCTTCCATTGCTTGGTGGGAATGACGATACATATAATGACGACGACTACACGGTTGATCCACCCACGACTCGCCATCGACACCGCCATCGCCCTCAGCTCCAGCTCCGTAATCCGCCGTCTAGGCTAATTAATATACTAGATTTTGATTTTGCAAATGTATGACTTTATTTGCTACTTGATTTTTTTAGATATTTATTTTATTAATTTGTATTTGTAAGAATATTGCTTTCTTTAGATATTTATTCATGTAGAATATTTTTTATTTTATAAGGTTTTAATTTTTTAAATTTTTTACAGGGAAAATTTAATATAATTTTTTAAAAAATATTTTAAAAATTTTTTTAAAAATTTACTGACTGATTAGCAACGAAGATTTTAAATTTTTTTTAAGATGATTTAGCGATAGATTAGCGATGAATTTTTAAAAAGATGTCGACGCATTAGCAAATAGATTAATGACATATATTTTTAATTTTTTATAAAATAATAGTGACGAAAACTTAAAATTTAAATATTTTTTTCAATTTAAATATTCGTTGCTAATCCATCGCTAATTAGCGATGGAAAAGTAAACTAAAAATAAAAAAAATTAAATGTAGATTAACGATCAATTTTTGCGAGGAGGTGTTTAAAAAATTATTATTAAAATCGATCGCTAATCCAGTCACTAATTTGCGACGTATTAGCAACCCGTAACTATAATTTTTTTAAAATTCAAGACGTCCGTCGCTAATTCGATGCAAAATCCGTCGCTATTAGGCAAGCCAAGACTTTGACCAATTTTAAATTGGGTCGCAAATCTATCGCAAATTGCGACGGAATCCATCGCTAATTGCGAGGGAAATGAGTTTCGTTGTAATTTACGACGTCCCTTTTACAGCCCCTCGCTAATCCGTCGCTAACCTTGCATTAGCGACGGATTGGTCCGTCGCTACAGCCCAATTTATCTTGTAGTGTTTGTTTACGAAAATTAATCAATTAAAGAAGAATTTTTTTAAATAAACTTTTTGATACTGATCTTTGTAGGGGTGGACATTATTTCGTTTTGGTTAGGTTCATTTCGATTCATGATTATAATATATATTTCGATTCAGTATTCAATTTTAATACTCAAATAAATAATTAATTTTTTTAAAAAAATATAAATGCATTTCCAAAATGTGTTTATATACTGCAGAAAGATAAAACATAATCATATTGTGTTCATTTGCTGCTTTGCAACTTTAGTGCTTCAGATGTATCGTCAGTTTGAACACATTACATTCTTCCTCTTCTTTTTTTTTAAAATTTTAATTTAGAATCAAACTGAATCGAATCGATTCGATTTTAAAAAAAATAAAAAACTAAACAGTACCATCGAAAATCAGTTACCCACCCCTAAATATTTGATGGTTCTCTCAGATCTCTAGTCTTCTATTGCTAACCGGAAATGACAAATGGAGAAATTCAGAGATGATTAAGTGGAAATCTGCTTCTTGAGTATTTTCAGAGACAAATAATTCACTGACCCCAAAAAAAAACAGAAAAAAAGAAGAGGGATTTGATTGATAGAACAAGCACGATGTAACCAAAAGCGGGAAGAATTAGGGTTTTGTAACCCTACCATAATGCTAACTACATAAACAACATAACGTACTACAATGTGCACTGTTTCAAACTTCAGCTGATCTTGGCCGTTGATTCCTCATCCCTGTAGGCTTAGTCACTCTAGGCAAGAAACGATGAGAATTCGTAACGCAAGATTGTGCTGCGAAAGTTGAGCATATTATAGCTTGTGCAAGATTAGGTGAGCACCATGCTGAGGAATAACTGTGAATATCATCTGTGGAGCATGAGAGTATGATGGCGAAAGTTCAAAAGAGAAATTCTGCAGAATCATGGCTAAGGCAAGTTTTGCTTGCACCATAGCGAAGTTCTGCCCCATGCAAATTCTGGGTCCCCTACTGAAAGGCAGAAACGAAGCTTGACCCTTTGTTGCTCTGGACACTCCTTCCGCAAACCTCTCTGGTTTGAACTCTTTTGCATCATCACCCCATATTTTAGTATCACGATGCAATATGATCACTGGCAATGTGACAATCACCCCTGATGGCAGAGAAAGTGCTCCTATCTTTGTGTCTTCTTGAATTGTGCGATTGAGATACACTATTGGCGGATACAACCTAAGAGTTTCGTTTAAGATCATAGTCACCTGCCATATAAATATTCATAAGATTGATGAAAGTTGTGTTTTTTTTTATAATTTTTTTCAATGTGGATGTGTATGTAAGACCACTTTTTTCAATCATCGATAAATTTAGATGTTCGATAATTTCTTAAAAAAAATAAGAAAAAGAACTTACAACTTTTAAATGATTAAGCCCTTCGACATCTGGTTCATTCTTCCCAAACTTTTCCAGAACTTCTTCTCTGGCACGCGATTGCCATTCTTGATGTCCTCCCAGTAAGATCAATGTCCAGACAAGCAACGAAGAAGTGGTTTCATGCCCACCCACGTAAAAGAGTTTGCACTCTTCAATAATTTCTTGGATGGTCATCCCTGAATTCTTGTTCCCATTTATTTGAATCTCTTCTTGGTTAGTTTCCAATAATATGCCCAGTAAATCAGCATTACAAGCTTTCCCTTCTTTCATTGCCTTCAATCTCTTCTTGATGATCTCTTTGATTGAGTCAGAAACTGTTTTTTCCAATATATTTCATCCTCCTGTTCCTCTTGGTTGGCAGAAACCTACAAACAATAATTCAGATGTAAAAAATGCAGGATATGAAATTACTACCAGTAGCTTTCCCAGGTTTCATTCTTTATGAAGTAAGATTTGAAGAAAAACTAGTCTACCTAGAAAAATTCACAAGGACTTGTAACAAAAATTGTTTCTTACCTCCAACCGGGAAGGATAAACGATCTTATAAGTTCCATAATTTGTTCTAACAGCTCTTTTTGAAGTTCAAATATCTTTCTCCCTTCTTCATAACTACTACCAAATGCTGTACGAGCAAGTGCATCACTAGTTAGTCTTTGAATGTATGGCCAAACATCCAACTCGCCAGATCCCTTTGGGGGAAACAATGGCCTCCCATTTCCCTAACATCTCACTTACACTCGACTGGACAGCAGGAAGCATAGGCTGCATGTAGCAACAGAGAAGAGAAGACTCATCAGCAAGAGTTTTTCAGTTAGGTTTCATCAGTTCAAGATACGACGCATAACGTCGGAAATGAGAAAAGATACTGCAACTCCAATTCAAATCTAAGGAACACTTACTGCTTGGGTGGAGCCAGGACTTTTTTAGCCTTGGACGGGTACGAGGCGAATATCTATATTAGGGAAGAGAAGGGTTTTTTTTCTTCCTTTTGTCAAAAGCTATTTATCAATTATCTTTTGTAAGTCAAACCTTGATTGTTTGATTCTTATACTAATTGTTTTTTTATTTTTTTATTGTGAATTTGCTTAGGCTAGAAAGTCAATGCAAATGAGACCTTGAGTTTCTGTCGGTGGAAAGCCGGAGCGATTATTTTGCGGCGTTTCTGCCATTCTTCTCCCTCAAAGCTGAGAATACCGCGGTGAAGCAACTTGGTAATGGCATTAACAGGAGGATACTTCTGGAAGAGATTATGGTTAAATAAGATCCCCTGTACAAGTTCAGGATCGCAGATGAGCACTGATGGTATTGTTCCCGACCAGAAAAAGGAATTCTTACCTGCACCCAACATTTGGCACCAGTTAAATATGCGCAGGAAAACCAACAACAAATAAGAAGACGAGGAAGGGAGAGCATGTATACCGTATCTCTTGATGGTTTCAACGAAGAAAGGCACAATCCGGGGCACGATATCGTCAGTGAAACTGATTGGCTTTGCCTGAGCTTCTTTAAGCATCTCACCAAGTTCTTTAAAGTCTCCAAGCAATAGTTTATAGGGATTTCCGTTAAAGCCTTGTGCTTTAAGACATTTCTCCAGCCTTTTCGGCTTTAACCATGCCGAGTTCAACACCTTCCATGCTAAAAATAAAAGAGAAAGGACGCATGACACCGCAGTTAAGGTGTGGAAGTTCTCCATTTCCAACAATGGGAGAACCACCCTGCTAGTGTAATCCTGCTTTAAAAGAGATTTGAACATCAACAGATAGTGTATGAAGGTCTTATATTTAGTCCGTCCTTGTACCTAATTGAAAAATCTTATAACCAACAACAAATATCTTATATTTTAAAATAGATGTAGTATGATAATACCGGATATAAAATTCTTGGAGGCTATCATGGAAATGCAGTGCCATACTCCTTGTCAGTGGTGGACGCAAATTGCCACATCTACAGAAAAATCTTGGCCTACTCTTTCATTGCAAATACAAATTAATTTTCAGTAGTAGAAAACAAAATTTTCACCAATATTATTGCATTTTTGAAGAAGTGGCTTTATGTTTCTATATTTATTATTTTGGCTTGTTGCATATTATTGGTGTAATAATTAATTTGGTTACAGTGGTGACAACATATCTATTTTAATATATATTAAATATATCTCAATAATTAAATTTTAATATAGCGGTTGAGAATTTATCTGAATGATTATTTAATTTAAAATTGTATGGTTGAATAATTATTTAATGATAAATATTATGAAAGTCAAAAAATAAACTTCACCCAAATGAAAAAATTTTAAAAACTTTTCACTTTGAATTGCAATCTAAATAATAAACAACAAATTGAAAGTAGTTTTGTTCTCTTTTTTCCTTGTAAAACAAAATCTATGATTGGGGCTAGATGTTTATTAAACAACAAAGAAACAAAAACACAATATCCAAAGACCATTACATTTTATGATAGAAGGAAGAAAGAGTTCGTCTAAGTAGCATAATCCTCCAGTCACATTATAGGCAACAAACAAGATAACACATCCGAAATTGTCCAAGTAGTGCACATTATAACTTGTGCAAAATTAGGTCAGCACCATGCTGAGGATTTGAAGCCCTCACGGATTTGTTAAAATTAAGTATGATATTGTCCGCTCTGGGCAAAGCCCTCACGGATTTGTTTTTGGGTATCTCCCAAAAGGCCTCATACTAATGGAGTTATCTTGAATCTTATATTTAGACAACTCTTCCATCAATTTTTCCATGTGGGACTTGGTTTACATCCCAACAATCCTCCCCTCAAACTAATGACCACACAGGTCATGACCTCTCCTTCAGAGGTAATCCATTTGATCTGCCAACCATCTTGCACCGTGTTGAGATGTGATTCAAAGTTGACCGGGTCTTGTGGAGTTTGTTTTTTAGTTAGTTGTTTAGTGGGATTTTTAGCAAATAAAATCTGATATGTTAGTTTAGAGTATATCCGAAATATCAGATTTTTAGTTTCAATATAAGTCTATTTATATAGGCCTAGCATCATTGTTTTAAGGGCACTGCAGTGAAGAAGAAATAAAGTATCTGCAACTTTATTTTCATTCTCTTATTACTGTCACTCTTCATTATCTTTTCTCAACAAGTTTGGTATCAGAGCCAGGCTTATTCATTGTGCCATTGAGTGAAACGTGAGGCTTGGGTCCATTGGGTTTTGAGTGTCTTACCTCTTCTGGGTATAAAAGGGAAACACGAGAGTGAGTGCTACTGTTTTTTTTGTCAGAAAACTATACAAGAATGGCAGGGCTTGCTGGTTTTTCTTCCTCTGCACCACTTATACCAGTTTTCAATGGTGAGAAATACGAGTGGTGGAGCATCAAGGTGAAGACTTTGCTTAGATCGCAGGACTTATGGGACTTGGTGGAGTTTGGATTTGTTGATATACTAGAACCCAATGAAGAAGAAGAGGAAAGGTTAAGAGAAACTAAAAAGAGGGATGCTAAAGCTCTGTTTATTCTTCAACAAGCAGTTCATGAGACTATCTTCTCTCGAATTGCAGCATCAAACACATCAAAGCAAGCATGGTCAATTCTACAAAAGGAGTTTCAAGGTGATTCAAAGGTCATAACGGTGAAATTGCAATCACTAAGACGTGATTTTGAAACATTGCTTATGAAGAATGGTGAATCAATTGCTGATTTCTTGTCGAGAGCAATGGTAATTGTTAGTCAAATGCGTGCCTACGGCGAGCAAATTTCAGATGAGATCATTGTTGCAAAAGTATTAAGAAGCTTAACTCCGAAATTTGACCATGTTGTAGCTGCGATAGAAGAAGCTAAAGATCTATCAACACTCTCGTTGATGAACTAATGGGCTCACTTCAAGCTCATGAGTCAAGAATCAATAGATCGTCGAAAAAGAATGAAGAGAAGGCACTTCAAGTGAAAGAGACAGCCACCCACCCGAGAGAAAATGTTCGTCCCAAGCAGAGGTCGAGGAAGAGGGGGATTTCATGGTGGTCGTGGTCGTGGTAATAGTAGAAGTGGAGGACGAAGTGATGGACAAAGACAGCTTCAATGAGCTAGGAAATAAGAGGAGTGGCATTCAATGTTATCACTGCAACAAATACGGCCATGTAAAGGCAGATTGTTGGTATAAAGACCAGCAAATGAATTTTGCAGCAGAGAATGAAGAACAAGAAGAAGAAGAAAGGCTTTTTATGGCTTGTATTAACACTAAACCGAAACCAAATAATTTGTGGTTTGTCGATAGTGGTTGTTCGAACCACATGACAGAACCAAATCTTTGTTCCAAGCAAACTTGATGAGACACAAAAGATAACGGTGCAGCTTTCAGCAACACAAAGGAGATGCAAGTTGAAGGAAAAGGCATGGTGAAAGTCGAAACTAGTAATGGTAAGGTAAAGCTTTTTGGATAATGTTCAATTTGTACCCGATTTGGGATACAATTTGTTGAGTGTTGGGACAGCTTGATGGGTCGGAGGGCATTCTGTTCTATTTGATGACAATGCATGTGTCATTACAAATAAAAAAATCAGGCCAAAAAGTTCAAATTAGCATGACTTCAAACAAGTCAGCTTTCCATTGGATGTTTCTAATGTGGAGCACTTTGCTCTTCGTTTGTAAGTGAAAATGACGATTCAATGTTATGGCATTTGAGATACGGGCATCTCAACATGAAGGGCCTAAAGTTACTCAGTGATAAAGGTATGGTTTCTGGGTTACCAAAAATTGGTTCAATTAAATTGTGTGAGGGTTGCATTTATGGCAAACAAACTAGGAAGTCATTTCCTATCGGAAAGGCTTGGAGGGCTTTAAATTGTTTAGAATTAATTCATGCCGATCTCTCGTGGACCAATGCAAACCGAGTCTTTAGGTGGGAGTCGTTATTTCTTGCTATTTATCGATGACTATAGTCGCATAAGCTCGGGTTTATTTTTTTGAAAAATAAATCGAAACTTTTGAGAAGTTTCAAAATTTTAAGGCAATGGTGGAAAACCAAAGTGGTTGCAACATCAAAGTTCTTCGCACAGATAGAGGTGGAGAGTTCTTGTCTAAAGAATTCAATTTATTTTGTGAAGAAAATGGCATTCAAAGGGAGTTAACGGCTCCTTACACTCCAGAGCAAAATGGAGTTACGGAACGAAAAAATCGAACAGTTGTAGAGATGGCAAGAAGCATGTTACAGGCAAGGAGACTTCCAAATCAATTCTGGGCAGAAGCAGTTGCAACATCTATTTATTTATTGAATCTCTCACCGACGAGGGCAGTCATGAATCAAACTCCATATGAAGCCTGGCATGGAAGAAAACCAACTGTAAGTCATTTAAGGGTATTTGGATGTGTTGCTTATGCTTTGAAAAATCATCAATTTCGTCACAAACTTGATGAGAAATCTGAAAAATGTATTTTCATTGGTTATTGTCCTCAATCAAAAGCATATAAATTGTATAACCCTCTTAGTGAAAAGATTTTAGTTAAAAGAGATGTAATATTTGATGAAAGTGGAAGTTGGGATTGGGGCAAAGAGCAGGAGCAGCAAGAAATTCCAATTGATAGTTTGATAGAAGAAAGACAAGTGCCAACTCCTGCAAATTCAGCTACTGACGCTTCCTCAGCAACACAAAGTTTGTCAACTTCATCATCACCAAGCACCAACACTTCTCTTGTAGAATCTTCAGATGAGACACCACCAAGGAAGGTTCGAACTTTGGCCGATATTTATGCATCTTGTCAATTTGCACTAACCTGCTTTGCACTCGTAAACTATGGAGAAGCTGCTGAAAAAGAAGAATGGCATAAAGCAATGATGGAAGAGATGCAAGCGATCGAGAAGAATAAAACATGGGAGCTAGTCGACTTACCGGAAGGCAAAAATGCAATTAGCTTGAAGTGGATATTCAAAACAAAATGTGCAAAGTGATGGAAGCATACAAAAGCACAAAGCTCGCTCTTGTGGCAAGAGGATTTGCACTAACAAGATGCGGTGTCGATTTTGAAGAAACCTTTTCTCCAAAGAGTAGCGCTTTGAAACTATAAGAATGGTTCTCGCATTAGGCTGCAGAATTACGATGGCCTGCTTTATCAATTCGATGTTAAGTCGGCATTCCTCAATGGTGATTTGCAAGAAGAGGTTTATGTATCACAAATCGGGAGGGATTTATAAAGCGAGGGTGACGAAGACAAGGTTTATAAGTCGAGAAAGGCACTCAGACGGATCGCGGCAAGCTCCCCAGAGCTTGGTACAACAAGATTGATGGGTACTTTCAAGGAAAAGGGTACATAAGAAGTGAGAATGAGCCCACTTTATATGTGAAAAAAGGAAGGTAAAAGTGATTTCATCATTATCCTGTCTTTATGTTGATGATATCATTTACACTAGCTCTTCTAATTCTCTTGTGGATGAGTTTAAGTTTCAAATGATGAATGAATTTGAGATGTCGGATATGGGTTTATTACACTATTTTCTTGGCCTTGAAGTATATCAAGTCGAAGATGGGATCTTTGTTTCGCAAAAAGAAATATGCCGAGACATTTTGAGTAAATTTGGCATGCTTGTTTGTAAGTCGCAGACTACACCCATGAATATTAACGAAAAAATTGCAGCTCAAAGATGGAGCAGAAATGGCGGATGCTGGAAGGTTTAGAAGCTTGGTTGGAGGATTAATTTACTTAACGCACACTCGGCCCGATATCGCATATCCCTGTTGGTGTTATTTCGAGGTTTATGCAAAGCAACCTTCAAAGGTTCACTATGGAGCAAAGAAAGAGGGTCTTGCGCTATATAGCTGGAACAATGGAGTATGGAATTTGGTACTCTAAAGCTTCTAAATTCAAATTAAGTGGGTTCACGAGATAGCGATTGGGCAAACGATCGTTAGATGATAGACTGAGCATTTCAAAGAAATGTTTTCACTCTAGGATCGTGGGGTGATCTCTTGGAGCTCAAAAAAACAAGCAATGGTGTCGTTATCCACTTCGGAGGCGTGAATATGTTGCAGCGAGCTCAGCAGAGCATGTCAAGCCATTTGGTTAAGGAGAGTGCTAGCTGATCTTCAAAATGAGCAAAAAGGAGCAACAGAGATATTTTGTGATAATAAAGCAACTATCTCCATGACAAAGAACCCAACATTTCATAGTAGAACGAAGCATATTGAACTTCGTCATCATTTCATTCGTAACCTTGTTGCGAAGAAGAAATAGTCTTGAAGTATTGTAGCACCAATGAGCAGACTAGCGGATATACTTACCAAAGCTTTGTCAAGAGAGAAGTTCCGCTACTTTAGAAGATTACTTAGTATCTGCAACTTTGAATCAAGGGGTGAGTGTTGAGATGTGATTCAAAGTTGACCTAGTCTTGTGGAGTTTGTTTTTTTAGTTAGTTGTTTAGTGGGATTTTTAGCAAATAAAATCTGATATGTTAGTTTAGAGTATATTCGAAATATCGATTTTTTAGTTTCAATATAAGTCTATTTATATAGGCCTAGCATCATTGTTTTAAGGGCATCTGCAGTGAAGAAGAAATAAAGTATCTGCAACTTTATTTTCATTCTCTTATTACTGTCACTCTTCATTATCTTTTCTCAACAGTCACATTATAGGCAACAAACAAGATAACACATCCGAAATTGTCCAAGTAGTGCACATTATAACTTGTGCAAAATTAGGTCAGCACCATGCCGAGGAAGAACCGTGAATGTCGCGTAGTGGAGCATGAGAATATGATAGGGAAAGTTCAAAAGAGAAATTTGCAGTAATCATGGCCATGGCAACCTTTGCTTGTATCATAGCGAAGTTCATTCCGATGCATATTCTAGGTCCCCCTACCGAACGGCATGAATGCAGCCTTGACTCCCCGTGCTCCTTCAAAGAAACCTCTCTCGGTTTAAACTATTTTTGCATCATCACCCCCATAATTTAGTATCGCGATTTAAGAAGATAAATGGCAATATGATCACCGCTCCGGATGGCGTAGAAAATGGTCCAAGTTTTGTGTCTTCATGAATTGTTCGAAGCACATATACTATTGCTTGGGATACAATCTTAGAGTCTCGGTTAAAATCATAGTCAACTCGCAATATAAATATTTGTAAGATTGATGAAATCTGAAGTTTTCAATTTAATTGTATACAAATGAGACCATTTTCCAAATCATGGGCAAATATTATGTGTTCCAGTAGTTTCTATAAAGACCGAAAGAAAAAGAACTTACAACTTTTAGATGATTAACCCCTTCAAAATCCGGGTGCATTCCGCCCAAACCGTTGCGTAACTTCTTCTCGGCACGCGATTGCCATTCTTGATGTACAGATGAGTAAGATCAATGTCCAAACGAGCAACGAAGAAGTGGTTTCATGCTCACCACGTAGAAGAGTTTGCACTCTTCAATAATTTCTTGACGGTCATCCCCGAATTCTTGTCCCCATGTATTTGAATCTCTTCTTCGTTAGTTTCCAATAATATGCCCAATAGATCATCATTACCGGCTTCCCCTGTTTTCATTGCCCTCAATCTTCGTTGATGATCTCTCCGATTGAATCGAAACTACTTTCCGGATATATTTCATCCTCCTGTTCCTCTTGGTTGGCGTAAACCTACGTAAAGCAATTCGGATGCAATGAAATCAGACGCGAAATTGCTAGCAAGCAGCTTTCTCAAGTTTCATTCTTAATGAAGTAAGATTTGAAGAAAAACTAAGTCGACAAAGAAAAATTATCAAGGACAAGAATAACAAATGTATGTTACCTCCAACCTGGGGAGGAGAAACGATCTCATAAGCAAGCATGATATGTTCTAATCGTTGGTTGTTGGCCTAAATAGTTGGCCAACAAATTTTGACTTTTGCCTTAACTTAGGAATCCCACATCGGAAGTTGATGAAAATGTGAGGAGATTTGATCCCTATAAAAGTGGACTCTTCTCTCACACTTAATGCATCCCAAATTTGCATACTCTTCTCCCATATTAAATAAAAGTGGGGTGCTTGAGTGGTGCTCTGAGACTAGGCAATATTTTTCTTTGAACTCCGTTATCAAATTTTTTCCTAGGGTGTGTTCTTTCCTTATCTCTTTTATTCCGCATTTATTTGTTGTTATCGCTTTCTCTTGATTATAGTATTCAATATTATTTGTCGGGTATATTCGTAGTGTTTTGTATTTTTCAATTCACTAGAATTTTGTTTAGAGGAATTATTACCCGAAATTCCCAACAAGTGGTATCGTGAGCCGAAGGTTCGTCCCTGGCTTGTTTGTTTGGGTATTGTAGCTTTAATTATCTAGGAAAAATTTTGTCTAAGGAGGTTGGTATTTAAGCGGTCCACTTGTGACCCTCCAATCTTTCCCTCGGAAATTTTCTTGGAATAATTTTTTGGTACAATACTTAGTATTTTTTGAAATATTGAATACTATATTAGTTTTGTAATGGCATCTACTACAAATGTTGTATCGGAGACATCGCTTTCCTCTTCATCATGGTCGAGGATTCCAATGTCTAGTTTGAAATTAGCAGAGAAATATTTGATGGTACTCGCCATTTTCGGCATGTGGCAAGGGAAGTCTTGGACTCCCCTTTTCCAAAGCAGGTCTTAATATTGCCATTACGTAAGAGAAACCGGAAGACGTGGTAGATAAGGATTGGAATATTATGAATCGGTTGGCATGCGGAACAATCCCGGTCGTGCTCGTCCAGTGAGCGTAAGTATGCTTTCAAGAACGAGACTTCGCGCACAAATTGTGGAAGGCATTGGAGGAAAAAATTTCGAAGAAAAGTGGTCGAATAAGCTCCTTATGAAGAAGAGGTCGCTTCGATTTGATTATCGACTGCGTACAACTATGAATGAACACATTACTATGTTTAATCAATTAGTTGCAGACCTGTTAAATTTAGATGTAAAATTTGACGATGAAGATTTGGCTTTGATGTTATTATCATCTCTTCCCGATGAATTTGAACATTTAGAAACTACGTTACTTCATGGGAAGATGAATATGTCGTTAGATGTCTGTATGTTCTCGCTTTATATAGTCATGAATTGAGAAAGCGAGGATAAGATGAAAACCAAATCAACAACATCGAAAGAAGCATTGGTGGTAAGAGGTCGTCAAGAAAGCTCGACCAAAGTGGGAGGAGAGGAAGGTCCAAGTCAAAAGGCCGCGTCGTTGCCAAAGATGAGTGTGCTTTTCGTCATGAAAGCAGCACCTGGAAGAAGGACTCGTCCAAAGTCGAAGAAGAAAGGGAAGACTCTGCAAGATGCAAATGTTGCAAAATGCAAGAGTGATACGTGAATCGAAATTTTCCCTTGTTGTTTCACCTTCAACATCACATCCGGATGAATGGATATTGGATTCGAGTTGCACTTATCATACGTGTCCCATTCGGGAATGGTTCTTTGAATTTCGGGAACTCGATGGCGGGGTTGTCTATATGGGTAATGATAATCCATGTAAAACAGTAGTGATAGGTTCAATCAGCTCGCGAAAATCATGATGGATCCACCGGAATTTTGAGGGACGTGCAGACGCGTGCTAAAGTTGAAGAAGAATCTCATCTCATCGGGGCCTTAGAATCAAAAGGCTTAGTTGTGACAATGCGAGATGGAGTTCTTAAAGTAACTTCAGGAGTACTGGTAATGTTGAAAGGCGTGAGGAAGAATAATTTGTATTACTACCAAGGTAGTACAGTGGTAGGGACAGTAGCAGCGGCAACTTCAAGTAGCAAAAAGGATGCTGAAGCAACGAGGCTGTGGCATATGCGGTTGGGACATCGCTGGTGAGAAATCCTTGCAAATTCTTGCCAGCTAGGGATTGTTGAAAGCGTACGAAGACTTGCAAATTAGAATTTTGTGAGCATTGTGTTTTAGGAAAACAACGAAGAGTGAAATTTGAGCATCGCAATCCACAATACCAATGGCATTCCGGATTATGTGCACTCGGATGTATGGGGACTCGCCAAGACTCACATCAATCGATGGTAGGCATTATTTTGTCACTTTTGTTGATGATTTTTCCGTAAGAGTTTGGGTGTTTACTATGAAAAATAAGGATGATGTGCTTGGAGTTTTCCTTAAGTGGAAAGTCGAAGTTGAAAACCGAGCAGTGAGGAAGATCAAGGTTCTCCGAACGTGACAATGGTGGAGAATACAAGAGCGATCCATTCCCGAAGGTATGTCAAGATTGTGGCATAAGCGCAGCACTTCACAATGTAAAAACACCACAAAGCAGAATCGGGGTGTCGGAGCGTATGAACGAGGACATTGGTGGAGAAAGTTCGTTGCATGTCTGTCTAATCGTCGAGTTAGGCGTAAAAATTTTGAGCTGAGGCAATAACATATGCTCAACATCTCGTCAATCGCTTTGCCATCATCTCGCTATAGAGGAAAAACTCCTTTAGAGGTATGGTCCGAAAAACTTGTTATCGATTATGATACTTTGCGTGTTTTTGGTTCTACTGCATATTATCATGTGAATGAATCAAAGTTGGATCCACTGGGCAAAGAAGGCTCTATTTATGGGCTTCAATGCTTTGGAGTTAAGGGATACCGTTTATGGTGTCTAGAGGCAAATAAGACGATAATCAGTAGGGATGTTACCTTTGATGAATCCCGCCATGTTGCAAAAGGTAAATCCGGGAAGTGGGTTGATGGCATTCCGCAGAGAGTGGAGTGTATTCCGAAGCGAGTGGAGTTTGAACAGACAAGTGGTGATTCCGAAAGAAATAGCGACCACTAGAGACTCTCCGAGGGCGTAAGAAGAGTCGGATGAGGAAGAGGTTTCTACCCAAGAACCTCAACAAAGCAATCTGAGCCAATTGCAGCTTAAAAGGCAAAGACGAGAGATTCAAAACCTCGCTCGCTTTTATCGACATTAGTAGCTTTATGCACTTCCAGTTGTTGATGATGTTCCATCCACCTACCCGAAGCCCATCCGAAGTTCGGGAAAGTGGTAGATGGGCAGGGTGCAATGGAAGAAGAAATACAATCTCTCGAGAAGAACAAGACGTGGAAGTCGACACAACTACCGAAGCGGCAAGATAGCTATTGGATGCAAATGGGTATTTGCAAAGAAAGAAGGATTTCCCGATAAAGATGAGATACGTTACAAGCGCAAGATTGGTGGCTAAAGGCTACGCTCGAGGAGAGGAATTGATTATAATGGCGTATTTTCTCCAGCTTGTTAAACATTCCTCCATTAGAATTTTGTTGGCCTTGGTAAATGCAGATGAATTTGGAGCTAGCTCAACTTGACGTGAAGACCACGTTCCCTCGCACCCGGTGATTTGAAGGAGGAAATCTATACGACTCACCCAAATGGATACAAGGTTGTTGGTAAGGAGAATTGGGTTTGTAAACTAAGTAAATCATTAGTACGGATTGAAACAATCTCCAAGACAATGGTACAAGCGATTTGATAGTTTTATGAAGGGTCGGGAAGTACACAAGGAGCAAATACGATCATCGTGTGTATTTGTGCAGAGCTTTCAAGATGGTTATTACATTTACTTACTCTTATATGTTGATGATATGTTGATAGCAAAGAAAGAGCCAATCCCCGAGATTGACAGGGTTGAAGGCTCACCTGAGTAAAGAGTTCGAGATGAAGGATTTAGGGGAAGCCAAGAAGATTCTCGCATGGAGATAAACGAGGGACAGAGAGAGAGGCAAGCTTTGGCTGACACAGAAGCAGTATTTGAAGAAGGTATTACGACGTTTTGGTATGCATGAAGATACAAAATCAGTAAGTACCCCACTTGCCCCTCATTTGAAACTTAGTAGCTAGGTTGTCTCCAACAATGTATGAAGAGCGAGAATACATGGCGAAAGTCCCATATGCAAATGCAATGGAAGCTTGATGTATGCAATGGTGTGTACGAGACCGTGATATTTCACAAGTTCGTTAGTGTTGTAAGCAGGTACATGCATGATTCAGGCAGGGGTCATTGGCTAGCTGTGAAATGGATTCTACGGTATCTTAAATATAGATTAGCGATCGACTTTGTGAGGAGGTGTTTAAAAAATTATTATTAAAATCGGTCGATAATCTGTCGCTAATTTGCGACGTATTAGCAATCCATAACTATATTTTTTTTTAAATTTAAGATGTCCGTCGCTAATTAGGCAAGCCAAGACTTTGACCAATTTTAATTTGGGTCGCAAATCTATCACAAATTGCGACGGAATCCATCGCTAATTGTGAGGGAAATGAGTTTCTATTGCAATTTGCGACGTCCTTTTACAGCCCCGCTAATCCGTCGCTAACCTTGCATTAGCGACGGATTGGTCCGTCGCTACAACCGATTTATCTTGTAGTGTTTGTTTACGAAAATTAATCAATTAAAGAAGAATTTTTTAAATAAACTTTTTGATACTGATCTTTGTTGGGGTGGACATTATTTCGTTTTGGTTAGGTTCATTTCGATTCATGATTATAATATATATTTCGATTCAGTATTCAATTTTAATATTCAAATAAAAAATTAAATTTTTTAAAAAATATAAATACATTTTCAAAATGCGTTTATATACTGGCAGAAGATAAAACATAATCATATTGCATTCATTTGCTTCGTTGCAACTTTAGTGCTTCAGATGTATGGTCGGTTTGAACACATTACATTCTTCCTCTTTTTTTAAAAAAAAATTTAGTTTAAAATCAAACTCGAATCGATTCGATTTTAAAAAAATAAATATAAATTTCAAAATGCGTTTATATACTGGCAGAAGATAAAACATAATCATATTGCGTTTATATACTGGCAGAAGATAAAACATAATCATATTGCGTTCATTTGCTGCGTTGCAACTTTAGTGCTTCAGATGTATCGTCAGTTTGAACACATTACATTCTTCCTCTTCTTCTTTTTTTTAAATTTTAGTTTAAAATCAAATTGAATCGAATCGATTCGATTTAAAAAAATAAAAAACTAAACAGTACCACCGAAAATCAGTTATCCCACCCCTAAATCTTTGATGGTTCTCTCAGATCTCTAGTCTTCTATTGCTAACCGCCAATGACAAATGGAGAAATTCAGAGATGATTAAATGGAAATCTGCTTCTTGAGTATTTTCAGAGACAAATAATTCACTGATCCAAAAAAAACAGAAAACAGAAGATGGATTTGATTGATAGAACAAGCACGATGTAACCAAAAGCGGGAAGAATTAGGGTTTTGTAACCCTACCATAATGCTAACTACATAAACAGCATAACGTACTACAATGTGCACTGTTTCAAACTTCAGCTGATCTTGGCCGTTGATTCCTCATCCCTGTAGGCTTAGTCACTCTAGGCAAGAAACGATGAGAATTCGTAACCCAAGATTGTGCTGCGAAAGTTGAGCACATTATAACTTGTGCAAAATTAGGTCAGCACCATGCTGAGGAAGAACTGTGAATGTCGCGTGTGGAGCATGAGAATATGATAGGGAAAGTTCAAAAGAGAAATTCTGCAGAATCATGGCCATGGCAACCTTTGCTTGTATCATAGCGAAGTTCATTCCGATGCATATTCTAGGTCCCCGGCCGAACGGCATGAATGCAGCTTGACTCCCCTGTGCTCCTTCAGCAAACCTCTCTGGTTTAAACTCTTTTGCATCATCACCCCATAATTTAGTATCGCGATTTAAGAAGATAAATGGCAATATGATCACTGCTCCAGATGGCAGAGAAAATGGTCCAAGTTTTGTGTCTTCATGAATTGTTCGAAGCACATATACTATTGCCGGATACAATCTTAGAGTCTCGGTTAAAATCATAGTCAACTGCAATATAAATATTTGTAAGATTGATGAAATCTGAGTTTTCAATTTAATTGTATACAGCAGACCATTTTCCAAATCATGGGCAAATATTATGTGTTCCAGAGTTTCTATAAAGACTGAAAGAAAAAGAACTTACAACTTTTAGATGATTAACCCCTTCAAAATCTGGTGCATTCCGCCCAAACTGTTGCAGAACTTCTTCTCTGGCACGCGATTGCCATTCTTGATGTACAGCGAGTAAGATCAATGTCCAAACGAGCAACGAAGAAGTGGTTTCATGCCCAGCCACGTAGAAGAGTTTGCACTCTTCAATAATTTCTTGGACGGTCATCCCTGAATTCTTGTCCCCATGTATTTGAATCTCTTCTTCGTTAGTTTCCAATAATATGCCCAATAGATCATCATTACCGGCTTCCCCTGTTTTCATTGCCCTCAATCTTCTGTTGATGATCTCTCCGATTGAATCAGAAACTACTTTCCGGATATATTTCATCCTCCTGTTCCTCTTGGTTGGCAGAAACCTACAGAAAGCAATTCAGATGCAATGAAATCAGGACGCGAAATTGCTAGCAGCAGCTTTCTCAAGTTTCATTCTTAATGAAGTAAGATTTGAAGAAAAACTAAGTCGACAAAGAAAAATTATCAAGGACAGTAACAACAAATGTATGTTACCTCCAACCGGGGAGGAGAAACGATCTCATAAGCAGCATGATATGTTCTAACTGCTCTTTTTGAAATTCAAATATCTTTCTCCCTTCCTCGTAGCTACTACCAAATGCTGTACGGGAAATCGCGTCGCTAGTTAGTGTTTGAATGTACGGCCAAACATCCAACTCGCCAGATCCTTGTGGTGAAACAATGGCCTCCCATTTCCCCAACATCTCACTGACACTCAAGTGGAAAGCAGGCAGCATATGCTTCATTTAGCAACAGAGCAAAGAAGACTTATCAGTTGGGCTTGATCAGTTCAAGATTAGACACAGAATGTTGCAAACGAGAAATGAAAAAGCAAATGCAATTCAAATTAAGGAACCCTTTTGTAATTAACGGTCTTCCAATTGATAAAATCTGAAACTGAAAATATCAGACCTTCAGCTTCCCTCGGTGGAAAGCAGGATTGATTATTCTGCGGCGTTTTTGCCATTCTTCTCCCTCAAAGCTGATTAGACCTCGGTGAATCAACCCGGTGATTGTGTTAACAGGAGGATACTTCAGGAAGCTATTATAGTTAAGGAATATCTCCTTTACCAGCTCAGGATCCAAGATGAGCAGTGATGGTATTGTCCCAGACCAGAAAAAGGAATTTTTACCTGCAATGAACATTTGAAAATTTTTACTCTAGAAAACATAAGAAAGAAAATTAGGGAGAGCATACCATATTTCTTGATGGTTTCAGCAAAGAAAGGCACAACCCGTGGCACGATATCATCAGTGAGACTGATTGGCTTTGACTGAGCTTCTTTAAGCATCTCTCCAAGTTCTTTCAAGTCTCCAAGCAATGGTCTATAGGGATTTCCTCTGAAGCCCTGGACTCGAAGAAATTTCTCGAGCTTTTTTCGGCTTCAACCATGCTGAGTTCAATACCTTCCATGCTAAAAAATAAAAGAGAAAGGACGCATGAGACTGCAATTAAGCTGTGGCAGTTCTCCATTTCCAACACTGAGAGAACCACCCTGCTATCTTTGAGAAATGAAGATGACTTTGAGGACTCCTTTTCTTACAATATTTTTTCTTTCGCTATCTTTATCAATATCTAAGAGCTCAGGTAGATCTCCTTGTTATTTATTTGTTTTTCGTGTTCTCACCTCTTCTTTTTGTCACAAATTATGACAATTTTTGTGGCTCACGATCTTTATTAACATCCAAGATTCGGATGCCACATGATTTTTTCATATCTCGATTTTGTTCTCTGTTTGAAAACATGTTTCAAACCCACGTCTTGGCTGTTTGCCGTTTGGAATATGGTATTATTTATGTAGTTGATATGTCTTTAATTTATCTAAAAGAAATTTGTTTTGCTCATTATTATTGATGATAGTTAGTGGAAATTTTTTACAGGACTATGTTTCTCCTATCTTGGATTTTTCTGTGTTAAAAAAATCTTAGCGTATCTGTACTTATTTATTTTGTAATTTTATCTATTATTGTTCTTTGGGTGGTTTAATGATTACCTGTTTTAATTAGCATTTTAGAAATATTATTTATCCGGATGAATTTGATACTGTGTCTTGGGTGTATATGGACAACATTTTGCTTCAAATCAAAATATAATTTGGATCTTACTTCTCTTCTCATAAAAAATTCATAGAAATTCAAAACAAAAAATCTCAAACCCAAACACAATAGAATTTCCAAACAATGGACATATAATATGATATTATAAGAAAATTTATCAGGAAAGGGTAATGAATTTATTTGTTCATTGAATTTAAAAATGAAAATCCTAGCTTATGACATTATTAATTAGTTAAGGATATAACAGAAAAAATATCTCTTATTTAATCATTTATCAATTTATATAAAAAGTGTAAAAGACTTTATATTTTGAAAATGAAAGAGTATCATAAGAAAAGTCTTGTAGTTACTAAAATTAACTTTCTAAAGAGTAACATAATAATTTTGTTGCCTTTTGAACTAATTATAATTGTTGAATTAGTTATGTAATTGGATCATTATTGTAATTATTATTGTATTCTTATTAGTTAAAGAGGTTAGTGGTACAATCCAAATTTAAATCCTTTAAATGAAGGGATGTGTTTTTTATCATTTCTTTTGGTTCAATCCCTCTTCTAGTTTGACATTCTACATTAGGATTGTATTGGAGTAATCGCCTTTGAGAAATTTTCTGTCTACAATTCTGACTGCTAGTAGTGCTGCAATTGCTTCAGCCTCGAATGCACTTCTGTATCTGGTTGATTGAGTCCAAGCACCTAATGGTTTGCTCTCATGGTTTCTGATAAGGACAGCATTGACTGATTCTCCATTGACGCTAAAGCTTGCATCAAAATTGAGTTTGAGCCAATCTTTCGGAGGAGGTTTCCACTCTTCATTCAGAGATCTTGTCTCCTTTGTAAGCTGTCTCCGAACACTTGCATCCCAATATTCTTTGGCTGAAATTTGAATTCTTTTTTGCAATTCATCCCAAGTTACACTTGTAACACCATATCTTATGTTGTTCTTGTATTGCTAGATTATTCCATTGCAACCACACTATAGTTCAACATCTTAGCTTTCTTATCAGTAGCTATGGGAAAATTCATGCTGTTGATTTAGCAGCAGTTTTATCCATCTTTGAATGTCTCAATTGCTAAAAGTATCCAAGAACATATAAATATAATGAGAAGGTGATATAAAATAAAATATTATTTTAATAATATAATATAAAATTTTATATATAAATAAATACTATCAAATAAAAAATAAAATAAAAAGGAAGAAATATTATATTACTAAAACTATTCACCGTAAATTGGTTTATCACCATGTTCAATGAATGGAGATAAGACAACAGAGAATCAAAAGTTTCGTAGGGCGGTGCCAAGCTTGACTAATAGAATAGGGCATAAGGAAAATGCCTGGCCCTGTGCCACCTTCCTTGATATGAATGGTGATGGTGTGGAGAAGGATGATAGTACAATTGCGTTGTTATGATGAAGTCAAGGGGTTATCAGGAGTGGCGACGAGATGAGAAAAGGAAAAAGAGGAAGAAAAGAATAACGGAAAAAAATGGAGAAATATAAATTGCTGCATTATGTAAATGCATTCGTATTGATAAATACATCCACTTAATGTGTTCATTTTATGAATTTAATTTTTTTTCAAACAAAATTTATTAAAAAATTAAAATACTTTTATGGATTCAGTACATTTAAATAAGATTTTTTTTATCACCGATTATATTAGTCTCTTAACCGATATTCTTTTTATTTTAAATATATATTATTTTTTTTTTTTATTTATTTTAAAATATTAGTTCTCTTTTTTATATAAAATTTTTTATTTATTATTTTATTTTTTAATTTTATTATTATTTTTTAATTAACTATTTAAATATTTTTTATTTTTTTAAAAAATTATTAATTTTTTTAACCAACTACTCTAAATATTAATTCTTAATATTAAATTTAAATTTAACACACTAATAAAAAAATTTTTTAAATATAAATATTTTAGATTTTTATTAATTTTTTTTAATAAAATTAACATATGTGACATAAAAAATGTAAAAGGTGTAACTCGTGGCACGATATCATTAGTGCCACTGATTGGCTTTGCCCCAGCATCTTCAAGCATCATATCCAGCTTTTTCAAGTCTCCAATTAATGGTCTGTAGCGGTATCCATTTAAGCCTTGTCCTCTTAAGACATTTCTCTAGCCTTTTTGGCTTCAACCATGCTGAATTCGACACCTGCCATGCTAAAACAACAAGAACACAAGATCCAGCGACTACACTGTATATAGTCTCCACTTTCATCTTTGACGGACTGAGCTAGCTCTTCAGCATTTAAATACTAATTCTCAACAGTGCTACCATCCTCAAAGCTACGGCCTGCCTAACCTAGTCTCTCTACACTAGCCACCCTACTCAACATGGACCTTTCTCCCTATGCTCAGCTCTGCTCCAGCCAACCTCCCTAAAATTTTAAATTTCTCAGTAAGGGTGTGGAAAAATCTCTCGAAATGAGAGTGCATGCTACCCCTGCAGTAGCGATAGACCAAAAAGGGGCAAAGCTTGAGCTCTAGGATGCTATGGGGATTCTTCAATTAAAAATTGAAGTTTGAGATTTAATAACGACGGTGTGTTATCTTCTTATTTTTTTGTGTTAAAATTCTGATGAAACTGATATAGCCATAAGAATAAATGATTGATAAATATTAGTCAGAGGATCATCTCCCCCGCTATGGAGCCTTGGAACTTCTTGTATTCAATAGCCAAAGTTGTTGGTTGGTTTGAACTTTGATACGCGTTATGCAATTGGGCCAATAACTCATTTTGAATTCCAATATTCACTTTGTATATGCATCGATCAACTCTGGAAGTCTACTGAATTAAAAAGCATGGAGCCACGACCACGAAGTGTCAAGAACAGTGAGAGAAAGGGAGTTTTAGAAAGACGAATTAAAGTTATTCAGAAAATATGGGAAGGGCATTTCAGAAAAAAAAAATTATTAAGAGTATTAATATATTTAGTTAAAAAATATTATATTTAATAAAAATAAACCAAAATGTGCTTTAGAAAAACAAATCACCAAATATTTGTTATTTTTTTTGAAATGGAAAAAAGGATAATATTATAATGAAAATCTACTCCTTAAGAAGATAAAGGATTTCTCTAATCCACTCCTTAGCCATAGACAAAGGTCTGCAAATACACCCACGGGACGGGCAGTTTTATTCGACCAACAATTCAGAAATTGCAAGACGCTTTATGCAGATTTGAGTGTGTTTCCTACGTCAATCACGAAGCGATATTTCACATCGGATTTCTCGAGGCGTTTCATCGCAGCGTTCACGTAGTCAATGGGAATGACCTCAACATCTGCTACTATGTTGTGTTTTGCTGCAAAATCAATCATTTCTTGCGTATCCTTCATGCTTGCATGCGAACTTCCAACGATTGATTTCCCGCCTGTTATTCAAAGTCGGATGATGATTGTACACAAACGAAATTAATGTCAAATAAAATGCCATTTTACTACGAAAGATGGGGGAGAATAATGGAACCAATTAAAAAGACTCCCAAGTTCTTTACCACAAAAAAAGAGACTTCAAGTTAAATGAAGTTACTACTATATGCTTTGCTTACCCTGAAGCAAGGCACCAGTGTACAGCTGACACGGCGCGTCCACTGCACAGATTGTGATGAGCTTCCCAAATGGCTTCAACAAAGCAAGCAATGGCTCAAGGGGGTGAACCACTGGTATGGTGTCTATGATGGCATCCAGTGTACCTGCTGCAGCCTATTCAGACCATATTTAGATAAACGTTGTAATTGGTGACACGAAAATTTGATATTTACACCTTCTTTTCAATCTTTTTTCGCTCCTTTTTTTTTTTCATATGATTGAAAAAATTTCAATACCAAAAAGATTCTAAAAGGTAGTTCAAGTCTTATGTGGACAAATTAGTTATGGATATTAAAATAATTTCATTTATTAAAAGACCATAAAAAACAATGAATATGGTACGTCAAAATTCCAAACTACGCATACCTGCATTTTCTC
Organism: Rauvolfia tetraphylla; assembly: GCA_030512225.1. Lineage (NCBI taxonomy): Eukaryota > Viridiplantae > Streptophyta > Magnoliopsida > Gentianales > Apocynaceae > Rauvolfia > Rauvolfia tetraphylla. The sequence goes on from JAJQKT010000022.1 coordinate 84,563, forward strand.
CGGGTTAGTGCTAACCAAGAAAGAATCTGCACCAAATTTCTCCAGCGTTTCTCGCTTTTTCTTGGCGGACGAACTGATTACCGTCACCTGAGTACCAAATGCCTTTGCGAATCTCACGGCCATATGGCCAAATCCTCCTAGACCAGCTATGCCAATATGCGTTCCAGGTTTGTCGAGTCCGAAACGTCTCATGGGGCTGTAAATGGTGACTCCACACAGGAGAGGAACGCCGGAATCAAGGGGAAGGTTTTCCGGCCAAAGGACTAGGAAATCCTCGTCCGCCACCATTATGTCGGAACAGGCACCGTATTGGCCGCTTCCCATGAAGCCATCGGTTGCTACTGCTTTTGGACAGTATTGTTCCACTTCGTCGGCACACATTTCACATATCCGGCAGGCTCCGACGACGCCTCCTACGCCGACTTTTTCCCCGACTTTGAATTTCCGCACCTTGGCACCAACCTCAGTTACCACACCAACAGCTTCGTGCCTGTATCAGTTCATCAGTTCATTCATTTCATAAAATATCCACAAGATTTCACGTGCAAAAAAAAAAAAAAAAAAAAGTGATGTCAATCTTACCCCAAGACAAAAGGATACATGGTCGTCCCAAATTTATTCTTGCTAGCTGCAGCATCGTAGTTACAGGTGCCGCAATATAAGACTTTGAACTGTACATCACGTTCCCCTGTGGCCCTGCGGCGTTAAATAGTTCAATCTCCTTCCTATATGCCCAAAAGGTTAAATCTAGAAATACACGGATAGCACAAATGTTGGTTCAGCTTTACATGTTGAAGACATAAGATAAATCTTGGTTTCCTAAATCTTGGTTTCCAAGTAATTAAGTATTTTCTCAGTAGGTTAAGTCCTTGTTACTTGCCAGGAAAACAACATAAAATGTAAAACTACTGGAAATATCTGCAAAATTTTGTGTATTAATGGAACATTTCATCACCAGAACCTAGTCAGACATTCAACTATCAGAACAAAAACAAGAAAACATAATACACAATGCTGAGCAGCCCAGGCGATGGTTAAAAGAGAGGGGGGGAAGAAGTACGTCACCTTCTTGAGAACTTGAACGGAGAGAACAGTCCAGATGAATCCCTAGCAGCCAACCCGAAAGTCTTCACTGGGTGTGCATCTTCAGGCGAATTAGGAGCCATTATAAAACAAGCTATTAACTCCGCAGAATTGATCTGTCCACCAATTCTTGATGGTACCGATGACTCTTTTATCGTTCTCCCTGAGCTGCACATGTTTTATACTTCCTCTATTTTAAATTATAAAACTTTTTTACTTTTTTCTGAAAAAAATATTAGAGTTTTTATTAATTTTTAAAAAATTATATTTTTTAAAAATTATTTTAACTATAAATATATTTTTTTTCATTCTTTGTCTTATGTTAGTTAAAGAAGCTACGACATAAAGCGGGACATATGATACCGGCCGCCACAGCCTCTGCAACCATTAGCTCAAATCTAGTAAATGACGATAATGGCATTTGTCCCATTTCTTGGTAGAATTGGATTTGTTAGAAAACTAGATGTATCTTGGATGATGCAAATTGATTTATTTGAATTTGTTATACATTGATTTCTAGACATTTATTGTGTTTAAATAAATCTCTATATATAGACACATGTAACTTAAATACGTGTGATGGATAATTGTAAAAAATTCTAATAATTATTCAAAGAGTTTCGATTAGAATTTTGTTATTTTTTTTAATGTCAAATTCATGTTTCTACCACTTTACCTAGTCTATAAATAGGTTTCTCCTATTTTGTTTTGGATGACTAACAAGCAAATTCTCATTCTTTTACTATTTTCATAAACATATTTTAGTTAGTGTTCTTGATTAATTTGTTCAAGTTTGACGAGTGAAGATTTTTGTACTTGCTATTTCATTGCTTCCGTTGTATCTTGGAAGACAAACGTTCTATTCAATCTTGAGCACATAACTGGAGGGGGTGAATCTATTTTAAAGAGATCGTGTTAAACAAAAGCCTCGAATAATTGTTCTCTTCCTATAATCTTTGTTTATTTTATATTGATCATACTATGCAGTCATATTTTATGTTTTCATATTAAGTGTTACTCTTTTGTTTTATATTCTTAAAACCAATTTCTAACACATTTAATATGTCAATTGATGTTGTGAATTTGCCTATTGGAGGTGGTTCCAATGGTTCGAGCTCTATCATCGCTACTACTTTTCATTTGCCTGGTGGTTAATGCTTCTATGGTTTCTACTAACTACAGTGAGAAACCCGAGAAGTTTGATGATACAAATTTTAAAATGTGGCAACAAAAGATATTGTTCTATTTGACTACCATGAATCTCTCAAGATTCTTGATAGAGGAAGTTTCTAATTTACCTGATGGAGAAACAGATATCCAAGTCATCAATGCGGTTGATGCTTGAAAACATTCTGATTACCCTTGTCGAAACTATGTCAAGAAAGCTTGCATGACTCATTGTATAGTGTTTATAGTGCACAAGAAACAGCAAATTAAGGCACTATGGGAATCTATTCCTTTGAAATGTGTTTCAGGAACTAGGGCTTAGTCCATCAGTTCCAGTTCATGTTCATTATTTGGTACTATATAAAAAATTAAACTGAAATAAACATTTCAATTTAATTTATAAAATTTTATATAATTCAATTCAATTTTTAATTTCTGTACTCGAAAACTGAACCGAAAAGTAAAATTCTAAAAAATTATATATAAATGTATTTTAATAATAAATTCTTGGCTTAACAATGCATTATTAAAACACATTCTCTTGTTAAAAAACTAAAATTTTAAAGTAAATTGCTGTTTAACATATTTCAGTAATAAGTTGTTAAGCCAATAACTCATTACTAAAATACCTCCATATTTAACCTTTTCCAATTCTGATTTTCAACCAAACTAGTTCGAATTATTTCGGTTCAATTTTGTTTTTTTTTTTAAAAAAATCGAACCAAAAATTAAAATTTCAAACTAAAAATTAAAAATTTCAAACTAGACTACAAGAGGAAGGAATAAATGCTTTGGTAAAATGGAGAATCTTTGCGTTAACTACATAACCATACACGTGGAGATTTATTCAGTACAATTATTTCTAGGAGTGGAATAGAGTACAGAGGGATTTGATAAGCAATCCCAGTTCAACAAAGAAACATCAAGAAATAGTTTATTGGTAATAAGGCATGGTACTTGATCATATTCTTTCAAGGATAGACTTCAATGATACTTCTGAAATCTATCATGGGAAACATCTTGTAACCACTGAAACCAGCTTCCTCAATCAGAGAAGCCCATTCTTTTTCAGTTCTTTCTTTGGTGCCAAAATATATCATCATCTCCATGTCCATAGATAGCTGTGCCTTAACTAATTCATTATGATGTTTCTGATCCTCCATTAAAACAATATCTAAGATTATCACCTTTCCACCTTTCTCCTTTTCTGGAATCGCCTTTTTGCAATTTTTTGAGTATCTTCACGCAATCTTCGTTCTTCCAATCGTGAAGAACCCACTGTTTGTCAATCACAATAACACTTTAGATCCCGTAATGTATCTCAATTGGTCACATGCATGTAATTAAGAATTATGTTTAGTTCGATCGATATGCTCGTAAAGTCAAGGAACACAATAGAACAGTAATAGCCATAAAATGCCGTGCCATTTTGTTGAGTTAAGGCCATAATACCGGTTAGGAGAAAATTCATACTATAAAGGAACAATTCTACCTTAAGAAAGATTGCATGAGCAGAGGGTATTTTCTCAAACATGTCTCCGGCAACAAAGTCCAAGTTCTCCGTTGGCTCAAGATTGGCCACCACATGGGGAAGATCAAACACCGTGCACTTCAAGCCAGGGAAAGTTTTGGCGATGGCTTTGGAGACTCTGCCCGTACCTCCTCCAACATCCACCATAGAAGTTAAGCCGTCAAACAAAAAACTTGTAGTCCGGGATCAGCAATTTCGAGAGCAATTGCGAGTCAATGGCCATGAGCTCATCGAAATTTTTTGCCGTACTTGTCTTGAGAGCAAAACTCCCAATACTTCATCTCATGAGCTGTTTCAAAAGTAGTTTCATCCTCATTCTGAAACCACTGGGTCATGGCATTCCAAGCCTTGACGTCAGCAGTTTCAAACAAGAAAAGCACAAATGGTCTTAAGCACATTGGCTCACTTGTCACCAGAGAACGGCTTAAGTGAGTGAGTGCATAAACGTTCGGTTCTTCTTCAGAGAAATAGCCAGCACTCACTAATACACGCATGAGGCGCTGTATGTAGGGAGCTTTGGAGGGATTGACTGGGAGAGCTTCAGTGAGCTCAGAAAGAGTCATAGCGTTGCCATGATTATGTATTGCATCTGGAATACCCAGTTGAATTGCACATTTTAACGAGGCAGTGCTTGTGAAGAAGAATCCCAGGTTCACAAAATGAGCATGAGCTTTACGAATCTCTGCGAATTGCGAATCCATTGCAGATTTTTTACTTTTGAGGCTGTAAAGAGAAAAAATTACAGGGAAAATTCTTTGAGAGAGGGAAGAGCAGAGGGGTTGGAACGAGAAGAAGAATTGGCCGTCACTTCCCCTATTATGCGAAGAAGACAGGTTATGTCTGCATCTGCAGTCTCCTCTGTAAAGGCTTTATCAATGTGGGGTGCAAATTCTTACCAAAAAGGACAAAAAGGTAAAAGCAAAAGAGAGTTGGGATATTACACTACTAGAATAAACGGGATTAGCGACAGATACTAGTGACGGCCACATTCGGTTGCTAATTTTGAGACCACTTAGCAATGGATTACAAAGCTTTGACCAAAAAATTTCGTTCGTCGCAAATCCGTCGCTATTTTGCGACGAATTTGCGAGGGATAAATAATTTCAGTTTTAAAAAATAAATTTTATAATTCAAAAAATACTATGCATCGCTAATCCCTCGCTAATTAGCGACTGATCGTGTTAAATTTTTTAAAAGTAAAATTTAGAAACCCTAAACCCTATTCCGTTACTAATCCATCGCTAATTATCGAGGGATTAGTGACTGAAATAATAAATTTTTATATTCTGTAATTATTCAAATTAAATTTACTATTGCCGTTGCTAATCTCTCGCTAATCGACTGACGGATTAGCTGACTGCCCTATTAAATTTTTAAAACTTAAAATTTAGAAATTCTAAACCCTATTTCGTTGCTAATCCCTCGCCGATCAGCGAGGGATTAGCGACTGAAATAATAATTTTTAATTTTTTTTAATTTAGAAAATTGAAACCTTTTCCATTGCTAGCCCTTCACGATTAGCGAGGGATTAGCGACAGCAATAATAAATTTTTTATATTCCGTAATTATTCAAATTAAATTTACTATTGCCGTTGCTAATCCCTCGCCGATTAGCGAGGATTAGCGACGACCTTATTAAATTTTTTAAAACTTAAAATTTAGAAACCCTAAACCCTATTCATTTGCTAATCCCTAGCCGATCGACGAGGGATTAGCGACTGACGTAATAAATTTTTTTTAATTTTTTTTAATTTGCTAAATTCAAAACCTTTTCCATTGCTAATCCTTCATCGATTAGCGAGGATTAGCGACTGAAAATAATAAATTTTTATATTCTGTTATTATTCAAATTAAATTTACTATTGATGTTGCTAATCCCTCATCGATTAGCGACTGCCTTATCAAATTTTTTAAAACTTAAAATTTAGAAACCCTAAACCCCTATTCAGTTGCTAATCCCTCGCCGATCAGCGAGGGATTAGCGACTTGACGTAATAAATTTTTTTTAATTTTTTTTAATTTGCTAAATTGAAACCTTTTCCATTGCTAATCCTTCACCGATTAGCGAGGGATTAGCGACTGAAATAATAAATTTTTATATTCCGTAATTATTCAAATTAAATTTACTATTGCCGTTGCTAATCCCTCGCTGATTAGCGAGGGTTTAGCGACGGCCTTACAAAATTTTTAAAACTTAAAATTTAGAAACCCTAAACCCTATTTTGTTGCTACAAAGCTATTAGAGAAATATAGTAATATAAGAATGCGTAAAAATTGGAGAGAAATTTGAAAAAAAAAGAATTCTGAGTAGCAAAATTGCCTAAAAAGGATATCGCGTTGGGCAACTCATATTTTGTTCAATGTAATGACAACAAAATTTTATTATGAATCGAATTTTGACTGTTTGAGACTTTTAAAAAAAAAGCAAAGCAATAACGGATAATAATTTGATATTATTACACTCATAAAGCAATAATGTCATGCATGCACGATGGCGTTATTGGTTTTTCACGATGGGATCAACACTCCGTGGTGAAGGAAAAAGATTTGCCTTTGGAGAGTTACAAGTTGCTTGGTTAGAAACGGGGGTCTCCTTTTCTTTTGTATCCTCTCTTTCGGTTGAAGACATGCAACAAGATGCAGAAGAAGGCCTTATTCCTATAGAAATATTAGTTGCTCCAATTTGAGGGATGGGGTGGGGGGCTCAAATCATTTTTATTTTGTGAACTTTTTTGTGAATGAAATGTTATACGAAATGAGTGGGAATTGTTAAGCGCAAAATAAATTTATTAATAAATGATAATTTTTAATAATTTTTATTTTTATTTTTTAATAAATTCTAGCATGGTGGCTCCTGCCAACTATAAGGGCGTCCTTAGGTTTAATTTATTTTGCTAAATTTTTTGTGATTAAGACATTCAATGAAGGTCGAAACTCTTATGGATTTAATTTATTTCAATTAAAGATTGTTTCTTTAATCTTGATTTTGATTAATTGTTAGTGGCTGAGAAGTACTAGTTTAAATTGGATTATGGTAATAATAACACATTATAAAATTGACTAGAAATAGATTCAGTTTCTTTATGTGATTTCTAGTGAGTAGGAAACAAAAGGCAATGAATTCTATATAGGTGTTTGTGGCTTTGATAATTAAAATTACGTAGAGATACGATTGGTTTATTAATTAAAAGTTAGGAGCTTTTCACCAATAGATTGAGTTTAGCTTATAATTGAAAATTCTATAATTAATCAAGTTGAGAATTAATTTAAAAAAATTAATTATTTGTCATAGGAGGAGTAAGTTGGATTTGAAGTGTCATAATCTATTCATTGTCATTAATTTTTAATTAATATAATTATTAAATTTTGTATTTATTATTATTATTAGTTATTTTTATTGGTAATTAAATTTTAAATAAAATCACACTTATTTTGATTTAAGTGGGGTTATAAGTAAAAAGAATTTTTTAGTTATGTAACAATCCTCGTTGGGACAACTTGTATTTATTACTTTATTATTTGTTTGATGTTTGTGAACTTGTAAATTTTATATTATTATACTATATTTTATTAATAGAAATAAGAGATTAAGTTATATGAATAGATAAAATATTTATAGTAATACATAAAATATTACATTTCTAAATAAATAAAATATGATAAAAATAATAAAAATAAATACACTATAATATTTTATATAGTGTCTTATTCTAATTCTTAGTATAGTTAGTAATGAATACAGTTAGTAATGAATAAAGTCACCAATGTTTGTGTTTTCTTTAAATGACAAAACAAGTCACGGATGTTGTTTCTTCATACTATTATATAATCAAAACATTATCCGAATCAAATCTTCACATCGCTCTAATCAACGAAATAAATTTTAGCCTAATAAAGCGAGACGTGAAAATCATAAGAATCTTAAAATGATGGAGAAAAAAAGTTAAAAAGCCTACCCCCACAGCACCGACGATCCCAAGCTTCCAGTTCACCATTGTGTTGGCCACTTTAAAAAGTGCCAAAAAAAAGTCTCGATGTGCCAAAGAAATCTTGGTCTGATAATTCACTATCAAAAAAAAGAAAAAATTGTATTATTACCATTCTCATGATATAAAATCTTTTATACATAGACACTGACAAATAAGTAATTCGCACGTGAACTCTTAGAGAAGATCGGCATCTAATTGTTGGAAGATTAGGGGGCCCATAAATTGACTCCATGCCATAGACGATTAACCTGTGAATGGGAAAGGTCGTCAGCGGACAAAATTACCGTTCCCACCAATAATTATTGTCAATTCTACGTAGCAAAATTGCCCGAAAGGATATCGCGTTTATATTTATCACAAAAAAAATTTACTAGGAATCGAGTTTATATTTTTTTGATTTTTTCACGATGGGTTGAACACTCCGTGGTGAAGGAAAAAGAGTTGCCTTTGGAAAGACTGGTTAGAAACGGGGTCTCTTTTTTCTTTTGTATCCTCTCTTTCGGTTGAAGACGTGCAACAAGATGCAGAAGAAGGCCTTATTCCTATAGAAATATCACGTGCTCCAATAAAATATAAATAGTTACTTTTTAAAATAATCATTAAATTAAAAAAAATCGATCAAATAATTAGAAAATAATTCTCGTAAAAAAGTAATATGTAAGGCTGATTAAAAAGTCGAGGATTGATGAAGACCATATCTAAAATGATTGAACAAAATAAAGAGTATGCTTGGATAAAAGTTTCGCACGAAAACTTAATATAATTTTTTATTTTAAATTTTACTTTTTTCTCACAAAAAAATTTTCTTTTCCCAAAATTCAAAGACAAAAAATTTTAAAACAAAAAACTAAATAATTATCACGCCAACCAAGGAAAGGTCTTGTCCTCATCTTTCATGGAAAATACATATATGAAGGACTGCCAACCGTTCACCGTCCTTCTAAATGAATCAAAAGTCAGCATCAATATTTATGTAAATTCAAATTTTAAAATAAAAATATATTTAAAATAAAATATATATTTTAAAATAAAAAATATAAATTATTGTTATTTAATTCTTAAAGAAATCTATGCAGTCTAATTAACGCAGGGGCCAAGTCTCATCACTTGTTTTTTATCGTGCTCATGAAAAGATTTACGTGATCTGATCAATAAAGTGTAGTGGCATTTTTAATATTTAATGATGGGGCAAGATTTTTTGGCACAACGTGTCTGTATAGCAACAGGTATTTGCAGTCCCCAACTCACTTTTGCTTTTACATTTTTTTTCTTTTTTCTTTTTTTTGCTAAGAATTTGCACCCCACATTGATAAAGGACAATAAATGGAGAAATGCAAATAGAGCGTACATTATTTAAAGTAAATTAAATAATTAAATTGAATTAAATTTTAATTTATTTTATTTTTTAATTTTAATATTAAATTTTTGATTTTTATTTTTAATTAAAATTCAATTTAATTTTTAATTTAGATTGTGATCGGATAGAGTTTGGTTTTGAGATTTTATATTTTGAGTTTCGAAAGAGAGAAATTTTTATAAAAGAAAAAATAAGATGTGAGATGAGAAATTTATATTGAGTTTTGTGTGAAACTCAATCTAAGTAAAACCTTAGACCAAACAGGGTAAGATCATGACAAGTAGATACAGGTCCTTATCAGTGTGGGTGCAAAATGTCCCATTCTATGGTTAATCATTCCGATTCGATGCTGAAGCCTTTTTTATCAGTATATATAGATAACTATTTTTACTATTTAATTAGTTACTATTTATTATTTTTTGATCTAACGTTTATGACGTATGAAATGTATTTTGAGTTATCAAAATTAAGAAAAAAAAAAGATAAAAGTTTGAAACGATTTGAAAATTTTTTAAAATCATCATTATTTTCTAACACCCACTTTCTTCAACCACTTATACTAAATTCTCTATCTTTTTTCTATCTTTCTCTTTTATTTATGTCTTCTGCCTTCTCTCACCATTGCTCTGAAAGTCTTCAAATATTAAAAACAAAACGATTCATTCTTTTTCAAGATCTTCATTTTGTGTTAAACAATTTCGACTGAACCTTCAAGTTTTTTTTTCGAGATCCAAACTCTTTTTTTTTATTTACTAATAAACTAAAATGAAAGTTAGATATTATGAGTTTTTGTTAGACTATTTGGTGCTCCTACGCTATAGACATCTTCACTAAAAAAAAGATTTATGATCTACTTGTGGAGCAAAGAAAGCGATGTATTGATTTTCTTGGGCTGAAGAATGATTTCGACAGTTGAATATTCATATGACTTCAAATTGGCTTCTACGCTATATAAAGTGAATATGACGATTTTTTTCGACTGAAGAATGATTTCGGTAGTGGAATACTCTTATTACTTCAAAGAACGATTTTAATGGTGAAGAATTTTAATATTGGATCTTTTTTTTCTAACTTTAGAACGATCTGCTTTGAATTGATATTTACATGAAACCGAATACATCCGATTTGCTTAAGAGTGAATAATTATTCATGTAAGATTGAATAATTATTCTCCGTTAAGTGAATACACATCAAGAAAATTATCAAGAAAATTATTCATAGAAAATACATATATTAATGATCAGACCACGAGGATCTGTTAATATTATTTGTAAAATTAATAATTTCACATATTATATTAAAAAAAAGCCCAAGGACTCTGTATTATTATTTAAAAATAAAATATTTTAAATTTAAACTCTATACAAATATGTCAAAATCTAAATTATATCTCACACACTCAATATTTTTTTTAAAAAAAAGAAAAAAGTCTAAGATAACCCTAAAAAGAGTTACATGGAAGTCACGTGTTTGATTTCTATTAGTTACTAATAGAACATTTGGACTGAAGGTCATAAATTGTTTATTTCAACAAATTGAAGAGGATATCTAATTGTCTTCCATCATTACATTTTATGATAGAAGGAAGAAAGAGTTCGTCTAAGTACTGCACATTATAGGCAACAAACAAGATAACACATCCGAAATTGTCCAAGTAGTGCACATTATGGATGTGATTGGATAGAGTTTGGTTTTGAGATTTTTTGTCTTGGATTTCGGGAGAGAGAATTTTTTGTGAGAAAAAAAGTAAAATTTGAGATGAAAAACTGTATTGAATTCTGTGCAGAAACTTGTGCAAAATTAGGTCAGCCCCATGCTGAGGAAGAACTGTTACTGTCGCGTGTGGAGCATGAGAATACGATGGGGAAAGTTCAGAAGAGATTCTGCAGAATCATAGCCATGGCAACTTTTGCTTGTATCATGGCCACGTAGAATAGCACTTTAATGCCTTCTTTGAGCGACAATCACAGAAAGGACGGGTGGAGAGAGAAAGGGAAGAGGACGTGGGCTCTCCTCGAAAAGTCTGAACCTGCTGCTGCCATAAAGGACTGCCCACCGTTCACCATCCTTCTAGATGCATCAAAAGTCAGCATCAACATTTATGTAAATTCAAATTTTAAAACAAAAATATATTTAAAATAAAATATATTTTTTAAAACAAAAATATAAATTATTATTATTTAATTGTACAAAAGCCTACTTCCTGTAGAACAATACTTTTATCAAGAATAATAATTGATCATACCACGTGATTCTTTCATAAGCATATAAAAAAATAAATATGAGACAGCTATGTTGTTGGTCCTTGCATTAAAAAACAAATAAGAGACAGCTATGTAGTTGGTCCCTGCATTAAAAAACAAATAAGAGACAGCTATGTAGTTGGTCCCTGCATTAAAAAACAAAAAAGAGACAGCTATGTAGTTGGTCCCTGCATTAAAAAATAAATAAGACACAGCTATGTAGTTGGTCCCTGCATTAATATTCTCTGAATTCATCAGAATTATTTTCCCATTTTGGACATCTGCTTAAAATACTCCATTTATTTATAAATATAAATTTTTTTGTTTCTTTTCGTACTTATACTTAGATAGGATTTGATTTTAAAATTAAATTTAAAATATATTTATAATTTTTTTTGTCCTAACTTTTCTTTTTTTTGGTAAAATTAATTTTTTGACCATTTTCGATTAAATAAAAAGCTTTTTTCTGAATGGTGTTTATAGTTTTAGAAACGAATTATTGATCTTAGAACATTGAGGGTAATTATCGATAAGACAATGTCTTGTTTATAATTTTTTTATAAATTTTTAAAAAAATCGAACTGAAAAATTAAATGTTCATATCAACCAAATAATCTAATGAACACCGTCGAAAATAACACCTCCACATACTATTGATCAGACCAAGTGGCTCTTACAGAAGTATATAAGAAAACAAATACAGAGACAACTATACAATTGGCCCCGCATTAATATTGCCTGAATTAATCAAAATTATTTCCCCAAGTTGAGCATCCGTCTAGAATACTAGTTTTCCCATTTTCAATAACTCTCTTCTGCTGCATCTGCTTCTTCCATAAATGTCTTTGCCCGCCTTGCCTTTGATGGCCGCCTTTAACCATCTCTTCTTGGTCAATTAACCGGACATTTATATTAAAATAATATTATATTTAATAATTTAATAAATCGTACATTTCTGAATATACAAATTATATTAGAAAAAATTGAGTAAAATATTGGTCAAAGAAGTAAAATACACATATATAAAGAGTGGAAAAAATTTTTTCATTTATCGGTGAACTTATAAAATTAGATGGAAATAAATGTCGATCTACGTAAATAATTTTTAATGTTCTGCAGTGAATATTAAGCGTACTTCTTGAGTTTATTTTTTTTTGGGTGGGGGAACAAGTGCACTCCTTGAATAGATAGCAACTCAAAGTGATATTTTAAAAGTTTTTATAATACGCAATTTGTAAAAATTGTCCAATAGTCATTTTTTGTCTTAAGCATGTTCTTAATTTTAATTTCTGTAATTTTAATATAATTTCTAATTTCTTCAAAAGAATACATTTATTATTGCCGATTTTATGGTAGAGTTCAGTTGAAATTCATATGCGTAATCTACATGTATTCAATTTGAGGGATACAATCATTAAATTTTGTTCAACACCCCTGAAAATCATTGGAAATAAAGACCACACACATTTTTTTTTAAAAAATACAATTCAACCGAATTTGATAATTTATGATTGAATATATGACTGATTTAAGATTATAGACTGAATTTGATATATGTGTAGATATTTTTTTAAAAAAAATGCTTACTATTTAGTAAATTTACTCTTCAAATTAAACTTATGTTTGTAATACATGTAAACTTGAGTCGTGGTTGTACTTGGCTTGTTTGTTGCCACTTGAAGCTTTTACAATCAGCAGGACGGCAGCTCCTTAAATTATCGTCTTTTGCTCACCAAAATCTGATGCTTCTTCCATGAAGGACCTGCTTACCTTATCTTTGATAGTCCTTTCCACCACCCCCTTCTTGATTCATCAAAAGTCAGCATCAACATTTATGTTAAACCAGCTCTCATGATCTGCCGACGAAGTTTTCAAGAAGTAAATGAATATACGCATTTATGGAGCCAGAAATTAGGGAAAATTCTTAGGTGAATCAGGTTCATGGCCCCACCTATGGATCGGATTCGTCCCTTAAAAGCCACGTGTCCCTTTAACCTACAAACCTGCTGAATCCTTTCTTCCTTATCTCCCCCTTCCTCTCAGCGGCAGAGCCAAGTCCTCTCAGGTAACGAATATCTATTTTTTCTTCTGTCCACAAGTTAGGACATGAGATCATCGGTATTCCAATTAAACTAATAAAAAGCATCCTATTTGAAGGCAAGTTTCATTCCTTTACTCCAATGAAAAACTTCTTTTCATTGAAACAAATCATTTGCTAGAGTAATAAAAGTTATAAATTAAAAAAGAAACAGAAACAGTGGTAAAATTGGTGAGAATTCATGGATAGAAGAAATCTCATCCTTTCATGCTCGGGTCGTCTAATTGAAGACATCAACTTGATGAGTCTGACTAATTAAATTTATTAGAAGCTGTGGAAATCTTGTCTTCAACATTAGTTGTGGCCGTGAAACTTGATGGTCAATTTGAAACCTCCAGCCCATTTTTGCTTTTTCTTGTACTCAAATCTCATCAACTTGCAGCGTTGTCAATCTTTCATCAAAACAGAAAAGATACCCAGATGCAATGCGACCACCCACTGACCTCTTCTATCTTCTCTTTTGGATCTGCAGGCATCTGCTACTTTCATCCCATCCATCTCTTTTTCTTTGTCTTCGTCTAGATCAGCAGAGATGGCTGTGAGTTTAGCTGTCTCACACTTGCCACCGCAAAGGATGAAGATAAGAGGATAAAGTAAATTGAAGATCAGAATGGGAAAAAAAAGAGAAGATTTGAAAAATCTTTACAAGGTTAGGTGCTAATGAGTCACTCTATTCAATTTTTCCCTAGTCTTCTTTATCAGTTTTATAAAAATTAACATTTGGTGTCTTTGATGTTGTAATTATAGCGGAAAGAAAAAAGTGATGACTTTCGTTACGTGGAGTTGTTTAAAAAAGTTCACACTTTCCAAAGAGGGTCAAAGCAGGGCGAGTTTGTCAATGACAAGTCACGGCAAACTTTGGTACGAATCAATTTTCTCTTACACTTATAAACTAGCAATTGTAATTGTTAATAATTATATAGTTTTTATTTTTAATTTTTGCGAGATAATGTTAACGCAATTAAGGAACGTTATTCTTAGCCAGAGTCGGAAAGTTCTGTTACTTCTCATCAACCGCCTGATGAGAAGTCACTATTCCTTGAGGTTGGGGGAGGTTTCAAGAAGAACTGTGTATTTGGATTAGGCTCTGAGGGATCGAAGGTTAGACGGAGGTTGAATCATTCTTCTAGTTCTGAGGGGGTACCTATTTCCTCGTTTCACGATGTTATCCAGTTACAAAAGAGGTTGAATGACGAGACCAAGATACGGCTGAAAGTTGAGAAGAAGTTGTGTCACGTTCAACAGAGTATGTACGATTATCTATCATTTCATGCATGGACTTTGAATCTGCCTCCGCTTCCATTGCTTGGTGGGAATGACGATACATATAATGACGACGACTACACGGTTGATCCACCCACGAATTCGCCATCGACACCGCCATCGCCCTCAGCTCCAGCTCCGAATACGCCGTCTAGGCTAATTAATATACTAGATTTTGATTTTGCAAATGTATGACTTTATTTGCTACTTGATTTTTTTTAGATATTTATTTTATTAATTTGTATTTGTAAGAATATTGCTTTCTTTAGATGTTTATTCATGTAGAATATTTTTATTTTATAAGGTTTTAATTTTTTAAATTTTTACGAGCAAATTTAATATAATTTTTTAAAAATATTTTAAAAATTTTTTAAAAAATTTACGATGGATTAGCAACGGAGATTTTAAATTTTTTTAAGATGATTTAGCGACAGATTAGCGATGAATTTTTAAAAAGATGTCGACGCATTAGTAACTGATTAGTGACATATATTTTTAATTTTTATAAAATAATAGTGACAAAAACTTAAAATTTAAATATTTTTGCAATTTAAATATTCGTTGCTAATCCATCGCTAATTAGCGATGGAAAATTAAACTAAAATAAAAAAAATTAAATGTAGATTAGCGATCAATTTTGCGAGGAGGTGTTTAAAAAATTATTATTAAAATCGGTCGCTAATCCGTCGCTAATTTGCGACGTATTAGCAACCCGTAACTATAATTTTTTTTTTAAAATTCAAGACGTCCGTCGCTAATTCGATGCAAAATCCGTCGCTATTAGGCAAGCCAAGACTTTGACCAATTTTAAATTGGGTCTCAAATCTATCGCAAATTGCGACAGAATCCATCGCTAATTGCGAGGGAAATGAGTTTCTGTTGTAATTTACGACGTCCTTTTACAGCACCTCGCTAATCCGTCGCTAAACTTGCATTAGCGACGGATTGGTCCGTCGCTACAGACGATTTATCTTGTAGTGTTTGTTTACGAAAGTTAATCAATTAAAGAAGAATTTTTTAAATAAACTTTTTGATACTGATCGTTGTAGGGGTGGACATTATTTCGTTTTGGTTAGGTTCATTTCGATTCATGATTATAATAAATATTTCAATTCAGTATTCAATTTTAATACTCAAATAAATAATTAATTTTTTTTTAAAAATATAAATGCATTTTCAAAATACGTTTATATACTGGCAGAAGATAAAACATAATCATATTGTGTTCATTTGGTGCTTTGCAACTTTAGTGCTTCAGATGTATCGTCAGTTTGAACACATTACATTCTTCCTCTTCTTTTTTTTTTTTAATTTTAGTTTAGAATCAAACTGAATCGAATCGATTCGATTTAAAAAAAATAAAAAACTAAACAGTACCATCGAAAATCAGTTACCCACCCCTAAATCTTTGATGGTTCTCTCATATCTCTAGTCTTCTATTGCTAACCGGAAATGACAAATGGAGAAATTCAGAGATGACTAACTGGAAATCTGCTTCTTGAGTATTTTCAGAGACAAATAATTCACTGACCCAAAAAAAAACAGAAAAAAAGAAGAGGGATTTGATTGATAGAACAAGCACGATGTAACCAAAAGCGGGAAGAATTAGGTTTTGTAACCCTACCATAATGCTAACTACATAAACAACATAACGTACTACAATGTGCACTGTTTCAAACTTCAGCTGATCTTGGCCGTTGATTCCTCATCCCTGTAGGCTTAGTCACTCTAGGCAAGTAACGCAAGATTGTGCTGCGAAAGTTGAGCATATTATAGCTTGTGCAAGATTAGGTGAGCACCATGCTGAGGAATAACTGTGAATATCATCTGTGGAGCATGAGAGTATGATGGCGAAAGTTCAAAAGAGAAATTCTGCAGAATCATGGCTAAGGCAAGTTTTGCTTGCACCATAGCGAAGTTCTGCCCCATGCAAATTCTGGGTCCCCTACTGAAAGGCAGAAACGAAGCTTGACCCTTTGTTGCACTGGACACTCCTTCCGCAAACCTCTCTGGTTTGAACTCTTTTGCATCATCACCCCATATTTTAGTATCACGATGCAATATGATCACTGGCAATGTGACAATCACCCCTGATGGCAGAGAAAGTGCTCCTATCTTTGTGTCTTCTTGAATTGTGCGATTGAGATACACTATTGGCGGATACAACCTAAGAGTTTCGTTTAAGATCATAGTCACCTGCCATATAAATATTCATAAGATTGATGAAAGTTGTGTTTTTTTTATAATTTTTTCAATGTGGATGTGTATATAAGACCACTTTTTCAATCATTGATAAATTTAGATGTTCGATAATTTCTTAAAAAAATATAAGAAAAAGAACTTACAACTTTTAAATGATTAAGCCCTTCGACATCTGGTTCATTCTTCCCAAACTTTTCCAGAACTTCTTCTCTGGCACGCGATTGCCATTCTTGATGTCCTCCCAGTAAGATCAATGTCCAGACAAGCAACGAAGAAGTGGTTTCATGCCCACCCACGTAAAAGAGTTTGCACTCTTCAATAATTTCTTGGGTGGTCATCATTGAATTCTTGTTCCCATTTATTTGAATCTCTTCTTGGTTAGTTTCCAATAATATGCCCAGTAAATCATCATTACAAGCTTTCCCTTCTTTCATTGCCTTCAATCTCTTCTTGATGATCTCTTTGATTGAGTCAGAAACTGTTTTTCCAATATATTTCATCCTCCTGTTCCTCTTGGTTGGCAGAAACCTACAAACAATAATTCAGATGTAAAAAATGCAGGATATGAAATTACTACCAGTAGCTTTCCCAGGTTTCATTCTTTATGAAGTAAGATTTGAAGAAAAACTAGTCTACCTAGAAAAATTCACAAGGACTTGTAACAAAAATTGTTTCTTACCTCCAACCGGGAAGGATAAACGATCTTATAAGTTCCATAATTTGTTCTAACAGCTCTTTTTGAAGTTCAAATATCTTTCTCCCTTCTTCATAACTACTACCAAATGCTGTACGAGCAAGTGCATCACTAGTTAGTCTTTGAATGTATGGCCAAACATCCAACTCGCCAGATCCCTTTGGGGAAACAATGGCCTCCCATTTCCCTAACATCTCACTTACACTCGACTGGACAGCAGGAAGCATATGTAAGGCTGACTAAAATTCGAGGATTGATGAAGACCATATCTAAAACGATTGATGAAGACTGGTTAGAAACGGGGTCTCTTTTTCTTTTGTATCCTCTCTTTCGGTTGAAGACGTGCAACAAGATGCAGAAGAAGGCCTTATTCCTATAGAAATATCACGTGCTCCAATAAAATATAAATAGTTACTTTTTAAAATAATCATTAAATTAAAAAAATCGATCAAATAATTAGAAAATGATTCTCGTAAAAAGTAATATGTAAGGCTGACTAAAATTCGAGGATTGATGAAGACCATATCTAAAACGATTGAACAAAACAAAAACCACAACTAAATAAAAATATATTTAAAATAAAATATATATTTTAAAATAAAAAATATAAATTATTGTTATTTAATTCTTAAAGAAATCTATGCAGTCTAATTAACGCAGGGGCCAAGTCTCATCACTTGTTTTTTATCGTGCTCATAAAAAGATTTACGTGATCTGATCAATAAAGTGTAGTGGCATTTTTAATATTTAATGACGGGGCAAGATTTTTTGGCACAACGTGTCTGTATAGCAACAGGTATTTGCAGTCCCCAACTCACTTTTGCTTTTACATTTTTTTTTCTTTTTTTTTCTTCTAAGAATTTGCACCCCACATTGATAAAGGACAATAAATGGAGAAATGCAAATAGAGCGTACATTATTTAAAGTAAATTAAATAATTAAATTGAATTAAATTTTAATTTATTTTATTTTTTTAATTTTAATATTAAAATTTTAATTTTTTATTTTTAATTAAAATTCAATTTAATTTTTAATTTAGATTATGATCGGATAGAGTTTAGTTTTGAAATTTTATATTTTAAGTTTCGAAAGAGAGAAATTTTTATAAAAGAAAAAGTAAGATGTGATATGAAAAATTTGTATTGAATTTTATGTAGAACTCAATCTAAGTAAAACCTTAGACCAAGCAGGGTAAGATCATGACAAGTAGATACAGGTCCTTATCAGTGTGGGTGCAAAATGTCCCATTCTATGGTTAATCATTCAAATTCGATGCTGAAGCCTTTTTTATCAGTATATATAGATAACTGTTTTTACTATTTAATTGGTTACTATTTATTATTTTTTGATCTAACGTTTATGACGTATGAAATGTATTTTGAGTTATCAAAATTAAGAAAAAAAAAGATAAAAGTTTGAAACGATTTGTAAATTTTTTAAAATCATCATTATTTTCTAACACCCACTTTCTTCAACCACTTATACTAAATTCTCTATCTTTTTTCTATCTTTCTCTCTTATTTATGTCTTCTGTCTTCTCTCTGCTACTGCTCTGAAAGTCTTCAAATATTAAAGAACAAAACGATTCATTCTTTTCAAGATCTTCATTTTATGTTAAACAATTTCGACGAACCTTCAAGTTTTTTTCAAGATCCAAACTCTTTTTTTATTTACTAATAGCTAAAATGAAGTTAGATATTATGAGTTTTTGTTAGACTATTTGGTGCTCCTACGCTATAGACATCTTCACTAAAAAAAGATTTATGATCTACTTGTGAGGTAAAGAAAAGCGATGTATTGATTTTCTTGGCCCGAAGAATGATTTCGACAGTTGAATATTCATATGACTTCAAATTGGCTTCTACGCTATATAAAGTGAATATGTCGATTTTTTTCAAACTTGAAGAATGATTTCGGTAGTGGAATACACTTATTACTTCAAAGAACGATTTTAATGGTGAAGAATTTTAATATTGGATCTTTTTTTTCCTAACTTTAAAACGATATGCTTTGAATTGATATTTACATGAAACTGAATACATCTGATTTGCTTAAGAGTGAATAATTATTTATGTAAGATTGAATAATTATTCTCCGTTAAGTGAATACACATCAATAAAATTATTAAGAAAATTATTCATGGAAAATACATATATTAATGATCAGACAACGAGGATCTGTTAATATTATCTGTAGAATTAATAATTCCACATATTATATTAAAAAAAAGTCCAAGGACTCTGTATTATTATTTAAAAAATAAAATATTTTAAATTTAAACTCTATGTAAATATATCAAAATCTAAATTATATCTCACACACTCAATATTTTTTTTTAAAAAAAAGAAAAAAAGTCTAAGATAACCCTAAAAAGAGTTACATGGAAGTCACGTGTTTGATTTCTATTAGTTACTAATAGAACATTTAGACGGAAGGTCATAAATTGTTTATTTCAATAAATTGAAGAGAATATCTAATTGTCTTCCATCATTACATTTTATGATAGAAGGAAGAAAGAGTTCGTCTAAGTACTGCACATTATAGGCAACAAACAAGATAATACATCCGAAATTGTCCAAGTAGTGCACATTATAACTTGTGCAAAATTAGGTCAGCACCATGCTGAGGAAGAACTGTGAATGTCGCGTGTGGAGCATGAGAACATGATGGGGAAAGTTCAGAAGAGAAATTCTGCAGAATCATGGCCATGGCAACTTTTGCTTGTATCATGGCCACGTAGAATAGCACTTTAATGCCTTCTTTGAGCGACAAGCACAGAAAGGACGGGTGGAGAGAGAAAGGGAAGAGGACGTGGGCTCTCCTCGAAAAGTCTGAACCTGCTGCTGCCATAAAGGACTGCCCACCGTTCACCATCCTTCTAGATGCATCAAAAGTCAGCATCAACATTTATGTAAATTCAAATTTTAAAACAAAAAATATATTTAAAATAAAATATATTTTTTAAAACAAAAAATATAAATTATTATTATTTAATTGTACAAAGGCCTACTTCCTGTAGAACAATACTTTTATCAAGAATAATAATTGATCATACCACGTGATTCTTTCATAAGCATATAAAAAAATAAATATGAGACAGTTATGTAGTTGGTCCTAGATTAAAAAACAAATAAGAGACAGCTATGTAATTGGTCCATGCATTAAAAAATAAATAAGAGACAGCTATATAGTTGGCTCTTGTATTAAAAAACAAATAAGAATCACGTGGTCTCTTGTGGTGAATTCTATCTATAGGTGGGATCATAGTCCGAGTTCACTTAAAAATTTCCCAGAGAAATTAGAGGTTTATTTGTGAAATTGTAAAAATTTTAGATAAAAATAAATATTGATCTGCATGTGCAGTTATATCTTTAGACAGTTTTAATACAAGTCATTGATCAAATGTGAAGCTATTTGATATGAAGGGGTGATCTCTTCCCCTCTTAATTTTCTTCTTCTTTATGTCTCTTATCAACCAAATAAAGAGTAATTTTAGATTGAGTTCTGTTACATGACTCAACGAAAATTTTCATCACTCGAGTTTTATTTTTTTAATAAATAATTTATTTTTATCAAACTTAAAATAAAAATTTTTAAATTTAAATTTAAACTCTATGTAAATACACTCAAGATAAATTATTCATTTATCTCTTTATTTATTCTCCTCTAATTTTACTGTCTCTTTTACTCCAACGATACAAAGTGTCGGTATTGAAAATACAACAACCATATCTGACCAAGAAGGTCTTTCAAAAGCATTTAGTATGTAAAAGACAAATAAAGACACAGCGATGCAGTTGGCCCCTACAATAATATTGCTTGCATTAATCACAACTACTTTCAATCAGTGCCTTCCCTTGCCAATTCTCTGCCTCTTTGTTCGGTCTGAGTACAGCATTTTTGAATAGTAACTAAAAAACAAAAACTATTTAAAGCTTTTTGATCACATTCACAATGAGATGCCGACAGAAATTGTCTTCGTTTTGATTACTTATTACTGCAATATTTGGAGGAGAAAAGATTATTTCTCGTTGCTAGGAAAAGAGGTGATTCAAGAACACCATTTGGAAAATGATTGAATAAAACAAAAACCAACCAAGAAAAGATCTTGTTAATGTTATCCGTAGAATTAATGATTCGACAGATTACATTAAAAAATAATTAAAAAAAACAAGGGGACCTTGCATTACTGCATAACGCATGGTTGTTCTCTTATATTACCTATTTACTGCATTATCTCAGCCTTTATCTGGAGCATGGAGTGCTGCCCAAACTCCAATTCCAGTATATATTTTTCAAAATCTTTCTCATGATTGAAAACTTCCGACAAAAAGAGAAAAAATTAAATAAGAAGAAAAGATCGAAAATTTATTTGAAAAATCAATATTGATCTTCAACTCTAAATTTTCTGAAAAATGCATGTAAATATGTAATATTTTTACAGAATTAGAAAAAGTAATATTGCTCAAAAAAATATGCCAACAGACAAATATCAATACTATTTCAATTTGGCATTTAAAAATCTCTATATTTGTAGAGTCAAAATATCTTTTCAGAAATTAAATCGAAGTTGGCACTTCAACACAACAGTTAAGTAATGTTTTTTTTATAAAAAATAATTAGTGAAAATAATGTAGTTAATAAAACAGATATAGCCTTACATATAAATGGTTGTGGATGCATTTTAAGATATTGAAACCACTACCCATGAATCTTTTTCCTGAAGTTTTCTGCAAGCAAACCTATGGAAAACTCTCGGATAAGAGAGGGATTTCACAACAAGAAAATACGCTATTAGCGACGGACAAAGTCCGTGGCTAAATTCTGTGACAGTTTAGCTAACAAAAACATAACTTTGACCAATTTGCGACTGGACACCTAATTTTAATATTAAAAAATATTTTTTTAAGTCTATAATTGCTTCAGTCGCTAATCCATAGATAATTAGCAAGGGATTAGCGATGCAAAACTAATTTTAATATCAAAATAAATATTTTCAAATTCTCCAACATGCCCATCGCTAATTACTCGCTAATTAGGGAGGAATTAGATTCTCCAAATTAAAGTTAAATATTAAAGACTATTTTATAAAAATTAACATTTGGTGTCTTTGATGTGGTAATTATAGTGGAAAGAAAAAGGTGATGACTTTCGTTACGTGGAGTTGTTTAAAAAATTTCACACTTTCCAAAGAGGGTCAAAGCATGGCGAGTTTGTCAATGACAAGTCACGACAAACTTTGGTACGAATAAATTTTCTCTTACACTTATAAATTACCAATTGAAATTTTTAATATTTATTTTATTTTTAATTTTTGCGGGATAAAGTTAACGCAATTAAGGAACGTTATTCTTAGCCAGAGTCGGAAAGTTCTGTTACTTCTCATCAACCGCCTGATGAGAAGTCACTATTCCTTGAGGTTGGGGGAGGTTTCAAGAAGAACCGTGTATTTGGATTAGGCTCCGAGGATCGAAGGTTAGACGGAGGTTGAATCATTCTTCTAGTTACGAGGGGGTACCTATTTCCTCGTTTCACGATGTTATCCAGATTACAAAAGAGGTTGAATGACGAGACCAAGATACGACTGAAAGTTGAGAAGAAGTTATGTCACGTTCAACGAGTATGACATGATTATCTATCATTTCATTACAGACTTTGAATCTGCCTCCGCTTCCATTGCTTGGTGGGAATGACGATACATATAATGACGACGACTACACGGTTGATCCACCCACGAATTCGCCATCGACACCGCCATCGCCCTCAGCTCCAGCTCCAGAATCCGCCGTCTAGGCTAATTAATATACTAGATTTTGATTTTGCAAATGTATGACTTTATTTGCTACTTGATTTTTTTAGATATTTATTTTATTAATTTGTATTTGTAAGAATATTGCTTTCTTTAGATATTTATTCATGTAGAATATTTTTATTTTATAAGGTTTTAATTTTTAAATTTTTACAGGAAAATTTAATATAATTTTTAAAAATATTTTAAAATTTTTTAAAAATTTACGACGGATTAGCAACGAAGATTTTAAATTTTTTTAAGATGATTTAGCGATAGATTAGCGATGAATTTTTAAAAAGATGTCGACGCATTAGCAACAGATTAATGACATATATTTTTAATTTTTATAAAATAATAGTGATCGAAAACTTAAAATTTAAATATTTTTTTCAATTTAAATATTCGTTGCTAATCCATCGCTAATTAGCGATGGAAAAGTAAACTAAAATAAAAAAATTAAATGTAGATTAACGATCAATTTTGCGAGGAGGTGTTTAAAAAATTATTATTAAAATCGGTCGCTAATCCGTCACTAATTTGCGACGTATTAGCAACCCAGTAACTATAATTTTTTTTAAAATTCAAGACGTCCCGTCGCTAATTCGATGCAAAATCCGTCGCTATTAGGCAAGCCAAGACTTTGACCAATTTTAAATTGGGTCGCAAATCTATCGCAAATTGCGACGGAATCCATCGCTAATTGCGAGGGAAATGAGTTTCTGTTGTAATTTACGACGTCCTTTTACAGCCCCTCGCTAATCCGTCGCTAACCTTGCATTAGCGACGGATTGGTCCGTCGCTACAGCCAATTTATCTTGTAGTGTTTGTTTACGAAAATTAATCAATTAAAGAAGAATTTTTTTAAATAAACTTTTTGATACTGATCTTTGTAGGGGTGGACATTATTTCGTTTTGGTTAGGTTCATTTCGATTCATGATTATAATATATATTTCGATTCAGTATTCAATTTTAATACTCAAATAAATAATTAATTTTTTTAAAAAAATATAAATGCATTTCCAAAATGTGTTTATATACTGCAGAAGATAAAACATAATCATATTGTGTTCATTTGCTGCTTTGCAACTTTAGTGCTTCAGATGTATCGTCAGTTTGAACACATTACATTCTTCCTCTTCTTTTTTTTTTAAAATTTTAATTTAGAATCAAACTGAATCGAATCGATTCGATTTTTAAAAAAAATAAAAAAACTAAACAGTACCATCGAAAATCAGTTACCCACCCCTAAATCTTTGATGGTTCTCTCAGATCTCTAGTCTTCTATTGCTAACCGGAAATGACAAATGGAGAAATTCAGAGATGATTAAGTGGAAATCTGCTTCTTGAGTATTTTCAGAGACAAATAATTCACTGACCCAAAAAAAAAAACAGAAAAAAGAAGAGGGATTTGATTGATAGAACAAGCACGATGTAACCAAAAGCGGGAAGAATTAGGGTTTTGTAACCCTACCATAATGCTAACTACATAAACAACATAACGTACTACAATGTGCACTGTTTCAAACTTCAGCTGATCTTGGCCGTTGATTCCTCATCCCTGTAGGCTTAGTCACTCTAGGCAAGAAACGATGAGAATTCGTAACGCAAGATTGTGCTGCGAAAGTTGAGCATATTATAGCTTGTGCAAGATTAGGTGAGCACCATGCTGAGGAATAACTGTGAATATCATCTGTGGAGCATGAGAGTATGATGGCGAAAGTTCAAAAGAGAAATTCTGCAGAATCATGGCTAAGGCAAGTTTTGCTTGCACCATAGCGAAGTTCTGCCCCATGCAAATTCTGGGTCCCCTACTGAAAGGCAGAAACGAAGCTTGACCCTTTGTTGCTCTGGACACTCCTTCCGCAAACCTCTCTGGTTTGAACTCTTTTGCATCATCACCCATATTTTAGTATCACGATGCAATATGATCACTGGCAATGTGACAATCACCCCTGATGGCAGAGAAAGTGCTCCTATCTTTGTGTCTTCTTGAATTGTGCGATTGAGATACACTATTGGCGGATATAACCTAAGAGTTTCGTTTAAGATCATAGTCACCTGCCATATAAATATTCATAAGATTGATGAAAGTTGTGTTTTTTTTTATAATTTTTTCAATGTGGATGTGTATGTAAGACCACTTTTTCAATCATCGATAAATTTAGATGTTCGATAATTTCTTAAAAAAAATAAGAAAAAGAACTTACAACTTTTAAATGATTAAGCCCTTCGACATCTGGTTCATTCTTCCCAAACTTTTCCAGAACTTCTTCTCTGGCACGCGATTGCCATTCTTGATGTCCTCCCAGTAAGATCAATGTCCAGACAAGCAACGAAGAAGTGGTTTCATGCCCACCCACGTAAAAGAGTTTGCACTCTTCAATAATTTCTTGGATGGTCATCCCTGAATTCTTGTTCCCATTTATTTGAATCTCTTCTTGGTTAGTTTCCAATAATATGCCCAGTAAATCAGCATTACAAGCTTTCCCTTCTTTCATTGCCTTCAATCTCTTCTTGATGATCTCTTTGATTGAGTCAGAAACTGTTTTTCCAATATATTTCATCCTCCTGTTCCTCTTGGTTGGCAGAAACCTACAAACAATAATTCAGATGTAAAAAATGCAGGATATGAAATTACTACCAGTAGCTTTCCCAGGTTTCATTCTTTATGAAGTAAGATTTGAAGAAAAACTAGTCTACCTAGAAAAATTCACAAGGACTTGTAACAAAAATTGTTTCTTACCTCCAACCGGGAAGGATAAACGATCTTATAAGTTCCATAATTTGTTCTAACAGCTCTTTTTGAAGTTCAAATATCTTTCTCCCTTCTTCATAACTACTACCAAATGCTGTACGAGCAAGTGCATCACTAGTTAGTCTTTGAATGTATGGCCAAACATCCAACTCGCCAGATCCCTTTGGGGAAACAATGGCCTCCCATTTCCCTAACATCTCACTTACACTCGACTGGACAGCAGGAAGCATAGGCTGCATGTAGCAACAGAGAAGAGAAGACTCATCAGCAAGAGTTTTTCAGTTAGGTTTCATCAGTTCAAGATACGACGCATAACGTCGGAAATGAGAAAAGATACTGCAACTCCAATTCAAATCTAAGGAACACTTACTGCTTGGGTGGAGCCAGGACTTTTTAGCCTTGGACGGGTACGAGGCGAATATCTATATTAGGGAAGAGAAGGGTTTTTTTCTTCCTTTTGTCAAAAGCTATTTATCAATTATCTTTTGTAAGTCAAACCTTGATTGTTTGATTCTTATACTAATTGTTTTTTATTTTTTATTGTGAATTTGCTTAGGCTAGAAAGTCAATGCAAATGAGACCTTGAGTTTCTGTCGGTGGAAAGCCGGAGCGATTATTTTGCGGCGTTTCTGCCATTCTTCTCCCTCAAAGCTGAGAATACCGCGGTGAAGCAACTTGGTAATGGCATTAACAGGAGGATACTTCTGGAAGAGATTATGGTTAAATAAGATCCCCTGTACAAGTTCAGGATCGCAGATGAGCACTGATGGTATTGTTCCCGACCAGAAAAAGGAATTCTTACCTGCACCCAACATTTGGCACCAGTTAAATATGCGCAGGAAAACCAACAACAAATAAGAAGACGAGGAAGGGAGAGCATGTATACCGTATCTCTTGATGGTTTCAACGAAGAAAGGCACAATCCGGGGCACGATATCGTCAGTGAAACTGATTGGCTTTGCCTGAGCTTCTTTAAGCATCTCACCAAGTTCTTTAAAGTCTCCAAGCAATAGTTTATAGGGATTTCCGTTAAAGCCTTGTGCTTTAAGACATTTCTCCAGCCTTTTCGGCTTTAACCATGCCGAGTTCAACACCTTCCATGCTAAAAATAAAAGAGAAAGGACGCATGACACCGCAGTTACGCTGTGGAAGTTCTCCATTTCCAACAATGGGAGAACCAACCTGCTAGTGTAATCCTGCTTTAAAAGAGATCTGAACATGAACAGATAGTGTATGAAGGTCTTATATTTAGTCCTTCGTTGTACCTAATTGAAAAATCTTATAACCAACAACAAATATCTTATATTTTACAATAGATGTAGTATGGAAATGCAGTGCCATAAAGTCCTTGTCACTGGTGGACGCAAATTGCCACATCTACAGAAAAATCTTGGCCTACTCTTTCATTGCAAATACATATAACAGTATATCAGTGGTCAGACGACGTGTGGAACTTTAATGTAGAAAACAAAATTTTCACCAATATTATTGCATTTTTGAAGAAGTGGCTTTATGTTTCTGTATTTATTATTTTGGCTTGTTGCATATTATTGGTGTAATAATTAATTTGGTTACAGTGGTGACAACATATCTATTTTAATATATATTAAATATATCTCAATAATTAAATTTTAATATAGCGGTTGAGAATTTATCTGAATGATTATTTAATTTAAAATTGTATGGTTGAATAATTATTTAATGATAAATATTATGAAAGTCAAAAAATAAACTTCACCCAAATGAAAAAATTTTAAAAACTTTTCACTTTGAATTGCAATCTAAATAATAAACAACAAATTGAAAGTAGTTTTGTTCTCTTTTTTCCTTGTAAAACAAAATCTATGATTGGGGCTAGATGTTTATTAAACAACAAAGAAACAAAAACACAATATCCAAAGACCATTACATTTTATGATAGAAGGAAGAAAGAGTTCGTCTAAGTAGCATAATCCTCCAGTCACATTATAGGCAACAAACAAGATAACACATCCGAAATTGTCCAAGTAGTGCACATTATAACTTGTGCAAAATTAGGTCAGCACCATGCTGAGGAAGAACTGTGAATGTCGCGTGTGGAGCATGAGAATATGATAGGGAAAGTTCAAAAGAGAAATTACGAGAATCATGGCCATGGCAACCTTTGCTTGTATCATAGCGAAGTTCATTCCGATGCATATTCTAGGTCCCCACGACGAACGGCATGAATGCAGCTTGACTCCCATGTGCTCCTTCGACAGAAACCTCTCCCGGTTTAAACTATTTTGCATCATCACCCCATAATTTAGTATCGCGATTTAAGAAGATAAATGGCAATATGATCACCTGCTCGGATAGGGCAGAGAAAATGGTCCAAGTTTTGTGTCTTCATGAATTGTTCAAGCACATATACTATTGCTGGGATACAATCTTAGAGTCTCGGTTAAAAATCATAGTCAACTGCAATATAAATATTTGTAAGATTGATGAAATCGAGTTTTCAATTTAATTGTATACAGCGAGACCATTTTCCAAACCATGGGCAAATATTATGTGTTCCGAGTTTCTATAAAAGACTGAAAGAAAAAAGAACTTACAACTTTTAGATGATTAACCCCTTCAAAAATCGGTGGATTCCGCCTCAAACCGCTGCGAGAACTTCTTCTGCGGCACGCGATTGCCATTCTTGATGTACAATGAGTAAGATCAATGTCCAAACGAGCAACGAAGAGTGGTTTCATGCCCGACTCACGTAGAAGAGTTTGCACTCTTCAATAATTTCTTGGACGGTCATCCCTGAATTCTTGTCCCCATGTATTTGAATCTCTTCTTCGTTAGTTTCCAATAATATGCCCAATAGATCATCATTACCGGCTTCCCCTGTTTTCATTGCCCTCAATCTTCTGTTGATGATCTCTCCGATTGAATCGAAACTACTTTCGGATATATTTCATCCTCCCTGTTCCTCTTGGTTGGCGTGAAACCCTACGTGAAAGCAATTCGGATGCAATGAAATCAGGGGACGCGAAATTGCTAGCAGCGAGCTTTCTCAAGTTTCATTCTTAATGAAGTAAGATTTGAAGAAAAACTAAGTCGACAAAGAAAAATTATCAAGGGACAGTGAATAACAAATGTATGTTACCTCCAACCGGGGAGGAGAAACGATCTCATAAGCAGCATGATATGTTCTAACTGTTGGTTGTTGGCCTAAATAGTTGGCCAACAAATTTTGACTTTTGCCTTAACTTAGGAATCCCACATTGGAAGTTGATGAAAATGTGAGGAGATTTGATCCCTATAAAAGGGACTCTTCTCTCACACTTAATGCATCCCAAATTTGCATACTCTTCTCCCATATTAAATAAAAGCGGGGTGCTTGAGTGGTGCTCGGAGACTAGGCAATATTTTTGCTGAACTCCGTTATCAAATTTTTCCGGGTGTGTTCTTTCCTTATCTCTTTTATTCCGCATTTATTTGTTGTTATCGCTTTCTCTGATTATAGTATTCAATATTATTTATCTGGGTATATTCAGTAGTGTTTTGTATTTTTCAATTCACTAGAATTTTGTTTGAAGGGAATTATTACCCGAAATTCCCAACAAGTGAGTATCGAGTCGAAGGTTCGTCCCTAGCTTGTTTGTTTGGGTATTGTAGCTTTAATTATCTAGGAAAATTTTGTCTAAGGAGGTTGGTATTTAAGCGGTCCACTTGTGACCCTCCAATCTTTCCTGGAAATTTTCTTTGGAATAATTTTTGGTACAATACTTAGTATTTTTGAAATATTGAATACTATATTAGTTTTGTAATGGCATCTACTACAAATGTTGTATCGGAGACATCGCTTTTCTCTTCATCATGGTCGAGGATTCCAATGTCTAGTTTGAAATTAGCAGTAGAAATATTTGATGGTATCGCCATTTCAGCATGTGGCAAGGGAAGTCTTGGACTCCCTTTTTCCAGCGAGGTCTTAATATTGCCATTACGAAGAGAAATCGGAAGATGTGGTAGATAAAGATTGGAATATTATGAATCGGTTGGCATACTGAACAATTCGGTCGTGTTTCTGTCAGGGAGCGAAGTATGCTTTCAAGAACGAGACTTCGCGCACAAATTGTGGAAGGCATTGGAGGAAAAATTTCGAAGAAAAGTGGTCGAATAAGCTCCTTATGAAGAAGAGGTCGTTCCGATTTGATTATCGACCGTGTACAACTATGAATGAACACATTACTATGTTTAATCAATTAGTTGCGAACTGTTAAATTTAGATGTAAAATTTGACGATGAAGATTTGGCTTTGATGTTATTATCATCTCTTCCCCGATGAATTTGAACATTTAGAAACTACGTTACTTCATGGGAAGATGAATGTGTCAGTTAGATCTGTGTATGTTACTGCTTTATATAGTCATGAATTGAGAAAGCGAGGATAAGATGAAAACCAAATCAACAACATCGGGAAAAGCATTGGTGGTAAGAGGTCGTCAGCAAAAGCCGATCAAAGGGGAGGAGAGGAAGGTCCAAGTCAAAGGCCGCGTCGTTGCCAAAGATGAGTAGTCTTTCACTACAGTGAAAGAACTGCTGGAAGAAGGGCTGTCCCAAAAGTCGAAGAAGAAAGGGAAGACTCATGAAGATGCAAATGTTGCGAGAATGCAAGAGTGATACTGAATCGAAATTTCCCTTGTTGTTTCACCTTCAACATCACATCCGAGATGAATGGATATTGGATTCGAGTTGCACTTATCATATGTGTCCCATTCGAGAATGGTTCTTTGAATTTCGAGAACTCGATGGCGGGGTTGTCTATATGGGTAATGATAATCCATGTAAAAGCAGTAGGGATAGGTTCAATCAAGCTCGCGAAATCATGATGGATCCACCAGAATTTTGAGGGATGTGCAGATGCGTGCTAAAGTTGAAGAAGAATCTCATCTCATTGGGGGCCTTAGAATCAAAAGGCTTAGTTGTGACAATGCGAGATGGAGTTCTTAAAAGTAACTTCGAGAGTACTTGGGTAATGTTGAAAGGCGTGAGGAAGAATAATTTGTATTACTACCAGGTAGATACAGTGGTAGGGACGATAGTAGCGTGCAACTTCAAGTAGCAAAAAGGATCGTTTGACAGCAACGGTTCGTGGCATATGCGGTTTGGGACATCTTTGGTGAGAAATCCTTGCAAATTCTTGCCAGCGAGGGATTGTTGAAAGTGCACGAAGACTTGCAAATTAGAATTTTGTGAGCATTGTGTTTTTAGGAAAACAACGAAGAGTGAAATTTAGCACTCGCAATCCACAATACCAATGGCATTCGGATTATGTGCACTCGGATGTATGGGGGACTCGCCAAGACTCAGTCAATCGATGGTAGGCATTATTTTGTCACTTTTGTTGATGATTTTTTCCAGAAGAGTTTGGGTGTTTACTATGAAAAATAAGGATGATGTGCTTGGAGTT
Source organism: Rauvolfia tetraphylla (assembly GCA_030512225.1). Taxonomy (NCBI): domain Eukaryota; kingdom Viridiplantae; phylum Streptophyta; class Magnoliopsida; order Gentianales; family Apocynaceae; genus Rauvolfia; species Rauvolfia tetraphylla. Next base: position 116,165 of record JAJQKT010000022.1, read on the forward strand.
TTCCTTAAGTGGAAAAGTTCGAAGTTGAAAACCAGACGAGGGAGGAAGATCAAGGTTCTCCGAGCATGACAATGGTGGAGAATACAAGAGCGATCCATTCCCGAAGGTATGTCAAGATTGTGGCATAAGGCGCGACTTCACAGTCGGAAAAACACCACAGCGAGAATGGGGGTGTCGGGAGCGTATGAACAGGGACATTGGTGGAGAAAGTTCGTTGCATGCTTTGTCTAATCTTTCGAGTTAGGCAAAAAATTTTTGAGTGAGGCAATAACATATGCTTTCAACATCTCGTCAATCGTTTGCCATCATCTGCATAGAGGGAAAAACTCCTTTAGAGGTATGGTACGAAAAACTTATTACGATTATGATACTTTGCGTGTTTTGGTTCTACTGCATATTATCATGTGAATGAATCAAAGTTGGATCACTGGGCAAAGAAGGCTCTATTTATGGGCTCAATGCTGGAGTTAAGGGATACCGTTTATGGTGTCTAGAGGCAAATAAGACGATAATCGGTAGGGATGTTACCTTTGATGAATCTGCCATGTTGCAAAAAGGTAAATCCGAGAAAGGGTTGATGGCATTCCGCAGCAGAGTGGAGTGTATTCCGAGCGAGTGGAGTTTGAGCAGACAGTGGTGATTCCAGCAAATAAAGCACCACTAGAGACTCTCAGAGGCGGGAAGAAGAGTCGAGATGAGGAAGAGGTTTCTACCCAAGAACCTCAGCGGCAATCGGAGCCAATTGCGGTTAAAAGGCAAAAGACGAGAGATTCAAAAAACCTCGCTCGTTTTCTATCGACATAGTAGACTTTATGCGACTTCCGATTGTTGATGATGTTCCATCCACCTACCCGAAGCCATCCGAAGTTCGGAAAGTGGTAGATGGGCGAGGTGCAATGGAAGAAGAAATACAATCTCTCGAGAAGAACAGAGACGTGGAAGGTCGACACTAACTACCGGGAAGGGGCAAGAAGGCTATTGGATGCAAATGGGTATTTGCAAAGAAAGAAGGATTTCCCGATAAAGATGAGATACGTTACTAAAGGCAAGATTGGTGGCTAAAAGTGCTACGCTCGGGAAGGAGGAATTGATTATAATGAGGTATTTTCTCCAGTTGTTAAACATTCCTCCATTAGAATTTTGTTGGCCTTGGTAGCGCAGATGAATTTGGAGCTAGCTCAACTTGATGTGAAGACCACGTTCCTGCACGGTGATTTGAAGGAGGAAATCTATATGACTCAGCCAAATGGATACAAGGTTGTTGGTAAGGAGAATTGGGTTTGTAAACTAAGTAAATCATTATGACGGATTGAAACAATCTCCAAGACAATGGTACAAGCAATTTGATAGTTTTATGAAGGGTCAGAAGTACACAAGGAGCAAATACGATCATTGTGTGTATTTGTGCAGGCTTCAAGATGGTTATTACATTTACTTACTCTTATATGTTGATGATATGTTGATAGCAGCAAAGAGCCAATCTGAGATTGACAGGTTGAAGGCTCAAATTTGAGTAAAGAGTTCGAGATGAAGGATTTAGGGAAGCCAAGAAGATTCTCGGCATGGAGATAAACAGGGGACGAGAGAGAGAGTAAGCTTTGGGCGACACTGTAAAGCGATATTTGAAGAAGGTATTACAGCGTTTTGGTATGCATGAAGATACAAAATCTGTAAAGTACCCCCACTTGCTCCCTCATTTGAAACTTAGTAGCTAGGTTGTCTCCAACAATGGATGAAGAGCGAGAATACATGGCGAAAGTCCCATATGCAAATGCGATTGGAAGCTTGATGTATGCAATGGTGTGTACGAGACCGGATATTTCATAGTTCGTTAGTGTTGTAGCGAGTACATGCATGATTCGAGCAGGGGTCATTGGCTAGTCGTGAAATGGATTCTACTGTATCTTAAAAATACATGCAGATGTTGGATTAGAATTTGAGCGAGATGAATCACTTGGTCATTGTGTAGTTGGATATTGTGATTCCGATTATGCAGGGTGATTTGGATAGCGACTTGCCTGCAATCAGCTATTTGTTCACTTTAGCAAAAGCGCCGATTAGTTGGAAGTCTACTTTGCAGTCAACGGTGGCTTTGTCTACAATGAGGCAGAGTATATGGCGATTACTGAGAGGTCGTGAAGGAAGCAATTTGGCTTCATGGGTTGCTTAAAGACTTAGGGAGTTGGTCGAAACAACTTGAGGTTTATTCGACACGATCAGTCGCTATTCACTTAGCAAAGAAATCAAGTCTTTCATGCACGGGACGAAGCATATTGATGTTCGCTATCACTTTGTACTGAAATTGCGGGAAGAGGAAGAGATACTTCTCAGTAAGATTCACACTGCGGAGAATCCCTGCAGATATGTTGACCAAGGTGAGTTACAGGGCCAAGTTTGAACACCTGTTTAAACTTGGTTAATATTTTGCATATTTGAGTTGGCGCCTAACTAGCGCAAAATTTGGAAAGCATCATGAGGTCCATTTTATTTTTTGTTTGATTGAGAGCTTTTTGTATTTGGTGGGACTGAAGTTAAGTCAAGGTGGAGATTTGTTGATTGTTGGCCTAAATAGTTGGCCAACAAATTTTGACTTTTGCCTTAACTTAGGAATCCCACATCGGAAGTTGATGAAAAATGTGAGGAGATTTGATCCCCTATAAAAGGGACTCTTCTCTCACACTTAATGCATCCCAAATTTGCATACTCTTCTCCCATATTAAATAAAAAGCGAGGGTGCTTGAGTGGTGCTCTGAGACTAGGCAATATTTTTTCTTTGAACTCCGTTATCAAATTTTTCCAAAGTGTGTTCTTTCCCTTTATCTCTTTTATTCCGCATTTATTTGTTGTTATCGCTTTCTCTTGATTATAGTATTCAATATTATTTGTCGGGTATATTCGTAGTGTTTTGTATTTTTCAATTCACTAGAATTTTATTTAGAGGGAATTATTACCCGAAATTCCCAACACTAACTGCTCTTTTTGAAATTCAAATATCTTTCTCCCTTCCTCGTAGCTACTACCAAATGCTGTACGGGAAATCACGTCGCTAGTGTAGGGATATAGAGTGCGGAAGCGAGATAAATTCAACCAAAGATTATGAGAAATTAAGAATGACAATAAAAATGATACTAAAAATTTTTAGGTGGAAAAATCCTCTGTAAATAGAGGCAAAAAACCACCTATGCAGAGAGTCAAAAATTTCTACTATAAATTTGTGAGGGAGTACAAAATATTTTCTATAGACTATGAAGATTAGTCTAAATAAACATTCTCTACAAAGGAAGAATATCCAAAAATAAAATGTAGAGAAATATAAAGAAAATATAGGATGGATGAAGTTTGCTTTGTTTGCTTTGCTTTGCTCAGCTCTCTTGAATTTACGAGGTGCAGGGAGTTGCCTATTTATAGGCAACTCCCGCACATTGAGAGAAAAACTTCAGCCGATAGTCTTGGTGGGGATGAAGTCAGCAAAGATCCAAACTTATCTGAAATTAGGCAGCCGAAAACAAAGAAATTTGGCATGCCAAAATGTTGACCAAGAAAGTGGGCAGCCGCAATTGAGGAAATGGTGAGCAGTTCTCACAAATCTCCACCTTGATCACCATTGGAAATACTCTCTCTCCATGAAGCCCTTATTCAATTTTGAATGATACCACTAAGTCCAAGCAATGATCGAACTTAAATGCTTGGAAAGTGGCTTAGTTAACATGTCTGCAGGGATTTTTCAAATCGTGTGAATTTTTTCAACTGTAATATCTCCCTGCGAAATAATATCTCGGATAAAATGGTGCTTAATATCAATATGCTTAGTTTTTGAGTGATGCTTTCATTGCTTTCTGGTCAAGTGAGCAATGACTCGATCGTGTCACGTAACACAGACAAGAATGTCTTGTTGTAGACTAAGCTTCACTTACCAAGCCTCTGAGCCAAATAGCCTCTTTCACTCCTTCGGTTGCGAGCAATATACTCGCCTGGTGGTTGACAAAGCGACGATGGCTTGAAGTGATGAATACCAACCGATAGCAGAATCCACAAAAGTGTAAAAAATATAAGATGAAAGTGACCTTCTCCGATCTAAATCACCACCGTAGTTAGCGTCAACATAACCAACTACGCCTCCTGGGATCGACTTCTTTGTCTATCAAATACCAAACCAATATCGGAAGAACCCTTCAAATAGCGAAATACCCATTTGATGACTTTCCAATGTTGTTTGCTCGGATTATGCATGAATCTGTGACAACGCTAACTGCATAAGCTCAAATCGAGCTCAGTACATACCATAGCATACATGAGGCTTCCAATCGCATTTGAGTACGGGGACATGTGACATGCGTCTCTTGTCCTCCTCTCGATTGAGGACACTCGCTCGAGTGACAATTTGAAATGAGCGACTAACTGAAAGTACTAACGACTTTGCAATCTCGCATTCCAAATCATCAAGCATCTTCATAACATACTTCTTTTGTGATAAGAAAAAGTTTACTGAAACTTGACGATTCCTCGTTAATCTCCATTCCAAGAATCTTCTTGCGGGGGACCTAAATCTTTCATATCAAATTCACTACTGAAATTTGGGCCTTTAACCTGTTGACAATGTATTTATCTCTTGCAGCAATCAGCATATCATCAACATATAGTAATAAGTATATGAATGACCCATCAGATATCTTCTGAAAAAAGACGCAATTATCATAACTACTTCTGGAGTAGCCATGTTCAACCATGAAAGAATCAAACCTCTTATACCATTGTCTCGGTGATTGCTTCAAACCATAAAGAGACCTTTTGAGGCGACATACATGATCCTCCTTTCCAGGAATAACAAACCCCTCCGGCTGTTTAACATATTTCAGTAATAAGTTGTTAAGCCAATAACTCATTACTAAAATACCTCCATATTTAACCTTTTCTAATTCTGATTTTCAACTAAACTAGTTCGAATTATTTCGGTTTAATTTTGTAATATTTTTTTAAAAAAATCGAACCAAAAATTAAAATTTCAAATTAAAAATTAAAAATTTCAAACTAGACTACAAGAGGAAGGAATAAATGCTTTGGTAAAATGGAGAATCTTTGCGTTAACTACATAACCATACACGTGGAGATTTATTTAGTACAATTATTTCTAGGAGTGGAATGGAGTACAGAGGGATTTGATAAGCAATCCCAGTTCAACAAAGAAACATCAAGAAATAGTTTATTGGTAATAAGGCATGGTACTTGATCATATTCTTTCAAGGATAGACTTCAATGATACTTCTGAAATCTATCATGGGAAACATCTTGTAACCACTGAAACCAGCTTCCTCAATCAGAGAAGCCCATTCTTTTTCAGTTCTTTCTTTGGTGCCAAAATATATCATCATCTCCATGTCCATAGATAGCTGTGCCTTAACTAATTCATTATGATGTTTCTGATCCTCCATTATCACCAAGGAAAGGTCTTGTCCTCATCTTTCATGTAAAATACATATATGAAGGACTGCCAACCGTTCACCGTCCTTCTAAATGAATCAAAAGTCAGCATCAATATTTATGTAAATTCAAATTTTAAAATAAAAATATATTTAAAATAAAATATATATTTTAAAATAAAAAATATAAATTATTGTTATTTAATTCTTAAAGAAATCTATGCAGTCTAATTAACGCAGGGGCCAAGTCTCATCACTTGTTTTTTATCGTGCTCATGAAAAGATTTACGTGATCTGATCAATAAAGTGTAGTGGCATTTTTAATATTTAATGATGGGGCAAGATTTTTTGGCACAACGTGTCCGTATAGCAACAGGTATTTGCAGTCCCCAACTCACTTTTGCTTTTTCATTTTTTTTCTTTTTTTTTCTTCTAAGAATTTGCACCCCACATTGATAAAGGACAATAAATGGAGAAATGCAAATAGAGCGTACATAATTTAAAGTTAATTAAATAATTAAATTGAATTAAATTTTAATTTATTTTATTTTTTTAATTTTAATATTAAAATTTTGATTTTTTATTTTTAATTAAAATTCAATTTAATTTTTAATTTAGATTGTGATCGGATAGAGTTTGGTTTTGAGATTTTATATTTTAAGTTTCGAAAGAGAGAAATTTTTATAAAAGAAAAAGTAAGATGTGATATGAAAAATTTGTATTGAATTTTATGTAGAACTCAATCTAAGTAAAACATTAGACCAAGCAGGGTAAGATCATGACAAGTAGATACAGGTCCTTATCAGTGTGGGTGCAAAATGTCCCATTCTATAGTTAATCATTCAAATTCGATGCTGAAGCCTTTTTTATCAGTATATATAGATAACTGTTTTTACTATTTAATTGGTTACTATTTATTATTTTTTGATCTAACGTTTATGACGTATGAAATGTATTTTGAGTTATCAAAATTAAGAAAAAAAAAGATAAAAGTTTGAAACGATTTGTAAATTTTTTAAAATCATCATTATTTTCTAACACCCATTTTCTTCAACCACTTATACTAAATTCTCTATCTTTTTTCTATCTTTCTCTCTTATTTATGTCTTCTGTCTTCTCTCTGCTACTGCTCTGAAAGTCTTCAAATATTAAAGAACAAAACGATTCATTCTTTTCAAGATCTTCATTTTGTGTTAAACAATTTCGACGAACCTTCAAGTTTTTTTTCGAGATCCAAACTCTTTTTTTTTATTTACTAATAAATTAAAATGAAGTTAGATATTATGAGTTTTGTTAGACTATTTGGTGCTCTCTACGCTATAGACATCTTCACTAAAAAAAGATTTATGATCTACTTGTGGATGCAAAGAAAGCGATGTATTGATTTTCTTTGGCTTGAAGAATGATTTCGACAAATTGAATATTCATATGACTTCAAATCGGGCTTCTACGCTATATAAAGTGAATATGTCGATTTTTTTCAAACTGAAGAATGATTTCAGTAGTGGAATACACTTATTACTTCAAAGAACGATTTTAATGGTGAAGAATTTTAATATTGGATCTTTTTTTTCCCTAACTTTAAAACGATATGCTTTGAATTGATATTTACATGAAACCCGAATACATCCGATTTGCTTAAGAGTGAATAATTATTTATGTAAGATTGAATAATTATTCTCCGTTAAGTGAATACACATCAATAAAATTATTAAGAAAATTATTCATGGAAAATATATATATTAATGATCAGACAACGAGGATCTGTTAATATTATCTGTAGAATTAATAATTCCACATATTATATTAAAAAAAAGTCCAAGGACCCTGTATTATTATTTAAAAATAAAATATTTCAAATTTAAACTCTATGTAAATATATCAAAATCTAAATTATATCTCACACACTCAATATTTTTTTTTTAAAAAAAGAAAAAAGTCTAAGATAACCCTAAAAAGAGTTACATGGAAGTCACGTGTTTGATTTCTATTAGTTACTAATAGAACATTTAGACGGAAGGTCATAAATTGTTTATTTCAATAAATTGAAGAGAATATCTAATTGTCTTCCATCATTACATTTTATGATAGAAGGAAGAAAGAGTTCGTCTAAGTACTGCACATTATAGGCAACAAACAAGATAATACATCCGAAATTGTCCAAGTAGTGCACATTATAACTTGTGCAAAATTAGGTCAGCACCATGCTGAGGAAGAACTGTGAATGTCGCGTGTGGAGCATGAGAACATGATGGGGAAAGTTCAGAAGAGAAATTCTGCAGAATCATGGCCACGTAGAATAGCACTTTAATGCCTTCTTTGAGCGACAAGCACAGAAAGGACGGGTGGAGAGAGAAAGGGAAGAGGACGTGGGCTCTCCTCGAAAAGTCTGAACCTGCTGCTGCCATAAAGGACTGCCCACCGTTCACCATCCTTCTAGATGCATCAAAAGTCAGCATCAACATTTATGTAAATTCAAATTTTAAAACAAAAATATATTTAAAATAAAATATATTTTTTAAAACAAAAAATATAAATTATTATTATTTAATTGTACAAAGGCCTACTTCCTGTAGAACAATACTTTTATCAAGAATAATAATTGATCATACCACGTGATTCTTTCATAAGCATATAAAAAAACAAATATGAGACAGCTATGTAGTTGGTCCTAGATTAAAAAACAAATAAGAGACAGCTATGTAATTGGTCCATGCATTAAAAAATAAATAAGAGACAGCTATATAGTTGACTCTTGTATTAAAAAACAAATAAGAATCACGTGATCTCTTGTGGTGAATTCTATCTATAGGTGGGGTCATAGTCCGAGTTCACTTAAAAATTTCCCAGAGAAATTAGAGGTTTATTTGTGAAATTGTAAAAATTTTAGATAAAAATAAATATTGATCTGCATGTGCAGTTATATCTTTAGACAGTTTTAATACAAGTCATTGATCAAATGTGAAGCTATTTGATATGAAGGGGTGATCTCTTCCCCTCTTAATTTTCTTCTTCTTTATGTCTCTTATCAACCAAATAAAGAGTAATTTTAGATTGAGTTCTGTTACATGACTCAACGAAAATTTTCATCACTCGAGTTTTATTTTTTTAATAAATAATTTATTTTTATCAAACTCAAAATAAAAATTTTTAAATTTAAATTTAAACTCTATGTAAATACACTCAAGATAAATTATTCATTTATCTCTTTATTTATTCTCCTCTAATTTTACTGTCTCTTTTACTCCAACGATACAAAGTGTCGGTATTGAAAATACAACAACCATATCTGACCAAGAAGGTCTTTCAAAAGCATTTAGTATGTAAAAGACAAATAAAGACACAGCGATGCAGTTGGCCCCTACAATAATATTGCTTGCATTAATCACAACTACTTTCAATCAGTGCCTTCCCTTGCCAATTCTCTGCCTCTTTGTTCGGTCTGAGTACAGCATTTTGTTCGGTCTGATTACAGCATTTTTGAATAGTAACTAAAAAACAAAAACTATTTAAAGCTTTTTGATCACATTCACAATGAGATGCCGACAGAAATTGTCTTCGTTTTGATTACTTATTACTGCAATATTTGGAGGAGAAAAGATTATTTCTCGTTGCTAGGAAAAGAGGTGATTCAAGAACACCATTTGGAAAATGATTGAATAAAACAAAAACCAACCAAGAAAAGATCTTGTTAATGTTATCCGTAGAATTAATGATTCGATAGATTACATTAAAAAATAATTAAAAAAAAACAAGGGGACCTTGCATTACTGCATAACGCATGGTTGTTCTCTTATATTACCTATTTACTGCATTATCTCAGCCTTTATCTGGAGCATGGAGTGCTGCCCAAACTCCAATTCCAGTATATATATTTTCAAAATCTTTCTCATGATTGAAAACTTCCGACAAAAAGAGAAAAAAATTAAATAAGAAGAAAAGATCGAAAATTTATTTGAAAAATCAATATTGATCTTCAACTCTAAATTTTCTGAAAAATGCATGTAAATATGTAATATTTTTACAGAATTAGAAAAAGTAATATTGCTCAAAAAAATATGCCAACAGACAAATATCAATACTATTTCAATTTGGCATTTAAAAAATCTCTATATTTGTAGAGTCAAAATATCTTTTCAGAAATTAAATCGAAGTTGGCACTTCAACACAACAGTTAAGTAATGTTTTTTTTATAAAAAATAATTAGTGAAAATAATGTAGTTAATAAAACAGATATAGCCTTACATATAAATGGTTGTGGATGCATTTTAAGATATTGAAACCACTACCCATGAATCTTTTTCCTGAAGTTTTCTGCAAGCAAACCTATGGAAAACTCTCGGATAAGAGAGGGATTTCACAACAAGAAAATACGCTATTAGCGACGGACAAAGTCCGTGGCTAAATTCTGTGACGGTTTAGCTAACAAAAAACATAACTTTGACCAATTTGCGATCGGACACCTAATTTTAATATTAAAAAATATTTTTTTAAGTCTATAATTGCTTCGTCGCTAATCCATAGATAATTAGCAAGGGATTAGCGATGCAAAACTAATTTTAATATCAAAATAAATATTTTCAAATTCTCCAACATGCCCGTCGCTAATTCCTCGCTAATTAGGGAGGAATTAGATTCTCCAAATTAAAGTTAAATATTAAAGACTATTTTATAAAAATTAACATTTGGTGTCTTTGATGTTGTAATTATAGCGGAAAGAAAAAGGTGATGACTTTCGTTACGTGGAGTTGTTTAAAAAAGTTCACACTTTCCAAAGAGGGTCAAAGCAGGGGAGTTTGTCAATGACAAGTCACGACAAACTTTGGTACGAATCAATTTTCTCTTACACTTATAAATTACCAATTGAAATTTTTAATATTTATATAGTTTTTATTTTTAATTTTTGCGGGATAAAGTTAACGCAATTAAGGAACGTTATTCTTAGCCAGAGTCGGAAAGTTCTGTTACTTCTCATCAACCGCCTGATGAGAAGTCACTATTCCTTGAGGTTGGGGGAGGTTTCAAGAAGAACTGTGTATTTGGATTAGGCTCTGAGGGATCGAAGGTTAGACGGAGGTTGAATCATTCTTCTAGTTCTGAGGGGGTACCTATTTCCTCTTTTCACGATGTTATCCAGTTACAAAAGAGGTTGAATGACGAGACCAAGATACGACTGAAAGTTGAGAAGAAGTTGTGTCACGTTTAACAGAGTATGACAGATTATCTATCATTTCTGTTACAGACTTTGAATCTGCCTCCGCTTCCATTGCTTGGTGGGAATGACGATACGGATAATGACGACGACTACACGGTTGATCCACCCACGAATTCGCCATCGACACCGCCATCGCCTCAGCTCCAGCTCCAAAATCCGCCGTCTAGGCTAATTAATATACTAGATTTTGATTTTGCAAATGTATGACTTTATTTGCTACTTGATATTTTTTAGATATTTATTTTATTAATTTGTATTTGTAATAATATTGCTTTCTTTAGATATTTATTCATGTAGAATATTTTTATTTTATAAGGTTTTAATTTTTAAATTTTTACAGGAAAATTTAATATAATTTTTAAAAATATTTTAAAATTTTTTAAAAATTTACGACGGATTAGCAACGAAGATTTTAAATTTTTTTAAGATGATTTAGCGATAGATTAGCGATGAATTTTTAAAAAGATGTCGACGCATTAGCAACAGATTAATGACATATATTTTTAATTTTTATAAAATAATAGTGACGAAAACTTAAAATTTAAATATTTTTTCAATTTAAATATTCGTTGCTAATCCATCGCTAATTAGCGATGGAAAAGTAAACTAAAATAAAAAAATTAAATGTAGATTAACGATCAATTTTGCGAGGAGGTGTTTAAAAAATTATTATTAAAATCGGTCGCTAATCCGTCGCTAATTTGCGACGTATTAGCAACCCGTAACTATAATTTTTTTAAAATTCAAGACGTCCGTCGCTAATTCGATGCAAAATCCATCGCTATTAGGCAAGCCAAGACTTTGACCAATTTTAAATTGGGTCGCAAATCTATCGCAAATTGCGACGGAATCCATCGCTAATTGCGAGGGAAATGAGTTTCTGTTGTAATTTACGACGTCCTTTTACAGCCCCTCGCTAATCCGTCGCTAACCTTGCATTAGCGACGGATTGGTCCGTCGCTACAGCCAATTTATCTTGTAGTGTTTGTTTACGAAAATTAATCAATTAAAGAAGAATTTTTTAAATAAACTTTTTGATACTGATCTTTGTAGGGGTGGACATTATTTCGTTTTGGTTAGGTTCATTTCGATTCATGATTATAATATATATTTCGATTCAGTATTCAATTTTAATACTCAAATAAATAATTAATTTTTTTTAAAAAATATAAATGCATTTCCAAAATGTGTTTATATACTGCAGAAGATAAAACATAATCATATTGTGTTCATTTGCTGCTTTGCAACTTTAGTGCTTCAGATGTATCGTCAGTTTGAACACATTACATTCTTCCTCTTCTTTTTTTTTTAAAATTTTAATTTAGAATCAAACTGAATCGAATCGATTCGATTTTAAAAAAATAAAAAACTAAACAGTACCATCGAAAATCAGTTACCCACCCCTAAATATTTGATGGTTCTCTCAGATCTCTAGTCTTCTATTGCTAACCGGAAATGACAAATGGAGAAATTCAGAGATGATTAAGTGGAAATCTGCTTCTTGAGTATTTTCAGAGACAAATAATTCACTGACCCAAAAAAAAAAAACAGAAAAAAGAAGAGGGATTTGATTGATAGAACAAGCACGATGTAACCAAAAGCGGGAAGAATTAGGGTTTTGTAACCCTACCATAATGCTAACTACATAAACAACATAACGTACTACAATGTGCACTGTTTCAAACTTCAGCTGATCTTGGCCGTTGATTCCTCATCCCTGTAGGCTTAGTCACTCTAGGCAAGAAACGATGAGAATTCGTAACGCAAGATTGTGCTGCGAAAGTTGAGCATATTATAGCTTGTGCAAGATTAGGTGAGCACCATGCTGAGGAATAACTGTGAATATCATCTGTGGAGCATGAGAGTATGATGGCGAAAGTTCAAAAGAGAAATTCTGCAGAATCATGGCTAAGGCAAGTTTTGCTTGCACCATAGCGAAGTTCTGCCCCATGCAAATTCTGGGTCCCCTACTGAAAGGCAGAAACGAAGCTTGACCCTTTGTTGCTCTGGACACTCCTTCCGCAAACCTCTCTGGTTTGAACTCTTTTTGCATCATCACCCCATATTTTAGTATCACGATGCAATATGATCACTGGCAATGTGACAATCACCCCTGATGGCAGAGAAAGTGCTCCTATCTTTGTGTCTTCTTGAATTGTGCGATTGAGATACACTATTGGCGGATACAACCTAAGAGTTTCGTTTAAGATCATAGTCACCTGCCATATAAATATTCATAAGATTGATGAAAGTTGTGTTTTTTTTTATAATTTTTTCAATGTGGATGTGTATGTAAGACCACTTTTTCAATCATCGATAAATTTAGATGTTCGATAATTTCTTAAAAAAAATAAGAAAAAGAACTTACAACTTTTAAATGATTAAGCCCTTCGACATCTGGTTCATTCTTCCCAAACTTTTCCAGAACTTCTTCTCTGGCACGCGATTGCCATTCTTGATGTCCTCCCAGTAAGATCAATGTCCAGACAAGCAACGAAGAAGTGGTTTCATGCCCACCCACGTAAAAGAGTTTGCACTCTTCAATAATTTCTTGGATGGTCATCCCTGAATTCTTGTTCCCATTTATTTGAATCTCTTCTTGGTTAGTTTCCAATAATATGCCCAGTAAATCAGCATTACAAGCTTTCCCTTCTTTCATTGCCTTCAATCTCTTCTTGATGATCTCTTTGATTGAGTCAGAAACTGTTTTTCCAATATATTTCATCCTCCTGTTCCTCTTGGTTGGCAGAAACCTACAAACAATAATTCAGATGTAAAAAATGCAGGATATGAAATTACTACCAGTAGCTTTCCCAGGTTTCATTCTTTATGAAGTAAGATTTGAAGAAAAACTAGTCTACCTAGAAAAATTCACAAGGACTTGTAACAAAAATTGTTTCTTACCTCCAACCGGGAAGGATAAACGATCTTATAAGTTCCATAATTTGTTCTAACAGCTCTTTTTGAAGTTCAAATATCTTTCTCCCTTCTTCATAACTACTACCAAATGCTGTACGAGCAAGTGCATCACTAGTTAGTCTTTGAATGTATGGCCAAACATCCAACTCGCCAGATCCCTTTGGGGAAACAATGGCCTCCCATTTCCCTAACATCTCACTTACACTCGACTGGACAGCAGGAAGCATAGGCTGCATGTAGCAACAGAGAAGAGAAGACTCATCAGCAAGAGTTTTTCAGTTAGGTTTCATCAGTTCAAGATACGACGCATAACGTCGGAAATGAGAAAAGATACTGCAACTCCAATTCAAATCTAAGGAACACTTACTGCTTGGGTGGAGCCAGGACTTTTTAGCCTTGGACGGGTACGAGGCGAATATCTATATTAGGGAAGAGAAGGGTTTTTTTCTTCCTTTTGTCAAAAAGCTATTTATCAATTATCTTTTGTAAGTCAAACCTTGATTGTTTGATTCTTATACTAATTGTTTTTTATTTTTTATTGTGAATTTGCTTAGGCTAGAAAGTCAATGCAAATGAGACCTTGAGTTTCTGTCGGTGGAAAGCCGGAGCGATTATTTTGCGGCGTTTCTGCCATTCTTCTCCCTCAAAGCTGAGAATACCGCGGTGAAGCAACTTGGTAATGGCATTAACAGGAGGATACTTCTGGAAGAGATTATGGTTAAATAAGATCCCCTGTACAAGTTCAGGATCGCAGATGAGCACTGATGGTATTGTTCCCGACCAGAAAAAGGAATTCTTACCTGCACCCAACATTTGGCACCAGTTAAATATGCGCAGGAAAACCAACAACAAATAAGAAGACGAGGAAGGGAGAGCATGTATACCGTATCTCTTGATGGTTTCAACGAAGAAAGGCACAATCCGGGGCACGATATCGTCAGTGAAACTGATTGGCTTTGCCTGAGCTTCTTTAAGCATCTCACCAAGTTCTTTAAAGTCTCCAAGCAATAGTTTATAGGGATTTCCGTTAAAGCCTTGTGCTTTAAGACATTTCTCCAGCCTTTTCGGCTTTAACCATGCCGAGTTCAACACCTTCCATGCTAAAAATAAAAGAGAAAGGACGCATGACACCGCAGTTAAGGTGTGGAAGTTCTCCATTTCCAACAATGGGAGAACCACCCTGCTAGTGTAATCCTGCTTTAAAAGAGATTTGAACATCAACAGATAGTGTATGAAGGTCTTATATTTAGTCCGTCCTTGTACCTAATTGAAAAATCTTATAACCAACAACAAATATCTTATATTTTAAAATAGATGTAGTATGATAATACCGGATATAAAATTCTTGGAGGCTATCATGGAAATGCAGTGCCATACTCCTTGTCAGTGGTGGACGCAAATTGCCACATCTACAGAAAAATCTTGGCCTACTCTTTCATTGCAAATACAAATTAATTTTCAGTAGTAGAAAACAAAATTTTCACCAATATTATTGCATTTTTGAAGAAGTGGCTTTATGTTTCTATATTTATTATTTTGGCTTGTTGCATATTATTGGTGTAATAATTAATTTGGTTACAGTGGTGACAACATATCTATTTTAATATATATTAAATATATCTCAATAATTAAATTTTAATATAGCGGTTGAGAATTTATCTGAATGATTATTTAATTTAAAATTGTATGGTTGAATAATTATTTAATGATAAATATTATGAAAGTCAAAAAATAAACTTCACCCAAATGAAAAAATTTTAAAAACTTTTCACTTTGAATTGCAATCTAAATAATAAACAACAAATTGAAAGTAGTTTTGTTCTCTTTTTTCCTTGTAAAACAAAAATCTATGATTGGGGGCTAGATGTTTATTAAACAACAAAGAAACAAAAAACACAATATCCAAAGACCATTACATTTTATGATAGAAGGAAGAAAGAGTTCGTCTAAGTAGCATAATCCTCCAGTCACATTATAGGCAACAAACAAGATAACACATCCGAAATTGTCCAAGTAGTGCACATTATAACTTGTGCAAAATTAGGTCAGCACCATGCTGAGGAAGAACTGTGAATGTCGCGTGTGGAGCATGAGAATATGATAGGGAAAGTTCAAAAGAGAAATTCTGCAGAATCATGGCCATGGCAACCTTTGCTTGTATCATAGCGAAGTTCATTCCGATGCATATTCTAGGTCCCCTAGCCGAACAGCATGAATGCGACTTGACTCCCTCAGTGCTCCTTCGAAAGAAACCTCTCTGGTTTAAACTATTTTGCATCATCACCCCATAATTTAGTATCGCGATTTAAGAAGATAAATGGCAATATGATCACTGCTCCAGATGGCAGAGAAAATGGTCCAAGTTTTGTGTCTTCATGAATTGTTCGAAGCACATATACTATTGCCGGATACAATCTTAGAGTCTCGGTTAAAATCATAGTCAATCGCAATATAAATATTTGTAAGATTGATGAAATCGAAGTTTTCAATTTAATTGTATACAGCAGACCATTTTCCAAACCATGGGCAAATATTATGTGTTCCAGAGTTTCTATAAAGACTCGAAAGAAAAAAGAACTTACAACTTTTAGATGATTAACCCCTTCAAAATCCGGTGGATTCCGCCCTAAACTGCTGCAGTAACTTCTTCTCCGGCACGCGATTGCCATTCTTGATGTACAGATGAGTAAGATCAATGTCCAAACGAGCAACGAAGAAGTGGTTTCATGCCCAGCTCACGTAGAAGAGTTTGCACTCTTCAATAATTTCTTGGTCGGTCATCCCCGAATTCTTGTCCCCATGTATTTGAATCTCTTCTTCGTTAGTTTCCAATAATATGCCCAATAGATCATCATTACCGGCTTCCCTGTTTTCATTGCCCTCAATCTTCGTTGATGATCTCTCCGATTGAATCGAAACTACTTTCGGGATATATTTCATCCTCCTGCTCCTCTTGGTTGGCGTGAAACCTACGAAAGCAATTCGGATGCAATGAAATCAGGGGACGCGAAATTGCTAGCAGCAGCTTTCTCAAGTTTCATTCTTAATGAAGTAAGATTTGAAGAAAAACTAAGTCGACAAAGAAAAATTATCAAGGGACGAGTAAATAACAAATGTATGTTACCTCCAACCGGGGAGGAGAAAAGATCTCATAAGCAGATGATATGTTCTAATCGCTCTTTTTGAAATTCAAATATCTTTCTCCCTTCCTCGTAGCTACTACCAAATGTCATGACGGAAATCGCGTCGCTAGTGTAGGGGATATAGAGTGCTGAAGCGAGATATATTCAACCAAAGATCATGAGAAATTAAGAATGACAATAAAAAATGATACTAAAAATTTTTAGGTGGAAAAATCCTCCGTAAATAGAGGCAAAAAACCACCTAGCGAGAGAGCCAAAATTTCTACTATAAATTTGTGAGGAAAGTACAAAATATTTTCTATAGTACTATGAAGATTAGTCTAAATAAACATTCTCTACAAAGGAAGAATATCCAAAATAAAATGTAGAGAAATATAAAGAAAATATAGGATGGATGAAGTTTGTCTGTTTGCTTTGCTTCGCTCGCTCTCTTGAATTTACGAGTGCGAGAGTTGCCTATTTATAGGCAACTCCCGCACATTGAGAGAAAACTTCAGCGGCAGTCTTGAGTGGGAGGAAGTCGACGACGATCCAAACTTATCCGAAATTAGGCGACTAAAAACAAAGAAATTTGGCATGCCAAAATGTTGACCAAGAAAGTGGGCAACCGCAATTGAGAAATGGTGAGCGGTTCTCACAAATCTCCACCTTGATCACCATTGAAATACTCTCTCTCCATGAAGTCCTTATTCAATTTTGACGATACCAAATAAGTCCAAGCAATGATCGAACTTAAATTGCTTGAAGTGGCTTAGCTGACATGTCTGCAGGATTTTCAGCTATGTGAATTTTTTTCAACCGTAATATCTCCCTGCAGTAAATAATATCTCGGATAAAATGGTGCTTAATATCAATATGCTTAGTTTTTGAGTGATGCTATTGCTTTTTCAGTCAAGTGAACAAGCACTCGATCGTCGCAGAAACACAACAAGAATGTCTTGTTGTAGACCAAAGTTCACTCTACTAGCCTCTGAGCCAAATAGCTTCTTTCACTCCTTCGCAGTTAAGTAATATACTCGCTTCAGCTGGTTGACAAAGCAAATGATGGCTTGAAGTGATGAATACCAACCGATAGCAGTAACCACAAAGTGTAAAAAATATAAGATGAAAGTGACCTTCTCCGATCTAAATCACCACCGTAGTTAGCGTCAACATAACCAACTACGCCTCCGGATCGACTCTTTGTCTATCAAATACCAAACCAATATCGGAAGAACCCTTCAAATAGCGAAATACCCATTTGATGCACTTTCCCAATGTTGTTTGCTCGGATTATGCATGAATCTGCTGATAACGCTAACGGCATAAGCTAAATCGAGCTCAGTACATACCATACAGCATACATGGGAGCTCCAATCGCATTTGAGTACGGGGACATGTGACATGCGTCTCTTGTCCTCCTCTCGATTGGAGGACACTCGCTCGAGTGACAATTTGAAATGAGCAGCTAACTGAGTACTAACAGACTTTGCAATCCCGCATTCCAAATCATCAAGCATCTTCATAACATACTTCTTTTTGTGATAAGAAAAGTTTCACCGACTTGACGATTCTCGTTAATCTCCATTCCAAGAATCTTCTTGGCAGGGACCTAAATCTTTCATATCAAATTCACTACTGAAAGTCTGGGCCTTTAACCTCGTTGACAATGTATTTATCTCTTTGCAAAGAATCAAACATATCATCAACATATAGTAATAAGTATATGAATGACCCATCAGATATCTTTTGAAAAAAGACGCAATTATCATAACTACTTCTGAAGTAGCCATGTTCAACCATGAAAGAATCAAACCTCTTATACCATTGTCTCGGTGATTGCTTCAAACCATAAAGAGACCTTTTGAGGTGACATACATGATCCTCCTTTCCAGAATAACAAACCCTCCCTACTTTGTTGGATATAAATATCTTCCTCAAGATTACCATGAAGAAAAAGTTGCTTTTCACATCTAACTGCTCCAGCTCCAAATCATACAAGGCAACCAGAGCAAGTAATATACGAATTGAAGTATGACGAACAACAGGAGAAAATACTTCATTAAAGTCAATACCTTCATGTTGATCAAAACCTCTGACAACAAATCTTGCTTTGTACCTTGCATTCTCAACACCGTGATGCATTCTTTTCTCTTAAAGATCCACTTTGCAGCTAATGACTCGCTTTGCCTTCCAGCAATATCACCGCATCCCAAGTTTTATTCTTATGAAGACTCTCGACCTCTTCTCGCATCGCAACAATCCATTTTGTTGAATCATCACTAGAGATTGCTTCGAATAATTTCTTGATTCATCATTGTCTCTCTATCTCTTGTGCAAAGCAGTCTAATGCATATGCAATGTTGATGCATTCTGCAACTAGTCTTTGAGTCGGCTTTCTCGTCTCTCGTGGCTGAAGTTCTGAGCCATGGACCACGATTGTGGCAAACCTCGCCGTTGTGGTGGATGTGGCTGTTGTGGACTCCCTGTGTTCAGTGATATCATCAATTGTCTGTGGTTTGATCATGTTCGAGCTATGAGGAATTAGGAATATCTTCCTTCAAAACGGGAGCTTCAACCTCAAACTCCACCTTCTTTGAAACATTCTCCCGATCACCTATATCAACGATGATTCTTCCCGTAAGATAGCATAGCATTTTCATTAAAGATTACATCTCGACTATGAAATGATTTGCCGGCTTTGCAGGGTTATATAAGCGATAGCCTTTCACCCCCTTGACCATAGCCTCAAGAAAATGCACTTCTTTGCACGAGGCTCCAATTTTCCCTCGCTTTACATGTGAATAAGCAGGACACCCAAATAATCTAAGATTAGAATAATCAACGAGGTTACTCGACCAAACTTCTTCCTGAATTTTACGATCAATTGCTCTGTTGGGGAGAGCGATTTATCAAATAACATGAAGTCGATGCCGTCAGACCCCAAAAATTGTTTTCCCAAACTCGAATGAGAGAGCATGCAACGAACTTTCTCCAAGATGGTTCTGTTTCATCCTTTTCGCAACTCCATTTTGTTATGGAGTACCCGGAATGATGAGATGTCCGGCAATACCTTCCTTCTGCGTAAATCATTGAATTCATTTGAGCAAAAACTCAAGTCCATTATCTCGTCCCTCGCCTTTTGATTTTCTTGCCCGTCTGGTTCTCAATTAAAGCTTTCCACTCTTTAAAGATTGAAAATGCTTCACTCTTTTTGTTTGAGAAAATAAATCCAGAGTTTCCGTGAGAAATCATCAATAAGTGTCAACATGTAATGACATTTACCTTTGGAAGGAATTTTTGATCGGACCCTCAAAGATCCGAATGAATGTAATCCAACGTATCTTTGGTTCTATGAATGGCTTTTGAAAAAACTAACCTTTTTCGCTACCAAAAATGCAATGTTCACGTAAATCAACCTCGCTGCAGACAGATGGTTATCAAGATGTACCATTCTTCTTGAGGGATTTGAATTCCTTCTCACTCATGTAGCTCAATCTGTAATGCCACAACTTGGTGTTATCCTTGTCGGGATGAGGCAATGAAACTGCAGTAACTCGTGAATAATTGAACCCCTGCAAAGACATACAAATTACCGGATCGATTTGTTTTTAATATCACAAGAGCTCCTTTGGACACTTTTAGAACTCCACCTTCACTGAAAGTACTTACACTCCAAGAGATTCTAGGGTGCCTAGAGAAATGAGATTCCGTTTCAAATCAGGGACATGTCGGACACCAGTCAAGGTTCTAATAACTCCATCATTTGTTTTGATTTTAATTGTACATTTACCGACAACTTTGCATTGAGCATCGTTGCCCATCAGAACAAGACCACCATTAACTGATTCATAAGTGGTAAACCAATCTCTGTTAGGAGACATGTGAAAAGTACAACTAGAATCAAGAATCAATTCATTTCTAGACCTTTGATCAATATCGGCAGCTACAAAACAATCCCCATCAGATTCCGTCTCAACAATACTAGCTTCGACAGTTTTTTCGGGTTGTTTTCCTTTACCCTTATTTTCTCTATCTTGCTTATTTTTCAATTTAAAGCATTCAGAGATTTCATGTCCCTTTTTCTTGCAATAACGGCAATACTTAGAGTTTTTACCTCTAGACTTTGATTTGGACATATTTTTACCGTTGCTACTTCTTTCCTGGTTCCTCCCTCTTACTACTAATCCTTCACCCGAACTTTCAGAATGAATTTCAAAATCAAATTTTTCTTTGGATAGCAGGTGAGACTTGACATCATCAAAAGACAGGGTAACATAATTATCATACAACATAATTTCTTTGAAGTGTCGATATGAGGGTGGTAGAGAAACAATAAGTAGAACAACTTTATCCTCATCGTCAACTTTAACATCCAAATTCTCCAAATCAATAATAATGGAATTAAATTTATCAAGGTGAGATTGGATGGGAGTACCTGATGCAGTTTCCTCGTTGATGACTTCTCGCAACACCTCACGGGATAAGCATAATTGGATTATGGACAATGCCTTTTCATCCATCTCATCCCAATCTTCCTCCTTTATAGCTTCTGGCTTCTTTGATTTTCCCGCAAGAACTTTCTTTAAACCATTCTGAGTGAGAACGGCTTGCATCTAGACTCGCCAAATAGCGAAACTGATTTTACCGTCAAATTTCTCAATATCGAATTTTGTCGACATGATAAAAATCTCAGTTGAATTTTTTTTGCGCTCTGATACCAGTTTGTAGGGATATAGAGTGCGGAAGCGAGATAAATTCAACCAAAGATTATGAGAAATTAAGAATGACAATAAAAATGATACTAAAAATTTTTAGGTGGAAAAATCATTTGTAAATAGAGGCAAAAAACCACCGGCGAGAGAGCCAAAATTTCTACTATAAATTTGTGAGGAGTACAAAATATTTTCTATAGACTATGAAGATTAGTCTAAATAAACATTCTCTACAAAGGAAGAATATCCAAAATAAAATGTAGAGAAATATAAAGAAAATATAGGATGGATGAAGTTTGCTGTTTGCTTTGCTTCGCTCGGCTCTCTTGAATTTCTGAGGTGCAGGAGTTGCCTATTTATAGGCAACTCCCGCACATTGAGAGAAAACTTCAGCCGGCAGTCTTGGTGGGGATGAAGTCAGCAGCAGCCAAACTTATCTGAAATTAGGCAGCCGAAAACAAAGAAATTTGGCATGCCAAAATGTTGACCAAGAAAGTGGGCAGCCGCAATTGAGGAAATGGTGACCAGTTCTCACAGCTAGTTAGTGTGTGAATGTACGGCCAAACATCCAACTAGCCAGATCCTTGTGGTGAAACAATGGCCTCCCATTTCCCCAACATCTCACTGACACTCAAGTGGAAAGCAGGCAGCATATGCTTCATTTAGCAACAGAGCAAAGAAGACTTATCAGTTGGGCTTGATCAGTTCAAGATTAGACACAGAATGTTGCAAACGAGAAATGAAAAAAGCAAATGCAATTCAAATTAAGGAACCCTTTTGTAATTAACGGTCTTCCAATTGATAAAATCTGAAACTGAAAATATCAGACCTTCAGCTTCCCTCGGTGGAAAGCAGGATTGATTATTCTGCGGCGTTTTTGCCATTCTTCTCCCTCAAAGCTGATTAGACCTCGGTGAATCAACCCGGTGATTGTGTTAACAGGAGGATACTTCAGGAAGCTATTATAGTTAAGGAATATCTCCTTTACCAGCTCAGGATCCAAGATGAGCAGTGATGGTATTGTCCCAGACCAGAAAAAGGAATTTTTACCTGCAATGAACATTTGAAAATTTTTACTCTAGAAAACATAAGAAAGAAAATTAGGGAGAGCATACCATATTTCTTGATGGTTTCAGCGAAGAAAGGCACAACCCGTGGCACGATATCATCAGTGAGACTGATTGGCTTTGACTGAGCTTCTTTAAGCATCTCTCCAAGTTCTTGCAAGTCTCCAAGCAATGGTCTATAGGGATTTCCTCTGAAGCCCTGGACTCGAAGAAATTTCTCGAGCTTTTTCGGCTTCAACCATGCTGAGTTCAATACCTTCCATGCTAAAAATAAAAGAGAAAGGACGCATGAGACTGCAATTAAGCTGCAGTTCTCCATTTCCAACACTGAGAGAACCACCCTGCTATCTTTGAGAAATGAAGATGACTTTGAGGACTCCTTTTCTTACCACTCTTTTCTTACCACTTTTCTTACAATATTTTTCTTTCGCTATCTTTATCAATATCTAAGAGCTCAGGTAGATCTCCTTGTTTTTTATTTGTTTTTCGTGTTCTCACCTCTTCTTTTTGTCACAAATTATGACAATTTTTGTGGCTCACGATCTTTATTAACATCTTCAGGCGAATTAGGAGCCATTATAAAACAAGCTATTAACTCCGCAGAATTGATCTGTCCACCAATTCTTGATGGTACCGATGACTCTTTTATCGTTCTCCCTGAGCTGCACATGTTTTATACTTCCTCTATTTTAAATTATAAAACTTTTTACTTTTTCTGAAAAAATATTAGATTTTTTATTAATTTTAAAAATTATATTTTTAAAATTATTTTAACTATAAATATATTTTTTTCATTCTTTGTCTTATGTTAGTTAAAGAAGCTACGATATAAAGCGGGACATATGATCCCGGCCGCCACAGCCTCTGCAACCATTAGCTCAAATCTAGTAAATGACGATAATGGCATTTGTCCCATTTCTTGGTAGAATTGGATTTGTTAGAAAACTAGATGTATCTTGGATGATGCAAATTTATTTATTTGGATTTGTTATACATTGATTTCTAGACATTTATTGTGTTTAAATAAATCTCTATATATAGACACATGTAACTTAAATATGTGTGATGGATAGTTGTAAAAAATTCTAATAATTATTCAAAGAGTTTCGATTAGAATTTTGTTATTGTTTTAATGTCAAATTCATGTTTCTACCACTTTACCTAGTCTATAAATAGGTTCCTCCTATTTTGTTTTGGATGACTAAAAAGCAAATTCTCATTCTTTTACTATTTTCATAAACATATTTTAGTTAGTGTTCTTGATTAATTTGTTCAAGTTTGACGAGTGAAGATTTTTGTACTTGCTATTTCACTGCTTCCGTTGTATCTTGGAAGACAAACGTTCTATTCAATCTTGAGCACATAACTGGAGGAGGCGAATCTATTTTAAAGAGATCGTGTTAAACAAAAGCCTCGAATAATTGTTCTCTTCCTATAATCTTTGTTTATTTTATATTGATCATACTATGCAGTCATATTTTATGTTTTCATATTAAGTGTTACTCTTTTGTTTTATATTCTTAAAACAAATTTCTAACACATTTAATATGTCAATTGATGTTGTGAATTTGCCTATTGGAGGTGGTTCCAATGGTTCGAGCTCTATCATCGCTACTACTTTTCAAGTGCCTGGTGGTTAATGCTTCTATGGTTTCTACTAACTACAGTGAGAAAACCGAGAAGTTTGATGATACAAATTTTAAAATGTGGCAACAAAAGATATTGTTCGATTTGACTACCATGAATCTCTCAAGATTCTTGATAGAGGAAGTTTCTAATTTACCTGATGGAGAAACAGATATCCAAGTCATCAATGCGGTTGATGCTTGAAAACATTCTGATTACCCTTGTCGAAACTATGTCAAGAAAAGCTTGCATTACTCATTGTATAGTGTTTATAGTGCACAAGAAACAGCAAATTAAGGCACTATGGGAATCTATTCCTTTGAAATGTGTTTCAGGAACTTGGGCTTAGTCCATCAGTTCCAGTTCATGTTCATTATTTGGTGCTATATAAAAAATTAAATCGAAATAAACATTTCAATTTAATTTATAAAATTTTATATAATTCAATTTAATTTTCAATTTCTGTACTCGAAAATTGAACCGAAAAGTAAAATTCTAAAAAAATTATATATAAATGTATTTTAATAATAAATTCTTGGCTTAACAACGCATTATTAAAACACATTCTCTTGTTAAAAAACTAAAATTTTAAAGTAAATTGTTGTTTAACATATTTCAGTAATAAGTTGTTAAGCCAATAACTCATTACTAAAATACCTCCATATTTAACCTTTTCCAATTCTGATTTTCAACCAAACTAGTTCGAATTATTTCGGTTTAATTTTGTAATATTTTTTTAAAAAATCGAACCAAAAATTAAAATTTCAAACTAAAAATTAAAAATTTCAAACTAGACTACAAGAGGAAGGAATAAATGCTTTGGTAAAATGGAGAATCTTTGCGTTAACTACATAACCATACACGTGGTGATTTATTTAGTACAATTATTTCTAGGAGTGGAATGGAGTACAGAGGGATTTGATAAGCAATCCCAGTTCAACAAAGAAACATCAAGAAATAGTTTATTGGTAATAAGGCATGGTACTTGATCATATTCTTTCAAGGATAGACTTCAATGATACTTCTGAAATCTATCATGGGACACATCTTGTAACCACTGAAACCAGCTTCCTCAATCAGAGAAGCCCATTCTTTTTCAGTTCTTTCTTTGGTGCCAAAATATATCATCATCTCCATGTCCATAGATAGCTGTGCCTTAACTAATTCATTATGATGTTTCTGATCCTCCATTAAAACAATATCTAAGATGATCACCTTTCCACCTTTCTCCTTCTGGAATCGCCTTTTTGCAATTTTTGAGTATCTTCACGCAATCTTCGTTCTTCCAATCGTGAAGAACCCACTGTTTGTCAATCCCAATAACACTTTAGATCCCGTAATGTATCTCAATTGGTCACATGCATGTAATTAAGAATTATGTTTAGTTCGATCGATATGCTCGTAAAGTGAAGGAACACAATAGAACAGTAATAGCCATAAAATGCCGTGCCATTTTGTTGAGTTAAGGCCATAATACCGGTTAGGAGAAAATTCATACTATAAAGGAACAATTCTACCTTAAGAAAGATTGCATGAGCAGAGGGTATTTTCTCAAACATGTCTCCGGCAACAAAGTCCAAGTTCTCCGTCGGCTCAAGATTGGCCACCACATGGGGAAGATCAAACACCGTGCACTTCAAGCCAGGGAAAGTTTTGGCGATGGCTTTGGAGACTCTGCCTGTACCTCCTCCAACATCCACCATAGAAGTTAAGCCGTCAAACAAAAACTTGTAGTCCGGGATCAGCAATCTCGAGAGCAATTGCGAGTCAATGGCCATGAGCTCATCGAAATTTTTGCCGTACTTGTCTTGAGAGCAAAACTCCCAATACTTCATCTCATGAGCTGTTTCAAAAGTAGTTTCATCCTCATTCTGAAACCACTGGGTCATGGCATTCCAAGCCTTGACGTCAGCAGTTTCAAACAAGAAAAGCACAAATGGTCTTAAGCACATTGGCTCACTTGTCACCAGAGAACGGCTTAAGTGAGTGAGTGCATAAACGTTCGGTTCTTCTTCAGAGAAATAGCCAGCACTCACTAATACACGCATGAGGCGCTGTATGTAGGGAGCTTTGGAGGGATTGACTGGGAGAGCTTCAGTGAGCTCAGAAAGAGTCATAGCGTTGCCATGATTATGTATTGCATCTGGAATACCCAGTTGAATTGCACATTTTAACGAGGCAGTGCTTGTGAAGAAGAATCCCAGGTTCACAAAATGAGCATGAGCTTTACGAATCTCTGCGAATTGCGAATCCATTGCAGATTTTTACTTTTGAGGCTGTAAAGAGAAAAATTACAGGGAAAATTCTTTGAGAGAGGGAAGAGCAGAGGGGTTGGAACGAGAAGAAGAATTGGCCATCACTTCCCCTATTATGCGAAGTAGACAGGTTATGTCTGCATCTGCAGTCTCCTCTGTAAAGGCTTTATCAATGTGGGGTGCAAATTCTTACCAAAAAGGACAAAAAAGTAAAAGCAAAAGAGAGTTGGGATATTACACTACTAGAATAAACGTGATTAGTGACGGCCACATTACGTTGCTAATTTTGCGACCACTTAGCAACGGACTACAAAGCTTTGACCAAAAATTTCGTTCGTCGTAATAATTTCATTTTTTAAAATAAATTTTATAATTCAAAAATACTATGCATCGCTAATCTCTTGCTAATTAGCGAGGGATTAGCGACGGTTGTGTTAAATTTTTAAAACTAAAATTTAGAAACCCTAAATCCTATTCCATTGCTAATCCCTCGCTAATTATCGAGGGATTAGCGACGGAAATAATAAATTTTTATATTCTGTAATTATTCAAATTAAATTTATTATTACCGTTGCTAATCCCTCGCTAATCAGCGAGGGATTAGCTGACTGACTCTATTAAATTTTTTAAAACTTAAAAATTTAAAAAACCCTAAACCCTATTTCGTAGCTAATCCTCACCGATCAGCGAGGGATTAGCTGACTTTAAATAATAATTTTTAATTTTTTTAATTTGGAAAATTCAAACCTTTTTCCATCGCTAACCCTTCACGATTAGCTGATGGGATTAGCTAATTTTGAAATAATAAATTTTTTATATTCTCAGTAATTATTCAAATTAAATTTACTATTATCGTTGCTAATCCTCGCCGATTAGCGAGGGATTAGCTGACTTACCTTATTAAATTTTTTAAAACTTAAAATTTAGAAACCCTAAACCCTATTCCGTTGCTAATCCCTCGTCGATCAACGAGGATTAGCGTACTTGATTTAATAAATTTTTTAAATTTTTTTAATTTGCTAAATTCGATACCTTTTCCATTGCTAATCCTTCGCTGATTAGCTGAGGATTAGCGACTTTTGAAATAATAAATTTTTATATTCCGTAATTATTCAAATTAAATTTACTATTGTTGTCTGCTAATCCTCGTCGATTAGTGACATGCACTTATCAAAATTTTAAAACTTAAAATTTAGAAACCCTAAACCCTATTCACTAGCTAATCCTCGCCGATCGACGAGGATTAGCTGACTGACGTAATAAATTTTTTTTTAATTTTTTTAAATTTGCTAAATTTGAAAACCTTTTCCATTGCATAACCCTTCACTGACAATTTAGGGATTAGCGACGGAAATAATAAATTTTTATATTCTGTAATTATTCAAATTAAATTTACTATTGCCGTTGCTAATCCCTCGCTGATTAGCGAGGGTTTAGCGACGACCTTACAAAATTTTTAAAACTTAAAATTTAGAAACCCTAAACCCTATTCCGTTGCTAATCCCTCGCTGATCAGCGAGGGATTAGCGACGACAATAATAAAATTTTTAAAATTTTTAATTTGAGAAATTCGAAACCCTTTTCCATTGCTAATCCCTCGCTGATTAGCGAGGGATTAGCCACGGAAATAATAATTTTTTATATTTTGTAAATTGCTTACATTTTTAAACCCTTTTCTGTTGCTACATTTTGTAAATTGCTTACATTTTGTAAATTGCATGAGTGTTGTAATTCTATGAGTGTTGTAATTCTGTGAATGATCACTATTTTATCATTATATAATCTTCATATATTGTAAATTTTTATTCTAATTAAATGTACACTTTATGATTAATATCATACATACATAATTTATAAAGTTAATATGTATTTATATCATATATTGTTTATATATGTTAGAAGAAAAATATATTGTATTAAATATAAGTTATATTAGTGTAGTATAATATATTATAATTTTTATAGTATTCATTGTTCATTACTTCAATTACTTTTTTCTAAAATGGTGCACAACATAAATTATTTAGAATAGGTGTTTATATTACTTGGTTTGAATATCAAAAATTTATTGATAATTCTGCCTAGATTATTCTAGGGTACTCCAATGAAGATTGAGGGATGTATTGAGTTGTGAAATTGGAATTTAATTGGATTGAAATATAATTTATCAGTATGTGTTTATTATGTCGCTAATCCCTCGCTAATTAGCTGAGGATTAGCGACGCTAAACTTGAAGACGCATCATAGGAATGCGTTCTAATGGAGATAGCGACGGATTAGCGACTGCTTGTTGATGAACGCATTATGGTCGTTCGTTGTTGACGCGGTAGCCAAATGTGTTGTCTCTAAAGTCGCGTCCGGCCTACGCGTGAAGGACGCATCATTAGTATGCGTCCTTAGTTTTTACAGACGCCGACCATATTTGGTAATGCGTTTTCCTTCGTTAATTTGAAACCAAATTGCAGAACCGTCGGCAAGCTATTGTCTTCAAACCACTAAACGAAAAAAAACCCTTCCCTCCCTCATTCCCCGCCTCTTTCAAGCAGAAATCTGTGAGTTAACATGCAAAAATTTTTGGAGCTGCAGTAGGTAAAATTTCACGCCTTCAATTCGCTAATTGAACGGTGATTGGTCTGAGTTTGTGTTTGTCGGCATTTTGAGGATTGAAGATTGCCCATTTCTGATTATTGCCGCCTGCCCATTGCTGAAGATTGAAGTGAAATTGCCGTGTATGTGAGGTATGAGCCGGCTGCTTCTTCTGCTGTAATTTCAATTTCGATTTTATTTCTTCTTGTTCCTTGCTTCGATTGGGTTATTGCGTCAATTGTCTGCAATCTGAGCCGATGGTGCTGATCTGCTTTGAGCTTTAGTTTCGCGGTGAAAGAGTTGATTTGTGTTATTGTTTTTGTTTGAGGTTTTGTTCTGTTGTTTTCGTTTGTGTTTGTCGCAGTCTGTAGGCATTGATAACCTGCCGAAGATAAGAATGCCTAATTCAAGCAGAAATTTCCGAGGCATTTCTTTGAACAAAATAGTATTGGACTGGTGAAATAAAAAAATTCCTGAGGCATTTCTTATTATCATCTTTGATTTGCAATTGATATGATCCTACTAATGAGGTCAATGGGAAATTTGGAAACCAGGGAAAGCAAATCTCTTTGCCAGTAAATATAGGATTTCTATCTGCTTGATTGGCTTAAGGTGTGATACCATGGCAAAGAATGCAAGAAGAATTACTCAAATAGCTTTTTTATTTCCAAGGATGGAAAATAAATATCATGAGAAAATTGAAATCTTAGTTGTTAAAACTTTGGAAACATGTTTTCAAAGCCTCTTCATATTCTGCCGAGCGGAGGGTGGGTGGTGGTATTAAAAAAATGCAGCAAATTGAGGCAAAAACTGAAATATATATTTCCATGAAAAAGAAATAAAGACTAATAGATACAGTGTTTTAGAGTATTCTGCTCCAGTCTGATCTTATGTTAATTATTGGTGGCTGCTTCTTATGTTAATTTCTTATGTTAATTTCTCTATTTAACCGGTAAGTTGCCTTTTGCATATTTTTTAGTTGATTCAATTTTCAAATGATGGTATATATGACCTCCTCTTATGAAAAGATTTTCTCTCGGACTCAAACTCAAATAATTAGTGGGTGATAACTGAAATTAGATAGGGATTGGAATTTAATGTTCTCTTAGGGTTGTGCAATCTACAAATAATTTCTATGGTAATTTATTATAGCAAAGGTATGTGGTGTTATATTTTTATCTTCCGTTGTTGTGGGATTGAATTTGGAGTGGCCTTTGAGCCTAGAAAAGCCTATTTTTTAGGGGAGACTCTGTCAAAATTTTCTTAGCAATTTCTTAATAGATAATGTGTGGATAATGTCGTAGATGGATGATCGTAGTTGGATGTAGCAGAGACACGTGCAAGGGATTAAGGGGGATTACATTAGAATATGAGCAAGGGGGTAAAGGGGTTTATTGCCTATTGTTTGTCGAAAGGTTGGGCATCATGGCTAAGATGTCCATGTGCAAAATGTAAAAATAGAGCTCACCTATCTCCCACTGAGGTAGAGATGCACTTGTATAGGTTCGACTTTTGTCTCCGATTATCACTTATGGACAAGTCATGGCGAGAATCTTACACCAGCGCAGCCCTACGTGGCACAGAGAGCTAGCACCTCTCAGCTTTGCCACTAGCAGCTAATCAATTGCAGCAGATGGTCGTAGAGGGAGTTGGTAGGGAGTTTCGACTGCACTTCCGTCATCTTCTCGATTTCGAGGAACAACCTAATGTAGAGCTAAGAGATTTTATGATATGTTGAGAAGACCGACTCTCCTCAGTATGGGACAAAGTGCACAACACACTCATTGATATTTCCAGTTGTTTCTCGATTACTAAATATTAAGTCGTAGAATAATATTTCGGAGCGGTGTTTTAATCAGTGATACAACTAATGAAGTAGGGTCTTGCCAAGCAATAATAAGCTTCCGAGATGACTTATATCGTATCAAGAAGATGGTATCTGACTTGGTTTGCCCTGCTCGTAAGATAGATGTTTGTCCGAACAGTACTGTATGCTTTATCTGAAATGGGATATAGACAAAAAAGAATGCAAGTTTTGTGGTCATGATCGATATATGTCAAAGAAGTAAGATCGCTAAAAATAAACAACATAAGGATATTCCTTTCAAAAAGATGTATTACCTTCCTTTGACACCCGCATCTGCAGACTATTTGCATCTAAAGCTGACAAACTGAACATATGAGGTGGCATGCAGAAAAGTCACTGGAGTCTGGGAGTTATGAGCCATCCAAGAGATCGTGAAGCTTGGCACCATTTCGATCGGACCTATCCCGAATTTAGCGCTGAAATTCAAATGTTCGCCTTGGTCTATGCACCGATGGGTTTTCACCTTCGAATGTCTGAAAGCAATATTCTACTTGGCCTATTATTGTTACTCCTTATAACTTGGCTCCTTGACGTGCATGAAAGATCCAGTTGATGCTTTCTCACAAGAATTGTCCCCTGGGGCCAAAGAATCCAAAACATAAGATCGATGTTTATCTACAACCTTTGATGGATGAGTTATTACATTTATGGTGTAGTGGAGTCCCGACCTATGACATTTCGTTGAAGTAAAATTTTAAGATGTGTGCAGCACTTTTGTGGACTATTAACGACTTTCCCGCTTATGGCATGCTAAGTGGATGGAGTACAGCAGGAAGATTAACTTGTCCTTATTGCATGGAGTTGACAAAATCATTTTCAGCTGCAAAATGGGTCGAAGCAATCTTGGTTCGATTGTCACCGCGATTCTTGCCCTCCCGACCACCCATACAGAGAAGGGATACAAAGTCATTCAGAAAAGATAAGGGCCGTGAGAGATCCGTACCCATTATGCGAGCTTCTGGAGATGAGATGTGGGAAAGAGTGTGCAATTTTTCAAAGATAGTGGACACTGCCGTTGAAGTGGGGAGACACGCAGGTAGAGGAATCTATCACGATTGGGCCAAGAAGAGCATCTTTTGGGATTTACCATATTGGAAAACTAATTTGATTCGCCATAACATAGATGTGATGCATAATGAGAAAAATGTCTTTGATAACGTGTTTAACACCGTTATGGATGTAAAAGGTAAATCGAAGGACAACGTGAAAGCTCGCCGTGATGTTGAGATATATTGTGATAGGCCTGAGTTACATGTTATTAGTGTTAGTGACAGGAAAGTTTCCATTCTAAAGGCTAAATACTCGCTAACAGCGGAACAGAGAAGACTTGTTCTTGAGTGGGTGAAAGATATTTGACTTCCTGATAGATATGCTTCTAATCTGGGAAGATGTGTTGATATGAAAGAGCTGAAAATGTCAGGAATGAAATCTCATGACTGTCATGTCTTCATGGAGAGATTAATTCCAATTGCATTAAGAGAACTTCTTCCAATACCAATATGGAATGAACTTAATGGAGTTAAGTATTTTCTACCATGACTCGTGTTCTCCTAAATTATCAGAGAGCTGCAGTATGAGGGAATGAGAGAAAACTATTGCACTCGGTTTGTAAGCTAGAAAAGATATTTCCACCCTGTTCTTTGACGTGATGGAGTACCTTTTGGTCCACCCGCCTTATGAAGTCGAGGGTAGCTGGTCCCTGCTTTCAAGCACCGATGGATGTATCCATTCGAACGGTAAATATACCTTTTGACAATGTCTACTTTCTCATTTGCTTTAATTGTCGTGGTGAGGTAATGTACTTTTAATTTATAACCGATATTTCGTGTTCTTGTTCCGCTTGAAAAGTAAGGTTAAGAATAAAGCAAGGGTTGAAGGATCGATTTGCAATGCTTACTTAATTGAAGAAGCATCGACATTTTTTTTCATATTATTTTGAGCCTCACGTGCAAACAAGATATACAAGCATTGCTCGAAATGATGAAGTGCTAGCGTAACCAAATATGCCCGGCCCTAGTTTGTCAATATGCAATACTTCGTGAAGCGGTGATCGGGCAAATTCAAACCAGATATCTAACATCCGAGGAACTTAAGGCAGTCTACAATTTATATATTTCTCAATCATGACTTAAATGCAGCTGCTTATTAGGTCGAGTTATAATAATATTGATGAATCTTAAAGCGGTGCATTAGTATGTCGATACACTAATCCTCACAATAAGTGATTATTAAACGTGAAAAATTCAATGACGAATTACAAGTCAGTCGCACCACAAATTACTGATAAAGAAGTTTGATGTGAGATTAGAGGATGAGTTTCCGGCATGGTTTAGAACTAATGTAATTGTTACCCTCCTATATTATTTTGAGTATTTTATAACTTGTCGTTCCTATTTTCTGCCTTACTTACTTACTTGTTGCAAGTTAACAGTCCTGACAATCATGTTAGTGACAAAAATCTTAAAAGTTTTGCTTGGGGCCTTTCGAGGCAGGTTAAGTCTTTCCATGGGTACTTGATAAATGGTTTTAGATTTCACACGTATGATTACGAAATGGGAAAGAAAACCGTTAATAGTGGGGTTTGCGTCAAAGGTGGAGAAGAAAATACGGGAGATCATTATGGAGTCTCGAGGGAGATCATTGAGGTGCAATTCCCTGGGTCTCCTTGTCAGAATGTTACCTTGTTCAAGTGTGATTGGTTTGACCCAACTATTAATAGGGGAGTGAAGGTGCATCCGCAGTTTAGAATGGTGGACATTAACAGCAGGAGGAAGTACCCAAAATCCGACCCATTTGTGTTAGCTCAGCAAGCTAGTCAGGTATATTATACATCCTATCCAGGCTACAAAAAGAATAAGTTTGATTGGATAATTGTCTGAAAACTGAAAGCTCGCCACGTAATTGACTCACATATAGTAGATCGACCATATCAAGAAGAGATCGACGATTTTCTGGCTGTTAATGTTTTCATTGAAGATGAGATGATTGGTGGACTTGCAAATGAATCGGGAGAAGGCGAAGTAGTAGATATTGATGAATCAAGACCATAACATAATGTGGACATGGCTGTCGAAGAAGAGAATTCGGATACGGATTCTCCTACGGATGATGATATGGGAGATGATGTATTAGATAATGAAGAAAATGAATATGATTAGTTTCTTTCAATCGTGAGTTAATATTTTACAATTTTATGAATAATTTATTTGATATTTATATTTTCAGACTCTAACTTTTTTATTGATGTTTGTGTTAAACTAGATTATGTCTACTGGCAGAGGACTACCAGAGCAGTCTGAGAGTAGAGATGATGGTACTCCGTCTCCACTTCCGGGTTCGCAGTTGCGCAGCTTGCCACCATTACAGTCACCATCATCTATAGGACAACAACGAACACCTACATCGATACCTTCCACAACTGCATCTGCGCATGGACCAGACATCTCAGACACACAAGTTTTGATTACACCCGATGGTGACAGGTAAGTACTATTTATTTTTAAATAGCAGATGATTTGGATAATGTTCAAGGTATTTTTAACTTGCGTATTTTTAAAAAGTTAAATTTTTTTTCTCATCATTCCAATTTAATTTAACAAGCTTCTTTGTCAAATTTTATAATGGTTAATTGAATATTAGTTGTGTTGAAATAGTTTCTCCCCATCGATGGCTGCTGTTAGAGAGATATCATTGATATTTCAACGACACTACACTCGCACCTTATGCGCATTTGACGGCATATTCCTCGTGGATGTGAGGAACATGTGGTTTGACCCTATGGACCGTAAGTATAAAAAAATCTAAATTTTATTCTTTTTTATATTGTTGCGATATGTGTTAATATAATCACAGTAGTAACTATGTAATGGGCATATTTTTATTTAATGATTTTTGCAGAAAGTCATTTTAGGTGGCTCCCAGAGCATAGCGAGCAGATACGGGATATTTGGAATAAGAAATGTCGTGAACGACTTTTCCGACTCGGGCTATGCAAGGCTCGTGCTAAACAAAAACGTCCAAATTGGATTTCGCCTAAATTTTGGGACCATATGCAACAGGAGTGGAGAATGTAGGGTTTCAACGCATTTCTTCCGTAGCTAAAAGGAATAGAGTCATTGCAGTGGCACATCTCACACTGGGATGTCCTATATCTTTACTGAGTACATGAGAATCGAATGGTATGTTTTATTAGTCTATAATTTTTAAACTTGTTCTTAAATTTTTCCTACACAAATTAATACTTTGTATCTTTCATGTTGAAACCATAAGCGGGAAGAAAAAAGGTGATGACTTTACTTACGTGGAGTTATTTAAAAACTTCACACTTTTCAAAGAGTGTCAAAGCAGGTGAGTTTGTCAGCTGTGAAGTCACGACAAACTTTGGTACTGAATCAACTCTCTTTGTACTTATAAGATAGCAATTGTAATTCTTAATACTTATACAGACTTTTTATTTCCTATTTTTGCAGGGATAATGTTAACGCAATTAAAGAGCGTTATTCTCAGCCCGTAGTCGAAATTTTCGTGACTTCTCACAAAGTTGTTGACGAGAAGTCATTGTTTCTTGAGGTTGGGGGGTTTCAAGAAGAATCGTGTCTTTGGATTAGGCCTCGAGGGATCGAAGGGTTAGACTGAGGTTGGATCATTCTTCTACTTGAGTGGGCATCTATTTCCTCGTCTCACGATGTTATCCAGCTTACAAAAAAAGGTTGAATGACGAGACAAGGATGTCGCAGAAAGTTGAGAAGAAGTTGCGTCACGCATAACGTAGTATGTACGATTACTTTATCATTTCTATCACAAACTTTGAATCGCTTCACCTCCATTGCTTGGTGAGAATGATGATTCCGACGATGACGATGATGATGACTACACAGTAGACCCACCGGATCACCATCCTCCTCCCCAAGGCCCCATAGATTCGCCACCGCCCTCACCTCCAACTCCGGCATTTGCCGTCCAGGCTAATTAGTATATTAGAATTTTAGTTTGTAAATGGATGACTGTATTTGATATTTGATATTTTTCA
The DNA here is from genome assembly GCA_030512225.1 of Rauvolfia tetraphylla. NCBI lineage: Eukaryota > Viridiplantae > Streptophyta > Magnoliopsida > Gentianales > Apocynaceae > Rauvolfia > Rauvolfia tetraphylla. The sequence goes on from JAJQKT010000022.1 coordinate 151,983, forward strand.
GATATTTTATTTATTGATTTGTATTTGTAAAAGTATTTCATTCTCTTGATATTTATTCACGTACAATATTTCTATTTTATGAGGTTTTAGTTTTTAAATTTTTACAGGATAATTTTATATAATTAATAAAAATATTATTTTAAAAAATATATTAGCGACGGATTAGCGACGATTTTTTAATTAAAATTTTAAAATATAGCGACGGATTAGCGACGGAAGGTTTAAAAAATAATTTTTTTAAATTCAAATAGTAGTTGCTAATCCGTCGCTAAGTAGCGACGGATTAGCAACGGATATTTTTTATTTTTTAAAAACATAGGCGACGGATAAGCGATAGATATTTTAAACTTTTTAAAAATATAGCGACGGATAGCTAAAATTTAAATATTTTCGAAATTTAAATATTTGTTGCAAATCCGTTGCTATTTATCGACAGTTTTGCGACGGAAAATTAAATTAAAATAAAAAATATAAATATAAATTACCTATTAATTTTGCGATGGATACGTTTTGTGTTGCTAATCCGTCGCTAATTAGCGATGGATTAGCAACCAATTATAATTTTTTTAAAAAAATATCAATTTATCCGTCGCTAATGCGCTGCAAAAATCGTCACTAATATTCTAGTCCAAGACTTTGACCAGCTTCTATTTCGGACGCAAATCCGTCGCTGATTGCAAGGGAAATGAATTTCCGTAGCAATTAGCGACTCTAATTTTAGCGACGGATCGAGCCGTCGCTAATCCGTCGCTAACTTGTATTTAGCGACGGATATGTCCGTCGCTAATATCAGTTTTTCTTGTAGTGTTAATTAGTGAATCCTTTTTGATTAGGTAATTAATTATATATACAGCCTTTCTGAACATATATTTTCACTCCGCTACTGAATGCCTCATGTTCTTAGTATACAATATTGTTGTAAAAATTTGCAGTAAATTCACTTGTAGATAATTATTGTTACTTGAAAGAACGATAATATATATTTTAATTGAAATTTTTTAAGTGTGTTCTAAGATACATGTTAATTTGAATTATATATATATATATATATATATATATATATATATATATATATATTAAGTTTGTAACAAATTGCATAAAATTTATTATCTGATAGAAAATGAAAAAATAAAAAAGTTTAAATTACTAGTATGACTGGCAATAAAAAATACAAAGAATTTACGAGATGCTTTATTATTTTTACTTTTTCAGATCTATTTTATGGTAGAATTCTTTTTAAAATATAAATCAAGCACCAAGTTGAAAGTATGCTTTCATAAAATTTTAGAAAAAAATTCCACCATGCTATCCAAACATTCCACCAAGTTCATAGAGTTTGGCCGTGAGCCTATATGAATGGCTGACTAAAAGTCGAGGATTGATGAAGACCATATCTAAAATGATTGAACAAAACAAAAACCACAACTAAATAATTATCACGCGAACCAAGGAAAGGTCTTGTCCTCATCTTTCATGAAAAATACATATATGAAGTCACGTTCCGGTCTTGCACTCACGTTCTGCAGGACGTGTAGGACTGGCTTCTAGCCATTGGATCTTATTACCTCTGATTCAATGGCTAGAGAAGATCATGAGCAAAAAAGGTAAATAAAATTTAAAAAAAATTAAAAATTTTTAAATTTTAAAAAGTTTGTCCCAACGGTCTTGTCATATTGTAAAGTTGTAAAAATATCAGTAATCAAACTTAGCTTTGGGAAGAAGAAGAAATTGTTATCTCTTCTTTGTTCACTATTCTATCGTTCTCCTTTCTCTTTCTTTGCTTCTGTCTTCCATGTTCTCTCTTCTATCGTTCTTCTTCTCTTACGTTTCTCGCGACAAACTTCTCAAATGGCCAGTACAATAGCACCCACAGCTGAGGTAATGTTGTTGCTATAATTTTTCTTATTTGTCTTGCATTATTGTATTTTTCGTCTATTTCTTTTCTTTTTTTGCACTTCCTCCTTCGTTGTACGCTTGCATTCCTCCTCTATTGCAAGCATGTGGCAATAGATAGGTAAAGAGAAATGTAAGGAAACCGACCCTCCAAAGAAAGAAAGATGCGCTGGAAAATAATTGGTGATATATTGGTGAACTACCAAAATATTTTTAATCAGTGGCTTAAGATTTTTATGATAGTGTAGAAAACTTGAAAGAAATGAAGAAGATGGAGTTTACAACTTGGGAGGACGCCCATGAATTCTACAATAGATATGCTCATCGCAAATGGGTGCCGTATTTGGCCTAAAAGGCAAGAAGAACACTGGAAGATGGCCAGGAAACATGCACCTTTTGTTGTGGCTTGAACAATTGTTCTCTGGAGTTTGAACAATTGTTTGGTTTGTTTTTTTCTTATTTTGAGCTTGAAGAATTGTCCAGTTAGATATGAAGAATAAAGGCTAAACTGATTTTTGTTTGTTGGTCGCGAACAATTATTCTGTTATTAGTCTAGTGTATCTGTTAAGTATTTATTTCTCGTGAACAATTGTTCCGTTGTTAGTCTTGTGTATTTGTCAAGTATTTATTTCTCGTGAACAATTATTTTGGTCAATGCTTCAGTGTGAGTAATTTTGTAGTTTAGTGTGAACAGTTGTGCTGTTATGTCTTTCGTCTGTTTCTAATGTTAATTCACTATAGAATAACTATTATGTGACCAACATGTGACCACTTACAAGGTAAATTTAAAATATCAAACTCTACTTAAAAACTATTTCATTTCAAAACCAAAACTCAAAATTTCAAGATATTAAATTATTTAAGGACAAATTAAATTGTTTATCCTTTAGCTATTAATGAATTATTTAACCCATTACATTAAGGGTACAATTGTATATTAGATAGTTACTTAATTGGTGAACATGAACAACTAGTAACAATTGTTCTGGAATATTTGCCCAGCTCTTACTCCACCAGTTGGTGCGAAAGCACAATTATTTTTCGGTAAAGACTGTTAAATTGAGAGAGAACCCCATTCGATTGTGGAAGCTGCTGAAAAGCCTTATGGAATAGGTCAGACAATGAAAGAAAGGGCAGTTGCGGAGGCAACATGACGCTATAGCCCTCAACAATTTGCCAAACATGAACACTTCAGACTTGTGTCTAACATTGTGATAAAGAATTGTGTTGGGGTAGTGTTAGCCCTAAGGGCAAATTATGTAGTTTTGATTTAATGACAAATATTGATGAGGACTAAAATGTTTGATTATTGTGTGATAGGTTCTGTAAATTGAGAAGTTTGAAGTCTCATTGCTTTGAAGCAAAAGTTCAAGAACAACTTCATTTAAGCAAGTATTTGAAGTTTGAAGAATGTTCTTCTAAAGATGATCAAAAGGCATTGAAGACTTGAAGTGTAGAGTGCATTTAACTTTTAGATAAATTTCTATGTAAACTCTACACTTGCATGTCTTGGTTATCATTGAATGCATAAGAGAGCATAAAAATAATCTTATGATCTTAAAAGGCTTTGAATGAATCTTTTTATGAGATATGTTTGTAAACTTCATATGTTCTTGTTTTTCAAACTTATATATGGTTAAATAAGTTTTCTATACATATCAAATGTTTTTCAAACTCATTGAAGTTATATCTCAAATGATTTTACAAAGTTTGAAAATGCTTTCAAAAAATTCGGTCGTCCGAATTTTGTAGCAAAAGTTTGCTACTATTCTTCCAGAGAAATTCGGAAGAAGATTCGGACGCAGCCAAAAAATTCGGTCGTCCGAATTTTTGGCCTTCAGCATGGTCACTGTTCTTCCAGAGAAATTCGGAAGAAGATTCGGACGCAGCAAAAAAATTCGGTCGTCCGAATTTTTGTTCTCAGCATGGTTACTATTCATCCAGAGAAATTCGGACGAAGATTCGGACGCAGCCAAGAAATTCGGTCGTCCGAATTTTCTGAAACTAGCCGTTTTGTGAACGTTTTAACAGATTTTCAAATTCTATAAAAGCTAGAAACATGCAAATTTTTGTAACTCTTGAAATCTTAAAAACTCCAAGCATTCAAATGCATTTAGCAAACATTTCTTAAACTCTCTTATGTCTTGTGCATTCAATTGATCAATCCAAAGACATCAAAGTGTGAAGGTGCAAATTTGTGTAATATCTACCATCAAGTGGTAACCTCTACACACTCTTCTTTACTTATTCAATTGTGTTGATCTACTAGCTCTAGCAAGGTTATCTTGATAACATAAAACCCTTTAGATAAGGGTGATCCTTGAAATTGTGATTCAAGGTTGTTTGAGATATAAAATCATTGTGTGTGGTGAGCCTTGTATTGTAAACATTACTAGAAGAGGTTGTGAGTGTAAAACCATAGTTTGGTGAACCTCTCTTGTAACTTGTAAACCTGAGCAATTAGTAGATTTGTTGAAATCCTTAAGTGTGAAGCTTAAGGTAGTGGATGTAGATCTTGAGGATCGAACCACTATAAATTGTTTGAGTTCTTTGCTATTGCTTTCATTATTGCCTTGCTATCAATTATCTATAATTAGCTTATATAACTTGTTCTTAGTCTAAACGCATAAAAGGTGTAAGTTTGTGAAAATTAGCCAAATACCTAATTCACCCCCTCTTAGGTATTTCAATTGGTATCGGAGCGTAACTTCGTGTGTGGTTTAACAACCTAGAAGACAAAGATCCTATGGCTAATATGTCAAACCTACCTTACCTAGAAGGATCTTCCACAAATAGACCACCTTTGTTTAATGGAACAAATTATACTTTCTGGAAATCTAGAGTTAAAATTTATATTTGTTCTATTAATTTTGATTTGTGGAACATAATTGAGAAAGGCCCTTATGTCCCAATGAAAATGAGTGCTGATGGAATAATCTCAGTACCCAAGTCCACAGATGAATTTGATGAGCATGATTCTAAGAAAATGACTTTAAATTATCAAGCCATGAATATATTAAGTTGTGGTTTAGATGTTACTCGAATATAATAGAGTTAGTGGATGTGATTCTCGCTCATGACATGTGGAGATTACTTCAAATTACACATGAAGGAACTAATCAAGTTAAAGAATCTAAACTTGCCATGCTAGTTAGAGATTATGAACTGCTTTACCATGAAACAAGGTGAAAATATTAGTGATATGTTTACAAGATTTACTAACATTTTCAATGGCTTAAAAGCTTATGGTAAAAGCTATACTATGGGAGAGCAAAACAGAAAGATTTTAGATGCTCTACCAAAATCCCTGGCAAACTCTAAAACACTTGCCATTGAGAAATCCAAGGATTTGAAGACTCTTCCACTTGAAGAGCTCATTGGATCTCTACCGACTCATGAAATGAAGATGAAACGGCTAAATGACAAAGAGGATGAAGAAAAAGGGAAGAAAAGGAGTAGTGCTTAATGCCTCAAACAACTTGAGTGAACAAGAACAATCTTCAAGTGAAGAAGAAGGAGAAACAAGTGGAGAAGAAGAAATTGCAATGGCTGTGAAGAAATTCAAGAGATTCTACAAAAAGGAATTTCTCAAGAAAGGAAGAAAGTCAGTCAAGAAGAGTGGACAATCTTCATCATATAAACCTCAATGCTTTGAATGCAAGAGTACTCGAGCATCTTATAGCTGATCGTCCCTGCAGTGTTGGAAAGGGATAGAGAAAGCAAAAACAGAAAGAAATCGCTAAGAAAGGAAAATGACTAGCTGGAACATGGGATCAACAGGAAAGTGAGGATGAAAGTGAAGGAAAGGCCAACATATGCTTCATGGCCATTGATGATGAGGTACAATCTTCACCCTCTATCTCAAATATATATGATGATGATATTGATTCCAGTGATCTTATTGTTGAGTTATATGAAGAATTAAAAAAGGCTTCAAAAAGAAATAAGGATATGAAACTCAAATTAAATGATTTATCTAATGAGAATTCAAAATTATGTGCTGAAAATGGAAAACTTCTTGAAACCATTAGTTGCATTGCTATTGAAAAAAGAAGTTTTGAACACAACTATACAAAATATATCTTTTGAAAACAAAAAGCTTTGCACTAGAATTATTTCTCTTGAGTTAATGATAAAAGATCATGAACTTCTAAAAAGGAAAGTTAATGATCTAACTTTATGCATTGAGAGATTTACAAATGGAAGGGAAAATTTGAATAAATTACTTGGCTATCAAAGACCTTCATTTGTAAAACATGGTCTTGGTTTTACTCATGATTATTCTGCTCCAAAACAAAGAAAATCTTTTGTTAAAGAATCTTATCATTCTAGATCACATATTTGCTGCACTTATTGTGGTAAACATGGACACAAGGTTTCTAGATGTTTTGTCAAAAGAAAAGTAGAAAGTGGTGTTAAAACCATTTGGAAGGTCAAAGAAACTTTTACTAACCCCCTTGGACCCAAGAAAATATGGGTACCAAAAATCACCCTTTCAAATTTGGTATAGGTACAATTTGCCTCAAGATCAAGTGCCACTAAATGGTTCCTTGACAGTGGATGCTCAAGGCACATGACTGGAAATGCATCACTTGTTAGTGAACTTCAAACTACAAGTGAAGGTTTTGTCACATTTGGAGATAAGAAGAAAGGGAAAATACTTGGAATAGGTAACATTGGTAAAGGTTCTTTTCCTCTTATCAAGAAAGTATTACTTATTGAAGATTTAAAGTATAATCTACTAAGTATTAGTCAATTATGTGATAATGGATGCAAAGTAGAGTTTAAATGTGATACTTGTACTATTCTTGACAATGCAAGTAACAAAACTATCTTTGTTGCTAAAAGAGTTGGTAATGTATATTTGTTGTATCTTGATTAGCTTATTACAAATGATATTAAATGTCTTGTCATTCATGACAATGATGGATTTTTATGGCATAGAAGATTAGGACATGTAAGCATGGATTTATTAAACAAACTTTCTACACAAGAGCTGGTGAGAGGATTACCTAAATTGCATTTTGATAAAACTTACCTCTGTGATGCTTGTCAATATGGAAAACAATCAAAAACATCTTTTAAACCAAAGAAAATGGTTTCTACCACAAAACCTCTTGAACTAATTCATATGGATTTATTTGGACCTATGAGGACTACTAGTCTTGGTGGTAAAAGCTATGCTTATGTGATTGTTGATGATTTTTCAAGATTTACATGGGTAATCTTCTTAGCACAAAAAGATGAAACATTTCATGAATTTTCAAAACTCTTCAAAAAGGTTCAAACCTCTCTTGATTGCAAACTGATTTCTATTAGAAGTGATAATGGAAGAGAATTTTGTAATCAAGACTTTACAAAATTTTGTAATGAATATGGTATTACTCACAATTTTTCAGCTGCCAAAACACCTCAACAAAATGGTGTTGTTGAAAGGAAAAACAGAACCTTACAAGCAATGGCTAGATCAATGCTTTGTGAAAACTCATTACCAAAGTATTTTTGGGTCAAGCTGTAATACTGACTTTGTTATATCATGAACAGAGTTTTACTAAGACCTTTTATAAGGAAAACACCTTTTTGAACTTTTATTTGACAAAACTCCATCAATTGTCTATTTCAAAGTTTTTGGTTGTAAATGCTTCATTTTAAACACTAGCAACTATCTTGGTAAGTTTGATAGAAAATCAGATGAAGGAATTTTTTTCTTGGTTATTCATCAAATAAAAAGGCATATAGAGTTTATAATAAAAAGAACATTGTGTGTTGAAGAAACTATTCATGTAACCTTTGATGAGTCTAACATTTATCTTCAAAGAGGAAATGAAGATGACACGTACACATCAATGGTTGAAGATCATACTCAACACCAAGCACCAACAATGGAAGATCATGCCAAAGAAGAAGAAATAATGGAGCAAGAACAAGATGGTCAATCAAGAAATAATCAAGAACTTCCAAAAGATATCACATATGCAAAAAGGCCACCCTAAGGAGCAAATTATTGGTGATGTCTCTCAAGGGGTAAAAACAAGACGGTACTTTTATTGATAACTTTGCTCTTTTTATCTCATATTGAACCAAAAAATATTGATGATGCATTGTGTGATAATTTCTGGATTATTGCTATGGAAGAAGAACTAAATCAATTTGAAAGAAATAAAGTTTGGTCTCTTGTTCCTAGACCTCATGATCATTCTCGTTATTGGTACAAAATGGGTGTTTAGAAATAAGTTAAATGAACTAGGAGAAGTAGTTAGAAATAAAGCTAGACTTGTTGCTCAAGGTTTCAACCAAGAAGAAGGCATTGACTATGATGAGACCTTTGCTCCCAAAGAGCTGATTAGAATCTATAAGAATACTTTTAGCATTTGCTTGCTTTTAAAGGTTTTAAACTTTTTCAAATGGATGTTAAAAGTGCTTTCCTAAATGGTTTTATTGAAGAAGAGGTTTATGTAGAACAACCTCCTGGTTTTATCCATGAAAAATTTCCAAATTATGTGTATAAGCTAACCAAAGCTCTATATGGATCGAAACAAGCTCCAAGATCTTGGTATGAAAGATTAAGTGGTTTTCTTCTCTCAAAAGGTTTTACTAAAGGAAAAGTAGACACAACTCTTTTTATTAAAACATCTTCTAAAAATGATATTTTACTTGTACAAATCTATGTTGATGATATCATTTTTGGTTCTACTAATATTTCTCTTTGTGAAGAGTTTGCTAAAACCATGCAAAATGAATTTGAGATGAGCATGATGGGAGAATTAAGTTTCTTCCTTGGACTACAAATTAAGCAAACCAAGGATGGAGTCTTCATCAATCAAGAAAAATATACTAAGGAGCTATTGAAAAGGTTTGGAATGGATCAAGCAAAAGGAATAAGTACTCCTATGAGTTCATCAACTAAACTTGACAAAGATGAGAAAGGTAAAAGTATTAATGAGAAATTGTATAGAGGTATGATTGGAAGTTTACTCTATCTCACTGCTAGTAGACCAAATATTATGTTTGCTGTTTGCTTGTGTGCTAGATTCCAATCATGTCCTAAAGAATCTCATCTAATTTCTGTCAAACGAATATTTCGTTATTTGATTGACACACATGACTATGGTCTTTGGTTTTCTAAAACTTCATCTTTTGAACTTATTAGATATTCTGATGCTGACTATGCTTGATGTAAAGTTGAGCGTAAAAGTACAAGTGGTCATTGTCAATTTCTTGGTAGTTGTCTAGTGTCTTGGTTTAGTAAAAAGCAGGCTTGTGTATCTTTATCCACAACAGAAGCTGAATACATAGCTGCAGGAAGTTGTTGTGCACAATTATTATGGACGCAGCATACTTTACTTGATTATGGTCTTAAATTTAAATGTGTGCCTATATTATGTGATAATACTAGTGCTATCAATTTGAGCATCAATCCCATTCAACACTCTAGGACAAAGCATATAGAGATAAAACATCATTTCATTCGTGATCATGTGATTAAGAAAGATATATGCTTAGAACATGTAAATATAAATGATCAAATTGCTGACATATTTACAAAGCCTTTGGCTGAGGAAAGGTTTAATCACCTAAGAAGACTCTTAGGAATTTCAAAATTCAATGACTAATGTGTGTATTAATGTTGTGATGAAAACAGAGATTTATTGATCAAAAAATTCGGACGCAGGACAGAAAATTCGGTCGACCGAATTTTCTGAATCAAAGAGACAGAAATTTTCGACCGAAAATTCGGACGCAGACCTAAAATTCGGTCGTCCGAATTTTGCGGATGCGTCTCTTTAAATAAAAATCGGACGGTTTCTTCCAAACATTACAACTTCCGAATTTTACATCCTTTCAAAACCTCTCAAACCCATTCACGTCCGAATCAAAATCTCTTCAAATCCACACACTCTCATTCCGATTTTCTTTCATTTTGAAACTTCTAAGCCCTAATTTCGTACAGAAAACAAATCCTTTTCAAGAGAAAACATAATGGTGAGAACAAAGAAGCCCAATGTTGAGAAAGGAAAAGGAAAGGCTAAGGAAGGAGATGGAGACCCAATCCTCAATCAACCAAGAAGGATTCGCATTCCTCAAACACAATCTGGAGTTGACAGGTTTATCTCTATCAAATCTACTCATGAATTTGATGAATGGAACAAGAATAGTAGAAAAACAATTCCTGGATATAAGGTGGATGTTGATAAACTATCTAGTATGGATATGGTTTTGTCTTGTTTCCATGATATTGGATGGAGTAGTTTGTTGTTTATTAATGAAGATTTTTATCCCACCTTGGTATATGAATTCTATGCAAACCTAAAGGAAGAAAGAACTGAGATTGTTGGGGATGATAGGATACAATGGTATTCAACTAGAGTATCCCAAGTTGATATTGAATTGAGTGAAGACCTAATTAACAGAATTTGTGGGGTAAGTGATAGTGGGGCTAAGTATTATGCACCCTCAATGCATTGCTATGATCGTCAACTCTTTACATATGATAGATTTGAGCAAGCATTTACAAATGGAAGAGAGTTTAGATCTATAAAAGAGAGGGAAATCAAGAATTTGGATGCTAGAGGTAGAGTATTGCATCACATGGTAACTACTATGATTGTTCCTAACTTTGGACATAAATCATCAGTAGGTAATATGCATATGGTATTAATGTTAGCCCTGCATGAACAGAGGAAATTCAACTTTGGATATATAGCTTTAAGACACATGATTACTGCTAGAAAAACAGTAACCAAGGCATTCCCCTTTGGAAGGTTGCTAACAAAGATTTTTAAGCACTTTAAGATTAAACTTCCAGGAAGAGGACAAACCTTTAAAAGTGGAGAAATATACACTGATGAATCACTTAAGAGAATGCAGCTTATCCTTGATGATGATGGAGTATGGAAAACAAAAAGAGGTTCCTCTCCAAAAAGATTAGGAAGAAAGGAAAGGACAGAAAGTGTAGAGGAGGAAAAGGAGGAAGATGAAGATGAGGAAGATGAGGAAGAGACTCTTGCAAGAGAAATGAAGACAAAAAGAAAGCATGACACTTCAAGTGAGGGGGAGCAACCACCAACAAAAAGAAGAGTAGTTGAAGAAGAAACTGAAGTTGAGTCAAGTGGTGAAAGAATAACTAGAGGGGACACCATAATAGCCAAAGCATTACAAGAAGCCTTGAACAATCAAGTCAAGGAAATGGAGAAGATGTATAAGTTCTTTGAATCATTTGCTCCAATGATTCTAGGAAAATTAGATGGACTAGAGAGTAGAGTGAAACACATTGAGGAAATTCTAATAAGAAATACTCAAAATGGTGAAGGACCCTCTAGGCCTCAAGATAGAAATGAGGAAGATGATGATAAAGAGGAAGATAAGAAGGACAAAGACGATGACAAAGTGATGATGGGGATGATCAAGGAGGAGATGATGAGACAAATGGCGAGTAACAAGAAGAAGAAGAAGAACATGCACAACCACAAAAGGCAGGGAAGCCAAGTAGCTCAAGCTCGAAATTGTCTCACCATCACACATTTCATTCAGCCAAGGAAGAGTGAAGCACTTGGCCATCAAGAAAGGGATTAGCAGAGCCTCTTCATCAACATCACAAGACTAAGCATCTCTTCCATACTATTTACTCGCTTTTAAGTTATTTAAATTTTTAGTTATGCATCTAATGCTATAATCTTCTTCAAGATTTTTCATGCATCTTATGTAATAGATGAAGCTCAATGATGAAATCTCAGTGATGAGAGCTTCCTTTATGTGTTAAATTGTTAATCTCATTTTCATTGACCCCATCTTTGACTGATGACAAAAGGGGGAGAAGAAATGAGGATGACAAAATGTGTGAAAAAACTGCTCTATGGGATGAGATAATGAATTTTTCTGCATATGAATTTTTTTTTGTATGCATGTTTTCTGAGTCTTATGTCTCAATCCTATAGATGTTTTCTTTGTGTTTTCTGTAAATGAATAACTTGCTCTTGAATGTTTACTCTATGGAAACACTATGAAAACATTTGAATGCATAAATACATGAGCTATAACTTGTTGCCAAAAAGTATTCTATTGTTGTTCAAATTGATCTAAATCTGTTTTAATCTCTTCTATTATGTTTGAACAACCTTAGGCATTCATTATATTAAAGTTGTTACAGTCTGGACTTAAGATTTAAAAATTCGGATGCAAGATCAAAAAAATTCGGATGCATGTTCTGAAATTAGGATGCATGCACATTTTGCTGTCAAAAAGTACTCTATTGTTGGTCAAATTGATTCAAACTTGTTTTAATCTCTTCCACTAAGTTTGAACAACATTAGGAAAGCTTGTTTTCAAAAATTGAAGCTTTCATTTAACCTATTTTAAAATTCGAACTTGGTATGTCAAAATTCGGATGCATAGCATCTCAAGTCCAAACTTGTTGAAAAATGAGCACAATCTAAGGGGGAGCTTTGCTAAACTTTTACAACCTTTAAAACCTCTCTTAGAAGTTTTCTTAATGTCTAAAATGCTATATCTTCTATCCTAGTTGTTGGAAGGAAGGAGGCAAATGGAGGTTGGTTGGGTCATAGGCTCATATTGAACCTTTTGTATGTCAATGTGTTAAATTGGTTATTTTCTATCATTGACATTAATACTTCTATGTACTACATTGTTTTAATCTATAACATTTTGCATCAAAGTTTGTCATCATCAAAAAGGGGGAGATTGTTAGCCCTAAGGGCAAATTATGTAGTTTTGATTTAATGACAAATATTGATGAGGACTAAAATGTTTGATTATTGTGTGATAGGTTCTGTAAATTGAGAAGTTTGAAGTCTCATTGCTTTGAAGCAAAAGTTCAAGAACAACTTCATTTAAGCAAGTATTTGAAGTTTGAAGAATGTTGTTCTAAAGATGATCAAAAGGCATTGAAGACTTGAAGTGTAGAGTGCATTTAACTTTTAGGTAAATTTCTATGTAAACTCTACACTTGCATGTCTTGGTTATCATTGAATGCATAAGAGAGTATAAAAATAATCTTATGATCTTAAAAGGCTTTGAATGAATCTTTTTATGAGATATGTTTGTAAACTTCATATGTTCTTGTTTTTCAAACTTATATATGGTTAAATAAGTTTTCTATACATATCAAATATTTTTTAAACTCATTGAAGTTATATCTCAAATGATTTTACAAAGTTTGAAAATGCTTTCAAAAAATTCGGTCGTCCGAATTTTTGGCCTTCAGCATGGTCACTGTTCTACCAGAGAAATTCGGAAGAAGATTCGGACGCAGCAAAAAAATTCGGTCGTCCGAATTTTTGTTCTCAGCATGGTTACTATTCATCCGTAGAAATTCGGACGAAGATTCGGACGCTGACCAAGAAATTCGGGTCGTCCGAATTTTCTCAAACTAATCACACTAGCCGTTTTGTGAACGTTTTAACAGATTTTCAAATTCTATAAAAGCTAGAAACATGCAAATTTTTGTAACTCTTGAAATCTTAAAAACTCCAAGCATTCAAAAGCATTTAGCAAACATTTCTTAAGCTCTCTTATGTCTTGCACTACAAGAAAAATTAAATTTTGCGACGGTAAATTGCGACGGAAATTTGCGTCGCAAATATGCGACGGATTTGCGACAAAACAGCTACGGGAAAAATAAGTGGCTTAATTTGCGACGGATATTATTTTTAATTTAATTTTTAATTTCCGTCGCAAATCCGTCGCAGATCTGCGACGGAATTTATGCATGCATTTTTTAATTCCTATATTTTAAGTCCCAGTCAGAATCACTGCCGATCGGCGACGGATTTGCGACTGATATTATTTATCTATTTTTTATTCGTTTATTTAAATTCCGTCGCAAATCCGTCGCAAATCCGCGACGGATTTGCGACGGACTTAATGCACATATTTTTTTATTTCTATATTTAAATTCCGTCGCAAATGTGTCGCAAATCTGCGACGTATTTGCGACGGAATTTAAATATAGAAATAAAAAATATGTGCATTAAGTCCGTCAGAAATCCGTCAGCGATTTGCGACTGAATTTAAATAAACGAATAAAAAAATAGATAAATAATATCCGTCGCAAAACTGTCGCCGATCGGCGCGATCGGCGACTGACTTAAAATATAGGAATTAAAAAATGCATGCATAATTCGTCGCAAATCCGTCGCAGATCCGCGACTGATTTGCGACTGTAAATTAAAAAATTAAATTAAAAATAATATCCGTCAGCAAACCCGTCGCAGATCCGCGACGCGATTTGCGACGGAAATTAAAAATTAAATTAAAAAATAATATCCGTCGCAAATCCCTCGCAGATTTGCTACGGATTTGCCACGGATAAATTTTTGCGACGGATTTACAACAGATTTGCAACTGAATAATTTTTTTTTCCTTGTATTCTTTCATCTTTATTTGTTTTTGGTGAGTCATACTCTCATGGTGTTCATAAACGAAGTATTTAATTAAATATATAATAATATTTATATAAAAGACACGCATCTAATATATATCTTGTAATTTATTTTGATTTAACATATATATATACTATAATGACACATCATACCAAAAACACATAAATATATATTACATATATGTGTAATAAGAATAGTTAAAGTTTTAAGTATGACTAATTTATAATATATAATAATGTTTCACAACATATAGTATTGATGAAGTATATAAAGTCATTGATGAAGTATATAAATAAATATACTAGCATAATTTATATAATAACTAAAATGAGTATATGTCATAATTATTCATTGTTCACAAATTCCAACCATAATCTTAATGGAGCAATGGAAGAGAAAGAAAAGATTTTTAAAAACACATTAGAAATTAAATTTGGTCGCAAATCTGTCGTGAAAGTCGTTGCAAATTTGAGACGGATTTGCACTGGTCTTATTATCGTTAATAAATATAATAAGAAATAAATTCCGTCGCAAATCCGTCGCAAAATTGCTACGGATTTGCGACGGTATTTGAAAATTAATAACCCGCGAAGAGAGCCGCCAAATTGAAAATAATTACGTTGCAAAAATCGTCGATCTTTGCGACGATTTTTGCGACGCATTTTTTTGACCGTTTATTAAAAAAATAAATAAAAAAGTCAGTCGCAAACCGTCGCGAAATTGGCGACTGATTTGCAACCGCTTTTTACCGCTTTAAAAAAATAATAATAAATTAATCTAACATATTTTTTACTCGGGTGTAAAAAAAATTAAAAAGTCCCGTCACAAATCCGTCGCTAAATTGCGACGGATTTGCGACAATCCGCCGCAAAAAACTTCATTTTATCAACACTCAAAATTCGGCAAAGATTTCCCATTTCCCACTCAAAATTTGGCAAACATTTCCCATTTCCCACAACGATTGCCGCCTTCGCTAATCCGCATCGCTCTCCTCGCCGCCGCTTCGCCAGCCTGCCGTCGCTCTCGCCGCCAACCTCAACTCGGGCCGCTGCTCTCGCACGCCAGCCGCACAAGCGCCGGCAGCGTGTGCTGCAGCGAGCCTCGCCCAGCCTTTGGCCAGCCGCCGCCAGCGTCGCTCAGCTACTGCCAGCCTCGCCTGTTGCCGAGACAGCGTCGCCCGCAGCCCTCGCCAGCCTCGTCTGCCGCCTGGGCCGTCTGCCCGAGCCCCGCGTGCGCGCGCCTCCAGCCTCGTCGCCGCCCTGAGCCTCGCCCGGTCCGCCTAGCCAGCTCGCCCGCGTCTCGCCCAAGCAGCTCGCCCGGTCCGCCCAGCAGCCGCCCGCCGCCCGCGTCTGCCCAGGCTCGACCGAGGTAAGCCATTCTTTTTTTTTTTTAATTTTTTATACTTTTTTTAATTATTGATGAAGTATTATTGCAATTGGTATAAATTTTTTCCTTTTTTTGGCAAATTATCACCGATTTTTCCTTTTTTGTTTTAATTTAGAAGTTTTCTTATTTTATTGTTTTTTTTGTTCTCTTATATGATGTATTTGTTTGTACTTTTTTATACATTTATTATTTTTCTTGTAATTTTTGCATCTGTTCTTTCAACTTTGGTATTCTTTGGCTGATTTTTTAATTCTTTTAATTGAGCATGGCTTTAATGTTTTTAAATTTTATGAAGATATTTATACTATTTTTTGAGGCAAGGCGTTGTAGATTTTTGGATATATTTAGTTGGAATTAATTGTTGGGAGAACTAAATTTGGCTTTGGGGATTGATTGTGGTGGCCTTGTGCCCGGAAAACGTCCCATTTTACAGTTTGGAGATGCTGTCTAAATTTTTTTTCTTCCTTAACACTTGTCTAAGTTTTTCGACTCTATTTTAATAAGACATGCTGAATTCCTAAATTTTTTTTCGTGGAATTTGGAAAAATTTAATAGGCAAAAAAATTTTAAATGTCACATTATGCTTGCAATTGGGGTATAAATTTTTCCCCTTTTTTGGGCAAATTATCACCGGTTTTTCCTTTTTTGTTTTAATTTAGAAGTTTTCTTATTTTATTGTTTTTTTTGTTCTCTTGTATTATGTATTTGTTTGTACTTTTTTATACATTTATTATTTTTTCTTGTAATTTTTGCATCTGTTTCTTTCAACTTTGGTATTCTTTGGCCGATTTTTTTAATTCTTTTTAATTGAGCATGGCTTTAATGTTTTTAAATTTTATGAATATATTTATACTATTTTTTGAGGCTGGCAGCGTCGTGGATTTTTGGATATATTTAGTTGGAATTAATTGTTGGGAGAACTAAATTTGGCTTTGGGGATTGATTGTGGTGGCTTTGTGCTCGGAAAACGTCCCATTTTACGGTGGAATGCTTTGCCTGAATTTTATAGCAGCATCTTGTTTGTCGAACAGGGCACACTTCGTGGTTGAGATGTCCCTCGCGCAAGTGTAAGAATAAGGTGCACCTTTCTCGGATGAAGTGCGAGTGCACTTGTATAGATTTGGATTTTTTTCGCACGATTATCACCGTTGGACCAGATCCACGGTGAGAGTCTCACTCCGTTGCATCTACGAGTCGCTTCTACAAAGTGGGACTCGGGCATGAGGATAGCACGCATTCTCGATAGCCCCGAGTGGCGACGAGTAAGTTCCTATTTACTTTTATGGGATTGTATTCAAATTTTTTTGAAAGGATAACTAACTATTCATCGCAGTAATGGAACAGCTTTTTTTCCCCAAAGCGGAGGGACGATCCATTCGATATCGGATACGTTTCACGGGCATTTCACCGGATCAGTTTCCTAATTTTGAGGCGGTCCCATTAGAGCTTTCGGGACATGTGGTTCCGAGATGTGGAGTGTAAGTAACAAATAATAAAATATATATCCACATTAATATATAAATCTATATATTCTCTATATATTTAATTTTTTTTAAATAACTTCATGAACACGTTATCGATGGCTTCCAGAGCATGCTCGATCGACATCGACGAATTTGGGATGACAAATGCACTCGTCGCTCTATCGGATCGACTCTCAAAGGCTCAGTGTAAAGGGGAAATGTCCACCGTGAATATCTCCCGACATTTGGAGCCAACTCGGCGAGACCACCTGGAGCACGGAACAATTCGGGCGTGCTGAGCCACTGCTGCTAAAGCGAACAGAGCAGCCACGCACTGGGACCGACTCACACTGGGAGGATGCATTTCCTTCAACGAGCACGAGCGTCGGATGGTAATGATTATTTTTTTCTTGTTATTTAATTATAGTATAATTACTAATTATTTATATTAATATATTTTTAGCGTAAGGGAGCGCGGAGATGACTTCCACTTCACCGATATGTACGAGGCGACACACAAATATAAGAGTGGCCCAAAAAGGGGCACGTTTGTCAGTGAGAAATCACAACATACGTTGGTAAGTTTACATATTATATTACTCCGTATTTTATATTAATTGTTTTATTATTAGAATCCGTTATAAATTTTACGATGTATACAATTTGCGGGGATAGCGTCAACGCTTTTGAAGAGCGCTATTCGCAGGTGGAGTCCCGAGATTTCGGTGACTTCTCAAACGAACCACCCGGATGAGAAGTCCCTATTTATGGAGGTTACTGGTGGTGCTTCGAAGAATCGGATTTTTGGATTGGGTTCCGAGGCAGTTCACATGCGACGGAGGTTATGTCAGTCCACGTCACCCACTGTTTCGACAGCTTGCTCGATTACATCGCATCCGAGTACGCATCTCTTCACGATCGACTCGCAGAGAGAGGTCGATGCGCGGTTATTTTCAGCAACGCTTTGCTAGTTTGGACCAGTATTTGCGAGTTATGTCTGAGGCATTACATCTGCCTCCGCCGCCTTCTCCGCCTCCACCTCCTTTTCCGATACCAGATTCTGAAGAGCAGACAGACGAGGCTGGTGAGGATTACACGATCGATCCGCCTGACGACCATCCTCCAACGACTGGCCCTCCAGATCCACCTCCGCCTCCTCCACCGTCTGCAGCACCGCCTTCTATACTTACATAGATTTTGTTTCATTTTTTTCATTGTTATACACATACAATATTGACATTTAACGGATTCATTATATTTATTTTAATTTAATATTTTATTTTTAATTATTTTATTGATTATGCTTATTTTTTAAGAATAATTATTTAAAAATTATTAAAAATTATCGATTAAAAATTTTAAAATATTTAATTTAAAATTAAATTAGAAATTAAATAATAAAATATTTAATTTAAAATTAAATAATAAATAATAAATTAAATAATAAACTTGCGACAGAATATTTCCGTCGCAAATTTGCGACGGAAATATTCCGTCGCAATTCTGTGACGGATATATCCGTCGCAAATTTGCGACGGCAATATCCGTCGCAAATCTGCGAGCGAAATATTTCGTCGCAAATTTGCGACGGATATTATTCCTCGCAATTCAGCGACGCAATAAGGCGTCGCAAATTTGCGACGGATAATAGCCGTCGCAAATCTGCGACGGAATATTATCCGTCACAGAATTGCGACGGATATTTCCGTCGCAAATTTGCGACGGAAATGGTGTCTGTCGCAAATTTGTGACCGAAATGGTGTCCGTCGCAAATTTGCGACTTCTATTTTTGCGACGAACTATTTCGTCGCAAATCCGTCGCAATCTATAATTTGCTACGGATTTGCGACGGAATAGTCCGTCGCAAAAATGAAAAATTCTTGTAGTGTTGTGCATTCAATTGATCAATCCAAAGACATCAAAGTGTGAAGGTGCAAATTTGTGTAATATCTACCATCAAGTGGTAACCTCTACACACTCTTCTTTACTTATTCAATTGTGTTGATCTACTAGCTCTAGCAAGGTTATCTTGATAACATAAAACCCTTTAGATAAGGGTGATCCTTGAAATTGTGATTCAAGGTTGTTTGAGATATAAAACCATTGTGTGTGGTGAGCCTTGTATTGTAAACATTACTAGAAGAGGTTGTGAGTGTAAAACCATAGTTTGGTGAACCTCTCTTGTAACTTGTAAACCTGAGCAATTAGTAGATTTGTTGAAATCTTTAAGTGTGAAGCTTAAGGTAGTGGATGTAGATCTTGAGGATCGAACCACTATAAATTGTTTGAGTTCTTTGCTATTGCTTTCATTATTGCCTTGCTATCAATTATCTATAATTAGCTTATATAACTTGTTCTTAGTCTAAACGCATAAAAGGTGTAAGTTTGCGAAAATTAGCCAAATACCTAATTCACCCCCCCCCCCCTCTCTTAGGTATTTCAGGTAGAATATAAGAATTTGATAGACAAGAATATTGCTATTTTTTGGAGAACACTTGTGCAGGAACAATTGTTCACCCACGTCCCTTTTATTAGTTTGTACTTGGTAAGTATTTTAAATGCAATCGGTAAGTAATTGTTGTCGATTTATACTTGTGCACTGTGAAATTGTTAGTGTATGATCACTAGAAGAAAAAATAGTGGTTAACAATATCCGCCTAATAATTGTACAAACATTAAGAATCAAGTCACGAACAATTGTTCTAGAAAAATTTGTAAAAGACATAGATCATCGTTTTTTTCTGAATGAAGCATCTGAATGTTTTCTTGATCAAAAAATTTACAAGAGAAAATAAATGCTCTTTACAAGTAATAATTGTTCAGTACAATAATTTTTTAGGAAAAACAGAACAATTGTTCAAAGCATAGAATTTACCGTAACAATTAATGCCATCCAACCGAACAATTGTTCACACCCAACACATACTTGACACAACCTAGAAGAACAATTGTTCACTACCAACACAATCTATAAAAACAATTGTTCAGGAGTAACAGTTGTTACAACTTAAACATTCAACTGAATAACTTCGAAAACATAACAACACAACTGTTCACACTAAACTACAAAATTACTCACACTGAAGCATTGACCAGAAAACTTTTTCACTAGAAATAAATACTTGACAAATACACTAGACTAACAACGGAACAATTGTTCAAACTCCAGAAAATAATTGTTCAAGCCACAACAAAAGGTGCATGTTTCCTGGCCATCTTCCAGTGTTCTTCTTGCCTTTTAGGCATATCTATTGTAGAATTCACGGGCGTCCTCCCAAGTTGTAAACTCCATCTTTTTCATTTCTTCCAAGTTTTCTACACCATCATAAAAATCTTAAGCCACTGATTAAAAATATTTTGGTAGTTCACCAATATATTACCAATCATTCTCCAGCGCATCTTTCTTTCTTTGGAGGGTCATTTTTCTTACCTTTCTCTTTACCTATCTGTTGACACATGCCTGCAATAGAGGAGGAATGCAGGCGTACAACGAAGGAGACAGTGCAAAAAAAGAAAAGAAATAGACGAAAAATAAGAAAAATTATAGCAACAACATTACCTCAGCTGTGGGTGCTATTGTACTAGCCATTGGAGAAGCTTGTCGCGAGAAACGCAAGAGAAAAAGAATGACAGAAGAGAGAACAAGGAAGACAGAAGCAAAGAAAGAGAAAGGAGAACGATAGAAAAGTAAACAAAGAAGAGATAGCAATTTCTTCTTCTTCCCAAAACTAAGTTTGATTGCTGATATTTTTACAACTTTACAGTACGACAAGACCGGTTGGGACATACTTTTTGAAATTTGAAAAATTTTAAATTTTTTAATTTTATTTGCCTTTTTTTTTCCTGATCTTCTCTAGCCGTTGGATCAAAGGTAATAAGATCCAACGGCTAAAAGTCGGTCCTGCACGTCCTGCATAAAGTGAGTGCATGACCGAAACGTGACTGACTGCCAACCGTTCACCATCCTTCTAGATGAATCAAAAGTCAGCATCAACATTTATGTAAATTCAAATTTTAAAACAAAAATATATTTCAAATAAAATATATATTTTAAAATAAAAAAATATAAATTATTGTTATTTAATTCTTAAAGAAATCTATTCAGTCTAATTAACGCAGGGGCCAAGTCTAATTAATGATCAGACCAAGTGGCTCTTATAGAAGTATATAAGAAAACAAATGCAGAGACAGCTATACAATTGACCCCGCATTAATATTGCCTGAATTAATCAGAATTATTTCCCCAAGTTGAGCATCCGCCTAGAATACTAGTTTTCCCATTTTCAATCACTCTCTTCTGCTGCATCTGCTTCTTCCATAAATGTCTTTGCCCTCCTTGCCTTTGATGGTCGCCTTTAACCATGGCTTCTTGGTCGATTAACCGTCGCGTTGACATTTTTGTTAAAATAATATTATATTTAATAATTTAATAAATCGTGCATTTCTAAATATACAGTAAAATATTGGTCAAAGAAGTAAAATACACATATATAAAGAGTGAAAAAAAAAATTCATATTATCATGCCGACCAAGGAAACATCTTGTCCTCATCTTTCGTGGAAAATACATATATTAATGATCAGATTCTGTTAATATTACTACAGATTATTCTCTGATCGTTATTGTCCAATCTAATTGTCCTTCTCTGACCTATGGACGCCAAAGTCATCTTAGAGTGAGTTCGTAGCTTCTATGGGATAATAATTTTATTAAGAATAGTAATAGTACAATTATTGAAAATAGAACAGTATAATTATTTTATTATAAATTTAAATATTTTAATATTACAATTTAAAATATTATGTACGATTTAAAATGTATGTAATATAATTAATTAAAATTTCTAATTTATAGAAATTTGATTCATTAGAATATTTTTAAAATACCCTATGATATGTATATACATAACTACTAACAAATAAGTAATTCACAAATAAATTTTAAAAGGCACTACATTTAATTGTTGGAAGATTAGGTGCCCATAAATTGACTCATAGAGTAATATAAAAATTTTAAAAAGACAAGACAACTATAAGAGAAATATAGTAATATAAGAATGCGTAAAAATTGGAGAGAAATTTGAAAAAAAAAAAGAATTCTGAGTAGCAAAATTGCCTAAAAGGATATCGCGTTGGACAACTCATATTTTGTTCAATGTAATGACAACAAAATTTTATTATGAATCGAATTTTGACTGTTTGAGACTTTAAAAAAAAAAAAAGCAAAGCAATAACGGATAATAATAAGATTTGCCTTTGGAGAGTTACAAGTTGCTTGGTTAGAAACGGGGGTCTCCTTTTCTTTTGCATCCTCTCTTTCGGTTGAAGACATGCAACAAGATGCAGAAGAAGGCCTTATTCCTATAGAAATATTAGGTGCTCCAATTTGAGGGGTGGGGTGGGGGGCTCAAATCATTTTTATTTTGTGAACTTTTTTGTGAATGAAATGTTATACGAAATGAGTGGGAATTGTTAAGCGTAAAATAAATTTATTAATAAATGATAATTTTTAATAATGTTTATTTTTATTTTTTAATAAATTCTAGCATGGTGGCTCCTGCCAACTATAAGGGCATCCTTAGGTTTAATTTATTTTGCTAAATTTTTTGTGATTAAGACATTCGATGAAGGTCGAAACTCTTATGGATTTAATTTATTTCAATTAAAGATTGTTTCTTTAATCTTGATTTTGATTAATTGTTATTAATGTTCTTAATACTTGTAATTTTTTTGGCCAATTTTTGCATGCCTTTAAAATTATTATAGTGGTTGAGAAGTACTAGTTTAAATTGGATTATGGTAATAATAACACATTATAAAATTGACTAGAGATAGATTCAGTTTCTTTATGTGATTTCTAGTGAGTAGGAAACAAAAGGCAATGAATTCTATATAGGTGTTTGTGACTTTGATAATTAAAATTACGTAGAGATACGATTGGTTTATTAATTAAAAGTTAGGAGCTTTTTACCAAGAGATTGAGTTTAGCTTATAATTGAAAATTCTATAATTAATCAAGTTGAGAATTAATTTAAAAAAATTAATTATTTGTCATAAGAGGAGTAAGTTGGATTTGAAGTGTCCTAGTCTATTCATTGTCATTAATTTTTAATTAATATAATTATTAAATTTTGTGTTTATTATTATTGTTAGCTATTTTTATTAGTAATTAAATTTTAAATAAAATCACACTTATTTTGATTTAAGTTGGGTTATAAGTAAAAAGAATTTTTTAGTTATGTAACAATCCTCGTTGGGACAACTTGTATTTATTACTTTATTATTTGGTTGATATTTGTGCACTTGTAAATTTTATATTATTATACTATATTTTATTAATAGAAATAAGAGATTAAGTTATATGAATAGATAAAATATTTATAGTAATACATAAAATATTACATTTCTAAATAAATAAAATATGATAAAAATAATAAAAATAAATACACTATAATATTTAATATAGTGTCTTATTCTAAATTCTTAGTATCGTTAGTAATGAATACAGTTAGTAATGAATAAAGTCACCAATGTGTGTGTTTTCTTTAAATGACAAAACTGTAAGAAGTTGGTCTTGATTAAAAGACCTTAATGTGTCCCACATATTATAAGTAGTTATCATATTTTTCTCCTATCTAAGTAAATCAGGTAAATATTAATAAATACATGATTGGTTATGATTTTGGAATATAATCCGGATGTTTCCTTGATGGAAGGAAACTCTAATTGGTATCCATCATATGAGGGTCCCTAGCCTAGCCTATATAAAGCCTGTGTAACACCATCAGTTTAAGGGGGTTTTTTTAAACGTTGATAGGCATAGGCTAGAAGACTCCCATACAAAACAACACAGAAACGGAGGAATCAAGGCGGGACAAATCAAGGTATTATCTTTACGCAATTATTTGAACAATATTGGCTAAAGGTACGCATTTTAATTTTTTCCGCTGTGAGACATGTTCTGGTTAATGTCTATATTAAATTTCTTTCATGTGGTATCAGAGCCTTCTTTAGCCATATTGTTTGGTATATATATTTTTATATATAGAAGTTGCAAAAACCTTGAGCTTTTGTCTTTTTTGCGTTTTTACTTATTTTGCTATGAATTTACCAAATCCAAAATTAGTTTATTTTGGTTTTGTATGGAGTTATAAAAGGCTTTTGTTTTGCCTTATTTTATTCGGTTTTCGTGAATTCTGCCACGAAGGCAATGCTTTTTGCAGATCAATTGGGAATTTTGATTTCAAATATGCAGAAGCTAATGAATTGAAAAAGTTACGGTTTTTCCCTTGACTTGACAGTATGTACTTTCGAATTCAATAGTGGGGAAGATTGATGTAATGTCAATTTTGTTCTTGTCTATTTTTTTCCCACATAGAGGAATGTTTCATATACTGCTAATTTTGCACTCAAATCTATTGCATTGAGAATTTGCATGTTGATAAAATATGATCTTTATCAATATGGATGGCTTCAATTTTTATAAATTTATGGTAAGGATATTTTATTCCTTCCATTAAAGCCTTAAACTTTTAGGGCATCAAGATATTTTTTTTTAAATAGTGCCTCTATAAAGTCTCTTTGAACTTGGGACGTTGATTTATTTTATTTTAATTCAATGACATTTTTCATTATATTTTTTGGATTCTATTTTTAAAAAAATGTCATGGAATTATATATGGTATGATGATTAAATCTCATGTCCCTATGTATTTTTGTGTAAATCAACATTCAGTTAAGTTGATTTTTTAAATAATTATTTATGATGTCATAAAAAAAATATTTATATTTGTGTCAATTGTTTAAGAGTAGCCAAAGCATCTTAAATACTTGACACATAAAGATTTTAGTCACATAAAGTTTTGGTGACTAAATAATGACATCTATAAGGTAACAACTAATTTTAGAGGCATATTTATTACATTATGTGTACATACAAAAATATTATCAACATAATGATAGTTGATATTTTGGAGGTGTTTATCAGATATACAATTACGTTATGTATTTGGAAGTTGCCACAGCATCCCAAGTATTTTAAAATACTAAGGATTATTAATTACATTAAGTTTTGTAATTAGTAATTATCAAAATAAATGTTTATTATTCACCTCATTTATTGTATGTATGTACACTATTTTTGTTTTGTCAACATTAAGTTAAGTTGACAAATTTAAGAATATTCTTGAATGTCATCGTGAAATTTTATTTTATTTTATATCATGTGCTTAAGAGTAGCCAAAGCATCTTAAGCATTTGATACATAAAGATAAATTCAATCTCATAAAGTTAAGAGGTTGAATGATGACATTTAGAATAATAAAAATTAATTCATTGAAATAACAACTCGGCCCCACAGGGAGGTTATTATTTTGATGAGATTAATTGAAATAAGACTATAAACTAGACATTTAGAAAATTATCCTATACCCACAAGTATGGATGATTTGTCTTACTAGTTTAGTTTATTAGTCTTATTATAAAGTATTTTAGTAAATTCTACTATGGTTGGTGGTTTTGACCATCAAATGAAAGAATTTACTTTTGAATTGGCATTAGTTGATTCATTAGCTGATGGTTTGAAATTCATAGCATTAATGTGTCTTTATCCTTGGTTATTATATTTTTTCTTTGATTATGAATTGGGAAAATTTCTTATTTTACAATTTCAATGTTATTTTGTGACATCCTTTGCAATGAAAATTTTGGGCATGCACAATATAGTAGGAGTGTGCAAAAGTAAAGGACAATGTTAGATTATATGTTCCATTTAATTTTATGTTTTGAGTCATATATTGATATTTCTTTTTGGTCTCTTTTCTTGTGTGCTCATAATTGCATACATGTTTGTACACACATAAAGATGAATGGTCAATTATAGAATCTTTGACCATGTGTGTTAGGAGAAAAAGAGACAATATAAGACACATACAAAAGTATTATTCAGTGTCTTATGATAAAAAAGAAAATATTTATAAATGGGTAAAGTATTCCAATTAAAAAATACCAATATGGTTTAATGGTATTTCATACTGAACAATTTTGGAATGCTATAAAGAAACTTACCTTCATTTGTTGAATGACTCATAAGGAAATCATCTCATTTTGTAGTCCATTTTATGGAATTTGATAACATAAAAAAGTCATTTTGTAATTCATTCGCCAATTTTGTGCAGGATTTTAAGAAAATAAATTTTTTTAAAGCATCCATATAAGATGTATTTGGATGAGTGGGAGTTTAGAATCAATGTTAAAATATTATTTTTGAAAAATATATTCTATGAGCTACTATTTTTTTTTGAAATTTTATTTCAAAGTTAAATTGCTTAACTCTGTTTTCAATTTTTGAAATTTGAAAATATTTTTTCAAATTTTTAAATCAAACTCTCTCATCCATTAGTTTTAATCCTGCATAATAATGTAATTGGCATAAAGTATTATGTTATCATTTAGAGCTCATCTATTTTTGACATATTTATATAGGAGGTTGTAAAATATCTCCATAAAGATTACTAAATGAGAAAAGAAATCCTTAAAGTTCAGGATTTCTTCAATCCTTTAGTAATTATTGGGATTGCATAAAGTAAGGCAAGACTATCAAGATTATTAAAAATGTCAAATGAGTTCGAATTCCATGAAATCATAAGTATTTTTTAAATGCTTTTATTTCTTTTGTGAATAGTGAGAGATATCTTATCTCATTTATTGATAATTATTCACAATAAGGCATTTCTTATCCTTATTTGATAAAACCGAAGTACTTGATGCTTCGTAAGATTTGAAAATAAGGAGAAATGAAGAAATAAAAGATGAAAAGGAACAATTCTTGATATTCTGTTTATTTTCACCATAAAGTATCGTCATGAGATTAGAAAATGGAACTATAATTGTTAATTGTGGGAACAAACGTAGTGTAATTTAAGTTACATTTACCTTTGGAAAAAGTTTTAGAACCACTTTTTGTGTATAAGATGAGGGTTTCTTTTGAGTTTTCTTTACAAGAATGTTTGGAAACCACATCTCTAATGACTACACATATGAAAGTTTCCAATTGAGGTAAGGAATTTAAAACCCTTAACCGATGAAATTGGATAAGGATAATAAGTGGTTATTATTTGATATTATTTTTTAACTCTAAAGGGTTTAAATTTATTGTCCTTTTATACTCTCCATTTAGTTTTTCAAACTCAAAATGAGGATTTCTTTGAAAAACCACATAAAGAGCACTCTTTTCATTTATTCCATTGATTAAAGTTTTTTTTTAAAAAAGAAAACAATGGGAGTTATAGGTTCTTTATGAATTTAGAGTTTTAATCACTTCTACTCATCGTATACCTTTAATATTCTAACTTTTTTGTTAGAATAAAACTGGTTCAATTATATTTTTTCATAAGTTATGAATAATTTAGACTCATATTTTGGTTTGATGCCATAAAGCATTGCTTTGTTTGAGATTAGATTTCAAGTCTAAATCTTGTTCAAATTACTAGAGTTAACCTCTATTAGTGCATACTAATATAGGTCATTATGTTGTTATCTAGTAATGTTGAGTAGTAAAGTTAGACTTATTTCTCAAATTTTTTATTTAAAGGGCATCAAATATCATGAAAACTTACTTTAAGTTTTTAATGAAGGATTCTATTAGAGTATTCATGACATTGTAACTCATTTTCATATAGAGTTACTTTTTAATGGATATGAAATATGATTTGACATGCATCATATATAATGGAGAGGTATACATGTGCATGTATAAAGTTTTTCATATATTTTGATACTTCATTTTGCAAGATAAGGAAAATCTCTAAATGTTCGAAATTATTTTCCTCAATGGTATATCTAAAGTTATGATGTTGTTTCTTCATTTCATTTTGAAGTGCATTGTTTATTTATATACCTCAAGGTCGGTGGGAGTAAATAAAGTTTATTACTCTCATATGTTGATATTTATTTTGTAAAATTTGGCAAAAAGGATGTATGTGACTTTTGAGTAATTTTATATTTTGAATACCAATATAAGGTGGTTTTAAGTATAATCTCTTGTATTATTTGCATAGAGATTAATGAAGGATTTTAAAGAACATTTTATCAATGTTCTTGTGACCGAAATTATAGTATTCTTATTAAGTTATATAAAATACTGCTTATTATTTAAGCTTGTCACATTTAAGATGATTATCTATTTGTTACAATACATTGAAATAAAGGAAAATCCAAGGATGCTATGATGGTATCACGGGCATATAATTTGGCATATTGTTTGTCGATTTTGCTATTAGCTAAATTTATGTTATTCAACTATATTGTTCATTTTGAACAATTTATTTTTGATAGTTGAATAAAGCAACTCGATATAAAGTTCTTTATCAGTTTGCAAAGAAATGGCTATTGAAGTATACGATTATAGAGTTGAAATTTTTAAGTTGCTTAAGTGATTTGTTATTCAACTCTAGTTACTCAATTAACACATAAAGGTATTGCAATAATGACATTATTTGTCTAGACATTTGAGTAATTTTACTCACATGTTTGTGCACATAAAGTTAATGTATCCATTTGTGATCCATATTGGATCCATAAGGTTGGACCCCGAATGACTTATATTAAGTTCATTCATAAAGTTTAAGAGCTTGATTAGAAGATGTTTTACATTGTAATACATGGAATGGAGTGTTCAATAGAAGAACATAACCAGCTATGCATTCTTGTATTATATTTTTACGATTAAGATACTGATTACATAACCATATTACAAATAGAGTGATGTACGATTTCTTGCCATACTTTGAGTTTTTTCAATCACTCATAAAGACATTTACCCTGATTATAACATGTGAGCCAAGTGTGAGAATGTAGAAGTTGAGTCTGATTAAAAGACCTTAATGTAGCCCTACATATTATAAGTAGTTATTATATTTTTCTCCTATCTAAGTAAATCGAGTAAATATTAATAAATACATGATTGGTTATGATTTTGGAATATAATCCGAATGTTTCTTGATGGAAGAAACTCTAATTGGTATCCCAATCATATGAGGGGTCACTAGCTTTACTTTATATAAAGCGCATGTAACACCATCAGTTTAAGGGGTTTTTAACGTTGATAGACGTAAGGGCTGAAAGACTCCCATACAAAACAACACAAAAACGGAGGAATCAAGGCGGGACAAATCAAGGTATTATCTTTACGCAATTACTTGAACAATATTAGCTAAAGGTACGCATTTTAATTTTTTCTACTGTTAGATATGTTCTGGTTAATGTCTATATTAAATTTCTTTAAAAAACAAGTCACGGATGTTGTTTCTTCATACTATTATATAATCAAAACATTATCCGAATCAAATCTTCACATCGCTCTAATCAACGAAATAAATTTTAGCCTAATAAAGCGAGACGTGAAAATCATAAGAATCTTAAAATGATGGAGAAAAAAAGTTAAAAAGCCTACCCCCACAGCACCGACGATCCCAATCTTCCAGTTCACCATTGTGTTGGCCACTTTAAAAAGTGCCAAAAAAAAGTCTCGATGTGCCAAAGAAATCTTGGTCTGATCATTCACTATCAAAAAAAGAAAAATTGTATTATTACCATTCTCATGATATAAAATCTTTTATACATAGACACTGACAAATAAGTAATTCGCACGTGAACTCTTAGAGAAGATCGGCATCTAATTGTTGGAAGATTAGGGGCCCATAAATTGACTCCATACCATAGACGATTAACCTGTGAATGGGAAAGGTCGTCAGCGGACAAAATTACCGTTCCCACCAATAATTATTGTCAATTCTACGTAGCAAAATTGCCCGAAAGGATATCGCGTTTATATTTATCACAAAAAATTTTACTAGGAATCGAGTTTATATTTTTTGATTTTTCACGATGGGTTGAACACTCCGTGGTGAAGGAAAAAGAGTTGCCTTTGGAAAGACTGGTTAGAAACGGGGTCTCTTTTTCTTTTGTATCCTCTCTTTCGGTTGAAGACGTGCAACAAGATGCAGAAGAAGGCCTTATTCCTATAGAAATATCACGTGCTCCAATAAAATATAAATAGTTACTTTTTAAAATAATCATTAAATTAAAAAAATCGATCAAATAATTAGAAAATAATTCTCGTAAAAAGTAATATGTAAGGCTGATTAAAAGTCGAGGATTGATGAAGACCATATCTAAAATGATTGAACAAAATAAAGAGTATGCTTGGATAAAGTTTCGCACGAAACTTAATATAATTTTTTATTTTAAATTTTATTTTTTTCTCACAAAAAATTCTCTTTCCCAAAATTCAAGATAAAAAATTTTAAAACAAAAACTAAATAATTATCACGCCAACCAAGGAAAGGTCTTGTCCTCATCTTTCATGGAAAATACATATATGAAGGACTGCCAACCGTTCACCGTCCTTCTAAATGAATCAAAAGTCAGCATCAATATTTATGTAAATTCAAATTTTAAAATAAAAATATATTTAAAATAAAATATATATTTTAAAATAAAAAATATAAATTATTGTTATTTAATTCTTAAAGAAATCTATGCAGTCTAATTAACGCAGGGGCCAAGTCTCATCACTTGTTTTTTATCGTGCTCATGAAAAGATTTACGTGATCTGATCAATAAAGTGTAGTGGCATTTTTAATATTTAATGATGGGGCAAGATTTTTTGGCACAACGTGTCTGTATAGCAACAGGTATTTGCAGTCCCCAACTCACTTTTGCTTTTACATTTTTTTTCTTTTTTCTTTTTTCGCTAAGAATTTGCACCCCACATTGATAAAGGACAATAAATGGAGAAATGCAAATAGAGCGTACATTATTTAAAGTAAATTTAATAATTAAATTGAATTAAATTTGAATTTATTTTATTTTTTAATTTAAATATTAAAATTTTGATTTTTTATTTTTAATTAAAATTCAATTTAATTTTTAATTTAGGGTGTGATCGGATAGAGTTTGATTTTGAGATTTTATATTTTGAGTTTCGAAAGAGAGAAATTTTTATGAAAAAAAAGTAAGATGTGAGATGAAAAATTTGTATTGAGTTTTGTGTAGAATTCAATCTAAGTAAAACCTTAGACCAAGCAGGGTAAGATCATGATAAGTAGATACAGGTCCTTATCAGTGTGGGTGCAAAATGTCCCATTCTATGGTTAATCATTCTGATTCGATGCTGAAGCCTTTTTTATCAGTACATATAGATAACTATTTTTACTATTTAATTGGTTACTATTTATTATTTTTTGATCTAACGTTTATGACGTATGAAATGTATTTTGGGTTATCAAAATTAAGAAAAAAAGATAAAAGTTTGAAATGATTTGAAAATTTTTAAAAATCATCATTATTTTCTAACACCCACTTTCTTCAACCACTTATACTAAATTCTCTATCTTTTTTCTATATTTCTCTCTTATTTATGTCTTCTGTCTTCTCTCTGCTACTGCTCTGAAAGTCTTCAAATATTAAAGAACAAAACGATTCATTCTTTTCAAGATCTTCATTTTGTGTTAAACAATTTCGACGAACCTTCAAGTTTTTTTCGAGATCCAAACTCTTTTTTTATTTACTAATAGCTAAAATGAAGTTAGATATTATGAGTTTTTGTTAGACTATTTGGTGCTCCTACGCTATAGACATCTTCACTAAAAAAGATTTATGATCTACTTGTGGAGGCAAAGAAAGCGATGTATTGATTTTCTTGGCTTGAAGAATGATTTCGACAGTTGAATATTCATATGACTTCAAATTGGCTTCTACGCTATATAAAGTGAATATGTCGATTTTTTCAGCTTGAAGAATGATTTCGGTAGTGGAATACACTTATTACTTCAAAGAACGATTTTAATGGTGAAGAATTTTAATATTGGATCTTTTTTTCCCTAACTTTAAAACGATATGCTTTGAATTGATATTTACATGAAACTGAATACATCTGATTTGCTTAAGAGTGAATAATTATTCATGTAAGATTGAATAATTATTCTTCGTTAAGTGAATACACATCAAGAAAATTATCAAGAAAATTATTCATAGAAAATACATATATTAATGATCAGACCACGAGGATCTGTTAATATTATTTGTAGAATTAATAATTCCACATATTATATTAAAAAAAAGCCCAAGGACTCTGTATTATTATTTAAAAATAAAATATTTTAAATTTAAACTCTATACAAACATATCAAAATCTAAATTATATCTCACACACTCAATATTTTTTTTTTTAAAAAGAAAAAAGTCTAAGATAACTCTAAAAAGAGTTACATGGAAGTCACATGTTTGATTTCTATTAGTTACTAATAGAACATTTGGCCTGAAGGTCATAAATTGTTTATTTCAACAAATTGAAGAGGATATCTAATTGTCTTCCATCATTACATTTTATGATAAAAGGAAGAAAGAGTTCGTCTAAGTACTGCACATTATAGGCAACAAACAAGATAACACATCCGAAATTGTCCAAGTAGTGCACATTATAACTTGTGCAAAATTAGGTCAGCACCATGCTGAGGAAGAACTGTGAATGTCGCGTGTGGAGCATGAGAATATGATGGGGAAAGTTCAGAAGAGAAATTCTGCAGAATCATGGCCATGGCAACTTTTGCTTGTATCATGGCCACGTAGAATAGCACTTTAATGCCTTCTTTGAGCGACAATCACAGAAAGGACGGGTGGAGAGAGAAAGGGAAGAGGACGTGGGCTCTC
This sequence comes from Rauvolfia tetraphylla, assembly GCA_030512225.1. Lineage (NCBI taxonomy): Eukaryota > Viridiplantae > Streptophyta > Magnoliopsida > Gentianales > Apocynaceae > Rauvolfia > Rauvolfia tetraphylla. Next base: position 184,833 of record JAJQKT010000022.1, read on the forward strand.
CTCGAAAAGTCTGAACCTGCTGCTGCCATAAAGGACTGCCCACCGTTCACCATCCTTCTAGATGCATCAAAAGTCAGCATCAACATTTATGTAAATTCAAATTTTAAAACAAAAATATATTTAAAATAAAATATATTTTTTAAAACAAAAATATAAATTATTATTATTTAATTGTACAAAAGCCTACTTCCTGTAGAACAATACTTTTATCAAGAATAATAATTGATCATACCACGTGATTCTTTCATAAGCATATAAAAAAATAAATATGAGATAACTATGTAGTTGGTCCCTGAATTAAAAAATAAATAAGAGACAGCTGGTTCCTGCATTAAAAAACAAATGAGAGACACCTATGTAGTTGGCCCCTGCATTAAAAAACAAATAAGAAACAGCTATGTAGTTGGTCCCTGCATTAATATTCTCTGAATTCATCAGAATTATTTTTCTATTTTGGACATCTGCTTAAAATACTCCATTTATTTATAAATTTAAAGTTTTTTGTTTCTTTCCGTACCTCCCTTCACGTATACTTAAATATGATTTGATTTTAAAATTAAACTTAAAATATATTTATAATTTTTTTTATTCTAATTTTTTTTTTGGTAAAATTAATTTTTGACCATTTCGATTAAATAAAAATCTTTTTCTTAATGGTGTTTATAGTTTTAGAAACGAATTATTGATCTTAGAACATTGAGGGTAATTATCGAAAATGCTGATAGGACAATATCTTGTTTATAATTTTTTTATAAATTTTTAAAAAATCGAACTAAAAATTGAATGTTCATATCAACCAAATAATCTAATGAACACAGTAGAAAATAACACCTCCACATATTATTGATCAGATATAAGAAAACAAATACAGAGACAACTATACAATTGGCCCCGCATTAATATTGCCTGAATTAATCAAAATTATTTCCCCAAGTTGAGCATCCGTCTAGAATACTAGTTTTCCCATTTTCAATAACTCTCTTCTGCTGCATCTGCTTCTTCCATAAATGTCTTTGCCCGCCTTGCCTTTGATGGTCGCCTTTAACCATCTCTTCTTGGTCAATTAACCGGACATTTATATTAAAATAATATTATATTTAATAAATTAATAAATCGTACATTTCTGAATATACAAATTATATTAGAAAAAATTGAGTAAAATATTGGTCAAAGAAGTAAAATACACATATATAAAGAGTGGAAAAAATTTTCATTTATCGGTGAACTTATAAAATTAGATGGAAATAAATGTCGATCTACGTAAATAATTTTTAATGTTCTGCAGTGAATATTAAGCGTACTTCTTGAGTTTTTTTTTTTTTTGGGTGGGGGAACAAGTGCACTTCTTGAATAGATAGCAACTCAAAGTGATATTTTAAAAGTTTTTATAATACGCAATTTGTAAAAATTGTCCAATAGTCATTTTTTGTCTTAAGCATGTTCTTTAATTTTAATTTCTGTAATTTTAATATAATTTCTAATTTCTTCAAAAGAATACATTTATTATTGCCGATTTTAAGGTAGAGTTTAGTTGAAATTCATATGCGTAATCTACATGTATTCAATTTGAGGGATACAATCATTAAATTTTGTTCAACACCCCTGGAAATCATTGGAAATAAAGAACTCACACATTTTTTTAAAAAATATAATTCAACCGAATTTGATAATTTATGATTGAATATATGACTGATTTAAGATTATAGACTGAATTTGATATATGTGTAGATATTTTTAAAAAAATGCTTGCTATTTAGTAAATTTACCCTTCAAATTAAACTTATGTTTGTAATACATGTAAACTTGAGTCGTGGTTGTACTTGGCTTGTTTGTTGCCACTTGAAGCTTTTACAATCAGCAAGACGGCAGCTCCTTAAATTATCGTCTTTTGCTCACCAAAATCTGATGCTTCTTCCATGAAGGACCTGCTTACCTTATCTTTGATAGTCCTTTCCACCACCCCTTCTTGATTCATCAAAAGTCAGCATCAACATTTATGTTAAACTAGCTCTCATGATCTGCCGACGAAGTTTTCAAGAAGTAAATGAATATACGCATTTATGGAGCCAGAAATTAGGGGAAATTCTTAGGTGAATCCGGTTCATGGCCTCACTTATGGATCGGATTCGTCCCTTAAAAGCCACGTGTCCCTGTAACCTATAAACCTGCTGAATCCTTTCTTCCTTATCTCCCCCTTCCTCTCAGCGGCAGAGCCAAGTCCTCTCAGGCAACGGATATCTATTTTTTCTTCTGTCCACAAGTTAGGACATGAGATCATCGGTATTCCAATTAAACTAATAAAAAGCATCCTATTTGAAGGCAAGTTTCATTCCTTTACTCCAATGAAAAACTTCTTTTCATTGAAACAAATCATTTGCTAGAGTAATAAAAGTTATAAATTAAAAAAGAAACAAAAACAGTGGTAAAATTGGTGAGAATTCATGGATAGAAGAAATCTCATCCTTTCATGCTCGGGTCGTCTAATTGAAGACATCAACTTGATGAGTCTGACTAATTAAATTTATTAGAAGTTGTGGAAATCTTGTCTTCAACATTAGTTGTGGCCGTGAAACTTGAGGTCAATTTGAAACCTCCAGCCCATTTTTGCTTTTTCTTGTACTCAAATCTCATCAACCTGCAGCGTTGTCAATCTTTCATCAAAACAGAAAAGCTACCCAGATGCAATGCGACCACCCACTGACCTCTTCTATCTTCTCTTTTGGATCTGCAGGCATCTGCTACTTTCATCCCATCCATCTCTTTTTCTTTGTCTTCGTCTAGATCAGTAGAGATGGCTGTGAGTTTAGCTGTCTCACACTTGCCACCGCAAAGGATAAAGATAAGAGGATAAAGTAAATTGAAGATCAGAATGGGAAAAAAAAGAGAAGATTTGAAAAATCTTTACAAGGTTAGGTGCTAATGAGTCACTCTATTCAATTTTTCCCTAGTCTTCTTTATCAGAGATAAAGAAGATTGGAGAGAGCGAGGATAAAGACTGAAGTGAGGGAAAAAGAGGGCGGCAAGACTGAGATGTTAAGAAAGAGAAAGGAGTAACAGGTCATTAAGTCAGAAGAGAAACGTGGCCTCTTGTGGTGAATCCGGTCCATAGGTGGGGCCATAGACCGAGTTCACTTAAGAATTTCCCAGAAATTAGAGGTTTATTTGTGAAACTGTAAAAATTTTAGATAAAAATAAATATTGATCTGCATGTGTAGTTATATCTTTAGACATTTTTAATATAAGTCATTGATCAAAAGTGAATCTATTTGATATGGAAGGGTGATCTCTTCCCCTCTTAATTTTCTTCTTCTTTATGTCTCTTATCAACTAAATAAAGAGTGATTTTAGATTGAGTTCTGTTACATAACTCAACGAAAATTTTTCATCACTCGAGTTTTATTTTTTTAATAAATAATTTACTTTTATCAAATTCAAAATAAAAAATCTTAAATTCAAATTTAAACTCTATGCAAATACACTCAAGATAAATTATTCATTTATCTCTTTATTTATTTCTCCTCTAATTTTACTGTCTCTTTTACTCCAACGATACAAAGTGTCGGTATTGAAAATACAACAACCATATCTGACCAAGAAGGTCTTTCAAAAGCATTTAGTATGTAAAAGACAAATAAAGACACAGCTATGCAGTTGGCCCCTACAATAATATTGCTTGCATTAATCACAACTAATTTCAATCAGTGCCTTCCCTTGCCAATTCTCTGCCTCTTTGTTCGGTCTGAGTACAGCATTTTGTTCGGTCTGATTACAGCATTTTTGAATAGTAACTAAAAAACAAAAACTATTTAAAGCTTTTTGATCACATTCACAATGAGATGCCGACAGAAATTGTCTTCGTTTTGATTACTTATTACTGCAATATTTGGAGGAGAAAAGATTATTTCTCGTTGCTAGGAAAAGAGGTGATTCAAGAACACCATTTGGAAAATGATTGAATAAAACAAAAACCAACCAAGAAAAGATCTTGTTAATGTTATCCGTAGAATTAATGATTCGATAGATTACATTAAAAAATAATTAAAAAAAAAAACAAGGGGACCTTGCATTACTGCATAACGCATGGTTGTTCTCTTATATTACCTATTTACTGCATTATCTCAGCCTTTATCTGGAGCATGGAGTGCTGCCCAAACTCCAATTCCAGTATATATTTTTCAAAATCTTTCTCATGATTGAAAACTTCCCACAAAAAGAGAAAAAATTAAATAAGAAGAAAAGATCGAAAATTTATTTGAAAAATCAATATGATCTTCAACTCTAAATTTTCTGAAAAATGCATGTAAATATGTAATATCTTTACAGAATTAGAAAAAGTAATATTGCTCAAAAAAATATGCCAACAGACAAATATCAATACTATTTCAATTTGGCATTTAAAAATCTCTATATTTGTAGAGTCAAAATATCTTTTCAGAAATTAAATCGAAGTTGACACTTCAACACAACAGTTAAGTAATGTTTTTTTGTATAAAAAATAATTAGTGAAAATAATGTAGTTAATAAAACAGATATAGCCTTACATATAAATGGTTGTGGATGAATTTTAAAATATTGAAACCACTACCCAGGAATCTTTTTCCTCAAGTTTTCTGCAAGCAAACCTATGGAAAACTCTCGGATAAGAGAGGGATTTCACAACAAGAAAATATGCTATTAGCGACAAATATTAGCGACGGACGAAGTCCGTGGCTAAATTTGCTGACGGTTTAGCTAACAAAAACATAACTTTGACCAATTTGCGACGGACACCTAATTTTAATATTAAAAAATATTTTTTAAGTCTATAATTGCTTCGTTGCTAATTCGTAGATAATTAGCGAGGGATTAGCGATGCAAAACTAATTTTAATATCAAAATAAATATTTTCAAATTCTCCAACATGCCCGTCACTAATTCCTCGCTAATTAGGGAGGAATTAGAGACGACAAATTAAAGTTAAATATTAAAGACTATTTTCTTAATTCTCCAAATTGTCTGTCGCTAATCCCTCAGCAAGGGATTAGCGGCAGACAGCTAATTTTGATATCATAAACATTTTTTAAAAATTTTGGAATTGTGGTGTCGCTAATTCCTTGCTAATTAGCGAGGGAGCGAGGGATTAGCGACAGATCACTATTTTAATATAAAACTATTTTTTTAATTCCCAAGTTTTATCCGTCGCTAAGTAGCGAGTGATTAGCGACAGAAACAGTTTATTTTAACAGCATTGGACATTGCAATTATTCATATCCCTATTCTGTCGCTACTTCGTCGCTAATTAGCAACGGAATAGCGACAAAGCTGTTAAATTTTAAATCAAATAGATGCTGAAATTATCGTATCCCTAAATAGTTTCTTCCGCTTGGGTTTAGCTGGCGGTTAATTTTAGGTATTTTGACGGAGGAAAATTTTTTTGGTTGAATAATGAACTTGGTTTATACAAAAAATAAAACGGAGGATTTTGCTTATCACTTTATCTTCTTGAAGTATAAAAAGATAGCAGTAGATAGAAAATGAAGCATAAACAGTTCGAAAAAATGCTGCAGTAGGAAGAGAATTTTGAAAGAGCACCAATCGTAGAAAATTGGGAAGTGGGACAAGCTCAATGGTCCTGCCTTCACCATTCCCCCAATAATATTCTCAAGGTTTTGCTTCCGGGCAAAAGCAGGGCTTCTGTGCAAATGTGAGGGAATGGCAGGGTCAGGATCAATTAGCCGGATCCCATCACGAGGGAGAAGTTGTGGAGTAGACAAGTAGGACTATTGTCAATGAAAAGGGAGGATAGTTTCATTTTTTCATTGATAATAGCAAATGATGTGCAGGGGCAACTTTTATGTAACATATCCTTAGTTCTAATGAAATCCTTTTTATTGCCAAAAGATCTTGACCATTGTATTTAAAGTATGAGGAAAATGAAAAAAGAAAGGGAATGCTACAGAAGTTATCACAATAATACTATTACAAATGAGATAGAAAATAGAATAAATATTACTCTCAATGACTAGTATTAAATTGACGCCTTCTAATTTAATAAATGATGCTTTAACAATTAAATTAAAGAGTTGCTTTCGAACGTATGATGTGAGAATGAAGGATCTGTTGAACAGAGTTTATTAAGGTAGTGAGAGAGTATAATTTTAATGATAATTGTTGGTGGGGGTGGGTTGGAATAATGGACAATCACTCCCCTTCAAGGGAGTGGTTGGTCTAACAAATTGTGGTTATAGAACAAGTTTATTGTCTTTTTTGTGCAAAAAGTCAATGCCTTTTTCCTAATTTAATATATGGTTGAAGCATAATTTTCATAATTGACTGAGTAGAATAATCAGATTGTTAGTGCTCCAAACTTCACTAGTTTATGTAAAGCCAAAAATCTCAGCACGAAGAGGTAAAATATTCCTTCCTTTGAAAATACAACAAGAACGACAAGAACAGTTTTGAAGTGTATTATACTAAACTCGATGGACTAGATGGATTGTTTACGTTGATTATTGTTTGTTTAATGGAATGAGAAGATACTGACAAATGTGATTATTGTTATTTTGGAATATTTTTCCATTCTGGATTTGTGCTTACAAAACAGTCAATTATTTTCTCGTTTCCTTTTTGTTGTACAAAAGATATGTGGTGTTTTTTTTTTGGGCATTGTTATGGGGTTGAATTTGGAGCCTCCAATGAGCCTATATGAAGTTAATATTTTAGGGGAAGCTCTAACCAATTTTACTTCTGAATTTCTTAATTGAGAACCTAGGATTCCCAGGTAGAAAATTTTAAAAGTTATTAAGGCAATGCTACGTAATGTAGATGGATGATCGTAGTTGGATGTATAGGAGGCACGTGCAAGGGATCAAAGGGATTACATTAGAGTATGAGTAAGGGGTAAAGGGTTTTATTGCGTACTGTTTGTCGAAAGGTTGGGCGTCATGGCTGAGATGTCCATGTACAAAATGTAAGAATAGAGCTCACCTATCTCCGGATGAGATGGAGATGCACTTGTATAGGTTCTGCTTTATCTCTGATTATCATTGCTGGACAAGCCATGGCTAGAATCTTAATCCGATGCAGCCTAAGTCCACAGTAGCTGGTACCTCTATTCGGCCTACCGCAGATAATCAACTGCAGCAGATAGTAATTGATGTAGTTGGTGGAGACATTCCAACAGACCCTCCGACATCTTTTGATTCTGAGGAACTACCTAATGCAGTAGCTAAGAGATTTTATGATATGTTGGAAACGGCTGACTCTCCCATTTGGGAGGGATGCACATTGCACTCATTGTTGTCGGTTGTTTCTTGATTGTTAGATATTAAATCAGAGAATAATATTTCAGAGCGAGGTTTTAATCAGGTGATGCAACTGATGAAAGAGGTCTTGCCAAGTAATAATAAGCTCCCGGATGACTTATACCAGACAAAGAAGTTGGTCTCTAGACTTGGCCTGCCTGTTCAGAAGATAGATGTTTGTCCGAATAGTTGTATGCTTTACTGGAATGGCGATACAAACAGAAAAGATTGTAAGTTTTGTGATCATGCCCGATATATGCCGAAGAAGAAGATCGCTAAAAATAAACAGTATAAGGATGTTTCTTTCAAAAAGATGTATTACTTTCCTTTGACACCAAGACTCCAGAGACTAGTTGCGTCTAAGACGACTGCCGAACATATGAGGTGGCATAGGGAGAGTCAGTCGGAGGTGGGAGTAATGAGCCATCCAAGAGATTGTGAAGCCTGGCACCATTTCGATCGCACCTACCCAGAATTTGCCAAAAAAATCCGAAATGTTCGTCTTGCTCTATGCACCGATGGATTTTCACCTTTCGATATGTCGGGAAAGTAATATTCTACTTGACTCGTTATTTTTACGCCTTACAACTTGCCTCCTTGGATGTGCATGAAAGATCAAGTAATGTTTCTCACATTAATTGTCCCGTGGCCAAAGAATCCAAAACATAAGATTGATGTTTATCTACAACCTTTGGTAGATAAATTATTACAGTTATAGTGTATTGGAGTCACGACATATGACATTTCGAAGAAAAAAAATTTTCAAATGCGTGCAGCACTTCTGTAGACTATTAACGACTTTCCTGCTCATGGCATGTTAAGTGGATGGAGTATAGCAGGAAGATTAACGTGTCCTTATTGTATGGAGCTAACCAAATCTTTTCAGTTGCGGAATGGGTCAAACACCGATATGGAACATTCTAACAGAGAGATTACTTCCAATTGCATTTAGAGAATTTCTTCCAACACCAATATGGAATATTCTAACGGAGTTAAGTATTTTTTACTGTGACTTGTGTTCTCCAAAATTATCAATATTTCGTATGAGGGAATGAGAAAAAACCATTGCAATTCTAGTTTGTAAGTTAAAAAAGATTTTTCCATCGAGCTTCTTTGATGTGATGGAGCACCTTTTGATCCACTTGTCTTATGAAGTTAGGGTTGCTGGCCCTGTTCAGTATTGATGGATGTACCAATTCGAGAGGTAAATGGTTGTTTGACAATGTCCAGTTCTCAATTGCTTTGTTTCAGGAAAAAGATAATAAACTTCAGTTTCTTACCGATATTTCAGGTTCTTGTATTGCTTGAAAAGTAAGGTTAAGAATAAAGCAAGGGTGGAAGGATCTATTTGCAATGCGTACTTGATTGAGGAAGCATCGACATTTTTCTCCTATTATTTTGAGCCTCACATGCGGACAAGATATATAAACATTGTTCGAAACGATAAATGTGTTAGTGCTCCAAACTTGCATGGCCCTAGTTTGTCAATATGTATTAATTCAGGAAGGGTGATGGGACAAATTCAAACCAGATATCTAACATCAGAGGAATTTAAGGTAGGTACGATTTATATCTTTCTCAATTGCGAGGAGTTGCTGCCGTTTATTAGGTCAGTAATAATAATACTACTATTACAGAAGTTACGTATTACCTTACTTTTTATTGCTAATTCCAGCCAGATTGATAACTATACAGTAAATTCAAGAGCGAATTACAAGTGGTTGCACCACATTTAACAGATCATGAAGTTGACAGGAGATTAGAGGACGAGTTTCCAGCATGGTTTAGAACTTATTTAATTGTTCCCCTCTCATATTATTTTTCCTATTATTTTGTAATTAACGTGCGTGTTATCTGGCTAACATGTAGTTTTGTTATAGGTTAACCATCTTGACAATCATGAGTGACAAGAATCTTAAAAGTTTGAGTTGGGGTCTTTCGAGGCAGGTGAAGTCTTTACATGGGTACTTGATAAATAGTTTTATATTTCGCACGTACGATTACAAAGTGGGAAAGAAAACCGTTGATAGTGGAGTTTGCGTCAAAGGCGTAGAAGAAAATACGAGAGACTATTATGGAGTCTTGAAGGAGATTATTGAGGTGCAATTCCTTGGGTCTCCTTGTCAGAAGATTATCTTGTTCAAGTGTGATTGGTTTGATCCAACTGTCAATAGGGGAGTGAAGGTGCATCCAAAATTTAGAATCGTAGACATTAACTGCAAGAGAGAGTATCCAAAATACGACCCATTTATGTTAGCTCAGCAAGCCAGTCAGGTATATTATGCATCCTATCCAGGCTATAAAAAGAACAAGTCTAATTGGATAACCGTTTGCAAGTTGAAGGCTCGTCACATAATTGACGCACCTATAGTGGATAGACCTTATCAAGAGGAGGTTGACGATTCTGTGGCTGTTGTTGTTTGTATTGAAGATGAGATGATTGGTGGACTTGCAAATGAAGCAGGCGAAGGTGAAGTGGTAGCTATTGAAGAATCAAGAACACATATGGATGTGGTTGTTGAAGAAGTTAATTCAGACACGGATTCTCTTACTGATGATGATATGGATGATGATTTATTAGATAATGAAGAAAATGAATATGATTAGTTGCTTTCAAACGTGAGCTAATATTTTACAATTTGATGAATGATTTATTTCATATTTATTGATGTAAGCTATAACTTTTTTATTGTTATATGTGTAAACCAGATTATTGTTATAAGCTCTAATTGGGGATGACGGTACTCCGTCTTCAATTCCAGATTCGCAGTTACGTAGGTTACCGCCAATGCACTCACTAGGCTCATCAGGACAACAACGAACCTACATCTAGACCTTCCACAGCTGCACCTACGCCCGAAGCAGACATCTCAGATACACACATTTTGATTGCACCTGATGGTGACAGGTAAGTACTACTTATTTTTTATTGTTACTTGAATTGGATAACATTCAAGCTATCTCTAACTTGCGAATTTTAACATCGTTACAAGTTTTTTAATCGTCGTTCCAATTTATTTTAAGAAGCTTGTTTGTCAAATGTTGTAACGGTTAATTGAACTTATTTTCCGTCACAATAGTTTCTCTCCATCGGCGGATGCTGTTAGAGAGATATCACTGATATTTCAACGACATTACACTGCACCTTATGCCAAATTTACAGATATTCCTGTGGATATTAGGAACATGTGGTTCGACTTATGAACTGTAAGTATAAAAATAAATAAATTTTATTCTGTTCATATTAGTGAGTTAGGTGTGAATATAATTGTAATAGTGATAGTGTAACATTCTATCTATTAATTTAATGATTTTGCAGAGTCGTTTTAGGTGACTTCCAAAGCATAGCGATCATATACGAGAGATTTGGAATAAGAAATCGTGAGCGACTTTCTGACTAGTTATGCAAAGCTCGCGCTAAGCAAAAACGTCCAAATTGAATTTTGCCTGAATTTTGGAACCATATGCTACAGGAGTGGACAATTGAGGGGTTTCAACACGTTTCTTCTGCTGCTAAATGAAATAGAGCTATTGTAAATGGCACATCTCACACGGGAGGGTCTATATCTTTTATGAAGCATGAAAGTCGCATGGTATGTTTCGTTAGTTTAGATTTTTTAAACTTGTTCTTAAATACTTTTTATAAAAATTAACATTTGGTGTCTTTGATGTTGTAATTATAGCGGAAAAAAAAAGGTGATGACTTTCGTTACGTGGAGTTGTTTAAAAAAGTTCACACTTTCCAAAGAGGGTCAAAGCAGGGGCGAGTTTGTCAATGACAAGTCACGACAAACTTTGGTACGAATCAATTTTCTCTTACACTTATAAAATAGCAATTGTAATTGTTAATATTTATACAGTTTTTATTTTTAATTTTTGTGAGATAATGTTAACGGAATTAAGGAGCGTTATTCTTAGGCAGAGTCAGAAAGTTCTGTTACTTCTCATCAACCGCCTAACGAGAAGTCACTATTCCTTGAGGTTGGGGGAGGTTTCAAGAAGAACTGTGTATTTGGATTAGGCTCTGAGGGATCGAAGGTCAGACGGAGGTTGGATCATTCTTCTAGTTCTGAGGGGGTACCTATTTCCTCGTCTCACGATGTTATCCAGTTACAAAAGAGGTTGAATGACGAGACCAAGATAAGGCTGAAAGTTGAGAAGAAGTTGCGTCACGTTCAACAGAGTATGACATATTATCTATCATTTCTGGTACAGACTTTGAATCTGCCTCCGCTTTCATTGCTTGGTGGGAATGACGATACGGATGATGACGATGACGCAGATGACGACTACACGGTTGATCCACCCACGAATTCGCCATCGACACCACCATCGCCCTCAGCTCCAGCTCCAGAATCCGCCGTCTAGGCTAATTAATATACTAGATTTTGATTTTGCAAATGTTTGACTTTATTTGCTACTTGATATTTTTAGATATTTATTTTATTAATTTTTATTTGTAAGAATATTGCTTTCTTTGAATATTTATTCATGTAGAATATTTTTATTTTATAAGGTTTAAATTTTTAAATTTTTACAGGCAAATTTAATATAATTTTCAAAAATATTTTAAAAATGTTTAAAAATTTGCGACGAATTAGCGACAGAGATTTTAAATTTTTTTAAGCGATAGTGACGGATAATCTCGACCCTTTTGCGACGCATTAGCGATGAATTAGTGACTTATATTTTTAATTTTTATAAAATAATAGCGACGAAAACTTAAAATTTAAATATTTTTGCAATTTAAATATTCCTTGCTAATCCATCGCTAATTAGCGACGGAAAAGTAAACTAAAATTAAAAAATTAAATATAGATTAGCGATCGACTTTGTGAGGAGGTGTTTAAAAAATTATTATTAAAATCGGTCGATAATCTGTCGCTAATTTGCGACGTATTAGCAATCCATAACTATAATTTTTTTAAAATTTAAGATGTCCGTCGCTAATTAGGCAAGCCAAGACTTTGACCAATTTTAATTTGGGTCGCAAATCTATCACAAATTGCGACGGAATCCATCGCTAATTGTGAGGGAAATGAGTTTCTATTGCAATTTGCGACGTCCTTTTACAACCCCGCTACTCCGTCGCTAACCTTGCATTAGCGACGGATTGGTCCGTCGCTACAACCAATTTTTCTTGTAGTGTTTGTTTACGAAAATTAATCAATTAAAGAAGAAATTTTTAAATAAACTTTTTGATACTGATCTTTGTTGGGGTGGACATTTTTTCGTTTTGGTTAGGTTCATTTCGATTCATGATTATAATATATATTTCGATTCAGTATTCAATTTTAATACTCAAATAAAAAATTAATTTTTTTAAAAAATATAAATACATTTTCAAAATGCGTTTATATACTGGCAGAGGATAAAACATAATCATATTGCGTTCATTTGCTGCGTTGCAACTTTAGTGCTTCAGATGTATGGTTGGTTTGAACACATTACATTCTTCCTCTTTTTTTAAAAAAAAATTTAGTTTAAAATCAAACTAAATCGAATCGATTCGATTTAAAAAAAATAAATATAAATTTCAAAATGCGTTTATATACTGGCAGAAGATAAAACATAATCATATTGCGTTCATTTGCTGCGTTGCAACTTTAGTGCTTCAGATGTATCGTCAGTTTGAACACATTACATTCTTCCTCTTCTTTTTTTTTAAAATTTTAGTTTAAAATCAAACTGAATCGAATCGATTAGATTTAAAAAAAATAAAAAATTAAACAGTACCACCGAAAATCAGTTACCCACCCCTAAATCTTTGATGGTTCTCTCAGATCTCTAGTCTTCTATTGCTAACCGCCAATGACAAATGGAGAAATTCAGAGATGATTAAATGGAAATCTGCTTCTTGAGTATTTTCAGAGACAAATAATTCACTGACCCAAAAAAAACAGAAAACAGAAGATGGATTTGATTGATAGAACAAGCACGATGTAACCAAAAGCGGGAAGAATTAGGGTTTTGTAACCCTACCATAATGTTAACTACATAAACAGCATAACGTACTACAATGTGCACTGTTTCAAACTTCAGCTGATCTTGGCCGTTGATTCCTCATCCCTGTAGGCTTAGTCACTCTAGGCAAGAAACGATGAGAATTCGTAACCCAAGATTGTGCTGCGAAAGTTGAGCACATTATAACTTGTGCAAAATTAGGTCAGCACCATGCTGAGGAAGAACTGTGAATGTCGCGTGTGGAGCATGAGAATATGATGGGGAAAGTTCAAAAGAGAAATTCTGCAGAATCATGGCCATGGTAACTTTTGCTTGTATCATAGCGAAGTTCATTCCGATGCATATTCTAGGTCCCCGGCCGAACGGCATGAATGCAGCTTGACTCCCCTGTGCTCCTTCAGCAAACCTCTCTGGTTTAAACTCTTGTGCATCATCACCCCATAATTTAGTATCGCGATTTAAGAAGATAAATGGCAATATGATCACTGCTCCAGATGGCAGAGAAAATGCTCCAAGTTTTGTGTCTTCATGAATTGTTCGAAGCACATATAGTATTGCCGGATACAATCTTAGAGTCTCGTTTAAAATCATAGTCAACTGCAATATAAATATTTGTAAGATTGATGAAATCTGAGTTTTCAATTTAATTGTATACAGCAGACCATTTTCCAAACCATGGGCAAATATTATGTGTTCCAGAGTTTCTATAAAGACTGAAAGAAAAAGAACTTACAACTTTTAGATGATTAACCCCTTCAAAATCTGGTGGATTCCGCCCAAACTGTTGCAGAACTTCTTCTCTGGCACGCGATTGCCATTCTTGATGTACAGCGAGTAAGATCAATGTCCAAACGAGCAACGAAGAAGTGGTTTCATGCCCAGCCACGTAGAAGAGTTTGCACTCTTCAATAATTTCTTGGACGGTCATCCCTGAATTCTTGTCCCCATGTATTTGAATCTCTTCTTCGTTAGTTTCCAATAATATGCCCAATAGATCATCATTACCGGCTTCCCCTGTTTTCATTGCCCTCAATCTTCTGTTGATGATCTCTCCGATTGAATCAGAAACTACTTTCCGGATATATTTCATCCTCCTGTTCCTCTTGGTTGGCAGAAACCTACAGAAAGCAATTCAGATGCAATGAAATCAGGACGCGAAATTGCTAGCAGCAGCTTTCTCAAGTTTCATTCTTAATGAAGTAAGATTTGAAGAAAAACTAAGTCGACAAAGAAAAATTATCAAGGACAGTAACAACAAATGTATGTTACCTCCAACCGGGGAGGAGAAACGATCTCATAAGCAGCATGATATGTTCTAACTGCTCTTTTTGAAATTCAAATATCTTTCTCCCTTCCTCGTAGCTACTACCAAATGCTGTACGGGAAATCGCGTCGCTAGTTAGTGTTTGAATGTACTGCCAAACATCCAACTCGCCAGATCCTTGTGGTGAAACAATGGCCTCCCATTTCCCCAACATCTCACTGACACTCAAGTGGAAAGCAGGCAGCATATGCTTCATTTAGCAACAGAGCAAAGAAGACTTATCAGTTGGGCTTGATCAGTTCAAGATTAGACACAGAATGTTGCAAACGAGAAATGAAAAAAGCAAATGCAATTCAAATTAAGGAACCCTTTTGTAATTAACGGTCTTCCAATTGATAAAATCTGAAACTGAAAATATCAGACCTTCAGCTTCCCTCGGTGGAAAGCAGGATTGATTATTCTGCGGCGTTTTTGCCATTCTTCTCCCTCAAAGCTGATTAGACCTCGGTGAATCAACCCGGTGATTGTGTTAACAGGAGGATACTTCAGGAAGCTATTATAGTTAAGGAATATCTCCTTTACCAGCTCAGGATCCAAGATGAGCAGTGATGGTATTGTCCCAGACCAGAAAAAGGAATTTTTACCTGCAATGAACATTTGAAAATTTTTACTCTAGAAAACATAAGAAAGAAAATTAGGGAGAGCATACCATATTTCTTGATGGTTTCAGCAAAGAAAGGCACAACCCGTGGCACGATATCATCAGTGAGACTGATTGGCTTTGACTGAGCTTCTTTAAGCATCTCTCCAAGTTCTTTCAAGTCTCCAAGCAATGGTCTATAGGGATTTCCTCTGAAGCCCTGGACTCGAAGAAATTTCTCGAGCTTTTTCGGCTTCAACCATGCTGAGTTCAATACCTTCCATGCTAAAAATAAAAGAGAAAGGACGCATGAGACTGCAATTAAGCTGTGGCAGTTCTCCATTTCCAACACTGAGAGAACCACCCTGCTATCTTTGAGAAATGAAGATGACTTTGAGGACTCCTTTTCTTACAATATTTTTCTTTCGCTATCTTTATCAATATCTAAGAGCTCAGGTAGATCTCCTTGTTATTTATTTGTTTTTCGTGTTCTCACCTCTTCTTTTTGTCACAAATTATGACAATTTTTGTGGCTCACGATCTTTATTAACATCCAAGATTCGGATGCCACATGATTTTTCATATCTCGATTTTGTTCTCTGTTTGAAAACATGTTTCAAACCCACGTCTTGGCTGTTTGCCGTTTGGAATATGGTATTATTTATGTAGTTGATATGTCTTTAATTTATCTAAAAGAAATTTGTTTTGCTCATTATTATTGATGATAGTTAGTGGAAATTTTTACAGGACTATGTTTCTCCTATCTTGGATTTTCTGTGTTAAAAAATCTTAGCGTACTGTACTATTTATTTTGTAATTTTATCTATTATTGTTGCTGGGTGGTTTAATGATTACCTGTTTTAATTAGCATTTTAGAAATATTATTTATCCGGATGAATTTGATAATGTGTCTTGGGTGTATATGGACAACATTTTGCTTCAAATCAAAATATAATTTGGATCTTACTTCTCTTCTCATAAAAAATTCACAGAGTCCAAAACAAAAAATCTCAAACCCAAACACAATAGAATTTCCAAACAATGGACATATAATATGATATTATAAGAAAATTTATCAGGAAAGGGTAATGAATTTATTTGTTCATTGAATTTAAAAATGAAAATCCTAGCTTATGACATTATTAATTATTTAAGGATATAACAGAAAAAATATCTCTTATTTAATCATTTATCAATTTATATAAAAAGTGTAAAAGACTTTATATTTTGAAAATGAAAGAGTATCATAAGAAAAGTCTTGTAGTTACTAAAATTAACTTTCTAAAGAGTAACATAATAATTTTGTTGCCTTTTGAACTAATTATAATTGTTGAATTAGTTATGTAATTGGATCATTATTGTAATTATTATTGTATTCTTATTAGTTAAAGAGGTTAGTGGTACAATCCAAATTTAAATCTTTTAAATGAAGGGATGTGTTTTTTATCATTTCTTTTGGTTCAATCCCTCTTCTAGTTTGACATTCTACATTAGGATTGTATTGGAGTAATCGCCTTTGAGAAATTTTCTGTCTACAATTCTGACTGCTAGTAGTGCTGCAATTGCTTCAGCCTCGAATGCACTTCTGTATCTGGTTGATTGAGTCCAAGCACCTAATGGTTTGCTCTCATGGTTTCTGATAAGGACAGCATTGACTGATTCTCCATTGACGCTAAAGCTTGCATCAAAATTGAGTTTGAGCCAATCTTTCGGAGGAGGTTTCCACTCTTCATTCAGAGATCTTGTCTCCTTTGTAAGCTGTCTCCGAACACTTGCATCCCAATATTCTTTGGCTGAAATTTGAATTCTTTTTTGCAATTCATCCCAAGTTACACTTGTATCATCATATCTTATGTTGTTCTTGTATTGCTAGATTATTCCATTGCAACCACACTATAGTTCAACATCTTAGCTTTCTTATCAGTAGCTATGGGAAAATTCATGCTGTTGATTTAGCAGCAGTTTTATCCATCTTTGAATGTCTCAATTGCTAAAAGTATCCAAGAACACATAAATATAAAGAGAAGGTGATATAAAATAAAATATTATTTTAATAATATAATATAAAATTTTATATATAAATAAATACTATCAAATAAAAAATAAAATAAAAAGGAAGAAATATTATATTACTATAACTATTCACCGTAAATTGGTTTATCACCATGTTCAATGAATGGAGATAAGACAACAGAGAATCAAAAGTTTCGTAGGGCGGTGCCAAGCTTGACTAATAGAATAGGGCATAAGGAAAATGCGTGGCCCTGTGCCACCTTCCTTGATATGAATGGTGATGGTGTGGAGAAGGATGATAGTACAATTGCGTTGTTATGATGAAGTCAAGGGGTTATCAGGAGTGGCGACGAGATGAGAAAAGGAAAAAGAGGAAGAAAAGAATAACGGAAAAAAATGGAGAAATATAAATTGCTGCATTATGTAAATGCATTCGTATTGATAAATACATCAACTTAATGTGTTCATGAATTTAATTTTTTTTCAAACTAAATTTATTAAAAAATTAAAATACTTTTATGGATTCAGTACTTAAATAAGACTTTTTTCATCACCGATTATATTAGTCTCTTAACTGATATTTTTTTTATTTTAAATATATATTATTTTTTATTTTTATTTATTTTAAAATATTAGTTCTCTTTTTATATAAAATTTTTATTTATTATTTTATTTTTAATTTTATTATTATTTTTAATTAACTATTTAAATATTTTTATTTTTTAAAAATTATTAATTTTTTAACCAACTACTCCAAATATTAATTCTTAATATTAAATTTAAATTTAACACACTAATAAAAAATTTTTAAATATAAATATTTTATATTTTTATTAATTTGTTTAATAAAATTAACATATGTGACATAAAAATATAAAAGGTGTAACTCGTGGCACGATATCATTAGTGCCACTGATTGGCTTTGCCCCAGCATCTTCAAGCATCATATCCAGCTTTTCCAAGTCTCCAATTAATGGTCTGTAGCGGTATCCATTTAAGCCTTGTCCTCTTAAGACATTTCTCTGGCCTTTTTGGCTTCAACCATGCTGAATTCGACACCTGCCATGCTAAAACAACAAGAACACAAGATCCAGCGACTACACTGTATATAGTCTCCACTTTCATCTTTGACGGACTGAGCTAGCTCTTCAGTATTTAAATACTAATTCTCAACAGTGCTACCATCCTCAAAGCTACGGCCTGCCTAACCTAGTCTCTCTACACTAGCCACCCTACTCAACATGGACCTTTCTCCCTATGCTTCTGCTCCAGCCAACCTCCCTAAAATTTTAAATTTCTCAGTAAGGGTGTGGAAAAATCTCTCGAAATGAGAGTGCATGCTACCCCTGCAGTAGCGATAGACCAAAAAGGGGCAAAGCTTGAGCTCTAGGATGCTATGGGGATTCTTCAATTAAAAATTGAAGTTTGAGATTTAATAACGACGGTGTGTTATCTTCTTATTTTTTTGTGTTAAAATTCTGATGAAACTGATATAGCCATAAGAATAAATGATTGATAAATATTAGTCAGAGGATCATCTCCCCCGCTATGGAGCCTTGGAACTTCTTGTATTCAATAGCCAAAGTTGTTGGTTGGTTTGAACTTTGATACGCGTTATGCAATTGGGCCAATAACTCATTTTGAATTCCAATATTCACTTTGTATATGCATCGATCAACTCTGGAAGTCTACTGAATTAAAAAGCATGGAGCCACGACCACGAAGTGTCAAGAACAGTGAGAGAAAGGGAGTTTTAGAAAGACGAATTAAAGTTATTCAGAAAATATGGGAAGGGCATTTCAGAAAAAAAAAATTATTAAGAGTATTAATATATTTAGTTAAAAATATTAAAAATAAACCAAAATGTGCCTTAGAAAAACAAATCACCAAATTATTTTTTTGAAATGGAAAAAGGATAATATTATAATGAAAATCTACTCCTTAAGAAGATAAAGGATTTCTCTAATCCACTCCTTAGCCATAGACAAAGGTCTGCAAATACACCCACGGGACGGGCAGTTTTATTCGACCAACAATTAGAAATTGCAAGACGCTTTATGCAGATTTGAGTGTGTTTCCCTACGTCAATCACGAAGCGATATTTCACATCGGATTTCTCGAGGCGTTTCATCGCAGCGTTCACGTAGTCAATGGGAATGACCTCAACATCTGCTACTATGTTGTGTTTTGCTGCAAAATCAATCATTTCTTGCGTATCCTTCATGCTTGCATGCGAACTTCCAACGATTGATTTCCCGCCTGTTATTCAAAGTCGGATGATGATTGTACACAAACGAAATTAATGTCAAATAAAATGCCATTTTACTACGAAAGATGGGGGAGAATAATGGAACCAATTAAAAAGACTCCCAAGTTCTTTACCACAAAAAAGAGACTTCAAGTTAAATGAAGTTACTACTATATGCTTTGCTTACCCTGAAGCAAGGCACCAGTGTACAGCTGACACGGCGCGTCCACTGCACAGATTGTGATGAGCTTCCCAAATGGCTTCAACAAAGCAAGCAATGGCTCAAGGGGGTGAACCACTGGTATGGTGTCTATGATGGCATCCAGTGTACCTGCTGCAGCCTATTCAGACCATATTTAGATAAACGTTGTAATTGGTGACACGAAAATTTGATATTTACACCTTCTTTTCAATCTTTTTTCGCTCCTTTTTTTTTTCATATGATTGAAAAAATTTCAATACCAAAAAGATTCTAAAAGGTAGTTCAAGTCTTATGTGGACAAATTAGTTATGGATATTAAAATAATTTCATTTATTAAAAGACCATAAAAAACAATGAATATGGTACGCCAAAATTCCAAACTACGCATACCTGCATTTTCTCCGGGTTAGTGCTAACCAAGAAAGAATCTGCACCTAATTTCTCCAGCGTTTCTCGCTTTTTCTTGGCGGACGAACTGATTACCGTCACCTGAGTACCAAATGCCTTTGCGAATCTCACGGCCATATGGCCAAATCCTCCTAGACCAGCTATGCCAATATGCGTTCCAGGTTTGTCGAGTCCGAAACGTCTCATGGGGCTGTAAATGGTGACTCCACACAGGAGAGGAACGCCGGAATCAAGGGGAATGTTTTTCGGCCAAAGGACGAGGAAATCCTCGTCCGCCACCATTATGTCGGAACAGGCACCGTATTGGCTGCTTCCCATGAAGCCATTGTTCGGAATTTCGGGTAATAATTCCCTCTAAACAAAATTCTAGTGAATTAAAAAATACAAAACACTACGAATATACCCGACAAATAATATTGAATACTATAATCAAGAGAAAGCGATAACAACAAATAAATGCGGAATAAAAGAGATAAGGAAAGTACACACCCGGAAAAATTTGATAAAAGAGTTCGGCAAAAATATTGCTTAGTCTCCGAGCACCACTTAAGCAGCCCGCTTTTATTTAATATGGGAGAAAAGTATGCAAATTTGGGATGATTACAAAGAAGGAGGGGGCTTCCTTTTATAGATGTAAGGAAGCCCTCCCTTACATAGGTAATCCCATGCGGGATTTTAGTTTAATCAAATAGTCAACAAATCTCCACCTTGACTTAACTTCTAGTCCCACCAAATACAAAGATTCTCAATCAAATTAAAAATAAAATGGACCTAGTGGTGCTTCCAAATCTTGCGCCGTTAGGCGCCAACTCAAATATGCAAAATATTAACCAAGTTTAAACAGTGTTCAAACTTGGTCCTTGTAACCACCTTGGTCAACATATCTGCAGGATTTTCCGCCGTGTGAATCTTCTGGAGAAGTATATCATCTTCTTCCAGAATTTCCCGTACAAAGTGATAGCGAACATCAATGTGCTTCATCCGTGCATGAAAGACTTGATTCTTTGCTAAGTAAATAGCACTCTGACTGTCAGAATAAACCTCAAGTTGTTTCTGACCAACTCCCAAGTCTTTAAGCAATCCATGAAGCCAAATTGCTTCCTTCACAGCCTCTGTAATCGCCATATACTCTGCCTCAATTGTAGACAAAGCCACCGTTGACTGCAAGGTAGACTTCCAACTAACCGGCGCTTTTGCTAAAGTGAACAAATAGCCAGTTGTAGACCGTCGCTTATCCAAATCACCTGCATAATCAGAATCACAATATCCAACTACACAATGACCAAGTGATTCATCCCGTTCAAATTCCAATCCAACATCTGCGGTATTTTGAAGATACCGTAGAATCCATTTCACAGCTAACCAATGACCCCTTCCTGGATCATGCATGTACCTGCTCACAACACTAACAGCTTGTGAAATATATGGTCTCGTACACACCATTGCATATATCAAGCTTCCAACTACATTTGCATATGGGACTTTCGCCATGTATTCTCGCTCTTCATATGTTGTTGGAGATAACTGGCTACTAAGTTTCAAATGAGGGACAAGTGGGGTACTTACAGATTTTGTATCTTCATGCATACCAAAACGTTGTAATACCTTCTTCAAATCATCGCTTACGTGTCAGCCCAAAGCTTGCCTCTCTCTCGTCCCCTGTTTATCTCCATGCCGAGAATCTTTTTTGGCTTTCCCCAAATCCTTCATCTCGAACTCTTTACTCGGTTGAGCCTTCAATCTGCCAATCTCAACTTGGCTCTTTGCTGCTATCAACATATCATCAACATATAAGAGTAAGTAAATGTAAGAACCATCTTGAAGCCTGCGCAAATACACACAATGATCGTATTTGCTCTTTGTGTACTTCTGACCCTTCATAAAACTGTCAAATCGCTTGTACCATTGTCTCAGAGATTGTTTCAATCCGTACAATGATTTACTTAGTTTACAAACCTAATTTTCCTTACTAAACGAACTCTTGTATCCATCTCAGGGTGAGCCATATAGATTTCCTCCTTCAAATCACGAGTGCAGAACGCGTGCTTCACATCAAGTTGAGCTAGCTCCAAATTCATCTACATGCTACCAAGGCTAACAAAATTCTAATGGAGGAATGTTTAACAACCGGAGAAAATACCTCATTATAATCAATTCCTCCTTCGAGCGTAGCCTTTAGCCACCAATCTTGCCTTGTAACGTATCTCATCTTTATCGGAAATCCTTCTTTCTTTGCAAATACCCATTTGCATCCAAATAGCCTTCTTGCCCTTCGGTAGTTGTGTCAGCTTCCACGTCTTGTTCTTCTCGAGAGATTGTATTTCTTCTTCCATTGCACTCGCCCATCTACCACTTTTCCCGAACTTCGGATGGCTTACGGGTAGGTGGATGGAACATCATCAACAACTGGAAGTGCATAAGCTACCATGTCAGTAAAACGAGCAGGTTTTTGAATCTCTCGTCTTTGCCTTCTAACTGCAATTGGCTCCGATTGCTATTGAGGTTCTTGGGTAGAAACCTCTTCCTCATCTGACTCTTCTTCTGCCCTCGGAGAGTCTCTAGTGGTGCTATTTGCTGGAATCACCACTGTTTGTTCAAACTCCACCTGTTTCGGAATACACTCCACCTGCTGCGGAATACCATCAACCCCTTCTGGATTTACCTTTTGCAACATGGCATATTCATCAAAGGTACCATTCCTACTGATTATTGTCTTCTTTGCCTCTAGACACCATAAACGGTATCCCTTAACTCCAGCATTGAAGCCCATAAATAGAGCCTTATTTGCCTGTGGATCCAACTTTGATTCATTCACATGATAATATGCAGTAGAACCAAAAACAAACAAAGTATCATAATCAGTAACAGGTTTTTCGGACCATACCTCTAAAGGAGTCTTTCCCTCTATAGCAGATGATGGCAAACGATTGACGAGATGTTGAGCATAATTTATTGCCTCAGCTCAAAATTTTTTCGCTTAACTCAGAGATTAGACAAAGCATGCAACGAACTTTCTCCACCACTGTCCTGTTCATACGCTCCGACACCCCATTCTGCTGTGGTATTTTTCTAACTGTGAAGTGCCGCCTTATGCCACAATCTTGACATACCTTCAGGAATGGATCGCTCTTGTATTCTCCACCATTGTCTGTTCGGAGAACCTTGATCTTCCTGCCTGTCTGGTTTTCAACTTCAGCTTTCCACTTAAGGGAAACTCCAAGCACATCATCCTTATTTTTCATAGTAAACACCCAAACTCTTCTAGAAAAATCATCAACAAAAGTGACAAAATAATGCCTACCACTGATTGACGGAGTCTTGGCAGGTCTCCATACATCTGAGTGCACATAATCCAGAATGCCCTTGGTATTGTGGATTGCAGTGCCAAATTTCACTCTTCGTTGTTTTCCTAAAACACAATGCTCACAAAATTCTAATTTGCAAGTCTTCGTACCTTTCAACAATCCCTGCTTGGCAAGAATTTGCAAGGATTTCTCACCAGCGTCTCCCAACCACATATGCCACAGCTTCGTTGCTTCAGCTTCCTTTTTGCTACTTGAAGTTGCCGCTGCTACTGTCCCCATCACTGTACTACCTTGGTAGTAATACAGATTATTCTTCCTCACGCCTTTCAACATCACCAATACTCCTGAAATTACTTTAAGAACTCCATCTCGCATCGTCACAACTAGGCCTTTTGATTCTAAGGCCCCCAATGAGATGAGATTCTTCTTCAACTTTGGCACGTACCGCACATCTCGCAAAATTCTGGTGGATCCATCATGATTTCGCAACCTGATTGAACCTATCCCGGCTGTTTTACATGGATTATCATTACCCATATAGACAACCCCGCCATCGAGTTCCTGAAATTCAAAGAACCATTCCCGAATGGGACACATATGATAAGTGCAACCTGAATCCAATATCCATTCATCTGGATGTGATGTTGAAGGTGAAACAACAAGGGAAATTTCTAATTCTGCATCACTCTTGCATTCTGCAACATTTGCATCTTGCGGAGTCTTCCCTTTCTTCTTCAGCTTTGGACAGTCCTTCTTTCAGTGCCCTTTCTCATGACAGAAAGCACACTCATCTTTGGCAACGACGCTGCCTTTTGACTTGGACCTTCCTCTCCCCCCCCTTTGACTGGCTTTGCTGACGACCTCTTGCCACCAATGCTTCTTCTGTTGTCGTTGATTTTGTTTTCATCTTATCCTGCTTTCTCAATTCATGACTATACAAAGCAGAACATACAGCATCTAACGACACATTCTCTTTCCCATGAAGTAATGTAGTTTCCAAATGTTCAAATTCATCGGGAAGAGACGATAACAACATTAAAGCCAAATCTTCATCCTCAAATTTTACATCTAAATTTAATAGGTCTGCTACTAATTGATTAAACATAGTGATGTGTTCATTCATAGTTGTACCTGGTCGGTAATCAAATCGGAACAGCCTCTTCTTCATAAGGAGCTTATTCTGACCACTTTTCTTCAGAAATTTGTCCTCCAATGCCTTCCACAATTTGTGCGCAGAAGTCTCATTCTTGAAAGCATACTTCTGCTCCCAGGACAGGCACGACCGAATTGTTCCGCATGCCAATCGATTCATAATATTCCAATCCTTATCTACCACATCTTCTGGTTTCTCTTCTGCAATGGCAATATCAAGACCCTACTGGAAAAGGGAGTCCAAGACTTCCCCTTGCCACATGCCGAAATGGCCAGTATCATCAAATATTTCTACTGCTAATTTCAAACTAGACATTGGAATCCTCAACCATGATGAAGAGGAAACTGAAGTAGATGCCATTACAGAACTAATATAGTATTCAATATTTCAAAAGACACTACGTATTGTATTCCAAGAAAATTTCCAGGAAAGATTGGAGGGTCACAAGTGGACCGCTTAAATACCAACATCCTTAGACAAAATTTTCCTAGATAATTAAAGCTGCAATACCCAAACAAACAAGCCAAGGACGAACCTTCCGCTCTGATACCACTTGTTGGGAATTTTGGGTAATAATTCACTCTAAACAAAATTCTAGTGAATTAAAAAATACAAAATACTACGAATATACCCGACAAATAATATTGAATACTATAATCAAGAAAAAGCGATAACAACAAATAAATGCGGAATAAAAGAGATAAGGAAAGAACACACCCGGAAAAATTTGATAACGGAGTTCGGCAAAAATATTGCCTAGTCTCCGAGCACCACTCAAGCAGCCCGCTTTTATTTAATATGGGAAAAGAGTATGCAAATTTGGGATGATTACAAAGAAGGAGGGGGCTTCCTTTTATAGATGTAAGGAAGCCCTTCCTTACATAGGTAATCCCATGTGGGATTTTAGTTTAGTCAAATAATCAACAGCCATCGGTTGCTACTGCTTTTGGACAGTATTGTTCCACTTCGTCGGCACACATTTCACATATCCGGCAGGCTCCGACGACGCCTCCTACGCCGACTTTTTCCCCGACTTTGAATTTCCGCACCTTGGCACCAACCTCAGTTACCACACCAACAGCTTCGTGCCTGTATCAGTTCATCAGTTCATTCATTTCATAAAATATCCACAAGATTTCACGTGCAAAAAAAAAAAAAAAAAAAGTGATGTCAATCTTACCCCAAGACAAAAGGATACGTGGTCGTCCCAAATTTATTCTTGCTAGCTGCAGCATCGTAGTTACAGGTGCCGCAATATAAGACTTTGAACTGTACATCACGTTCCCCTGTGGCCCTGCGGCGTTAAATAGTTCAATCTCCTTCCTATATGCCCAAAAGGTTAAATATAGAAATACACGGATAGCACAGATGTTGGTTCAGCTTTACATGTTGAAGACATAAGATAAATCTTGGTTTCCTAAATCTTGGTTTCCAAGTAATTAAGTATTTTCTCAGTAGGTTAAGTCCTTGTTACTTGCCAGGAAAACAACATAAAATGTAAAACTACTGGAAATATCTGCAAAATTTTGTGTATTAATGGAACATTTCATCACCAGAACCTAGTCAGACATTCAACTATCAGAACAAAAACAAGAAAACATAATACACAATGCTGAGCAGCCCAGGCGATGGTTAAAAGAGAGGGGGGGAAGAAGTACGTCACCTACTTGAGAACTTGAACGGAGAGAACAGTCCAGATGAATCCCTAGCAGCCAACCCGAAAGTCTTCACTGGGTGTGCATCTTCAGGCGAATTAGGAGCCATTATAAAACAAGCTATTAACTCCGCAGAATTGATCTGTCCACCAATTCTTGATGGTACCGATGACTCTTTTATCGTTCTCCCTGAGCTGCACATGTTTTATACTTCCTCTATTTTAAATTATAAAACTTTTTACTTTTTCTGAAAAAATATTAGATTTTTTATTAATTTTAAAAATTATA
Organism: Rauvolfia tetraphylla; assembly: GCA_030512225.1. Taxonomy (NCBI): domain Eukaryota; kingdom Viridiplantae; phylum Streptophyta; class Magnoliopsida; order Gentianales; family Apocynaceae; genus Rauvolfia; species Rauvolfia tetraphylla. The sequence goes on from JAJQKT010000022.1 coordinate 211,256, forward strand.
TTTTTAAAATTATTTTAACTATAAATATATTTTTTTCATTCTTTGTCTTATGTTAGTTAAAGAAGCTACGATATAAAGCGGGACATATGATCCCGGCCGCCACAGCCTCTGCAACCATTAGCTCAAATCTAGTAAATGACGATAATGGCATTTGTCCCATTTCTTGGTAGAATTGGATTTGCTAGAAAACTAGATGTATCTTGGATGATGCAAATTTATTTATTTGAATTTGTTATACATTGATTTCTAGACATTTATTGTGTTTAAATAAATCTCTATATATAGACACATGTAACTTAAATACGTGTGATGGATAGTTGTAAAAAATTCTAATAATTATTCAAAGAGTTTTGATTAGAATTTTGTTATTTTTTTAATGTCAAATTCATGTTTCTACCACTTTACCTAGTCTATAAATAGGTTTCTCCTATTTTGTTTTGGATGACTAACAAGCAAATTCTCATTCTTTTACTATTTTCATAAACATATTTTAGTTAGTGTTCTTGATTAATTTGTTCAAGTTTGACGAGTGAAGATTTTTGTACTTGCTATTTCACTGCTTCCGTTGTATCTTGGAAGACAAACGTTCTATTCAATCTTGAGCACATAACTGGAGGGGGCGAATCTATTTTAAAGAGATCGTGTTAAACAAAAGCCTCGAATAGTTATTCTCTTCCTATAATCTTTGTTTATTTTATATTGATCATACTATGCAGTCATATTTTATGTTTTCATATTAAGTGTTACTCTTTTGTTTTATATTCTTAAAACCAATTTCTAACACATTTAATATGTCAATTGATGTTGTGAATTTGCCTATTGGAGGTGGTTCCAATGGTTCGAGCTCTATCATCGCTTCTACTTTTCAAGTGCCTGGTGGTTAATGATTCTATGGTTTCTACTAACTACAGTGAGAAACCCGAGAAGTTTGATGATAAAAATTTTAAAATGTGGAAACAAAAGATATTGTTCTATTTGACTATCATGAATCTCTCAAGATTCTTGATAGAGGAATTTTCTAATTTACCTGATGGAGAAACAGATATCCAAGTCATCAATGCGGTTGATGCTTGAAAACATTCTGATTACCCTTGTCGAAACTATGTCAAGAAAAGCTGCATGACTCATTGTATAGTGTTTATAGTGCACAAGAAACAGCAAATTAAGGCACTATGGAAATCTATTCCTTTGAAATGTGTTTCAGGAACTAGGGCTTAGTCCATCAGTTCCAGTTCATGTTCATTATTTGGTGCTATATAAAAAATTAAACTGAAATAAACATTTCAATTTAATTTATAAAATTTTATATAATTCAATTTTCAATTTCTGTACTCGAAAACTGAACCGAAAAGTAAAATTCTAAAAAATTATATATAAATTATTTTAATAATAAATTCTTGGCTTAACAACGCATTATTAAAACACATTCTCTTGTTAAAAAACTAAAATTTTAAAGTAAATTGCTGTTTAACATATTTCAGTAATAAGTTGTTAAGCCAATAACTCATTACTAAAATACCTCCATATTTAACCTTTTCCAATTCTGATTTTCAACCAAACTAGTTCGAATTATTTCGGTTCAATTTTGTAATTTTTTTTAAAAAAATAGAACCAAAAATTAAAATTTCAAATTAAAAATTAAAAATTTCAAACTAGACTACAAGAGGAAGGAATAAATGCTTTGGTAAAATGGAGAATCTTTGCGTTAACTACATAACCATACACGTGGAGATTTATTCAGTACAATTATTTCTAGGAGTGGAATAGAGTACAGAGGGATTTGATAAGCAATCCCAGTTCAACAAAGAAACATCAAGAAATAGTTTATTGGTAATAAGGCATGGTACTTGATCATATTCTTTCAAGGATAGACTTCAATGATACTTCTGAAATCTATCATGGGAAACATCTTGTAACCACTGAAACCAGCTTCCTCAATCAGAGAAGCCCATTCTTTTTCAGTTCTTTCTTTGGTGCCAAAATATATCATCATCTCCATGTCCATAGATAGTTGTGCCTTAACTAATTCATTATGATGTTTCTGATCCTCCATTAAAACAATATCTAAGATTATCACCTTTCCACCTTTCTCCTTTTCTGGAATCGCCTTTTTGCAATTTTTGAGTATCTTCACGCAATCTTCGTTCTTCCAATCGTGAAGAACCCACTGTTTGTCAATCACAATAACACTTTAGATCCCGTAATGTATCTCAATTGGTCACATGCATGTAATTAAGAATTATGTTTAGTTCGATCGATATGCTCGTAAAGTCAAGGAACACAATAGAACAGTAATAGCCATAAAATGCCGTGCCATTTTGTTGAGTTAAGGCCATAATACCGGTTAGGAGAAAATTCATACTATAAAGGAACAATTCTACCTTAAGAAAGATTGCATGAGCAGAGGGTATTTTCTCAAACATGTCTCCGGCAACAAAGTCCAAGTTCTCCGTTGGCTCAAGATTGGCCACCACATGGGGAAGATCAAACACCGTGCACTTCAAGCCAGGGAAAGTTTTGGCGATGGCTTTGGAGACTCTGCCCGTACCTCCTCCAACATCCACCATAGAAGTTAAGCCGTCAAACAAAAACTTGTAGTCCGGGATCAGCAATTTCGAGAGCAATTGCGAGTCAATGGCCATGAGCTCATCGAAATTTTTGCCGTACTTGTCTTGAGAGCAAAACTCCCAATACTTCATCTCATGAGCTGTTTCAAAAGTAGTTTCATCCTCATTCTGAAACCACTGGGTCATGGCATTCCAAGCCTTGACGTCAGCAGTTTCAAACAAGAAAAGCACAAATGGTCTTAAGCACATTGGCTCACTTGTCACCAGAGAACGGCTTAAGTGAGTGAGTGCATAAACGTTCGGTTCTTCTTCAGAGAAATAGCCAGCACTCACTAATACACGCATGAGGCGCTGTATGTAGGGAGCTTTGGAGGGATTGACTGGGAGAGCTTCAGTGAGCTCAGAAAGAGTCATAGCGTTGCCATGATTATGTATTGCATCTGGAATACCCAGTTGAATTGCACATTTTAACGAGGCAGTGCTTGTGAAGAAGAATCCCAGGTTCACAAAATGAGCATGAGCTTTACGAATCTCTGCGAATTGCGAATCCATTGCAGATTTTTACTTTTGAGGCTGTAAAGAGAAAAATTACAGGGAAAATTCTTTGAGAGAGGGAAGAGCAGAGGGGTTGAAACGAGAAGAAGAATTGGCCGTCACTTCCCCTATTATGCGAAGAAGACAGGTTATGTCCGCATCTGCAGTCTCCTCTGTAAAGGCTTTATCAATGTGGGGTGCAAATTCTTACCAAAAAGGAAAAAAAGGTAAAAGCAAAAGAGAGTTGGGATATTACACTACTAGAATAAACGGGATTAGCGACGAATACTAGTGACGGCCACATTCTGTTACTAATTTTGCGATCACTTAGTAACGGACTACAAAGCTTTGACCAAAAATTTCGTTCGTCGCAAATTCGTCGCTATTTTGCGACGAATTTGAGAGGGATAAATAATTTCAGTTTTAAAATAAATTTTATAATTCAAAAATACTATGCATTGCTAATCCCTCGCTAATTAGGAGGGATTAGCGACGGCTGCGTTAAATTTTTAAAAATAAAATTTAGAAACCCTAAACCCTATTCCGTTACTAATCCATCGCTAATTATCGAGGGATTAGTGACTGAAATAATAAATTTTTATATTCTGTAATTATTCAAATTAAATTTACTATTGCCGTTGCTAATCTCTCGCTAATCAGCGACGGATTAGCGACGGCCCTATTAAATTTTTAAAACTTAAAATTTAGAAATCCTAAACCCTATTTCGTTGCTAATCCCTCGCTGATCAGCGAGGGATTAGCGACGGAAATAATAATTTTTAATTTTTTTAATTTGGAAAATTCGAAACCTTTTCCATTGCTAGCCCTTCGCTGATTAGCGAGGGATTAGCGACGGCAATAATAAATTTTTATATTCTGTAATTTTTCAAATTAAATTTACTATTGTCGTTGCTAATCCCTCGCTGATTAGCGAGGGATTAGCGACGGCCTTATTAAATGTTTAAAGCTTAAAATTTAGAAACCCTAAACCCTATTCTGTTGCTAATCCCTAGCTGATCAGCGAGGGATTAGCGACGGACGTAATAAATTTTTTTAATTTGCTAAATTCGAAACCTTTTCCATTGCTAATCCTTCGCTGATTAGCGAGGGATTAGCGACGGAAATAATAAATTTTTATATTCTGTAATTATTCAAATTAAATTTACTATTGCTGTTGCTAATCCCTCGCTGATTAGCGACGGCCTTATCAAATTTTTAAAACTTAAAATTTAGAAACCCTAAACCCTATTCCGTTGCTAATCCCTCGCTAATCAGCGAGGGATTAGCGACGGACGTAATAAATTTTTTTAATTTTTTTAATTTGCTAAATTCGAAACCTTTTCCATTGCTAATCCTTCACTGATTAGCGAGGAATTAGCGACGGAAATAATAAATTTTTATATTCTGTAATTATTCAAATTAAATTTACTATTGTCTTTGCTAATCCATCGCTGATTAGCGAGAGTTTAGCGACGGCCTTACAAAATTTTTAAAACTTAAAATTTAGAAACCCTAAACCCTATTTCGTTGCTACAAAGCTATAAGAGAAATATAGTAATATAAGAATGTGTAAAAATTGGAGAGAAATTTGGAAAAAAAGAATTCTGAGTAGCAAAATTGCCTAAAAGGATATCGCGTTGGGCAACTCATATTTTGTTGAATGTAATGACAACAAAATTTTATTATGAATCGAATTTTGACTGTTTGAGACTTTTAAAAAAAAAAAGCAAAGCAATAACGGATAATAATTTGATATTATTACACTCATAAAGCAATAATGTCATGCATGCACGATGGCGTTATTGGTTTTTCACGATGGGATCAACACTCCGTGGTGAAGGAAAAAGATTTGCCTTTGGAGAGTTACAAGTTGCTGGGTTAGAAACGGGGGTCTCCTTTTCTTTTGTATCCTCTCTTTCGGTTGAAGACATGCAACAAGATGCAGAAGAAGGCCTTATTCCTATAGAAATATTAGGTGCTCCAATTTGAGGGATGGGGTGGGGGGCTCAAATCATTTTTATTTTGTGAACTTTTTTGTGAATGAAATGTTATACGAAATGAGTGGGAATTGTTAAGCACAAAATAAATTTATTAATAAATGATAATTTTTAATAATTTTTATTTTTATTTTTTAATAAATTCTAGCATGGTGGCTCCTGCCAACTATAAGGGCGTCCTTAGGTTTAATTTATTTTGCTAAATCTTTTGTGATTAAGACATTCAATGAAGGTCGAAACTCTTATGGGTTTAATTTATTTCAATTAAAGATTGTTTCTTTAATCTTGATTTTGATTAATTGTTAGTGGCTGAGAAGTACTAGTTTAAATTGGATTATGGTAATAATAACACATTATAATTAAAATTAACTAGAAATAGATTCAGTTTCTTTATGTGATTTCTAGTGAGTAGGAAACAAAAGGTAATGAATTCTATATAGGTGTTTGTGGCTTTGATAATTAAAATTACGTAGAGATACGATTGGTTTATTAATTAAAAGTTATGAGCTTTTCACCAAGAGATTGAGTTTAGCTTATAATTGAAAATTCTATAATTAATCAAGTTGAGAATTAATTTAAAAAAAATAATTATTTTTAATAAGAGGAGTAAGTTGGATTTGAAGTGTCCTAGTCTATTCATTGTCATTAATTTTTAATTAATATAATTATTAAATTTTGTGTTTATTATTATTGTTAGTTATTTTTATTGGTAATTAAATTTTAAATAAAATCACACTTATTTTGATTTAAGTGGGGTTATAAGTAAAAAGAATTTTTTAGTTATGTAACAATCCTCGTTGGGACAACTTGTATTTATTACTTTATTATTTGTTTGATGTTTGTGCACTTGTAAATTTTATATTATTATACTATATTTTATTAATAGAAATAAGAGATTAAGTTATATGAATAGATAAAATATTTATAGTAATACATAAAATATTACATTTCTAAATAAATAAAATATGATAAAAATAATAAAAATAAATACACTATAATATTTTATATAGTGTCTTATTCTAATTCTTAGTATAGTTAGTAATGAATACAGTTAGTAATGAATAAAGTCACCAATGTTTGTGTTTTCTTTAAATGACAAAACAAGTCACGGATGTTGTTTCTTCATACTATTATATAATCAAAACATTATCCGAATCAAATCTTCACATCGCTCTAATCAACGAAATAAATTTTAGCCTAATAAAGCGAGACGTGAAAATCATAAGAATCTTAAAATGATGGAGAAAAAAAGTTAAAAAGCCTACCCCCACAGCACCGACGATCCCAAGCTTCCAGTTCACCATTGTGTTGGCCACTTTAAAAAGTGCCAAAAAAAAAGTCTCGATGTGCCAAAGAAATCTTGGTCTGATAATTCACTATCAAAAAAAGAAAAATTGTATTATTACCATTCTCATGATATAAAATCTTTTATACATAGACACTGACAAATAAGTAATTCGCACGTGAACTCTTAGAGAAGATCGGCATCTAATTGTTGGAAGATTAGGGGCCCATAAATTGACTCCATGCCATAGACGATTAACCTGTGAATGGGAAAGGTCGTCAGCGGACAAAATTACCGTTCCCACCAATAATTATTGTCAATTCTACGTAGCAAAATTGCCCGAAAGGATATCGCGTTTATATTTATCACAAAAAAATTTACTAGGAATCGAGTTTATATTTTTTGATTTTTCACGATGGGTTGAACACTCCGTGGTGAAGGAAAAAGAGTTGCCTTTGGAAAGACTGGTTAGAAACGGGGTCTCTTTTTCTTTTGTATCCTCTCTTTCGGTTGAAGACGTGCAACAAGATGCAGAAGAAGGCCTTATTCCTATAGAAATATCACGTGCTCCAATAAAATATAAATAGTTACTTTTTAAAATAATCATTAAATTAAAAAAATCGATCAAATAATTAGAAAATGATTCTCGTAAAAAGTAATATGTAAGGCTGACTAAAATTCGAGGATTGATGAAGACCATATCTAAAACGATTGAACAAAACAAAAACCAAAACTAAATAAAAATATATTTAAAATAAAATATATATTTTAAAATAAAAAATATAAATTATTGTTATTTAATTCTTAAAGAAATCTATGCAGTCTAATTAACGCAGGGGCCAAGTCTCATCACTTGTTTTTTATCTTGCTCATGAAAAGATTTACGTGATCTGATCAATAAAGTGTAGTGGCATTTTTAATATTTAATGATGGGGCAAGATTTTTTGGCACAACGTGTCTGTATAGCAACAGGTATTTGCAGTCCCCAACTCACTTTTGCTTTTACATTTTTTTTCTTTTTTCTTTTTTTTGCTAAGAATTTGCACCCCACATTGATAAAGGACAATAAATGGAGAAATGCAAATAGAGCGTACATTATTTAAAGTAAATTAAATAATTAAATTGAATTAAATTTTAATTTATTTTATTTTTAAATTTTAATATTAAATTTTTGATTTTTTATTTTTTATTAAAATTCAATTTAATTTTTAATTTAGGGTGTGATCGGATAGAGTTTGGTTTTGAGATTTTATATTTTGAGTTTCGAAAGAGAGAAATTTTTATGAAAGAAAAAGTAATATGTGAGATGAGAAATTTGTATTGAGTTTTGTGTAGAACTCAATCTAAGTAAAACCTTAGACCAAGCAGGGTAAGATCATGACAAGTAGATACATGTCCTTATCAGTGTGGGTGCAAAATGTCCCATTCTATGGTTAATCATTCCGATTCGATGCTGAAGCATTTTTTATCAGTACATATAGATAACTGTTTTTACTATTTAATTGGTTACTATTTATTATTTTTTGATCTAACATTTATGACGTATGAAATGTATTTTGGGTTATCAAAATTAAGAAAAAAAAGATAAAAGTTTGAAACGATTTAAAATTTTTTAAAAATTATCATTATTTTCTAACACCCACTTTCTTCAACTACTTATACTAAATTCTCTATCTTTTTTCTATATTTCTCTCTTATTTATGTCTTCTGTCTTCTCTCTGCTACTGCTCTGAAAGTCTTCAAATATTAAAGAACAAAACGATTCATTCTTTTCAAGATCTTCATTTTGTGTTAAACAATTTCGACGAACCTTCAAGTTTTTTTTCGAGATCCAAACTCATTTTTTTTAGATTTACTAATAGCTAAAATGAAGTTAGATATTATGAGTTTTTGTTAGACTATTTGGTGCTCCTACGCTATAGACATCTTCACTAAAAAAAGATTTATGATCTACTTATGGAGGCAAAGAAAGCGATGTATTAATTTTCTTGGCTTGAAGAATGATTTCTACAGTTGAATATTCATATGACTTCAAATTGGCTTCTACGCTATATAAAGTGAATATATTGATTTTCTTGGCTTGAAGAATGATTTCGGTAGTGGAATACTCTTATTACTTTAAAGAACGATTTTAATGGTGAAGAATTTTATATTGGATCTTTTTTTTCTAACTTTAGAATGATCTGCTTTGAATTGATATTTACATGAAACTGAATACATCTGATTTGTTTAAGAGTGAATAATTATTCATGTAAGATTGAATAATTATTCTCCGTTAAGTGAACACACATCAAGAAAATTATCAAGAAAATTATTCATGAAAAATACATATATTAATGATCAGACCACGAGGATCTGTTAATATTATCTGTAGAATTAATAATTTCACATATTATATTAAAAAAAAGTCCAAGGACCCTGTATTATTATTTAAAAATAAAATATTTTAAATTTAAACTCTATGTAAATATATCAAAATCTAAATTATATCTCACACACTCAATATTTTTTTTTTAAAAAAAGAAAAAAGTCTAAGATAACCCTAAAAAGAGTTACATGGAAGTCACGTGTTTGATTTCTATTAGTTACTAATAGAACATTTGGACGGAAGGTCATAAATTGTTTATTTCAATAAATTGAAGAGAATATCTAATTGTCTTCCATCATTACATTTTATGATAGAAGGAAGAAAGAGTTCGTCTAAGTACTGCACATTATAGGCAACAAACAAGATAACACATCCGAAATTGTCCAAGTAGTGCACATTATAACTTGTGCAAAATTAGGTCAGCACCATGCTGAGGAAGAACTGTGACTGTCGCGTGTGGAGCATGAGAACATGATGGGGAAAGTTCAGAAGAGAAATTCTGCAGAATCATGGCCATGGCAACTTTTGCTTGTATCATGGCCACGTAGAATAGCACTTTAATGCCTTCTTTGAGCGACAAGCACAGAAAGGACGGGTGGAGAGAGAAAGGGAAGAGGACGTGGGCTCTCCTCGAAAAGTCTGAACCTGCTGCTGCCATAAAGGACTGCCCAACGTTCACCATCCTTCTAGATGCATCAAAAGTCAGCATCAACATTTATGTAAATTCAAATTTTAAAACAAAAATATATTTAAAATAAAATATATTTTTTAAAACAAAAAATATAAATTATTATTATTTAATTGTACAAAGGCCTACTTCCTGTAGAACAATACTTTTATCAAGAATAATAATTGATCATACTACGTGATTCTTTCATAAACATATAAAAAAATAAATATGAGACAACTATGTAGTTGGTCCCTGGATTAAAAAACAAATAAGAGACAGCTATGTAGTTGGTCCCTGCATTAAAAAATAAATAAGAGACAGCTATGTAGTTGGCCCCTGTATTAAAAAACAAATAAAAATCACGTGGCCTCTTGTGGTGAATTCGACCCATAAATGAGGCCATGAACCGAGTTCACTTAAAATTTTTCCAGAAATTAGAGATTTATTTGTGAAATTGTAAAGATTTTAGATAAAAATAAATATTGATCTACATGTGCAGTTATATCTTTAGACAGTTTTAATACAAGTCATTGATCAAATATGAAGCTATTTGATATGGAGGGGTGATCTCTTCCCCTCTTAATTTTCTTCTTCTTTACGTCTCTTATTAATCAAATAAAGAGTAATTTTAGATTAAGTTCTGTTACATAACTCAACGAAAATTTTCATCACTCGAGTTTTATTTTTTTAATAAATAATTTATTTTTATCAAACTCAAAATAAAAATTTTTAAATTCAAATTTAAATTCTATGTAAATACACTCAAGATAAATTATTTATTTATCTCTTTATTTATTTCTCCTCTAATTTTACTGTCTCTTTTACTCCAACGATACAAAGTGTCGGTATTGAAAATACAACAACCTATCTGACCAAGAAGGTCTTTCAAAAGCATTTAGTATGTAAAAGACAAATAAAGACACAGCGATGCAGTTGGCCCCTACAATAATATTGCTTGCATTAATCACAACTACTTTCAATCAGTGCCTTCCCTTGCCAATTCTCTGCCTCTTTGTTCGGTCTGAGTACAGCATTTTGTTCGGTCTGAGTACAGCATTTTTGAATAGTAACTAAAAAACAAAAACTATTTAAAGCTTTTTGATCACATTCACAATGAGATGCCGACAGAAATTGTCTTCGTTTTGATTACTTATTACTGCAATATTTGGAGGAGAAAAGATTATTTCTCGTTGCTAGGAAAAGAGGTGATTCAAGAACACCATTTGGAAAATGATTGAATAAAACAAAAACCAACCAAGAAAAGATCTTGTTAATGTTATCCGTAGAATTAATGATTCGATAGATTACATTAAAAAATAATTAAAAAAACAAGGGGACCTTGCATTACTGCATAACGCATGGTTGTTCTCTTATATTACCTATTTACTGCATTATCTCAGCCTTTATCTGGAGCATGGAGTGCTGCCCAAACTCCAATTCCAGTATATATTTTTCAAAATCTTTCTCATGATTGAAAACTTCCCACAAAAAGAGAAAAAATTAAATAAGAAGAAAAGATCGAAAATTTATTTGAAAAATCAATATGATCTTCAACTCTAAATTTTCTGAAAAATGCATGTAAATATGTAATATTTTTACAGAATTAGAAAAAGTAATATTGCTCAAAAAAATATGCCAACAGACAAATATCAATACTATTTCAATTTGGCATTTAAAAATCTCTATATTTGTAGAGTCAAAATATCTTTTCAGAAATTAAAGCGAAGTTGGCACTTCAACAAAACAGTTAAGTAATGTTTTTTTGTATAAAAAATAATTAGTGAAAATAATGTAGTTAATAAAACAGATATAGCCTTACATATAAATGGTTGTGGATGCATTTTAAGATATTGAAACCACTACCCAGGAATCTTTTTCCTCAAGTTTTCTGCAAGCAAACCTATGGAAAACTCTCGGATAAGAGAGGGATTTCACAACAAGAAAATACGCTATTAGTGACGGACAAAGTCCGTGGCTAAATTTGCTGACGATTTAGCTAACAAAAACATAACTTTGACCAATTTGCGATGTACACCTAATTTTAATATTAAAAAATATTTTTTTAAGTCTATAATTGCTTCGTCGCTAATCCATAGATAATTAGCAAGGGATTAGCGATGCAAAACTAATTTTAATATCAAAATAAATATTTTCAAATTCTCCAACATGCCCGTCGCTAATTCCTCGCTAATTAGGGAGGAATTAGAGACGACAAATTAAAGTTAAATATTAAAGACTATTTTCTTAATTCTCCAAATTGTCTGTCGCTAATCCCTCATCAAGAGATTAGCGACAGACAACTAATTTTGATATCATAAATATTTTTTAAAAATTTTGGAACTGTGGTGTTGCTAATTCCTTGCTAATTAGCGAGGGAGTGAGGGATTAGCGACAGATCACTATTTTAATATAAAACTATTTATTTAATTCCCAAGTTTTATCCGTCGCTAAGTAGCGAGTGATTAGCGACAGAAACGGTTTATTTTAACAGCATTGGACATTGCAATATTTCATATCCCTATTCTGTCGCTACTTCGTCGCTAATTAGCGACGGAATAGCGACGAAGCTGTTAAATTTTAAGTCAAATATATGCTGAAATTATCGTATCCCTAAACTGTAGCTAATTAGCAATGGATTAGCGACAAAATAAATAAATTTGTGTAAATAATGTTGCAACTGTCCAATCCCTATTACAATTTTTATGTCATGAGAAATATGTTGTATTACGGTAAAGATGTATTAGTTTAATGTAACATATTATAATTTTTATGGCTTTCATTATTCTATGGTTCAATTACTATGTTTTCTATATGCTATTGAAGCTATTTGGAATAGATGTATATATTACTTGGATAAATTTCTCAAACTATTAATAATCGTTCATAGATTATCCTCACTAATTTCTGGCATGATTTCTTCTATATTAATCGTGGAATAACGATTCAATTGGATTAAAGTACAACTTATATTAGCATTTTATCAATTTTTCAACATGCCCGTCGCTAATCCCTCGCTAATTAGCTACGGTAAATTAAAGTTAAATATTAATTAGGCAGGAATTAGCGACGGACAGCTAATTTTAATATCATAAACATTTTTTTAAATTTTTGAATTGTGGCGTCGCTAATCCCTCACTAATTAACGAGGGCTTAGCGATGGAATTTTAAAGACGCAGCATGTGAATGCGTTGTTATCGGTGGTTACTTGCCGTGGTGGGTGAGAACACGTCAGCTGGATGCATTCCAATTTAAGTGCAACTGCACACTACGAAAATGTGTTCTTACGCTCCTTTACCAGCACCAGTCGAGCTGAATTGCAGACTTGCCCTCTGAACAACACTTAAGCAAAAAAAGAGAACCAACCCTCCGCTTCCAAAATAGCAGCAATCCAGTGATTCAGGCCAATCTTCCACGAAACGAAGAGGTAAAATTTCCTGGCTCATCTAGCATTTTTACGGCATTCGGTTTCTTTGTGTTAATCCCTCGTGTACTTGAAAATTTTTGCTGATTTTCTTCTTATTGCTAAACTGAAATGCAGGGTTCTGTGGATGTGAAATCCTCGTGTTGTTGTTTCTTTGTTTGTGTTAAATAAATTCTGTTTCTTTTGAATCAATAAGAGATAGAGAAGAATGTTGTTTGGTGGGAGAGAAATTCGAAACAGTTTCTTCCGCTTGGGTTTAGCTGGTGGTTAATTTTAGGTATTTTGACGGACGAAATTTGCAAATTTTTTTTGGTTTATACAAAAAAAAAAACGGAGGATTTTGCTTATCACTTTATCTTCTTGAAGTATAAAAAGATAGCAGTAGATAGAAAATGAAGCATAAACAGTTTGAAAAAATGTTGCAGTAGGAAGAGAATTTTGAAAGAGCACCAATCGTGGAAAATTGGGAAGTGGGACGAGCTCAATGGTCCTGCCTTCACCATTCCCCCAATAATATTCTCAAGGTTTTGCTTCCGGGCAAAAGCAGGGCTTCTGTGCAAATGTGAGGGAATGGTAGGGTCAGGATCAATTAGCCGGATCCCATCACGAGGGAGAAGTGGTGGAGTAGACAAGTAGGACTATTGTCAATGAAAAGGGAGGATAGTTTCATTTTTTCATTGATAATAGCAGATGATGTGCAGGGGCAACTTTTATGTAACATATCCTTAGTTCTAATGAAATCCTTTTTATTGCCAAAAGATCTTGACCATTGTATTTAAAGTATGAGGAAAATGGAAAAAGAAAGGGAATGCTACAGAACTTATCACAATAATACTATTACAAATGAGATAGAAAAATAGAATAAATATTACTCTCCATGACTAGTATTAAATTGACGCCTTCTAATTTAATAAATGGTGCTTTAACAATTAAATTAAAGAGTTGCTTTCGAACGTATGATGTGAGAATGAAGGATCTATTGAACATAGTTTATTAAGGTAGTGAGAGAGTATAATTTTAATGATAATTGTTGGTGGGGTGGGTTGGAATAATGGACAATCACCCCCCTTCAAGGGAGTGGTTGGTCTAACAAATTGTGGTTATAGAACAAGTTTATTGTCTTTTTTGTGCAAAAAGTCAATGCCTTTTTCCTAATTTAATATATGGTTGAAGCATAATTTTCATAATTGACTGAGTAGAATAATCAGATTGTTAGTGCTCCAAACTTCACTAGTTTATGTAAAGCCAAAAATCTCAGCACGAAGAGGTAAAATATTCCTTCCTTTGAAAATACAACAAGAACGACAAGCACAGTTTTGAAGTGTATTATACTAAACTCGATGGACTAGATGGATTGTTTACGTTGATTATTGTTTGTTTAATGGAATGAGAAGATACTGACAAATGTGATTATCGTTATTTTGGAATATTTTTCCATTCCGGATTTGTGCTTACAAAACAGTCAATTATTTTCTCGTTTCCTTTTTGTTGTACAAAAGATATGTGGTGTTTTTTTTTTTTGGGCATTGTTATGGGGTTGAATTTGGAGCCTCCAATGAGCCTATATGAAGTTAATATTTTAGGGGAGGCTCTAATCAATTTTACTTCAGAATTTCTTAATTGAGAACCTAGGATTCCCAGGTAGAAAATTTTAAAAGTTATTAAGGCAATGATACGTAATGTAGATGGATGATCGTAGTTGGATGTATAGGAAGCACGTGCAAGGGATCAAAGGGGTTACATTAGAGTATAAGCAAGGGGTAAAGGGTTTTATTGCATACTGTTTGTCGAAAGGTTGGGCGTCATGGCTGAGATGTCCATGTACAAAATGTAAGAATAGAGCTCACCTATCTCTGGAGGAGAAGGAGATGCACTTGTATAGGTTCTGCTTTATCTCTGATTATCATTGCTGGACAAGCCATGGCTAGAATCTTAATCCGGTGCAGCCTAAGTCCACAGTAGCTGGTACCTCTATTCGGCCTACCGCAGATAATCAACTGTAGCAGATAGTAATTGATGTAGTTGGTGGAGACATTCCAACAGACCCTCCGACATCTTTTGATTATGAGGAACTACCTAATGCAGTAGCTAAGAGATTTTATGATATGTTGGAAACGGCTGACTCTCCCATTTGGGAGGGATGCACATCGCACTCATTATTGTCGGTTGTTTCTCGATTGTTAGATATTAAATCAGAGAATAATATTTCAGAGCGAGGTTTTAATCAGGTGATGCAACTGATGAAAGAGGTCTTGCCAAGTAATAATAAGCTCCCGGATGACTTATACCAGACAAAGAAGTTGGTCTCTAGACTTGGCCTGCCTGTTCAGAAGATAAATGTTTGTCCGAATAGTTGTATGCTTTACTGGAATGGTGATACAGACAGAAAAGATTTTAAATTTTGTGGTCATGCCCGATATATGCCGAAGAAGAAGATCGCCAAAAATAAACAGTATAAGGAAGTTTCTTTCAAAAAGATGTATTACTTTCCTTTGACACCAAGACTCCAGAGACTAGTTGCGTCTAAGACGACTGCCGAACATATGAGGTGGCATGGGGAGAGTCAGTCGGAGGTGGGAGTAATGAGCCATCCAAGAGATTGTGAAGCCTGGCACCATTTCAATCGCACCTACCCAGAATTTGCCAAAAAAATTCGAAATGTTCATCTTGCTCTATGCACCGATGGATTTTCACCTTTCGATATGTCGGGAAAGTAATATTCTACTTGACTCGTTATTTTAACGCCTTACAACTTGCCTCATTGGATGTGCATGAAAGATCAAGTAATGTTTCTCACATTAATTTTCTCGGGGCCAAAGAATCCAAAACATAAGATTGATGTTTATCTACAACCTTTGGTAGATAAATTATTACAGTTATAGTGTATTGGAGTCCCGACATATGACATTTCGAAGAAAAAAAAAATTCAAATGCGTGCAGCACTTCTGTAGACTATTAACGACTTTCCTGCTCATGGCATGTTAAGTGGATGGAGTATAGCAGGAAGATTAACGTGTCCTTATTGTATGGAGCTAACCAAATCTTTTCAGTTGCGGAATGGGTCAAACACCGATATGGAACATTCTAACGGAGTTAAGTATTTTTTACTGTGACTTGTGTTCTCCAAAATTATCAATATTTCGTATGAGGGAATGAGAAAAAACCATTGCAATTCTAGTTTGTAAGTTAAAAAAGATTTTTCCATCGAGCTTCTTTGATGTGATGGAGCACCTTTTGATCCACTTGCCTTATGAAGTTAGGGTTGCTGGCCCTGTTCAGTATTGATGGATGTACCAATTCGAGAGGTAAATGGTTGTTTGACAATGTCCAGTTCTCAATTGCTTTGTTTCAGGAAAAAGATAATAAACTTCAGTTTCTTACCGATATTTCAGGTTCTTGTATCGCTTGAAAAGTAAGGTTAAGAATAAAGCAATGGTGGAAGGATCTATTTGCAATGCGTACTTGATTGAGGAAGCATCGACATTTTTCTCCTATTATTTTGAGCCTCACATGCGGACAAGATATATAAACATTGCTCGAAACGATAAATGTGTTAGTGCTCCAAACTTGCATGGCCCTAGTTTGTCAATATGTATTAATTCAGGAAGGGTGATGGGACAAATTCAAACCAGATATCTAACATCAGAGGAATTTAAGGTAGGTACGATTTATATCTTTCTCAATTGCGAAGAGTTGCTGCCGTTTATTAGGTCAGTAATAATAATACTACTATTACAGAAGTTACGTATTACCTCACTTTTTATTGCTAATTCCAGCCAGATTGATAACTATACAGTAAATTCAAGAGCGAATTACAAGTGGTTGCACCACATTTAACAGATCATGAAGTTGACAGGAGATTAGAGGACGAGTTTCCAGCATGGTTTAGAACTTATTTAATTGTTCCCCTCTCATATTATTTTTCCTATTATTTTGTAATTAACGTGCGTGTTATCTGGCTAACATGTAGTTTTGTTATAGGTTAACCATCTTGACAATCATGAGTGACAAGAATCTTAAAAGTTTGAGTTGGGGTCTTTCGAGGCAGGTGAAGTTTTTACATGGGTACTTGATAAATAGTTTTATATTTCGCACGTACGATTACAAAGTGGGAAAGAAAACCGTTGATAGTGGAGTTTGCGTCAAAGGTGTAGAAGAAAATACGAGAGACTATTATGGAGTCTTGAAGGAGATTATTGAGGTGCAATTCCTTGGGTCTCCTTGTCAGAAGATTATCTTGTTCAAGTGTGATTGGTTTGATCCAACTGTCAATAGGGGAGTGAAGGTGCATCCACAATTTAGAATCGTAGACATTAACTGCAAGAGAGAGTATCCAAAATACGACCTATTTATGTTAGCTCAGCAAGCCAGTCAGGTATATTATGCATCCTATCCAGGCTATAAAAAGAACAAGTCTAATTGGATAACCGTTTGCAAGTTAAAGGCTCGTCACATAATTGACGCACCTATAGTGGATAGACCTTATCAAGAGGAGGTTGACGATTCTGTGGCTGTTGTTGTTTGTATTGAAGATGAGATGATTGGTGGACTTGCAAATGAAGCAGGCGAAGGTGAAGTGGTAGCTATTGAAGAATCAAGAACGCAACAAAACATGGATGTGGTTGTTGAAGAAGTTAATTCAGATACGGATTCTCTTACTGATGATGATATGGATGATGATTTATTAGATAATGAAGAAAATGAATATGATTAGTTGCTTTCAAACGTGAGCTAATATTTTACAATTTGATGAATGATTTATTTCATATTTATTGATGTAAGCTCTAACTTTTTTATTGTTATATGTGTAAACCAGATTATTGTTATAAGCTCTAACTGGGGATGACGGTACTTCGTCTTCAATTCCAGATTCGCAGTTACGTAGGTTACCGCCAATGCACTCACTAGGCTCATCAGGACAACAACGAACCTACATCTAGACCTTCCACAACTGCACCTACGCCCGAAGCAGACATCTCAAATACACACATTTTGATTGCAGCTGATAGTGACAGGTAAGTACTACTTATTTTTTATTGTTACTTGAATTGGATAACATTCAAGCTATCTCTAACTTGCGAATTTTAACATCGTTACAAGTTTTTTAATCGTCGTTCCAATTTATTTTAAGAAACTTGTTTGTCAAATGTTGTAACGATTAATTGAACTTATTTTCCGTCACAATAGTTTCTCTCCATCGGCGGATGCTGTTAGAGAGATATCACTGATATTTCAACGACATTACACTGCACCTTATGCCAAATTTACAGATATTCCTGTGGATATTAGGAACATGTGGTTCGACTTATGAACTGTAAGTATAAAAATAAATAAATTTTATTCTGTTCATATTAGTGAGTTAGGTGTGAATATAATTGTAATAGTGATAGTGTAACATTCTATCTATTCATTTAATGATTTTGTAGAGTCGTTTTAGGTGACTTCCAAAGCATAGCGATCATATACGAGAGATTTGGAATAAGAAATATCGTGAGCGACTTTCTGACTAGTTATGCAAAGCTCGCGCTAAGCAAAAACGTCCAAATTGATTTTGCCTGAATTTTGGAACCATATGCTACAGGAGTGGGCAACTGAGGGGTTTCAACACGTTTCTTCTGCTGCTAAACGAAATAGAGCTATTGTAAATGACACATCTCACACGGGAGGGTCTATATCTTTTATGAAGCATGAAAGTCACATGGTATGTTTCGTTAGTTTAGATTTTTTAAACTTGTTCTTAAATACTTTTTATAAAAATTAACATTTGGTGTCTTTGATGTTGTAATTATAGCGGAAAAAAAAGGTGATGACTTTAGTTACGTGGAGTTGTTTAAAAAAGTTCACACTTTCCAAAGAGGGTCAAAGCAGGGGCGAGTTTGTCAATGACAAGTCACGGCAAACTTTGGTACGAATCAATTTTCTCTTACACTTATAAAATAGCAATTGTAATTGTTAATATTTATACAGTTTTTATTTTTAATTTTTGTGAGATAATGTTAACGGAATTAAGGAGCGTTATTCTTAGGCAGAGTCAGAAAGTTCTGTTACTTCTCATCAACCGCCTAACGAGAAGTCACTATTCCTTGAGGTTGGGGGAGGTTTCAAGAAGAACTGTGTATTTGGATTAGGCTCTGAGGGATCGAAGGTCAGACGGAGGTTGGATCATTCTTCTAGTTCTGAGGGGGTACCTATTTCCTCGTCTCACGATGTTATCCAGTTACAAAAGAGGTTGAATGACGAGACCAAGATACGGCTGAAAGTTGAGAAGAAGTTGCGTCACGTTCAACAGAGTATGACATATTATCTATCATTTCTGTTACAGACTTTGAATCTGCCTCCTCTTTCATTGCTTGGTGGGAATGACGATACGGATGATGACGATGACGCTGACGACGACTACACGGTTGATCCACCCACGAATTCGCCATCGACACCACCATCGCCCTCAGCTCCAGCTCCAGAATCCGCCGTCTAGGCTAATTAATATACTAGATTTTGATTTTGCAAATGTTTGACTTTATTTGCTACTTGATATTAATTTGTATTTGTAAGAATATTGCTTTCTTTGAATATTTATTCATGTAGAATATTTTTATTTTATAAGGTTTTAATTTTTAAATTTTTACAGGCAAATTTAATATAATTTTCAAAAAATATTTTAAAAATGTTAAAAAATTTGCGACGGATTAGCGACGAAGATTTTAAATTTTTTTAAGCGATAGTGACGGATAATCTCAACCCTTTTGCGATGCATTAGCGATGAATTAGTGACGTATATTTTAAATTTTTATAAAATAATAGCGACGAAAACTTAAAATTTAAATATTTTTGCAATTAAAATATTCATTGCTAATCCATCGCTAATTAGCGACTGAAAAGTAAACTAAAATTAAAAAATTAAATATAGATTAGCGATCGACTTTGTGAGGAGGTGTTTAAAAAATTATTATTAAAATCGGTCGATAATCTGTCGCTAATTTGCGACGTATTAGCAATCCATAACTATAATTTTTTTTTAATTTAAGATGTCCGTCGCTAATTAGGCAAGCCAAGACTTTGACCAATTTTAATTTGAGTCGCAAATCTATCACAATTTGCGACGGAATCCATCGCTAATTGTGAGGGAAATGAGTTTCTATTGCAATTTGCGACGTCCTTTTACAGCCCCGCTAATCCGTCGCTAACCTTGCATTAGCGACGGATTGGTCCGTCGCTACAGCCGATTTATCTTGTAGTGTTTGTTTACGAAAATTAATCAATTAAAGAAGAATTTTTTAAATAAACTTTTTGATACTGATCTTTGTTGGGGTGGACATTATTTCGTTTTGGTTAGGTTCATTTCGATTCATGATTATAATATATATTTCGATTCAGTATTCAATTTTAATACTCAAATAAAAAATTATTTTTTTTAAAAATATAAATACATTTTCAAAATGCGTTTATATACTGGCAGAGGATAAAACATGATCATATTGCGTTCATTTGCTGCGTTGCAACTTTAGTGCTTCAGATGTATGGTCGGTTTGAACACATTACATTCTTCCTCTTTTTTTAAAAAAAAATTTAGTTTAAAATCAAACTAAATCGAATCGATTCGATTTAAAAAAAATAAATATAAATTTCAAAATGCGTTTATATACTTGCGAGAAGATAAAAACATAATCATATTACGTTCATTTGCTATGCGTTGCAACTTTAGTGCTTCGGATGTATCGTCGGTTTGAACACATTACATTCTTCCTCTTCTTTTTTTTTAAAATTTTAGTTTAAAATCAAATCGAATCGAATCGATTCGATTTAAAAAAAAATAAAAAAACTAAACAAGTACTCACCGAAAATCGGGTTACCCACCCCTAAATCTTTGATGGTTCTCTCGGATCTCTAGTCTTCTATTGCTAACCGCCAATGACAAATGGAGAAATTCGAGAGATGATTAAATGGAAATCGCTTCTTGAGTATTTTCAGAGACAAATAATTCACTGACCCAAAAAAAACAGAAAACAGAAGATGGATTTGATTGATAGAACAAGCACGATGTAACCAAAAGCGGGAAGAATTAGGGTTTTGTAACCCTACCATAATGCTAACTACATAAACAGCATAACGTACTACAATGTGCACTGTTTCAAACTTCAGCTGATCTTGGCCGTTGATTCCTCATCCCTGTAGGCTTAGTCACTCTAGGCAAGAAACGATGAGAATTCGTAACCCAAGATTGTGCTGCGAAAGTTGAGCACATTATAACTTGTGCAAAATTAGGTCAGCACCATGCTGAGGAAGAACTGTGAATGTCGCGTGTGGAGCATGAGAATATGATGGGGAAAGTTCAAAAGAGAAATTCTGCAGAATCATGGCCATGGTAACTTTTGCTTGTATCATAGCGAAGTTCATTCCGATGCATATTCTAGGTCCCCCGGCCGAACGGCATGAATGCAGCTTGACTCCCCTGTGCTCCTTCAGCAAACCTCTCTGGTTTAAACTCTTGTGCATCATCACCCCATAATTTAGTATCGCGATTTAAGAAGATAAATGGCAATATGATCACTGCTCCAGATGGCAGAGAAAATGCTCCAAGTTTTGTGTCTTCATGAATTGTTCGAAGCACATATAGTATTGCCGGATACAATCTTAGAGTCTCGTTTAAAATCATAGTCAACTGCAATATAAATATTTGTAAGATTGATGAAATCTGAGTTTTCAATTTAATTGTATACAGCAGACCATTTTCCAAACCATGGGCAAATATTATGTGTTCCAGAGTTTCTATAAAGACTGAAAGAAAAAGAACTTACAACTTTTAGATGATTAACCCCTTCAAAATCTGGTGGATTCCGCCCAAACTGTTGCAGAACTTCTTCTCTGGCACGCGATTGCCATTCTTGATGTACAGCGAGTAAGATCAATGTCCAAACGAGCAACGAAGAAGTGGTTTCATGCCCAGCCACGTAGAAGAGTTTGCACTCTTCAATAATTTCTTGGACGGTCATCCCTGAATTCTTGTCCCCCCATGTATTTGAATCTCTTCTTCGTTAGTTTCCAATAATATGCCCAATAGATCATCATTACCGGCTTCCCCTGTTTTCATTGCCCTCAATCTTCTGTTGATGATCTCTCCGATTGAATCAGAAACTACTTTCCGGATATATTTCATCCTCCTGTTCCTCTTGGTTGGCAGAAACCTACAGAAAGCAATTCAGATGCAATGAAATCAGGACGCGAAATTGCTAGCAGCAGCTTTCTCAAGTTTCATTCTTAATGAAGTAAGATTTGAAGAAAAACTAAGTCGACAAAGAAAAATTATCAAGGACAGTAACAACAAATGTATGTTACCTCCAACCGGGGAGGAGAAACGATCTCATAAGCAGCATGATATGTTCTAACTGCTCATTTTGAAATTCAAATATCTTTCTCCCTTCCTCGTAGCTACTACCAAATGCTGTACGGGAAATCGCGCCGCTAGTTAGTGTTTGAATGTACGGCCAAACATCCAACTCGCCAGATCCTTGTGGTGAAACAATGGCCTCCCATTTCCCCAACATCTCACTGACACTCAAGTGGAAAGCAGGCAGCATATGCTTCATTTAGCAACAGAGCAAAGAAGACTTATCAGTTGGGCTTGATCAGTTCAAGATTAGACACAGAATGTTGCAAACGAGAAATGAAAAAAGCAAATGCAATTCAAATTAAGGAACCCTTTTGTAATTAACGGTCTTCCAATTGATAAAATCTGAAACTGAAAATATCAGACCTTCAGCTTCCCTCGGTGGAAAGCAGGATTGATTATTCTGCGGCGTTTTTGCCATTCTTCTCCCTCAAAGCTGATTAGACCTCGGTGAATCAACCCGGTGATTGTGTTAACAGGAGGATACTTCAGGAAGCTATTATAGTTAAGGAATATCTCCTTTACCAGCTCAGGATCCAAGATGAGCAGTGATGGTATTGTCCCAGACCAGAAAAAGGAATTTTTACCTGCAATGAAAATTTGAAAATTTTTACTCTAGAAAACATAAGAAAGAAAATTAGGGAGAGCATACCATATTTCTTGATGGTTTAAGCAAAGAAAGGCACAACCCGTGGCACGATATCATCAGTGAGACTGATTGGCTTTGACTGAGCTTCTTTAAGCATCTCTCCAAGTTCTTTCAAGTCTCCAAGCAATGGTCTATATGGATTTTCTCTGAAGCCCTGGACTCGAAGAAATTTCTCGAGCTTTTTCGGCTTCAACCATGCTGAGTTCAATACCTTCCATGCTAAAAATAAAAGAGAAAGGACGCATGAGACTGCAATTAAGCTGTGGCAGTTCTCCATTTCCAACACTGAGAGAACCACCCTGCTATCTTTGAGAAATGAAGATGACTTTGAGGACTCCTTTTCTTACCACTCTTTTCTTACCACTTTTCTTACAATATTTTTCTTTCGCTATCTTTATCAATATCTAAGAGCTCAGGTAGATCTCCTTGTTTTTTATTTGTTTTTCGTGTTCTCACCTCTTCTTTTTGTCACAAATTATGACAATTTTTGTGGCTCACGATCTTTATTAATATCCAAGATTCAGATGCCACATGATTTTTCATATCTCGATTTTGTTCTCTGTTTGAAAACATGTTTCAAACCCACGTCTTGGCTGTTTGCCGTTTGGAATATGGTATTATTTATGTAGTTGATATGTCTTTAATTTATCTAAAAGAAATTTGTTTTGCTCATTATTATTGATGATAGTTAGTGGAAATTTTTACAGGACTATGTTTCTCCTATCTTGGATTTTCTGTGTTAAAAAATCTTAGCGTACTGTACTATTTATTTTATACTTTTATCTATTATTGTTGCTGGGTGGTTTAATGATTATCTGTTTTAATTAGCATTTTAGAAATATTATTTATCCATTTGAATTTGATACTGTGTCTTGGGTGTATATGGACAACATTTTGCTTCAAATCAAAATATAATTTGGATCTTACTTCTCTTCTTATAAAAAATTAACTTTCATAGAGTCCAAAACAAAAAATCTCAAACCCAAACACAATAGAATTTCCAAACAATGGACATATAATATGATATTATAAGAAAATTTATCAGGAAAGGGTAATGAATTTATTTGTTCATTGAATTTAAAAATGAAAATCCTAGCTTATGACATTATTAATTAGTTAAGGATATAACAGAAAAATATCTCTTATTTAATCATTTATCAATTTATATAAAAAGTGTAAAAGACTTTATATTTTGAAAATGAAAGAGTATCATAAGAAAAGTCTTGTAGTTACTAAAATTAACTTTCTAAAGAGTAACATAATAATTTTGTTGCCTTTTGAACTAATTATAATTGTTGAATTAGTTATGTAATTGGATCATTATTGTAATTATTATTGTATTCTTATTAGTTAAAGAGGTTAGTGGTACAATCCAAATTTAAATCTTTTAAGTGAAGGGATGTGTTTTTTATCATTTCTTTTGGTTCAATCCCTCTTCTAGTTTGACATTCTACATTAGGATTGTATTGGAGTAATCGCCTTTGAGAAATTTTCTGTCTACAATTCTGACTGCTAGTAGTGCTGCAATTGCTTCAGCCTCGAATGCACTTTCTGTATCTGGTTGATTGAGTCCAAGCACCTAATGGTTTGCTCTCATGGTTTCTGATAAGGACAGCATTGACTGATTCTCCATTGACGCTAAAGCTTGCATCAAAATTGAGTTTGAGCCAATCTTTCGGAGAAGGTTTCCACTCTTCATTCAGAGATCTTGTCTCCTTTGTAAGCTATCTCCGAACACTTGCATCCCAATATTCTTTGGCTGAAATTTGAATTCTTTTTTGCAATTCATCCCAAGTTACACTTGTATCATCATATCTTATGTTGTTCTTGTATTGCTAGCTTATTCCATTGCAACCACACTATAGTTCAACATCTTGGCTTTCTTATCAGTAGCTATGGGAAAATTCATGCTGTTGATTTAGCAGCAGTTTTATCCATCTTTGAATGTCTCAATTGCTAAAAGTATCCAAGAACATATAAATATAATGAGAAGGTGATATAAAATAAAATATTATTTTAATAATATAATATAAATTTTTATATATAAATAAATAGTATCAAATAAAAAAATAAAATAAAAAGGAAGAAATATTATATTACTAAAACTATTCACCGTAAATTGGTTTATCACCATGTTCAATGAATGGAGATAAGACAACAGGGAATCAAAAGTTTCGTAGGGCGGTGCCAAGCTTGACTAATAGAATAGGGCATAAGGAAAATGCCTGGCCCTGTGCCACCTTCCTTTATATGAATGGTGATGGTATCGAGAATGATGATAGTACAATTGCGTTGTTATGATGAAGTCAAGGGGTTATCAGGAGTGACGACGAGATGAGAAAAGGAAAAAGAGGAAGAAAAAAATAACAGAAAAAAATGGAGAAATATAAATTGCTGCATTATGTAAATGCATTCATATTGATAAAAACATCAACTTAATGTGTTCATTTTATGAATTTGATTTTTTTTCAAACTAAATTTATCAAAAAACTAAAATACTTTTATAGATATAGTACTTAAATAAGTTTTTTTTATCATCGGTTATATTAGTCTCTTAACTGATACTCTTTTTATTTTAAATATATATCATTCTTTTTATTTTTATTTATTTTAAAATATAATTTTTCTTTTTATATAAAATTTTTATTTATTATTTTTATTTTTAATTTTATCATTATCTCTAACTAATTATTTAAATATTTTTATTTTTTAAAAATTATTAATTTTTCAACTAACTACCTTAAATATTAATTCTTAATATTAAATTTAAATTTAACATACTAATAAAAATTTTTAAATATAGATATTTTAGATATTAATTAATTTTTTTATAAAATTAACAAATGTGATATAAAAATGTAGAAGGTGTAACTCGTGGCACGATATCATTAGTGCCACTGATTGGCTTTGCCCAGCATCTTCAAGCATCATATCCAGCTTTTTCAAGTCTCCAATTAATGGTCTGTAGCGGTATCCATTTAAGCCTTGTCCTCTTTAAGACATTTCTCTAGCCTTTTTGGCTTCAACCATGCTGAATTTAACACCTTCCATGCTAAAACTACAAGAACACAAGATCCAGCGACTACACTGTATATAGTCTCCACTTTCATCTTTGACGGACTGAGCTAGCTCTTCAGCATTTAAATACTACATCTCTCAACAGTGCTACCATCCTCAAAGCTACGGCCTGCCTAACCTAGTCTCTCTATCCCAGCCACCCTACTCAATCATTGATAAATTTAGATGTTCGATAATTTCTTTAAAAAATATAAGAAAAAGAACTTACAACTTTTAATAAATGATTAAGCCCTTCGACATCTGGTTCATTCTCCCCAAACTGTTCCAGAACTTCTTCTCTGGCACGCGATTGCCATTCTTGATGTCCTCCCAGTAAGATCAATGTCCAGACAAGCAACGAAGAAGTGGTTTCGTGCCCACCCACGTAAAAGAGTTTGCACTCTTCAATAATTTCTTGGGTGGTCATCCCTGAATTCTTGTTCCCATTTATTTGAATCTCTTCTTGGTTAGTTTCCAATAATATGCCCAATAAATCATCATTACAAGCTTTCCCTTCTTTCATTGCCTTCAATCTCTTCTTGATGATCTCTTTGATTGAGTCAGAAACTGTTTTTCCAATATATTTCATCCTCCTGTTCCTCTTGGTTGGCAGAAACCTACAAACAATAATTCAGATGTAAAAAATGCAGGATATGAAATTGCTACCAGTAGCTTTCCCAGGTTTCATTCTTAATGAAGTAAGATTTGAAGAAAAACTAGTCTACCTAGAAAAATTCATGACAAGGACTTGTAACAAAACTTGTGTCTTACCTGTTGTGTTTTGTTTCTATACCTTATACTCAATTTTAATACAATCTTTAACAATTTGCACACAAATATTAGGCAAGTGCACCTATCGTTATGAGCAGTACAATGGCAAGTAAATTCAAATGTCGTATCCACGAGATTGATTAAATATCATTACTCACTTTCTACTCTATTATTTAGCCTAACAAATTTTGTTTGTGAAAAATGTTTTGAATAACTATTAGGAAAAAGAATCTAACTTAACTAGTTAAACCAACTTAAATCTTGCTTGCAAGAGAGAATTCATAAGAGAAAACAATACTTGAACGGTTAATACCCCTAGAATTACCTATGTGATAGAAAGTCCCTTGGTTGATGAATTGTATTTCATATGTTTGATGAAATTCCTTAATTAAAACTCACTCTATCTCTAGATGAAAGTTCTCTATTCTTAAATTAATTAGTTGAAATATCTTTCTAACCAATCTAATCCAAGAATGCATTAAGATTTGTGAATTTCCAATTAGATTTCTCTAATTATCAAGAAGATATTGAGGTTTCTATTTCTAGTAACCTAAATCATCCCCATTGTATGTGTATGGTCTATTTCACCCTTCCTTTCTCAATTCCAAGTGAAAATTTCCAGATTATGAATCAATTGTCAATCACTCTTCCTTTCTTAATTCCAAGTGAACAAAAATTCCATATTATGCATCATTAATCCACTCAATCAATTCAACCATTCAAACCCACAAACAATCCACAAGAAATTTGAATTCAATCAACCAAGAAACAATTCATTCACATAAGTAAAATCTAGGGTTCATACCCATCCAAGTATTCAAAAGTTTAGCTCATCAATATATTACAAATCAAAGAACATAAAACAACAAAGAAAGAGGAATATTTGCTCATTTTAATGGTGTAAAATATTCTCTTCTTCAAGGTTGAAATTCGTCACTGTAGTGTTGACAAAATTGCAGTTTTTTCCATGAATCTTCAAGGTGGATGTTCTCCTTCTTCAAGGATTCAATCTTCTCTCTTGATTTGTCTTGTAAGATTGATGGATTGGAAGAAGAATTTGGTGTGTTTTCTTGGTGTTTTGTAGCCGTTTTTTCCCTTGTTTTTTCCCTAAAGGAGTATTAAAATCTCCCACAAAAGAGAGAAAAAAGTAGCATAGAAACATTTTTAGTCTGGACCAAACGACGCCGCTTGCCCCCCAGTTTTGATTCATTGAATCGGCTGATATAGGTCTTGCTGTCTTCATGAAAGTTGTAGAGTAGGATCTTACTTTCCACAAAGATTTGAATCACTTCAATTGGGCTTCTAGAACTCAAGATATGATCATTGTACCAAAATATATCAAAACTAGAACACAATGCAGAACAAGTGACTTTGCAGCATAAGCAGGGTAGGCAAATGAACTCCAATTGACACAAATTTTACCATTATGAAAACTTTAGAATGTCTTCTATAATTTCTAGAATACCACTTTTGCACTTAGAATCTGTATGGAGGTCAAAATCACATTTGAAAATTATCTACTAGGCTGTTTTTCCTCTGCATTTCTCTATTTTTTTCTTCATTGTGTAAAATCTCTTTGTTTGCTTCATTTAATTCCAAATCTTCAATAATCTCACCTAAAGCAAATAAGAGATAAAGAGAGTGTAAATGGTGATTAAAACACCCAAATTTAACATAAAATTAAGCTCAAAATGAGAATTATATAGAGCACAAATATGGAATATCATTACCTCCAACTCGGAAGGATAAACGATCTTATAAGTTCCATAATTTGTTCTAACAACTCTTTTTGAAGTTCAAATATCTTTCTCCATTCTTCATAACTACTACCAAATGCTGTACGAGTAAGGGCATCACTAATTAGTCTTTGACTGTATGGCCAAACATCCAACTCGCCAAATCCCTTTGGGGAAACAATCACTAAAAGGAAAAACAAATTTTGCGACGGCAAAGTCCGTTGCCAATTTATGACGGATTAGCAACGGAATAGCTACAAAGGAAATAAGTGGGCAAAAATAGCGACGAAATAAAAATCGTCGCCATTCCGTTGCAACTTGCGACGGATTTGCAACGAAAATGAAAAATAGATATTTAAAAATTTTTAAATAATTTTCGTCGCAAATCCATAGCCAAATGGCGAAGGATTTGCGACAGAATAAGTTCGTCGCAAATTTGCTACCAATTTGCGATGAAAATAAAAAAATAAAAAAAGTTTATATATTCCGTCGCAAATCCATCGCAACTTAGCTACAGAAAATAAAAGAAAATATTTTAAAAAAATTTTTGTCCCATCACAAATCAGTAGCTAAATTGCGACGAATTTGCGACCGTAAAAATTGGTCACAAATTTACAACACATTGGCTACAGATTTGCTACAAGAAAATAAAAAGAAAATACTTTTAAAAAAATTTTTCAATCGCAAATCCGTAGTTAAATTGCGAGGGATGTGCGACCGCAAAATTGGTTGCAAATTTACTACATATTTGCGACGAGAATAAAAAAATATAAAAATTTTATATATTTTCATTGCAAATCCGTAACAGATTAACTACAGATTTGCAACGTAAAAATAAAAAAAAAATCTTTAAAAAATTTTTTGTCACAAATTCGTAGCTAACTTGCGAGGGATTTGCAACCTTAAAATTAGTCGCAAATTTGCCACGTATTTGCGACGAGAATAAAAAATATAAAAATTTTATATTTTTCGTCGCAAATCTGTAGTTAAATGGTGACAGATTTGTGACGGTTAGTAAAAATAAAATAAAAATTTATTTTTCCGTCGCAAATACGTCACAAATTTTCTACGAATTTGCTACGATAGATTATTTGCGACGGATTATAACGGAATATGTTTTTTCCCTCCTATTCTTGCATCCTTAATTGTTTTTTGTGAGTCATACCTCGTGATGTTCATAAATATCATTTTAATTAAACATATGTAGCAAGAAATATACTTGTAATATGAATTATAAAATATTGGTACTCTGTAGTAAGTAGTCTTTATATAAAGATACATGCGAATATGTATTTTGTAATTTATTTTGGTATAGCATATCTATTGAGTATAATAAAACATTTTACAAAACATATAAATGTATATTACATATGTGTATTATATCAATAGTTATAACTTTGTATATGAACAATTTATAACATGTAATGATATACAACATATAGTGTTAATGAAGTTAATTCATATACTAGCACGACATATATGATAATTAAAATGAGTATATTTCATAAATATTTGTTATTAACAAAATTTAATTATAAACTTATTAGAGGAGTGAAAGAGGAAGAAAAAAACTTAAGAAACACATTACAAATTAATTTTTAGTGGCAAATTCGTCGCAAATATGTCACAAATTTACGACATATTTGCGACGAAATTTAAAATTTTCACTCGCGAAAAAAAGCCGCCACAATGAAATTAATTTCGTCGCAAATCTGCTGCAAATTTGCGACGAAAATCCATCGCAAACAACTTCTTCTTATTCATAATTTGAACACTCATTGTTTCTCATTCATTCCCACTACCCCTGCCGCGCCTCCTCCCGCCTGCCACCCGACTGCCTAGTGCCTGCGCGCGGCTGCCCAGGACCTGCTCAGCAAGTATACTATGTCACTTATCTTGGAAGTAAAAGAAATAAGTCCGATTGGATTGGAGTATACAAATCACATGCGCGTCATGTTATTGATGCACCTGTTATTGAGAGACCATACCAAGAAGATGTAAATGATTCGAACACATTTACTGTACGTGGTGAAGATAACATAATCGGCGAACTTGTGCATGAAACAGGTGGAGGGGAGATTCTGGATGATAATGAACTAGGAAACATGGAATATGATGACGTGACTGATTTTGATACTGAAGTTGAAAGTGAATGGGAATCAGAAGATGATTCGAGTAAGGATGAAAACAGTGAATAATTTATTGCATATATGCATTTCCTTACATATACTACGTCGAGCATTTAATTTTTAAATTTAATTTATATTATTTTTCACATATTACTAATGATTACACAGCTAACGAAAATTTTATTCTTTTTCAGATGCCTCCACGTAGAACACGTTTGATTGGGATGGGTAAAAAATTTTATTCTTTACCCGGACCGATGTCTTTACCGAGTGAGGATGACACACGTGCAACGGAGTTTGAGCATACACCTCTGACCACAACTTCTCCGGTACCCTCTACGGCTACTTCTACAGGTGAGACTCAAATAGAGGAAGTCCGCATTCTGATAGTCCCGAGTGACGACGAGTAAGTTTCTATTGACTGTTGCAAAAAATTTATTCAAATTTTTTGTTGAATAACTAACTATTCATTTGTGTAATGGAACAGTTTCTTCCCAGCAGAGGGGACGGTGCATTGGATATCGGATACGTTTCACCGCCATTTTACTGGACCGTATGCTAATTTTGAGGCGGTCCTATTAGAGTTTCGCGACATGTGGTTTCAAATGTGGAGTGTAAGTAATAAATTATAAAATATATATATATATATATATATATATATATATTATATTTGATTTTTTAAATGACTTTGCAGAGACGTTATCGATGGCTTCCAGAGCATGTTGATCAGATATGACGTATTTGGGACGACAAATGCACTCATCGTCTATCTGATAAACTATTAAAGGCTCGGTATAAGAGGAAATATCCACCGTGGATATCTCCTGAAATTTGGAGTCAACTCTGGTGAGATCACTGGAGCACGGAACAGAGTAGCCACTCCTGGACCGACTCACAAGGGAGAATGCATTTCTTTCAGCGAGCACGAGCATCGGATGATAATCATTATTTTTTTCTTGTTATTTAATTCTAATATAATTACTAAATATTTATATTAATATATTTGTAGCGTAAGGAGCGCGGAGATAACTTCCATTTCACCGATATGTCCGAGGTGACACACACATATAAGAATGGCCCAAAAAAGGGCACGTTTGTTTGTGAGAAATCACAACATATGTTGGTAAGTTTACAAATTATATTACTCCGTATTTTATATTAATTATTTTATTGTTAGACACCGTTATAAATTTATGATGTATACAATTTGTAGGATAACGTCAACGCTTTGAAGGAGAGCTATTCACAGGTGAAGTCTCAGGATTCGATGACTTCTCAGCATCCACCGGATGAGAAGTCCCTATTTGTGGAGGTTGCTGGTGGTGCTTCGAAGAATCGGATTTTTGGATTGGGTTCCGAGGCAGTTCACATGTGACGCAGGTTATGTCAGTCTACGTCACCCTCTGTTCCAACAGCTTGCTCGATTATATTGCATCCAGAGTACGCATCTCTTCACAGTCAGTTGCAGAGAGAGAGAGGTCGATGCGCGGTTATATCCAGCAACACTTTGCTAGTTTAGACCAGTATTTGCGAGTTATGTACGAGGCACAACATCTGCCTCCGCCGCCTTCTCCACCTCCACTTCCTTTTCCGATACCAGATTCTGAAGAGCAGACAAACAGGGCTGATGAGGATTACACGATCGATTCACCTGACAACCATCCTCCAACGACTAGCTCTCCAGATACACCTCTGTCTCCTCCACCGTCTGCAGTTACATAAATTTTGTTTCATTTTTTTTAATGTTGTACACATAAAACATTGAAATTTCACGAATTAATTATATTTATTTTAATTTCATATTTTATTATAAATTATTCTATTAATTATGCTTATTTTTTAAAATAATTTTTTAAAAATTATTGAAAAATATTATGTAAAAAATTTAAAAATTTAATTACAAAATAAAATTTAATAATTATTTTTAATAATTAATAATTAATAATCAAAATTAATTTGCGACGGATTATCGTCCCTCACATATTTGCGACGGAAGATAATCTATCGCAAAATTACGACGCACGATAAGCCATCGCAGATTTGCGACGATTCTCTTTCATCGCAGATTTTGTTGTCGTCGCAAATCTGCAATGAAAGAGAATCGTCGCAAATCTGTGACGGACACAGTTCGTTGCACATCGGCGACGGATTTTGTTGCCGCCGCTAATTTGCGACGGATATACTGCCTGTCGCAAATTTGTGATGGATATCATGTTCGTTGCAAATTTGCGACGAGCTAATTCGTCGCAAATCCGTCGTAGTTTCTACGGATTTGCGACGGAATAGTCCGTCACAAAAAATCAAATTTTTTGTAGTGAATGGCCTCCCATTTCCCTGACATCTCAGTTACACTTGACTGGACAGCAGGCAGCATAGATGTTGTGTTGTTTTGCATAGCCTTTATACTGAACTTTTATTACAATCTCTAACAAATTTCACACAAATACTAGGCAAGTGCACCTATTGTTATGAGTAGTACAATGGCAAGTAAATTCAACTGTATTATCCATGGGGTAGTTAAATATCATTACTTACTTTCTACTCTATTGTTTAGCTTAACAAATTTGTTTGTGAAAATGATTGGAATAACTACTAGGAAA
Organism: Rauvolfia tetraphylla; assembly: GCA_030512225.1. Lineage (NCBI taxonomy): Eukaryota > Viridiplantae > Streptophyta > Magnoliopsida > Gentianales > Apocynaceae > Rauvolfia > Rauvolfia tetraphylla. The sequence continues at coordinate 244,425 of JAJQKT010000022.1, forward strand.
AGAAATCTAACTTAACTAATTAAACTGACTTAACCAATCTTGCTTGCAAGAGAGAATTCATAAGAGAAAACAATACTTGGATGGTTAATCCTCCTAGAATTACCTATGTGATAGAAAGTCCCTTGGTTGATGAATTACCCTTCATATGTTTGATAAAATTCCATAATTAGAACTCACTCTATCTCTAGATAAAAGTTCTCTATTCTTAAATTAATTAGTTAAAATCTCTTTCTAACCAATTTAATCCAAGAATGCATTAAGATTTGTTAATTTCCAATTAGATTTCTCTAATTATCAAGAAGATGTTGAGGTTTTTATCTCTAGTCACCTAAATCATCCCCATTATTTGTGTATGGTCTATTTCACCCTTCCTTTCTCAATTCTAAGTGAAAAAATCCAGATTTTGAATCAATCATCCACCCAATCAATTCAACCAATCAAACTCACAAACACTCCCACAAGAAATTTCAGATTTTGAATCAATCATCCACCCAATCAATTCAACCAATCAAGCGCACAAACAATCCACAAGAAATTCAAACTCAATCAACCTAGGAAACAATTAATTCACATAGATAAAAACTATGGTTCATAACCATCCAAGTATTCAAGAATTTAGTTCATCAACATATTACAATTCATACAACATAAACCAATAAAGAAAGAGAAAGAATTGCTCATTTTCATGGTTGAAATCTCCTCTTCTTTAAGGCTGAAATTCGTCACTGTAGTGTTGAGAAAATTGCAGTTTTTGTCTTGAATCTTCAAGGTGGATGTCCTCATTCTTCAAGAATTCAATCTCCTCTCATGAATTCCGTTACAAAGATGAAGATTTGAGATGGGATTTGAGTGAATTTTTGTGTGTTTTTACTGCCTTTTCTTCATTCCCAGCCGCTATCTCTTTTTTTCCCTAAAGGGGTATTTAAATCCAGCCCAAAAGAGAGAGAAAAGCAGCAGAGAAACAGCTTCAGATCGACACAAATGGTGTCGTTTGGTCTGGACTAAATGGTGCCGCTTGCTCCCAGTTTTGGTGTAAGGTTCTGCTGCACGACTGTGACACTATTTTGAGTTATATGTAAATTCAGAACATTAAATCGGCTGATCTAGGTTTTGGTGTCTTCATGAAAGGTGTAGATCAGGATCTTTGTTTTTCACAGAGCTTTAAATTATCTCAATTGGGCATCTATAACTCAAGATATGATCGTTATAACAAAATGTGTCAAAATTGGAACACAATGCAGGACGTGATTATGCAGCATCAGCAGGGTAGGCAAATGAGTTCCGATTGATATAAATGTTACCATTATTAAAACTTGAAAATGTCTACAAGACCACCTTTGCATTTGAAATCTTCATGCAAGTTAAAATCTCACTTGAAATTTCTCTACCAGGCTTTTTTTTTTTTTTTGCATTTCTTTGTTTTTCTTCGTTGTGTAAAATCTACTTGTTTGCTTCATTTAATTTCAAATCTTCAACAAACTCACCTAACGCAAATAAAAGATAAAGGGAGTGTAAATAATGATTAAAACACCAAAATTTAGCAGAAATATGAGCTCAAAATGATCATTATATGAAGCACAAATATAGAATATCAACAGGCTGCATGTAGCAACAGAGAAGAGAAGACTCATCAGCAAGAGTTTTTCAGTTAGGTTTCATCAGTTCAAGATAAGATGCAAAACGTCGGAAATGAGAAAAAATACTGCAACTCCAATTCAAATCTAAGGAACACTTACTGCTTGGGCGGAGCCAGGACTTTTTAGCCTTGGACGGGTACGAGGCGAATATCTATATTAGGGAAGAGAAGGGTTTTTTTCTTCCTTTTGTCAAAAGCTATTTATCAATTATCTTTTGTAAGGCAAGCCTTGATTGTTTGATTCTTATACTAATTATTTTTTATTTTTTATTGTGAATTCGCTTAGGCTAGAAAGTCAATGCAAATGAGACCTTGAGTTTCTGTCGGTGGAAAGCCGGAGCAATTATTTTGCGGCGTTTCTGCCATTCTTCTCCCTCAAAGCTGAGAATACCGCGGTGAAGCAACTTGGTAATTGCATTAACAGGAGGATACTTCTGGAAGAGATTATGGTTAAATAAGATTCCTTGTACAAGTTCAGGATCCCAGATGAGCACTGATGGTATTGTTCCTGACCAGAAAAAGGAATTCTTACCTGCACCGAGAAGTATATGTCCGGATAGTCCAAAGTCTCGATAATTAGCTCTCGGCCGTCCGGTCGCAAAACAACGTCGATGAAGGCGTGTAGCTGCACTATTCCGCGGTGGGGATTGTAACTTTCTATAAATTTCCCATTTCTCACTCAATGATGGAACTTTGCTTATTTCTTTTTTTTGGCACCAGGTAAATATGCGCAGGAAAACCAACAACAAATAAGAAGACGAGGAAGGGAGAGCATGTATACCGTATCTCTTGATGGTTTCAACGAAGAAAGGCACAATCCGGGGCACGATATCGTCAGTGAAACTGATTGGCTTTGCCTGAGCTTCTTTAAGCATCTCACCAAGTTCTTTAAAGTCTCCAAGCAATAGCTTATAGGGGTTTCCATTAAAACCTTGTGCTTTAAGACATTTCTCCAGCCGTTTCGGCTTTAACCATGCCGAGTTCAACACCTTCCATGCAAAAAATAAAAGAGAAAAGACGCATGACACTGCAGTCAAGCTGTGGAAGTTCTCCATTTCCAACAATGAGAGAACCGTCCTGCTAGTGTAATCCTGCTTTAGAAGAGATTTGAACATCAACAGATAGTGTATCAAGGTCTTATATTTAGTCCTTCCTTGTACCTAATTGAAAAATCTTATAACTATTTATTTTTTAAGGTAAAATTATATTTAAATCGAAATGAACTAAAATGTCTTTGTAAAATAGATGTAGTATGATAATACCCGATATAAAATTCTTGGAGACTATCATGGAAAGACAGTGCCATAGAGTCCTTGTCAGTGGTGGACGCAAATTGCCACATCTATAGAAAAATCTTGGCCTACTCTTTCATTGCAAATACATATAACAGTATATCAGAGGTCAGACGAGACGACGTGTGGATCTTTAATGTACAAAACAAAATTTTCACCAATATTATTGCATTTTTGAAGAAGTGGCTTTATGTTTCTAAACTTATTACTTTGGCTTATTGAATATTATTGGTGTAATAATTAATTTGGTTACAGTGCTAACAACATATCTATTTCAATATATACTAAATATATCTCAATAATTAAATTTTAATGTAGCGGCTGAGAATTCATACATACTGAATAATTACTCAATTTAAAATTGCATGGTTGAATAATTATTTAGTGATAAATATTATGAAAGTAAAAAATAAACTTCACCAGAATGAAAAAATTTAAAAAACTTTTCACTTTGAATTGCAATCTAAATAAGAAACAACAAATTAAAAGTAGTTTTGTTCTCTTTTTTCCTTGTAAAAGAAAATCTATGATTGGGGCTAGCTGTTTATTAAACAACAAACAAAAAAAAAACACAGTATCCAAAGACCCTTACATTTTATGATAGAAGGAAGAAAGAGTTTGTCTAAGTAGCATAATCCTCCAGTCACATTATTGGCAACAAACAACATGACACAGAAAGGCAAGATATGCTGCACTAACACATCCGAAATTGTCCAAGTAGTGCACATTATAACTTGTGCATTGGACGGTCATCCCGGAATTCATGTCCCCATGTATTTGAATCTCTTCTTGGTTGGTTTCCAATAATATGCCCAGTAGATCATCAATATTACTGGCATCCCCGTATTCATTGCCCTCAATCTTCTGTTGATGATCTCTCGGATTCAATCAGAAACTACTTTCCGGTTATATTTCATCCTCCTGTTCCACTTGGTTGGCAGAAACCTACAAATTGCAATTCAGATGCAATGAAGTTTGTTAAAAGAGTCATCCATAACTCTCTAGAAGATTCAATAAAATTCTAGAATATTCAAGAAAGTTGGAGAAAGTTTAAGCAAGTTGAAGAACACTCAAGAAAGTTGGAGCAACAATTTTTTACTCAAAGAATATCTAGAATTCTCTTGAAGTAAGAAGCAATTAGAGAATTCTAGAATTTGCCAAAGTTGGTGAACCAAGACCTATAAATAGGCTAGTGCTTAAGAGAAGACAGTGTGCAAGAAAGAGTGAAGAGTGCAAGTAAGTGTGAGGTGCTCCATTGAGTGAGCAAATAAGAAAGAATAAAAGAGTGAGAGTTTCTTGTGCTAGAGTGTTTAGTTAAAAGTTAAATACACTCTAAGTGTGAGTGTTAGGTGGCTTGTAAGTAAGAGTTGGTTTAGTGGAGTAATAAATTTTTGTTTAGCAATTCGATTCACTACTTGTGCCACCTTAATTCTCAACAAGTGATATCAGAGCCAGGTTGTTGTGTGCCTGTCAAAATTAAGGTAGATACGGTCAGGGAACGTATTCGATCGAGAATCACGCTACGAGGAGGTTCTGTCGAAATAGATGGTTAGGGACTGTGCTTGACATTGACTAGCCAATATCCGTGGTACGTGGAGTGATGTGAAATTTGCAAGTGCACAAATATCAAACAAGTAATAAAGCAGTGAGTATAAGTCATCCCAACAAGAATTGCTACCTAATTGCAAAATTCTTTTACTTATAACCTAACTTAAACCAAAATAAATGTGATTTTATCTAAAATTTAATTAACAATAAAAATAATTAACAATAATAATAAACACAAAAATCAATAATTATATTAATTAAAAATCAATGGCAATGAATAGATTAAGACACTCCAAATCCAGCTTACTCCTCTTATGACAAATAGTTTATTTCTTCAAACTAATTCTCGATTTGGTTAATGGTAGAATTTCTAATTATAAGCTAGATCCAATCTCTTGGTGAAAAGCTTCTAACTTTAATTAATAAACCAATCGTATCTCTACGTGATTTTAATTATCAAAGCTGCAAACACCTCTATGGAATTTTCTAACTTTTGTTTTGTTTCCTACTCGCTAGAAACCACACAAAGAAACCGAATTTATCTCTAGTTAGTTTTACGATGTGTTGTTATTACCATGATCCAATTTAAACTAGCACTTCTCAGCTACTAGAATAAATTTAAAGGTATGAAAGAATTGGCCAGAAACTTATAAGTATTAAAAATAATAATAACAATTAACCAAAATCGAGATTAAAAAAATAATTTTTAATTGAAATAAACTAAATTCATAAGAGTTTCAGCATTTATCGAAAGTCATAGTCATAAAAGATTTAACTATTCATGATTCAAATATTTAAAGCCATAAATTTAATTAATATAAAAAATAAATAAATACAAAAAAAATAATAAATAAAGAACTTTTCTCTGTTTTTAAGCTTTCTCCGACTCTTTTTGCTCCATTCTTCCCTCCGTCAACCTTCTGTCCTTTTTCCCCAATTGCTTCTCCCCGTTTTGTCTTCTTCCTTGTCCAATTTCTTTTGCCCTTGGCTGCCCGATTTTCTTCCCTCGGCTTGCCCGAGATTTTGCTTTCTTTTTTTGCCCTCCCAATTCCTTCCTTGGCTGCCCAAAATTTTCTCTTTTTGCTGCCCAAATTTCGTCCAATTGGCTGCCCGCAATTCGCTTCTCTTTGCTGCCCGAAAGTTGTCCAATTGGCTGCCCGAATCTCTCTCTTTGGCTCACGAATTTTTCTTCTCTCGTTGGCTGCCGAAAATCTCCATCTTTTGTATCTTAGGGATTTCAATTCGATTTGATTTCTAAATCCTATTCTAAATTAAATTTAATTTTAAAATCTTCTTTTTTCTTCTCTTGACATTACCATTTTACCGCTGCATCAATAATTAGTAAAATTAATGAATTAAAGTGTACTTTATAAATAAAATCATCTTAGTTAATACATACTAAGTATTTAATTCACCAAAACAAGTCAAAGTCATAAGATTTATATCAATTTATCCTTAAATAAGTGAGAAATTCATTCTAAATAATGATTAAAATATGATCTCATCATGGAGACTCTGATCGTATAAGATTGTGAAGTCGGTTGATCGAGACGAAGAATCACCAACTTATAATGGCGGAGTTTATTAATACCATCGAGAAACTCAACGACGACAATTACAGTGAATGGAGTATCCATCTCAAGTTTTACTTGAGAGGACAAGGCTTATGGGAGATGATCGACGGCAACCAGACAATGCCACCTCCAAAGGAGAATGTAGCGGAGTACAAAAAGTGGGACACGAATGCTAGTAAGGCTTTATCTATCTTAGCCTTAACAGTAGAGAAACGATATTTAGATAAAATTAAGGATGCAAAAACTCCAAAGGAAGCATGGGACACATTAGTAGAGTATTTCGCAAATGCGAATGACTCCAAGTTGTAGAGGCTCGAAAATGAGTTGATGACACTCACACAAGAGGACATGACTGTAAGTCAGTTCTTTGACAAAGTTAAATTTTTGTCTGAGAAAATTACAAAATTAGATCCGCTTCATCCTGTCGACGAGACAAGGATGAGAAGGATAATAGTGAGAGGGCTTCGTAATGAATTCAATCCCATCATAGCAGCAACACGTGGATAGGCTAAAGAACTAACTCTCAATGAGTTGGAAAATATGTTGGCTGATGAAGAGGCTCTAAACAAACAAAAAGTTAGAGTCTCATACCAAGATGAGGAGAAAATACTTTTTGCCAGGAGGCAAACTTTCAAAGAAAAGAAAAATCCTGAAGAAGGTAAGAATCAAGGCAGACAAATCTCAAGACAAGTACGCCCTTGGAAAGGCTCTCAACCAGGGGGGAGGCAAACCACAAGGTAGCAACAATCGAAGAAATCAACGACACGCTGATGTCTGTTACAATTGCGGGAAGAGAGGACATTTTGCCCGAAATTGTTGGCACAATCACGCAAAAGGAAATACTGTTATTTCCAAGAAGACAAATAGCAGTGAAGATGAATGGGATTTTCAAGCATCCCTTGCACTAGAAGAAGATCATGCATTGGTCGTGGTAAGTGATAACTTGATCAATTTTAAAAATGATTGGATAGTAGATTCTGGGTGCTCTAATCACATGACAGGAGATAAGAAAAAGATCCAGAATATGAAAGAGTATGATGGAAAACGAGTTGTGATGACTGCAAACAATTCCAAAATGCCAATCACGCATGTTGGCAAGGCGAATGTGATACCTCGTTTCAACTCAAATGAAGTGGAATTAGAAAATGTATTATATGTGTTAGGTATGAAGAAGAATCTTCTCTCAGTAGCACAATTAACTGCAGCAGGCAATTTTGTGGTGTTTGGTCCAAGAGACGTGAAGGTATATCAGCAATTGAATCCAGTGGGACCACCAATTATGGAAGGACGCAAAGTGGAGTCAGTCTACATAATGTCAGAAGAAACGGCATATGCAGACAAGACAAGGAAGAATGAGACACTAGATTTATGGCATGCACGATTGGGACACGTAAGCTATACCAGATTAAAGGTAATGATGAACAAAGTAATGCTCAATGGCCTTTCCACAATTAGAAGTTCGAGATAACATAGTATGTGTTGGATGCCAATATGGAAAAGCACACCAACTACCACATGAGGAGTCCCAATCGTGAAACAACCATCGATAAGTGGCTATCGCTATATGATAACATTTATCGATGATTATTCTCGGTATGTGTGGATAGATTTTATGAAAGAAAAATCAGAAGCATTAGAAAAATTAAAGGCCTTCAAGGAAAAAGTGGAGGATGAGGTAGGTCGTCAAATACATTGCCTTCGTACAGATAATGGTGAAGAATATACATCATACGAGTCCACTAAATCCTTGAAGAAGAATAGAATACGACGACAGTTGATATGTCCAAACACTCCACAACAGAATGGAGTTGCATAAAGAAAGAACAGGTATCTGGCAGAGACTTGTAGAAGTATGCTACATGCCAAAAATGTACAAGCACGATTTTGGGCAGAATGTATGAAGACGGCAGTATATATTACTAACAGGTTGCCACAAGCAAAGCTTGACTTTACTTCGCCCTATGAGAAGCTTTGGAAGAAGAAACCTTTGGTGTCTCATCTTCGAGTATTCGGATGTGTCTGTTACGTGCTTGTGCCCGCCCATTTGAGAAGTAAGTTTGACAAAAAAGCTATCTGCTGCATCTTTGTAGGATATGATCCTCGAAGAAAGGGTTGGATTTGCTGCAATCCAGACACATGCAAAATGTTATGTATCCCAAGATGTTGTGTTCGATGAAGCATCTTCCTGGTGGTCATCTCAAGCCTTGAAATTATTAGGTTCCAAGGAAATTGAGGAAGAAATCGAAGAAAGATTAGAAGAGCGAGGGGGAGATTCTTCATCATCCAAAGAAGACGAAGAAGATTTACCAACTGAAGAAAAAGCTTCAAGGAAAGCAAAGAATCCATGGAAAATTGGAGCACACAAAACAATAGAAGATCAGATGCCAAGTCAATATGAAGTAGAAGAAGGTGAAGAAGATGAAGCAAGCCCACAACTCCGACGATCAAGCAGACAAAGAAGACCAAACCCCAAGTATGCAAATGCAGCAATGGTTGAAGAACCTGACTCATACGAGGAAGCATCCCAGAAGAAAGAATGGAGAATAGCAATGGAGGAAGAGATTCAGGCACTAAGACAGAATGAGACATGTGACCTAGTGCCAAGACCAAAGGGAGTACAACCCATTTCCTGTAAATGGGTATATAAGTTGAAGACAAAATCTGATGGATCAATTGATAGATATAAGGCTCGACTAGTGGCTCGTGGATTCTCACAGAAGTACGAATTAGATTACGACGAGACATTCAGTCCGGTAGCCAAGATCACTACAGTAAGAGTATTACTCGCCTTAGCTGCAAGCAAGTCCTAGAGGTTGTGGTAGATGGATGTTAAAAATATTTTCTTACATGGAGAACTTGATCGAGAAATATATATGCAGCAGCCAAGAGGGTTCGAGAGTAAGGCATACCCAGAGTATGTATGCAAGTTAAAGAATGTGCTCTATGGATTAAAACAAGTACCTAGAGCGTGGTACGAGAAGATAGCAGAGTTTTAATACATAATGGATATTCAGTGGCACCAGCAGATTCAAGCCTATTCATCAAAAATCGAGAAGAAAAACTAGTCATAATACTCGTGTACGTGGATGACCTCATCATCACTGGAGCTTAACAAGAAGAGATCAGACAGATCAGGTCAAATCTCTCGGTACGATTTCAGATGAAGGAGCTTAGGGAGCTAAAACATTTCCCTGGCCTGGAGATAGATAGAGGAAATAATGGGATATTCCTATGTCAAGAGCAGTATGCTAGAGATCTTCTACAAAAGTATGGAATGATTGATTGCAAGCCAATATCAACACCGATGGACATGAATGCTCGATTAAGCGCAATAGAAGGGAAAGAGCTCGAGAATATGATAATGTACCGGTAGCTCGTGGGAAGTTTAATATATCTAACATTGTCAAGGCCTGATATTTCATATTCTGTCGGAGTAGTAAGTCAGTTTATGCAGAAGCCAAAGAAGCCCCATCTAGAAGCAGTAAGACGAATACTAAGGTACGTAAAAGGAACTATAGATTATGGCTTATTCTATAGGAAGACAGATGCAAGTAAGATGACAGGATATTGTGATGCTGATTACGCTAGTGACCATGACACTCGTAGATCAACTATTGGGTACATGTTTAACCTCGGATCTGGAGTAATCTCATGGTGTAGTAAGAGGCAACCTACAGTGTCACTATCAAGTACCGATGCTGAATATCGTGCTGCGGCAAGGCCGCTCAAGAGTGTACTAAAGGATCTTCATCAATCAACAGATGATGCAGTGACGTTATGCTGTGACAACCAATCAGCAATCCAACTTGCAGAAAATCCAGTATTCCATGCGAGAACAAAGCATGTAGGGGTTCACTATCACTTTATTCGAGAAAAAGTACTTTGTAGAGATATCAACATGAAGTATGTAAAGACTGAAGAGTAGATAGCGGATATCTTTACCAAGAGTCTTGATGGTGCAAAGTTTAAAGAATTTCGAAGAGAGCTCGAGATGACTACACGAAGAAGAGAGAGTAATGGATGAGGGGGAGTGTTGAAAGAGTCATCCATAACTCTCTAGAAGATTCAAGAAAATTCTAGAATATTCAAGAAAGTTGGAGAAGGTTTAAGCAAGTTGAAGAACACTCAAGAAAGTTGAAGTAACAATTTTTGACTCGGAGAATATCTAAAATTCTCTTGAAGTAAGAAATAATTAGAGAATTCTAGAATTTTCCAAAGTTGGTGAATCAAGACCTATAAATAGGCTAGTGCTTAAGAGAAGATAGTGTGCAAGAAAGAGTGAAGAGTGCAAGTAAGCGTGAGGTGCTCCATTGAGTGAGCAAATAAGAGAGAATAAGAGAGTGAGAGTTTCTTGTGCTAGAGTGTCTAGTGAGAAGTTAAATACACTCTAAGTGTGAGTGTTAAGTGGCTTGTAAGTAAGAGTTGAGTTTAGTGGAATAATAAATTTTTGTTTAGCAATTCGATTCACTACTTATGCCACCTTAATTCTCAACAAAGTCAGGACGCGAAATCGCTAGCAGCAGCTTTCTCAAGCTTCATTCTTAACGAAGTAAGATTTGAAGAAAAACTAAGTCTACAAAGAAAAATTATCAACGACAGTAACAACAAATGTATGTTACCTCCAACCGGGGAGAAGAAACGATCTCATAAGCACCATGATATGTTCTAACTGCTCCTTTTGAAGTGCAAATAGCTTTCTCCCTTCCTCGTAACTACTACCAAAAGCTGTACGGGAAAGTCCATCGCTAGTTAGTGTTTGAATGTATGGACTAATATCCAACTCGCCACATCCTTGTGGTGAAACAATGGTCACCCATTTCCCCAACATCTCATTGACACTTAGGTGGAAAGCAGGCAGCATATGCTTCATTTAGCAACAGAGAGAAGAAGACTTATCAGTTGGGCTTGATCAGTTCAAGATTAGACACAGAATGTTGCAAACGAGAAAAAAATATCGCAAACGCAATTCAAATTGAAGGAACCCTTTTGTAATTAACAGTCTTCGAATTGATGAAAACTGAAACAGAATATATCAGACCTTTAGCTTCTCTCGGTGGTAAGCTGGATTGATTATTCTGCGGCGTTTCTGCCATTCTTCTCCTTCAAAGCTGAGAAGACCTCGGTGAATCAACCCCGTGATTGTATTAACAGGAGGATACTTCAGGAAGCTGTTATAGTTAAGGAAGATCTCCTTTACCAGTTCAGGATCCAAGATGAGCAGTGATAGTTTTGTTCCAGACGAGTAGAAGGAACACTTACCTGCAATGAACACTTGGCACCAGTTAAGTTTACGCTAGAAAACATAAGAAAGAAAATGAGGGAGAGCATATATGCCAACTTTCTGGGCGGTTTCAGCAAGAAAGGCACAACACGTGGCACGATATTATCAGTGAGACTGATCTTTAACTGAGCTACTTCAGCCCATTTGGTTGGTTAAAAAAAGACAGCCCACAAAATCTAAAATGCTTTCCTACTTCCAAGTCTTTTGAGATGAAGGATGGCTGCCGTTTCCATTCTCAAATTAAGGGAGAAAGAGAGAGTGACTTCAATGTAGGGGTGGCGTTTCGATTTAGTAGCCAGAATTTTTGGGTTCCTATCAACTTTGATACCCAAATATAAGGGTCCGCAATCGGTTTTTTTGTTCAATTTGATTTTATTACTTCATTTTTTTTGTTTAAATTTTTTTAAAAAAAAAAACAAGCCAACCAAACCATTTTTATATTGAACCGAACCTATCTAAATTAGTTTGATTTGGTTTAAAACTAAAGTTTATAAAAAAATATATTTATGTAATATGTTTTTATATTTTAATTTTTTAATTCGATTCAATTTTTTTTTACACACACCTACCCAAATAGCAATAGGCAATAATTCCTCTGCAATTCCACTAATCACTTCGTATCAGCCGTTGATACATGCACTTCTAAAGGCCCAAGACTTCGAGTATTTGGACGTAAAAGAATTTTGGGCCCAAATTTTTTTCCAAATTTGTATCACCGCCATCCAACAGCCCCAAAATTTGGATCTCATACAGCAGCGACGGAGTCATTAGCCCGTGATAGTAAAAAAGGATAAAAACCCAGATTCAGAGAATATCAAACAAAAAAAAAAGGTTAACTACCCCTAGTAAAACTTGAATATGTAATCAAGCTTTCCATAATGAGAAGCACAAAAAGGCTGCTTTTTTCATTTAAAATAATCCTACCATTCTCAAATTATCTAAATCGGGCAAAGGTTACATTTTAAAAGATGGGTTGATACTATTTTTTTTTTGTTTTAAAAAAATTATATAATAACGAGATAATAAAAGGAAATGGGTATGCGCACTTAATGAGTATCAAAATCAAGATCTTTTAATTTAGTAAGAAGCGCTTTGCCATAGATCTACTGTGTTGGCTTGGGTTAAATCTATTTTAAGAAAGTGCACCCAAGCTAGAAGAAAATCGTTTGTTTTGGTCTACAACATGCTTACTTATTATATATGCTTCCAAGTCTGCTCTAGCGTGCAAAAATTCGGAGTCCTTGTAAGGCCTGCGGAGCTGCATTGGAGACTGAATAGTGTAAGATACAGATACAAATTCATTGCTGATAGTTCCAGACAAGTATATCAAATTTAAATGAACTTAAACGAAGTTCTAAGGGATTGATATGTGCTCCCGCTTCAAAGACATCTTGAACATTCTCATGTTTAAGGATATAGTTCAATGGGACTCCTGAAATCTATCATAGGAAAAATCTTGTAATCGATGAAACCAGCTTCTCCAAAGAGGGTTGCCCATTCCTCCTCTGTTCTTTCTTTAGCTCCAAAATATACCATCATGTCCATGTCACTAGATATCTGAGTTTTAACTGATTCATTTTCTTGCTTCTGGCTATCCATTAATACAGTGTCTATAATGATCACCTTCCCACCCTTCTCTTTCTTTGGAATTGCCTTTCTGCAGCTTTTGAGTATCTTCACACAATCTTCGTCTTTCCAGTCATGAAGAACCCACTGTGTTTCAATCACAATCCATCACATTTTAAATATCATAATGTATTTCAATTTGTAGTATGCGTATAATTCAATAAAAACACCCCTTGATTCCATCTTTATGCTCGTAAATAAAAACTACCGAACAGTTTGTATTCATCCAAAAAAAGAAAAAAAACTACAGAAAAGTTGGTAATTCAATTATAGAAAGAAATTACTTAATGTCGTGATAACCAATGTTTAGCTCCATGAGTACATATCTTATACTTCATTCATTTTAAAATATAAGAATTTTTAATTATTTTTTTCTTTTTATAATATTTAAATTTTTATAAATTTTAAAAATTATTATTTAAAAATTACATTCACTATCAATATAAACTATTACTATATATAATATTTTTTACTATATATAATTTAAAAATCAAACTTTTTTTAACTTTTTTCTCTCTTTATCACTTTCCTTTCCTCTATACCAGCACCATAATGATGAAATTTACTCATAATTCAAACTCAAAATTAGTAATGAGAGAGAAAAGAATTGAAATAGTTAATTTTTTATTATATATAGTTAAATTTAAAATTATATTAATAATACTTTAAATATAATTTTTTTATTATATTAATAAAATTTATTAATAATATAATAAAAATATATTTTATTTTCTTTTTTTTAATTTACATAAAAAGAGACAGAATACATTATATTTTGAACCGGATGAAATATAAGAGAATTTTCAACTTCCACGAAAATTAAATTTTGGTGCCATTTTGTGAGTTGAACCATAAGTAGAGACAAAATCATAATACTTATTCGCAAAAGATGGTATGAAAGAATGTTTCTACCTTAAGAAGGATCGCATTAGCAGGGGGTATTTTCTCAAACATGTCTCCTGCAACAAACTCCAAGTTCTCTGTCGGCTCAAGATTGGCCACCACATGGGGAAGATCAAACACAGTGCACTTTAAGCTAGGGAAAGTTTTGGCGATGGCTTTGGCGATTGTCCCTGTGCCTCCTCCAACATCAACCAAAGAAGTCAAGCCCTCGAACAAGAACTTGTGATCTGGGAACAGCAGCTTCGAGACCAAGTGCGAGTCAGTAGCCATGACTTCATCGACACTTTTGCCATACATGTCTTCGGCGCAATACTCCCAGTAATTTTTCCCATGAGCTGTTTCAAACGCAGTTCGATCGTCGTTCTGAAACCACTCGCTCAAGGAATTCCATGCCTTCATCTCAGAAACTTCGAGGGTGCAAAGCACAAATCCTCTTAAACTCAGTGGCTCATTCTTCACAAGAAGACGGCTCAAAGGAGTAAGTGCATAAACATTGGTTTTTTCTTCAGACAAGTAGCCAGCACTGACTAATATGCGCATTAGGCGGTGTATGTAGGGAGCTTTAGAAGGGCTGACTGGGAGAGCCTCAATGATCTCCGAGAGAGCCATTGCTTTGCCGTGATTGTGTATTGCATCTGGAATACCCAGTTGAACGGCACATTTTAAAGACGCGCCGCTTGTGAAGGAGAATGCTTGGCTCAAGAAATGAGCTTGAGCTTTACGGATCTCCGCAGATGGCAAATCCATGGCAGATTTCTACTTTGAGACAGTACAGAGAAACTTTGAGAGATGGAAGAGGAAAGGAGTTGGAATGGGGAGAGGAAGTGTTGACTTTCCCTCTCAAATATTCTCTTCTATAAAGTCGTTTTTAAATCATGTTTAACTTTTTTAAACTGGCTCACCAATCTCAATATTGGAAGCTAATTTTTACTGCTGACTAGTAATTAAGCAAAATCAAATTATAAAATTTAAAATTTTATATATAAAATACTTGGCAGTTTAATCAAGTGTATAGATTGCCCTATTTTCCTGCCCTCTCTGATACAAATAATATTTTATTAAGAGAAAACAAAATTGGGGTAGGCATGGTTTAGTTAGATATGAATTTCAGATTTTCAACGATAGGGTTTGGTTTTGAAATTTTTATCTTGAATTTTATAAAAATTAAATTACTTGTAAAAAGTTATATGAGTCTTATATTTAAAATTTCGACTTTGATTTTAAAATCAAACTCTTTTTAAATATAATATAAGTACTAAAAAGCAGTGAATGCTTTCTCAAAAAAAAAAGAAAAAAATAGAGAAAACTATTAAATCTGTATATATCTAAATGATATGTTTATTTATTTAAATTCTCAACCATATTTCAGATTTTTTATAAGTTGGATATAATGTAATAAGTGAGGTTCCTACTGCCTTCGAAAATTTACTTTCTTCTGTTATGATGATTCATTCAAACTTGGCTCACTATTGAAGAGATTTAGAATTCAACCTTAATTTTTAAATACATTAATTAAATTGTTTCACATGTAATAATATAATTAGTCTAAACTCCTTAACTTTCCTTAGTCTAATAACATTGCTATACACGAAGCGATTTCATTTATGTACTAAATTATAATATATTTGACAACAAAAGATTTGGAGCGTTTTCTAAAATTCAAAAATAGTCATTGAGCGTGGACCTTCGATATTATAAGATTAAGGTTGTATTTGGATTAGATTTTATAATGTAACCAATGTAATTTTTTTTATTTTTAATTAATTTATTTTTTATAAAAATTTTATTTTTTAAAATTTAAAATAAAAAATTTCAAACTTAAATTTTATTCAAAATTATTCTCCAGCTATATTTGGTGAAAAAGGACGTTCTTTTTCCTATATTCTCTCTTATCGAAATATTAAGAACTATTGACTTGGCAGAGCAACCTCATACCGACTTTATTTGGATTGGATTGTACACGGAACCCAATTCAAATTTCTCATCTCACATTTTACTTTTTTTCTCACAAAAATTTCTCTTTTCTCAAAATTCAAAATAGAAAATCTCAAAACCAAACTCTATGTCACTTTTGGTCTTGTGTACCTAGTGTTTGCGCTAGCCTCCAAAACAACATTAGTTGGTATCAATTATTTAACCATAAAAAGAAAGAAGCAATTATTTAACATCGAATATATATAAACTTTTTTACTTATAGAGCGTGTTTGGAACTTTGGATTGCATTTCATTGAATACTTCAATATATTTTTTTAAGTATTATTTTTCTTTTTATAAATAATTTATTTTTATAAAATTTAGAATAAAAAATTTTAAATATAAATACTATCCAATTTTGTCTTTAAATCATTCGATATCCTAAGTAATTAATAAGACTAATTTGAATTCAATTTGAAGTTAGCCTACAAAGTTTAACTCATAATCAGAGGAAGGTTTTGGTCTAACATTTTTTAACATGACGCTATAAGTAATAGTCGAACTTCTTACCTTGCATTAATATTAATAATTTACTTATTTTACATTAAATATTTGAATAATAACTAAAAAATAGAATATTTAACTTTTGAATAATAAAATTTCCTCAAATTATAAATAACATACACGTTAGCTATATTATTAGTAACTTTCCAACCAAAAAAACAAAACTTTAATTATTAATGCAGATTACCTGTAGATATACCTGTCAATCACCCTTAGTGCACTTGTTTTTCGAAAAGGATTTGGGAGCCATGAAGAATCGAGTTGGATAAGGTATGCATATTACATTTTATAATAAAGACTTATTTATAATTTTTTAATTAATTTTTAATTCAACAATTAAAATATTTAATTTTTTAAAATAATTATTTAATATTATAAAATAAAATTTATACTTTATAAAATAATTATTTAAATTTAAATAAATAATTATTTTATAAAATTAAATAATTATTTTTTAAAATATTTTTAATTATTAAACTAAAAAAAATCGATCAAACCTTCTCAAATAAATTCTACCGTGCTGAACCGGTGCTAACCTGTGAGCTTTTTGGTCACATTCAGCCCTTGAAATTTGAACACATTCACAATGAGATGCTCTGACAGAAATTGTCTTCATTTTCATTATTGTTAG
Source organism: Rauvolfia tetraphylla (assembly GCA_030512225.1). NCBI lineage: Eukaryota > Viridiplantae > Streptophyta > Magnoliopsida > Gentianales > Apocynaceae > Rauvolfia > Rauvolfia tetraphylla. The sequence continues at coordinate 261,394 of JAJQKT010000022.1, forward strand.
TGCAATATTTGAAGGAGAAAAGATTCTTTCTCGTGGTTAGGAAAAGAGGTGATGATTCATGAACACTGTTTCTAAAATGGTTGAATAAAACAAAAACTAAACCCAAATAATTATCATGTCAACCGAGAAAAGATCTTGTCCTCATCTTTCTTCGAGAATACATACACATATTAAAAAAACAAAGGGACCCTCCATTATTGCACATGGCTTCTGACCAATTTTTTGTTTGTTAATTTTGGCTTACTGCATTATTGCGGATTATCATGTGATATTAGGATAACTTGTACTATGTATAACTGTCATGTTCTATTAATTTAGTAAGGAAAACAATCTCTGGCAAAAGATTTTAGAATTTGAACCACAGCTTTCTTTTCCAATGTTTTTAAAAATATATTATGAATTTTATATATTTAAATATAGAGATTATTTTACAAGGACTCAGAAGATAAGATTGATGAAAGCTGTAGAAAGGGCGAATGCATATGGTGGGAAGTTGCAGGTTTATGAGTGGACGGGTGAAAAGTTTAGACTCTGTTAAATGTGTGGGTGTAAATGTACTGTGTTACAAAGTGCACTTCTTCGGTGGAAATTTATGAATGTTCTGCAAGTAGTTTCTTCTTTTGGGGAAAACATTATCTATGATCGTGGGGTGTTTGGCAAAGGTTGCTAACCTTTTATAAAACACAAAGAAACAAAAGTGCAATAGTAATAGGATGGACAAGAGTGTGCGTTAAGTAACGTAATCCTGTAGTCACATTAAGCAACAAAGAGTAACTCGAAAACCCACGATATGCTACGAAAGGATCCGAAGTTGTGCAAGCTGAGAATGCTATAATTTGTGCAAGATAAGGTGAGCACCATGCTGAGGAACAAGTGTGAATATCATCTGTGGAGCGTGAGAATATGATGGGGAAATTTCAAAGGAGAAATTCTGCAGAATCACGGCCAAGGCAAGTTTTGCTTCTACCATAGTGAAGTTCTGTCCAATGCATGTTCTAGGCCCCCCACCAAAAGGCAGAAATACAGCTTGACCCTTTGTCGCACTGGACACTCCTTCAGCGAACCTCTCTGGTTTGAACTCTTTTGCATCATCACCCCATATTTTAGTATCATGGTGCAATAAGATTACCGGTAATGTGACCGTCACTCCTGATGGCAGACTAAGTGCTCCTATCTTTGTGTCTTCTTGAATTGTTCGGTCGAGAAATACTATTGGCGGATATAGTCTTAGAATCTCGTTTAAGATCAAAGTCACCTGCGATGTAAATATCCATAAGGTTCATGAAATTTAGGTGCTCCAGAACTTCTGTAAAGAATACTAGTACTTACAACTTTTAGATGATTAAGCCCTTCAAAGTCTGGTTGATTCCTCCCAAACTGCTGCAGAACTTCTTCTCTGGCACGCGATTGCCATTCTTGATGCCCGCCGAGTAAGATCAATGTCCAAACAAGCAAAACAGATGTGGTTTCCTGCCCAGCAACATAGAAGAGTTTGCACTCTTCAATGATTTCTTGGATGGTCATTCCAGATTTCTTGTCCCCATGTATCTGAATCTCTTTATGATTAGATTCCAGTAGTAGTCCCAATAAATCATCGTTACTGGCTTCCCCTTCTTTGATTGCCTTCAATCTTTTGTTTATGATCTGTCTGATTGAATCTTCAACAGCTTTTCCGATATATTTCATCCTCCGGTTCCTCTTGGTTGGCAGAAACCTACAAGCATAGAACTTTAAATTTAAAAAACTAGGATGTGAAATTACTAGCAGCAGCTTTCCAAAGTTTCATGCTTAATATATGAAGGTTTGAAGAAAAACCTATCAACAAATGTTTCTTACCTAAAACCGGGGAGGTATAACGATCTTGAAAGCGTTACAAGATGTTCTACCTGTTCTCCTTGAAGTTCAAATATCTTTCTCCCATCTTCATAACTACTACCAAATGCTGTGCGAGAAAGTGCATCGCTAGTGAGTCTCCGAATGTATGGCCAAACATCCAACTCGCCTGAACCTTTTGGTGAAACAGTGGCTTCCCATTTGCCCACCATCTCACTCACGCTCAAGTGGAAAGCAGGCAGCATATGCTTCATGCAGCAACAGAGCAAAGAGGACTCGTCATTTCGAATTCACAAGGGATATCGGAACGTTGAAGTGAGAAAAGTATTGCAAAAAAATTCAAATTTTAGGGAACCCTTTAGGAATTTAAAGTCTTCCCGTCGACAGAAGCAAAATTTGAAACAAACCTTCAGCTTCTCTCTGTGGAAAGCTGGGGTGATTATTCTGCGGCGTTTCCCCCATTCTTCTCCCTCATAGCTGATAAGACCTCGCTGCAGCAATTTGGTAACTGCATTAGCAGGAGGCTTCTGGAAGCAATTATGGTTAACGAGGATCTCCTTCACAAGTTCAGGATCCAAGATGAATAGCGACGGGTTTGGTCCAAACCAGAAAAAGGAATTATTACCTGCAATTTAACCTTTGACAGCAGTTCGAGTGATGCAAGAAAAACAAGATCAAAGAAAATTAGGGAGATCATACCATATTTCTTGATGGTTTCAAGGAAGAAAGGTGCAACCCGTGGCACGATATCATCAGTGAAACTGCTTGGCTTTGACTGTGCTTCTTTAAGCATCGACCCCAGTTCTTTCAAGTCTCCGAGCAATAGTCTATAGGGGTTCCCATTAAAGCCTCTCGCTCGAAGATATTTCTCTAGCCTTTTTGGCTTCAACCATGCTGAATTCAGTAGCTTCCATGTCCAAACTAAAAGAGAAAGGACACAAAAAACTACAATCAAGCCGAAGATGTTCTCCATTTTCATAGATATCTAAAGAATCTTCTCTGGAGAGGCTCTACTTTCTGTCGTCTTTTTGATCAAGTTGGCGTATCAATTCCGGCGCGTTTGTGTTTCTTTAAAGTTTAGTGAAGAAGACGTCGGAAGATTTTTTTTTCCCCTGAATAAATTGGACGTAAGACTTTGTGTTTCAAACTTTTTGTATAAAATTTGAATTTCATTCAAACATTATCAAAAAAAAAAAAAAGACGGAGAGAGTGTGTTTTTAGAAGAATGAATAATTATCATTTTAATGATCAGCCTTTACATAATTTAGTAAAAATTATAAATAATTTTTTAATATTTTAAATTTTTATGTGAAAATAATATGAAATTTTTTTTTTGCTAAGTAAAAATTTAACCTTCTATTTTTTCAGAAGAAAATGACAAAGACAAGTAAGTGCCTCCTCTATCATAGAGGAGAGAAGGGGGAATTTGGGAGAGGGAAATACAATCAGATTTATCAGAATTTTTAGTCCAGCGTGCAATATTATGGGCCAAAGTATTACAATGACGGAAACATGCTTAATTTTCCATTTTTTTCCAATTTTGCAGGATGTCTCTGCCAATTTGAATGAAGTCTTGATCTGTCCATTCCATTGCAATTTCCTGACCACATAATGATGTGAAATTACTAAATTATATATGAACCTCCGTCATTTGATTATATAACTTTATTATTAATCATAAATCGGTATTGGTAAATTCTGCCAATCTGGCAAGCAATAATTTTGTGCATTGACCGCACAGCTTTTTATTTTTTTTTATTTTTTTAAAATAAATATTAGGTGTGTGGAAGAGTCATACGATTTTTTATATACGGGACATAGAGAATGATACAAAAGAGAAAAGTTATTTGAGCTGATTGATGGACGTGCCAAAAGCCTACAACCTGACATTATGTCCCAAGACCCTAAAGTCATAAACCTCTTGGCCCGCCTTCAAATATGGATATATCATATGGGACAACCGAATTGAATTAAGCTCTAGTGGTCAATATTTTAGGAGTTATACGAATTTATATTTTCCTTTTTAATCAATAATTGTCTTAATATTGTGAGAGTGTAGATCTTTTTTAGTCTTGCTTTTCTTTTTTCTTTATGTTTCGCTGCGTCCGGTTATCCATGTGATCTATCTCTTTACTTTCCCGTGTAATTATCTATAAAAAAAATCTGAAAAAAGGTGAAAAGGTCAATACACAATCTCACACCGAAATTTGTGGGAAGTGAAGAAAGAACTTTCCTATAAAAGCGAGATTCTTTCCTTATTTATCATTGAGATACATTTATTACCTTTATTTTATTACTCAGTAATACTCATGCTAACTTTTTCATCCCACTCCGATCCCCCCGCCAAGGAAAAAATAAATCTCATGGTAACTTAAAATCAGAGCATTTTTGGGGGTTTTTCTCCTACATCCTCGCTGTTCGTCTATTTTGCATATAAACACTAGAGAATTTTGTTAGTAGCAACCAACATACACAATAGGTTCGTAACTTGTGTGATAAAATATAATTTATATAATTATTAATAAATATAATTTATATAGATAAAAAATATAAACTCATTAAAAAAATAACTACTCATAAAATTATAAATTAATATTTTTTATTTACATAAATTATTTTTATTGACAATTATATAACTTGTATTTATAAAAATTACAAGGATAAAACTATTCTACTTCCTGAATCTTCCTCCACTTTTACAAATAAAGACTTAGAAAATTTTATTAGTAGCAACCAACATATTCTATTCCATCTGTTTCAAAATGTAATACTTTTGGTTATTTACAATCTTTTCAAAATATTTGATATTTTTTAAATTTAAAAAATATAATTTTTTATTATTTATTATATTAATAAAATTAATTAATAATATAATAAAAATACTCCTTATTTCTTTATTAATCTATTAAAAAAAACATAAATTTTAGATTTTGGAAAATGAGGGAGTACTGACTATCAAAGTGGAGCAACTGTTACCCTTGTATGTGTTTCAAAGTTGAGCGCTTTTCAGCGATCATTGTTGTTTGTTGGCGATGAAAAGCGGGGAAAAAAGTGGAGTTGGTGTAAGCTTGTAGCGATTCTTAATAATGAAATTGCAATAATGTATATCATGAGTAATCATTTGCTATGAGAACCTCTTGTTTCTCCAAATTACAACTTGTGCAAGATCAAGTGAGCACCGTGCTGAGGCTGCATCGTGACGATTGTGCGGGGAGCATGGGTGTAAGATCCTGAAAGTTCAAAGGAAAAACGCTGCAGAATCATTGCCATGGCCAGTTTTGCTTCTACCATGGCGAAGTTCTGGCCAATACATATTCTGGGTCCCCAACCAAATGGAAAAAATGCAAGCTGACCCTTTGTTGCACTGGAAACGCCTTCAGCAAACCTCTCTGGATTGAACTGCTTGGCATCATCACCCCATATTTCACTATCGTGGTGGAACAAGATAAAGGGCAATGTGACAAATACCCCGGCTGGCAACGAATATTCTCCTATTTTAGTGTCCTCATTAATTCTTCGATTCACTGAAACTACCGGTGGATATAGCCTTAACGTTTCGTTCAAAATCATGGTGACCTGTTACACAATCGCAGCTAAGAGGAGTTGTTTTGATCACGAAATTTGGTCGAACTCCTACTTTCTAATAAGTCTAATTAGATCAAAGCAAATTCAAGAAGGCAAATTTTCAAGAACATCTGCAGAGAATATATCTATGTAATTGCAGAATACTTACAATCTTAAGGTGATTGAGGCCTTCAAAATCCGGTGCGTTCCTGCCGAACACTTGCAGGACCTCTTCTCGGGCACGGGACTGCCAGTCTTGATGCTTACTGAGCAAAACTAAAGTCCAAACAAGCAACACAGATGTGGTTTCTTCTCCGGCAAAATAAAAGAGTTTGCATTCTTCGATAACATCATCGATTGTCATACCAAATTTTTTATCCCCATGTTGTTGAATTTCTTTGTAATTCGACTCCAACAATAAACCCAATAAGTCATCATTCTTAGCTTGCCCTGCTTTCATTGCCTCCACTCTTTTGTTAACAATATCTCTAATTGAATCTTCAACTACTCTTTTGATATACTGCATTCTTTTGTTTCTCTTAGTAGGCAAAAATCTACAAATATATTGAACAATTCAAATATAGGAAATAAAACAAAGAGATGAAAAGTTTCCATCTATTGAAAAATCTTCTTCAAATTTGGCAGCAAACAAATGATTTTACCTATATCCAGGGATGTATAATATTGTCCTTGCAACTGTCATGACATGGTCTGCCTGTTCCCCTTGTAGTTCAAATATCCTTTTTCCTTCTTCATAGTTACTGCCGAATGCTGTACGGGAAATTGCATCGCTAGCCATGTTTTGAAGATGAGGCCAAACATCCAACTCTGCTGATCCCTCCGGTAAAATAATTTCCTCCCATTTGCTCAACATCTCACTGGCACTCAAGTGGAAAGCAGACAGCATATGCTTCATGCGGCAAAATTGAAAAGATCAGACTAATCAGTACTAACAGGATATCATCATGAGTACTTTAACGGTCAGTTAGAAATCTGGGCAAAACCGAAGACTATAGTAAATAAAACCTTGAGCTTCTCTACATGGAAAGCTGGAGTGATTATTTTTCGATGTTTCGTCCATTTATCGCCTTCATGGCTTACTAGCCCTTGTGCCAGCAATTTGGTAAGCGCATTAGATTGTTGCTTTTGGAAGATAGTGTATTTAACCAGGACTTCCTTGACAAGTTCGGGCTCCAAGATGAACACTGCTGGTTTTGGTCCAAACCACATAAAGGAATTGTTACCTGAAACCCAAGATTTTGCAGAGCTAAATAAACACGAAAGGTAGATTTGAGAAAACTAAGACAGATAGATGAGAAAATGATGATCTGATGATGAGAAAATGATAATCTGATAAATTGGTTTATAGAGAGAAATACCATATTTCTTGAAGGTCTTAATGAAGAAAGGAATAACCCGAGAAACAATATCATCAGAGAGACTGATGGACTTGGAATTTGCCTCTTGAAGCATCTTCCCAAGTTCATTCAAGTCACCAAGAAATGGTTTATAGGGGTTCCCATTAAGCCCTTGTGCTCTGAGGATCTTTTCAATTCTTTTTGGCTTCAACAACATGAAATCCAACACTTTCCATGACAAAATTATGAGGGCAAGAACACAAGAACCTGCAATTAAGCTGTACAAATTCTCCATTTTCTTCTCCGGATGAACTGATAAATTGGAGGTTCCCTTTTTATCTTGTATTTGGGCTAGTGGATCTGATCAAGCAGATTCAGGTCAGCATCAATTTCACTGCCAACGAAGAGAGAACAGAAGGCAGCGTACGCAGCAAAAACTCTTACCCTGTAATTAATTCTGTCGAATACCTTTGATTGTTCTTCTTGATTTCTTAATCATAATACAGCAATTGTGCTTTTACACACTGTACATAGTCAACCTTGGACTTCTTGCCACTGAAAGATACCCGCCAACCATCCAACTACTAATAAATTTTACCAAAAAAAAAGAAAAACAAAAGCATTGAAATGTCGACTAAAGTTAAAAGAGGCCACAAACTTCAGTCTCATTACTCCAATAACAGGGATAAAATCAAAGAAATTTCTTTGAGATTGACGGAAATTTTCGATTGTAGCGGAGTCAAGGTCGCGTTAGAGGACGCCCATTCGAATCTTGTGGGGTCAACGTCGTTTGACTTGCTTTGTCCTCATGTGGTTGTCATTTTTTTATTTTTCATAAATTATATAGGTATTTAAACTTTTTAATTAGCAAAAGCTATTATTTTTAATTTCTTTTTTAAAATTAATCAAATAATATTTCTTTTTCTTTTTTTTTCTTTCTTGCAATGCTAGAGGTTGAGATAGTCTATTTTTTATCCATCCTATTAAAGAAAAACAGTTGCGCACCTTTTTCTACCTTTTTTCTCAAGAAGACCAAAATAATAGGTTTTTCCAGATTCAGAAAATATTAATGTAAATATAAAGAAAATATCTCTTCATTTGCTAATTCCTTTCAACTCCCAAAACAATTTATCACTGCGTATTTTCAAATTCATGAAGGTTTTTTTTTTCTTTTGCAAACTATAGAACGTTCCCCCCAAACTACAGTTTGTGCAAAATCAAGTGAGCCCCATACTGTGGTTGAACTGTTAAAGCTGAGAAAGGAGCGTGGACATAATAAGGCGAAAGCTCGAAGGAGAAATGCTGCAGAATTGTGGCCATCGCTATTTTTCCTTCAAGCAAAGCAAAGTTTTGTCCAATGCAAATTCTTGGTCCCCAACCAAACGAGAAGTAGGTCAGTTGGCCTTTAGTTGCCTTCGAAACCCCTTCTGCAAATCTTTCTGGCTTGAAGTCTCTTACATCTTCTCCCCACAATTCAGAGTCATGATGCAGTAACATTACTGGAAGTGAGAGTTGAACTCCAGCTGGTACTGAAACTTTGCCATATTTAGTTTCATGTGTAGTTGTTCTTAGGAAATGACTTACTGGTGGATAGAGTCTTAAAACCTCGTACAATATCATCGTAATCTGCGGAAAGAAAAGGAGTGATCTTTAGTTTGACGAAATATTTGCACCCCAAAGAAAAAGACAGAGAAGTGCTTACAATTTTGAGGTGATTTAGGCCATCATATTCTGGTATATTGGTCCCAAAGACTCGCAAAACCTCCTCTCTAGCACGATTTTGCCATTCCGGAAACCGACTCAACAGGACCATCGTCCACACCAGCAACACTGCAGTTGTCTCCTGCCCAGCAAAATAGAAAAGTTTACAGTCTTCAACCACATCTTGGATGCTTATACCAGAGTCTTTGCCTCCTTGCTTATCAATTTCCTTGAGCAACATGCCCAATAAATCATCCTCACATGCCTCCCCTGCTTTGATTCTCTTCATTCTCGTACTGATCATACTCATAATCGAATCGTTAACCATCTTCGCTATTTGTTTCATTCTTCTATTCGTCTTCGTTGGCAAGAATCTGTACAGAGATAAGTAAGTTAGTAAATGTAAAATCGGAACAGAAAGCAGACCAATAACCTTAATAATTAATTTTGAAGCAAATCGAAACATTTGAAGGACAAAATTTCCCACCATTTTGAAACATGATAAATAGAATGTCTGCGACAAACAACATATTTTGATACTATATTTCTTGATCAAATTAAATAGGCTACCCCTACCTCCATCCTGGGATTCTAAGGGAACCTTTCCTGCAATACAAAATCTGCTCTTTTTGAAGTTCAAATATGCTTCTTCCTTCTTCAAAATTACTGCCAAATGCTGTCCTAGAAATTGCATCACTACTCAAAGTTTGCAAATAGGGCCAAACATCCACTTCTGAATATCCTTTTGCTGCAACGATCTCTTCCCATTTGCTCAGCATCTCAATTGTACATTTGGAAAATGACGGAATCATATGCTTCCAAGACCAAGAACAGAGGCGTCAGTCTGTGCATATGTATATAATTCAGCTAACAAAAAATGTATATATCTATACAGCATCAAAATAATTTTTATACGTATATAGTGTTGCCTGTTGATTAGAATAATAGTGCACCTTCTGACTTGGACACCTACTCGCTAACTGCAGGAATTTTGCTTAAAATATGTTGATTTGATTTTTTTTTTTTTTTGAAGAGGGATTTGCGATCATGTTTTTGTACAGAATCTTCAAGAATGATATCTTTTAAAATCTCTAGAGTGGAAAAGAAAAAGAAAAAGACAAATGAAGTAGAAGCAAACCTTCAACTTGTCTTGACGGAAAGCTGGGCCGATGATCTTTTTGTGCCTGGCCCATTTATCCCCATTTTCATGGGCAAATCCTTGGGCTACCAATTTAAAGAATAGCAACGAAGGCTTTGGGAAGTCATGGACATTCAGAGTCACCTCTTTTATGAGCTCAAGGTCTGTGATCAGCAGCCATGGCTTAAGCCCAAACCACATGAATGAACTCTTCCCTTCAAAATCAAATATCATGGTCACACAACTATTAACTAACGACGTCTTTTTTTTTTTTTCCTTTCTTTTTTCTTGTAGAATTTCATTTCCAAAAATAAATAAATAAATAAACTTTTCGAAATTCAATTCCCACTTCGGACATTCAATCTCGACAGAGGGTAACGATTTCCATGGATTCAAAGAAAAAGATGAATGTATACCATGTTTCTTGATGGTATGAAGGAGGTGAGGTATGACTCGAGGAACAACATCATCAGAAAGACTCAGTGGCTCGGAGATGGCTTCTTTGATCATGGCCGAGATGTCCCTCAAGTCTCCATAGAGCAACCTGTAAGGATTTCCCTCGAAACCTTCGTCTCTGAGTCGTTTCTCCAGTTTCTTCGGCTTCAACCACGCCCAGTTCAACGCTTTCCATATCATAAGTGCAACGATGACAGAAAATACTGCAGCAGCCATGGAGTTGTAGCATACCTTCATCTCCGTTTCTGGCTTTCTGCTGTTCATCTGATCCTCTCTGGAGTTTTGCCTGCCTTTATTATGTCTATAATTCAATGGCTGAATATGGAAAAGGATATTTACACACACACACACACACACACATATATATATATGACCTGGCAGTGCCGGAGCCACGTATTCGCCAGTGGGGCACGTGCCCTATCTCGAAAAGGAAAATCCTATAGATCATGGTATGTTTTTTTCCTGGAAAAAAAAGAGGAAAGGTTTAAATTAGCTGCATCTTAGTGCCCGTCCATGGTAGGAAATGTGACCTGGCAGGAAGATTTGCATTAGGCATATTTGTTCGAATTTTTTAATCTTGGTCTATTTCTCTCTTCTGTTAGACCCTTTTTCTTATTTTTAATTGTCATTTTTTTATATTTGTTTTAAATTTACGTATGTATCAAGATATTTTGATCGTAAATGATATATACTAATTTATTTTAGTCCTGATGAGAAAAAACATTAGTAACTCAAAAAAAATCATATAAATACAAAAAATGAAATATTTAATAAGAATTTTATAAATTATTTTAAACGAAATTACCTTTAATTTTTTATAAAAGAAGAGAAAGAAGACGCAACATGAGAAATAAACTCGATAAATTTGTATATTTAGATAGAGTTTGATTTTGAAACCGAATCTAAAATGTTAAGTGTAGAACTCACATCTTCTCTCACAAATAATTTAACTTTTATAAAATTTAAAACAAAAATTTTAAAATTAAATTATATCCAATGGTGTCTTCCTGTCATATTATTCGGTACAAGTGGGCTAGGAAAGTAGATGCCGGAAATGCATTTCCAATGAGGATAAAATTACTTAATTTTGGCTTGTGACTCAAGAAATTATCCAAATTGGGGTGATCTTCTTTAATTTGCTATTGATGCTTTCTTGTTGTTTGTTTCTTCTTTTTTTTTTTTTTTTGCCCTTTCCTTGGTCGATTGATGCTTTATTTGACTGTGTCACCCCCTTACAAATCAGGCGCATTATACGGGCATAAAAAAGATTTTTCGGTCAAATAAGGCGGTGGGAAAGCAAATCCAGACTATAACACCACCACTATTCTATTACCGACTACAATCAACATCCTCTCTCCCTCAAAACAGTCAAATCTCTTCTACGATTTCTCTCCTACTTTTCCGTCATATATAGATTAGCTTCCGATATACAACTCAATTTAAATTTTACTTTATCTCTAATAAATAATTTATTTTTATAATTTTTTAAAAAATTATATTCAAATACTATTCAATCCTACTTATATATCTTTATATAATTTTATTTTCCCAAAAATATTTTTATTAACATAAATATAAACAAGTTACATAAATAAGTTAAATATCATTAATGATAAATGTCATTATCCCCTATAAACTCCAACTGGGTAAAACACAAATGGAAGTATGGAGCTAACAAAAATACACTCCAACCTTCGTTCATTGCTTTTTTTGCCGTCCTTGGAGATATATATACGAGCATTGAAATTGTAATGCCCCAACTCCATATAGAATTATTGTAAATAAAGTATTCTATATATGAATATGAGGCTTAAGTACTCATTGTCATCTTAGAATATCTATTTTGACATAACAAGGACGGTTGCTAAATAGTTAGTTGTGAGTACTGCCAAAGCTATGAGTTCTGTGTTCGGACTTGCGAGCACGAAACGTGATATTATAATATAAGACCAGTTTATTCCTAAACTAATAATTATGTTTTGGACGCCTAACACTAATTCTATTCTGAATTCTATTATGAGGTGCTTAGTAAAAATGTTAGGGCCTTAGGAGAGTGTGTGATGCCCCAATCTCATATGTGATAATTGTAAATAAAGTGTTATGTATATGATAATGGGGCTAAGTACCCATTGTCACTTTGGGATATCTATTTTGACATAATGAAGTCGGATATCAAGTAGTTAACTGTATGTGCTGCCAGCCCATGAGTCGCGCGGGTTATTTGTCACTAAAGTTTTAAATTATATGTGTAATTAGATACTATCTAATTTCAAAATAAAACTGTATGAGATTCACATTTTCTCCATAAATAATTTTACTTTTACAAAAATTCAAAATAAAAATATCAAATTTAAACCCTACTTAATTACACCTTATCTTGCTCTACACTCTAGGGTTGTGTTTGGATTAGATTTTATTATAAAACTGAATACAAATTTTCATTTCAAATAATATTTTTTTCTTATAAATAATTTATTTTCACAAAATTTACAATAAAAAATCTTAAAACTCTATCCAAATAGACTAGAGTTTATGCAAAATCAACTGGGCACCATGTTGAGGTCGCAGAGTTGAAAGTGCATGAGGAGCATGGGTATACAAGGGAGAGAGCTCAAAAGAGAACCTTTGCAGGATCAAAGCCAGTGCCATTTTTGCTTCTAGCATAGCAAAGTTTTGTCCGATACATATCCGAGGACCCCAACTGAATGGGACATATATGAACTGACCCTTTGTTGCCTTTGAAACTCCTTCGCTGAATCTTTCTGGCTTGAATTCTTTTGCATCTTCACCCCATAACTCTTCATCATGGTGCAACAATATTGTTGGCAACAGAACTGTGATTCCACCGGGTAGAGATAATTCCCCTAACTTTGTATCTTCATGTATCACGCGACCGATCATAAATCCAGGTGGATACAGCCTTAAGACCTCATTGATCACCATTGTTATCTGTGGGAAAAGAAGAAATTTTCATCAGTAAGCCTTACCAAATTTGAAACTTTACTTATTTTGGTCAAATTATGGATTCATTTTGAAGAGAACTTACAACTTTAAGGTGATTTAAGCCCTCAAAATCTGGTATTTTGTTGCCAAAAATCTGTAGAACCTCGTCTCTGGCACGCGTTTGCCACTCCGAATGCTTGCTTAATAATAGCAGTGTCCAAACAAGTAAGTTTGCTGTTGTCTCCTGCCCGGCAAAATAGAATAGCTTGCATTCTTCAATGACCTCTTCAAAGCTCATTCCGAAACTCTTATTTCCGTGATTTCCAGTTTCCTTGAAACTGGATTCTAATAATATTCCCAATAAGTCATCTTTACGAGGCTCCCCGGCTTGCATTGCCTCCACTCTTTTGTTTATGATGTTCAACACAGTCGAGTGAACTTCCTTGGAGATCTGTTTCACTCTTTTGTTCCTTTTAGTAGGTAAAAATCTACAGAAATGGATTAATATTTAGTCAGAATGTATAACCATAGAGTACAAATATATCTAAAGAAATTGAAAAGAGCAGTAATTTTACATCATTCCTGGAATGTAAATCGACTGCACTATCTGCAGAAGATGCTCAATTATTTCCTTTTGGAGATCGAATATAATTCTGCCTTCTTCATAATTGCTACCAAATGCTGTTCGTGAAATTGCATCGCTCGTCATATTTTGAATATAAGGCCACACATCCAAAGCAAATGACCCCTGCTCCGAGGCCATGTTCTCCCATTTGCTCAACGTCTCAGAACAACTCAAATGAAATGCCGGCAGCATATGCTTTATGTGACAACAATAGCACTAGTAAGTAAACCTTAAAGAGAAACATCATCTCATAGTCGACTGCTAAAAGTTATCAACTTTCTTAGTAAAAATTTAACCATACTGCAAAACCATATGGTTGATAACCGAGTAAAATCAGAAACTACCTTCAATTTCTCTATTTGAAAGGCAGGGTTAAGGAGTCTTCTGTGTTTAGCCCATTTGTCTTTGTCATAAGCTGCAACTCCTTGAGATATGAGCTTGGTGAGTTCATCAATGGGAGGCTTCTGGTAAGTGTAATTTTTGGTCAACACCTCCTTTATAAGTTCAGGTTCTGTAATTAGCACTGCAGGTTTCGGGCCTTGCCATATGAAGGGATTTTTACCTGCAATTCACAGTATACATACAATAACTAATTAAACCGGAAGAATCTGAAGATTCTTGATTACCCGTCCTATTTATAGAGAAATGAAGAAATGAACTCAGAAAATTGATACTCATGGATATAAGTTTCAAAGCATTTGTAAGTCTTACCATAAGTTTGGATGATTTTGTGGAGGAAGGGCATGATTCTTGGAACTATATCATTGGTGAAATTCATTGGCTTGGTCTGTGCTTCTTTATCCATCTGGGATGTCTCTCCCAAGTCTCCGAGCAACAGTCTGTAGGAGTTTCCTCTTAGGCCTTGCTGTCTGAGGCGTTTCTCCAACTTCTTCGGTTTGATCCATGCCCAGTTCAAGATTTTCCATGCCCATATGAGAATGAAAACAGTACTTGCAACTGCAATTCCTCCGCACAGAGCATCCATTTTTTGTTTTTGATAGTGCCCGAAAGATAAATTTTGGTTACAGTTCTGTAAAACTGTGAGAAGTATAATTTTGAAGCACGTACGAAGAATGAGAGGTAGAGAATTAGGACCTTATTAAATCAAGAGAGCTCTATGAAGGTCATTCTCAAATATCAAATCAACCTGACCTGCGAGTCATGGTTTTCGCATTCTCTCCTTTCCGTGATGTTTCCTTATCTTCTTCATGGACAAGAAAATTCAAAATGGTATTCTTCTCTTCGTCTAATCTTTTCTTCTTCTTCCGGTTAAAGGATGATTGAGTTTCAAGTTTGTTTTGATTTTTGTAAAATTAATTTACTTTATTTTTTATTTTAAATAATTTTTTATTGTATTAGAAGATTTTAAAATATTTGTCAAATTTTTATAAAAATATTTTAATATATCACTATTAAAAATAAAATATTTTTATTATATATTATTTTTTATATTTAAATTTAATATAAAGTACTTAGTAATTTTTATATGTTTTATTTTTTATATTTATAATATAATTTAAATTTTTATATAAAAATTCATACCTAATTAAATATTATCAATAAAAATAAAACAACGGAGTATTTTTTTAGAGGAGAAATGTAACACAAAATTAAATGCTTCATTTGAATTGGGTGTCCAACAACACATAACCCCCTTCCCCAACAATTTTAGAATCCTTTGCTTGTTTACGCTTAATTAACGATTTTGCCCTCTAAAATTAAATTTCACTCCCCCAAAATTTTTTCTAATTTCTATTTAGCCTTGGAAAAAATAAAAAAGATTTTTAGAATTAGTAATTTTTTTCTAAATTATTTTTTCATATCAATCTTAATTCTTATACTTTAGTTGATATGTTACGTCTTAATTTCTTATTTGCTGGATTTTGGATGCGTTTTTGACTTGCTTTGGCCATTTGGTTGAACTTGACTTCTAAACCTTATGGGGTCTTCTTTAAACTAATTTGGATTTTTGGGCACTTTATTCTTATTTTTTGATCCATTTTGAACCATCTTAATATTGATTTGATAGTCTCATAGGTCTTCTAACCTAGGTGGTTCATAACTAAAAAAAAGGAAAAACTCGGAATCAATTCATCCCCTCTTGAGAAATGAAAGGAAAAAAATCCTTCTTTAACCTCTACTCGTTGCGGTTTAGCAGGAAGCAATGACCAGACCAATCAGTTGCACCTTATATGCAAAACCTTACATGTATCCAAAAGTTTCTACCTCGTACCATAAGTTATGATGTTTTTTCGATGAATGGGATGGCTCTGGAGATGATATCATCTCCCAAACTGATTGGTCTGGTCATTGCTTCCTGCTTCAGCATCCATTCGGGACATCTCTTTTGTGTCACCATACAAAATCCTACACTTGTTTCCACTAGGCCCTTGCCCTCTGAGCTGCTTCTCAATATTTTTTGGCCTGATCCATATCTAGTTCAAGATTCCATGCCGAAGCCAAAACCAAAAACAGTAGCAGATGCTGCCAGAAAGCTGAGGAAAACGTAAGCTATAACAAAAATATTTGCAGATGCCAAAAGAAAGCTGGAGAAAACGTCCATCTCTTTCTATTGATTCTCTATAAGTTCCAACTCTGTGAGTTCTACGAGTTCTGCTGCTTCTCAATTTATAGGCATTAGTACTGTCGAGATTGGTAGACCAAACTCTCCCCTTTTGCATAGAGGGTAAGGTTTTCCAGATTGGTGCGTTCAACTCTTTCCATTTATGCTTGAAGAATTGATAAGATCGTCCACATTAGTGCCCTCAATCTTTGCCATGTTTGCATTACGTTGAAGATTGTCCAGATTGGTACTGTTAACTCTTCCCTTTTTAGCGTTGATGGTTTCTTGGTTTCTTGGGCTCGTTAAATTTCTCTACGAATCCATTGTATCAGTTAACTCATGGAAGAAAGCCAGAGGAGCCCCTCAAGTCCGGACATGCAATTTTTACAAGTCTTAGAAGTGATCATGATTAACATACAATTGATTATATTTAATTTTTTATTTCATTTTCCTCTTATCATTCATTACTAACTAAACTATCACACAGATTGGTTTTCTCAAATTTTAAACATGTTTCAAGAGGTTCAATAGAGTCTTTCGTATTTTCTCAATACCTAGTAGGAAGTGCCATATCCTTTTCCTAATAATGACGTAATATAAATGAGAAAAAAGAGATATGCTTTAAGTAATTAAAAGAAAAAATAATTTCCCACTTTTACCCTTATACCTCAAGTCATTAATCCATAACTTCAAAAACGTAAGCCAAAACCCAAACAACAAATAATTTCTACAAAAAGGACCAGAATTTCAACGCGACTAAGACATATGAGGACTAATATTTCTAAAGGATAACCGATCCGTCCTTTGTTTAGCTCGTGCGAACGGCTATTGAACCGTCTAATGAACATCTGACATTTATTTTATCTGAAAGTTGAAAAATATAAAGAATATTTTAGATAATCAAAATTAAATTATCTTTTATTAAAAAATAAATTTAAACGATAGTTAAATTTTTTTTCAACATAACGCTATAAATACCTTAGTCTCTTTCAACCATTAGATCAAAAAATTCAGATCTAACAACTACAAGGTTACTTTCGTGCGTGTTAAAAAAAGAAACCCTTAGCATATTAACCAAATCGGATCTAAACTGCTCCACTTGAAAAACCATGAAAAATAACATTACAAAACCACATAATGAGAACTTCAAACAAAGAAATCCGTCAAGGGATTGAACAAGCTGTACCCCGTAAACTAATATCATCCGCTCTATTTTTATTATTAGTATTTATTTTGGTCTCCGTATACCATCCTTACTACTTTTCATTCTGCAAGAAATAGATCCCCAACTAGTTTTTACGCAGAATCAACTGAGCACCATGCTGAGGTTGCAAGGTAATCACTGTGAAAGGAGCGTGCGCATATGATGGAGAAAGTTCAAAAGAAAAGCGTTGCAAAATCAGAGCCAGGGCCATTTTTGCTTCTAGCATGGCAAAGTTTTGCCCAATGCATACCCGAGGACCTGAACTGAAGGGGAAGAATACATGTTGACCCTTTGTAGCCTTGGCAACTCCATCACTGAATCTCTCTGGATTGAACTCCTTCGCATCAGCACCCCAGATATTTTCATCATGATGCTGCAAAATTGCCGGCAAAAAGATTTGTGTTTTAGCCGGCAGACATAGTTCCCCTAGTTTTGTTTCTTCATGAACCATTCGAGCAAGCATCACTCCCGGTGGATATAGCCGTAGTACCTCATTGAAGATCATGGTAACCTGTGAAAAAGAATCAAAAGTCACTGGTAAGAAGAAGTTGGGGACTAATTTCCAAACTACGGTAACTGGGGCAAGTTAAAGTTTGCTGGTTTATGTAGTAGTCAAATATATTTATTTAGAAAGAATGGATACATGGCATGATTCCGTTGATTAGTAACAATGTAAGAACTTACAACTTTCAGGCGATTTAATCCCTCAAGATCCGGTTTGTTGTTTCCGAAAATCTCCAGAACCTCATCTCTAGCACGGTCTTGCCAATCAGAATACTTGCCGAGTAAAATTAGTGTCCATACAAGCAGAGTAGAGGTAGTTTCTTGTCCGGCAAAAATAAAATAGCTTGCACTCTTCAATGACGTCTTCAAAGCTCATTCCAAACTTCTTGTGTCCATGTTGCTGGATCTCCTTGAAATTGGATTCTAGTAATATTCCCAATAAATCATCTCCACTAGGTTCCCCTGCTTGCATTGCTTTCACCCTCTTATTTATAATACTCAATACCGACAACTGAGCTTCTCTGGCAAGTGCTTTCATTTTTCTGTTCCTCCTAGTCGGCAAAAATCTTTATGGATATAAATAGTAAGTCACAAGATTCGAGCATATAACATGAATGCACCTTAAGAACTTAAAAGGCAAGTAATATATATTACCTCATTCCTGGAATGTAAATTGACCGGGAAACTTGTATGATTAGCTCTGCTAAGTCGCTCTGTTTTTCAAATATTTTTCTTCCTTCTTCATAGTTGCTACCAAATGCTGTTCTTGAAATTGCGTCACTTGTAAGAGCTTGAAGGTATGGCAACACATCCAATTCACATGATCCCTCAGAGGGGACAATGTTCTCCCATTTGCGTAACATCTCACAGCAACTCATATCAAATGCAGGTAGCATAAGCTACAAGAATCAATGAAAACCAAAAGCCTCAGAAATTTCAATGCTAATGTCTTCAAACAAATTCTATGAATCTTAGGAAAGGACTAAATATTGCAAAACCATTGTGGACACTGAAGAAGATATTTGAATTTCAACAGCTTAAACAGTCCTAGACTATTTCAAATGGTTCAAGTACTGCCAGAGTTTCTGAACATAGCTGGAGATTACCTTAAGTTTCTCCGGATGGAAAGCAGGAGTAATAAGTCTGCGGTGCTTTGACCATTTATGGGTATCTTGGCTTGCAAGTCCTTGTGCTAGGAGCTTAGTTAGTGCATTACCAGGAATCTTTTGATAAACATAACTTTTTGCTAACACCTCCCTTATGAGCTCTGAATCCATAATGAGCAATGTCGGTCTTGGTCCCATCCATATAAAGGACTTTTTTCCTGCAATCGTAACCACGTAACCATAGACTCCCTCCATTTCAAAATATAAATCGTTTAAACATCTTAAACAAAAATTAAGAGTTATGAAAGTAATATAATATTTATAATAAAATATCTTTTATATCTCTAATAAATGAAAAAAAGGATATAAAAAGAAAGAGAGAGATAGAATTAAAAAAATATGATAAAATTTATTAAAAAATATAAAATAAATTATATATTAAAATAATACCCTCCGTCTAAAATGACTTCCTTATATTTCTGAGACACTCTAGACAGCGTTCCATGTGAATTAAAGTAATGTGCAGCACGACAAAACAAGATTCGTAAGAATAAGGATACAAAGATTTGATGTTAGTAAAAAATGTAGGTACTGTAGTATTAGATAATATTTAAATTTTTTATTTTAAATTTTATAAAAAAATATTAGTAAAAAAATAAAAATTAAAAATTTTTATATTAGATTTTGTAATAATTATGCCCAAATACATTCAGAATCAATCCCCCCCAACCCAAAAAGAAAAAGAAAAAAATCAAATTTTTAGCAAAACTCTTTCCCTTTATCTTGTTTTATAGTTGAATTCTTTATTGTTGGCTGATGCATTTAACCACCAAGGCTCTGTATCTGCTTTCAGTAGCGACAACTTTCAGTACTAAGCATAAGCTCATCAATGAATTCTAACCACGAAGTGCCTTTTACAGCACTTCCAACCGTGTCCAGTTGTAGTGGGTGAATGTGTCTGTACAACAATTGACAACCCAATAATTGGATTATGAGTCAGGAAACCACTTGAAAAGTAACTCAAAACTACCAAATGGCACGAATATCAGCAAATATTGACACGAAAAAACCGAGCGATATTCAAGATTTTCAGACACATACCATAAGTATTGATGGTTTTGATGACAAAGGGCACGACTCTGGGGGTAATATCGTTTGTGAAATTAATTGGCTTGGCCTTTGTCTTGTCACGCATCTGGCCCATCTCTTTAACATCTCCAAACAATATTCTGTAGGAGTTTCCACTGAGACCTTGCCCTCTGAGCAATTTCTCCTTCTTCCTTGGCATGAACCATATCGAGTTCAAGATTCTCCACGCCCATACAAGAAGAAAAACAGCACTGGGCACTGCAAACAAGATGTAGACGACATTCATTTTTGTGGGGGGTTTTGGATGTTCTCCTTCCAAGCTACTGGTAATGAACAGAGCAAAGTGGATCAGACATCTCAACTTATAGTGAAAAATTCTACAGATTGGTTCGTTGAACTCGTGGACTCTGTCATATGATGTTTCCACTCGTTTTCTTCTTGATGGGGTGGTCCTGAGGAGGCGTGTCAGTCTTCTCTTCCATTGCCCTTGGGGGTTACGGTCGAACCTCACGCTATTAAGAGAATCTCTAGAGCCGTCTTTTGTATGATATATATATTATTTTTAAATAAATAAATATATTTTAAATATTATTAAAAAATATATTTAATAATATAATTATAAGTAAGTTTATTATTTTTAATGACAAATTTATTTTAAAAAATTATCATAAAGAAAAATTAGCACATATTATTATATAAATAGTTATTAAAGTTATTACAAAAAATATGAATTAAATTTATATATTTAATTAAAAAATATTCACTAATAGTTAATTATAAGTAAATTAATATGAAAAGAAAAAAAATAAAAAATACATTGTAAGTTGTACTTTTTTTCTTTATCTTTAAAGTAAATTAACTTTACGATATGATCTTTCAATTATTTTGTTGTATTCACCTCCTACTCCCATTATATGTAAGAGAAAAAGAGAATTTCTTATTATTTAATTATTTATTTTGAATCTTCAAAAAAATAGAATATATTTATAATAAAATCATTATAAAAATTAAAACTTTTCTATCCTTACTTGTCTCTCTCCATTCCTAAAAAATAAATAACATAAAAAATAAAAAATATTAGTATTTTATATTAAAAATCTCAAAGAAAGATTTTTGTAAAATGAAAAGATTCTTTGGTCATTATTCAATTTTTTTTCAAAAGAATCATGTTCTTGATCCATCACAAAGAAGCAATGTACTTTATAAAATTATTTCTTTTTTTTATATTTACTTGGTAAAAATATATAAATAAAATAATAAAAACCATCAACTATTACATTTATATCTAATGTACTGCAAAGTTATGCATATTTTAGTACAAAATATTTTAATAGGCAATTAGATACTTTTATCCTTAAAACTTTAGCAAATGAAGAATCAAATTAGATAGCAATAGATATTGATCTAACTAATGTAATAGATATCAAGAACTAAATAGATAAATATTCATGAAGTTATCTCCTCAAATACACGGAAAAAAAACTTGAATCTTCAAAACCTATCAAAGAAAATAAAAACTCAATAATTTTTTATTAAAATAACAAAAAATATAAAATAGATTATATCATTCAATTAAAGTAAAAAAAAAAAAGAAAACACATGAAAGATGTAAAACGAGAAAATATCAAGAATGCTAAAAATAAAACTAAAAAATAAAAGAAGTTGGCAAAAAAGGGGACAAATGAATAGCTATATATGAAAGTCATGTACAACTTGTAGACTTGTTGATAATCAAAAAATTTAAAAAGTTTCAAAAATATATATTTTATTCTCAAAAGAGATTACACGGACTCATATTAAAAAAGAAAAATATAAATAAAAAATTAAAAAAAAAGTGCATACATCTTATTTTGTAAGATTTAACCAAAGAAGTCTTTAAAATATATTTTAAAATTTTAAAATAATAAAACTAAAATACTTATTCTAATAAAAAATTAAAATATCTTAAATGTGTCTGATGCCTAGAACGTGTATAACACTCATACATTTTCCTCTATTTTAAATGTGTCTTTCCATTTCAGCCTTTATCCCAAAAAGTTTTCAAAAAAAATATTCTCTAAAAATAAATAAATTCATAAATATCTCACATGTACATAAAGAAGTTCTCAAAAAATTAAAAAAAGAAATATTTTTTAAAAATAATTAATTTATAAACATCTTTTGAATAATAAGAGATGCATTGAGCATTGATAAGCTCCTCAAGAAAATCAAATCTATAATACTATTTATTGAATTTAGAGGTCAAATATTAAAGTGAAAGAGAAAAGTGAAGAAAATAAGAGTAATATGTATTAAAAAAGGAATTGAAAAAATTATCTCTTTAATTTGAAAAAAGAAGACCCTAATCATAGAAAAATAAGAAGATCTGACGATAAAAAATCTTATGAGAAAAAGTTTGTGAAGAAATAAAAAGTTTGTGGAGAAAGTGACAGTAGATGAAGTTATCTGGAGATAATGAAAAGTTATTAAGAATTTGATTTAAATTAAAAGATTTGTTTAGGATAAATTAAAGCGTTTATATTATTTTATCTCTTAGCTAATGACAACTCTTCTAACTAATAAAAAAATTTAAAATTCTAAAAATTAAAATTAGAGATTTGAGAGTTTTGTAAGAGGAGGGAGAGTAAAAATGCTTTGGCAATATATATATCTAAAAGAATATCTTTTAAATTTATAAATAGTTATTAAATGGACTTCATAATTACATTTTTACTATCCATCCAAAAGGGGCCACATTATTTGAGAGAATTGGATAGAGCTTAAATTTAATTTTTTAAAATTTTTATAAAAGTAAATTTTTATAAGAAAATAAATAGATTTAAAATAAAAAATTTATATTAAATTTTATAATAGGATATAATCTAAATACACCTTTATCTACTACATGTCAGTAATTGTGGAGGATAAATATAAGCCATTTTGAGTTAACAAATGGATTAGACTTCATGCTTGCTTTTATAGAAGGAAGTTTCAAATCTATAAAAGAACTATAGGGTAGAATTTGATACAGTGTCGGTTTGAAATTTTTTATTTTAAATTTTATAAAAATAAATTATTTATGAGAGTGTGTGAAATATAAAAATAAAAAAATTATATTAAAAAGAAATAAATAATTTTCCTCTTAAAAATGGGGCACTAATGAAATCTGTTCTTTCACAACAATAATATTTTCTTTATTTTTCCCCAAAATAAACAGAACAGAGAACTAAAAAGATGTGTATTAAACAATTTTATATGTGGAAGATAAGGATTTTTTTCCCTTATGTTTGTAATTTTGCAATCTATCATTTTCAACGTATAGTTAATTAGAAGAAAAATAGTTTAACAGCGAACAAAAACAATTGATTATATTTAATTTTTTTATTTCATTTTACTCTTATCATTCATTACTAACTAAACTATCACACAGATTGGTTTTCTCAAATTTTTAACATGTTTCAAGAGGTTCAATAGAGTCTTTCGTATTTTCTCAATACCTAGTAGAAAGTGCCATATCCTTTTCCTAATAATGACGTAATATAAATGAGAAAAAAGAGATATGCTTTAAGTAATTAAAAGAAAAAATAATTTCCCACTTTTACCCTTATACCTCAAGTCATTAATCCATAACTTCAAAAACATAAGCCAAAACCCAAACAACAAATAATTTCTACAAAAAGGACCAGAATTTCAACGCGACTAAGACATATGAGGACTAATATTTCTAAAGGATCTAAACCGATCCGTCCTTCGTTTAGCTCGTGCGAACGGCTATTGAACCGTCTAATGAACATCTGACTTTTTTTTTTAATTTGAAAGTTGAAAAATATAAAGAATATTTTAGATAGTCAAAATCAAATTATTTTTTATTAAAAAAATAAATTTAGACGATAGTTAATTTTTTCTTAACATAACGCCATAAATATCTTAGTCTCTTTCAACTATTAGATCAAAAAATTCAGATCTAATAACTATTAGGTTACTTTCGTGCGTGTTAAAAAAAAACCCTCAGTATATTAACTAAATCGGATCTAAATTGCTACACTTGAAAAACCATGAAAAATAATATTACAAAACCACATAATGAGAACTTCAAACAAAGAAATCCGTCAAGAAATTGAACAAACTATACCCGTAAACTAATATTATCCGCTCTATTTTTATTATTAGTATTTATTTTGGTCTCCGTATACCATCCTTACTACTTTTCATTCTGCAAGAAATAGATCCCCAACTAGTTTTTACGCAGAATCAACTGAGCACCATGCTGAGGTTGCAAGGTAATCACTGTGAAAGGAGCGTGCGCATATGATGGAGAAAGTTCAAAAGAAAAGCGTTGCAAAATCAGAGCCAGGGCCATTTTTGCTTCTAGCATGGCAAAGTTTTGCCCAATGCATACCCGAGGACCTGAACTGAAGGGGAAGAATACATGTTGACCCTTTGTAGCCTTGGCAACTCCATCACTGAATCTCTCTGGATTGAACTCCTTCGCATCAGCACCCCAGATATTTTCATCATGATGCAGCAAAATTGCCGGCAAAAAGATTTGTGTTTTAGCCGGCAGACATAGTTCCCCTAGTTTTGTTTCTTCATGAACCATTCGAGCAAGCATCACTCCCGGTGGATATAGCCGTAGTACCTCATTGAAGATCATGGTAACCTGTGAAAAAGAATCAAAAGTCACTGGTAAGAAGAAGTTGGGGACTAATTTCCAAACTACGGTAACTGGGGCAAGTTAAAGTTTGCTGGTTTATGTAGTAGTCAAATATATTTATTTAGAAAGAATGGATACATGGCATGATTCCGTTGATTAGTAACAATGTAAGAACTTACAACTTTCAGGCGATTTAATCCCTCAAGATCCGGTTTGTTGTTTCCGAAAATCTCCAGAACCTCATCTCTAGCACGGTCTTGCCAATCAGAATACTTGCCGAGTAAAATTAGTGTCCATACAAGCAGAGTAGAGGTAGTTTCTTGTCCGGCAAAATAAAATAGCTTGCACTCTTCAATGACGTCTTCAAAGCTCATTCCAAACTTCTTGTGTCCATGTTGCTGGATCTCCTTGAAATTGGATTCTAGTAATATTCCCAATAAATCATCTCCACTAGGTTCCCCTGCTTGCATTGCTTTCACCCTCTTATTTATAATACTCAATACCGACAACTGAGCTTCTCTGGCAAGTGCTTTCATTTTTCTGTTCCTCCTAGTCGGCAAAAATCTTTATGGATATAAATAGTAAGTCACAAGATTCGAGCATATAACATGAATGCACCTTAAGAACTTAAAAGGCAAGTAATATATATTACCTCATTCCTGGAATGTAAATTGACCGGGAAACTTGTATGATTAGCTCTGCTAAGTCGCTCTGTTTTTCAAATATTTTTCTTCCTTCTTCATAGTTGCTACCAAATGCTGTTCTTGAAATTGCGTCACTTGTAAGAGCTTGAAGGTATGGCAACACATCCAATTCACATGATCCCTCAGAGGGGACAATGTTCTCCCATTTGCGTAACATCTCACAGCAACTCAAATCAAATGCAGGTAGCATAAGCTACAAGAATCAATGAAAACCAAAAGCCTCAGAAATTTCAAAGCTAATGTCTTCAAACAAATTCTATGAATCTTAGGAAAGGACTAAATATTGCAAAACCATCGTGGTCTGTGCAGAAGATATTTGAATTTCAACAGCCTAAACAGGCCTAGACTATTTCAAATGGTTCAAGTACTGCCAGAGTTTCTGAACATAGCTGGAGATTACCTTAAGTTTCTCCGGATGGAAAGCAGGAGTAATAAGTCTGCGGTGCTTTGACCATTTATGGGTATCTAGGCTTGCAAGTCCTTGTGCTAGGAGCTTAGTTAGTGCATTAGCAGGAATCTTTTGATAAACATAACTTTTTGCTAACACCTCCCTCATGAGCTCTGAATCCATAATGAGCAATGTCGGTCTTGGTCCCATCCATATAAAGGACTGTTTTCCTGCAATTGTAACCCCACATTATAAGTAACCACATACACCCTTCATTCCAAAATATAAATCGTTTTAGCATCTTAAACAATAATTAAGAGTTATGAAAGTAATAAAATATCTTTTATATCCCTAATAAATGAGAAAAAGGATACAGGAAGAAAGAGAGAGAAAATAAATAACGAAAGAGAGGGATATAATTGGAAAAAATATGATAAAATTTCTTAAAAAATACAAAATAAAGTATATATTAAAATAATACCCTCCGTCTAAAATGACTTCCTTATATTTCGAAACCGAAGTATGACAGATTTAAGACGAGTTTCTCTACTTTCTGAGATACTCTGAACAGAGTCCCATGTGAATTAAAGTAATGTGCAGCACGACAAAACAAGATTCGTAAGAATAAGGACAGAAAGATTTGATGTTGTCAAAAAGGTACTATCGGTAGTATTAGATGTGGTTTGAAAATTTTTATTTTAAATTTTATATAAAAAAAATATTAGTAAAAAAATAAAAATTAAAAAATTTTATATTAGATTTTGTTATAATTATGCCCTAATACATTCAAAATCAATCTCCACACACTACCCCCCCAAAAAAAAAAAGAAAAAATCAAATATTTAGCAAAACTCTTTCCCTTTATCTTGTTTTATAGTTGAATTCTTTATTGTTGGCTGATGCATTTAACCACCAAGGCCTCTGTATCTGCTTTCAGTAGCGACAACTTTCAGTACTAAGCATAAGCTCATCAATGAATTCTATGCCTTTTATAGCACTTCCGACCGTGTCCAGTTGTAGTGTGTGAATGTGTCTGTACAACAATTGACAAACCAATAATTGGATTATGAGGCAGGAAACCACTTGAAAAGTAACTCAAAACTACCAAAGAACCAGGAGTAATTTGGTTATTCTTCTACTTCAGACATTATCAAGAGTATCTGCAAATATTGACACTAAAAAACCGAGCGATATTCAAGATTTTCAGACACATACCATAAGTATTGATGGTTTTGATGACAAAGGGCACGACTCTGGGGGTAATATCGTTTGTGAAATTAATTGGCTTGGCCTTTGTCTTGTCACGCATCTGGCCCATCTCTTTAACATCTCCAAACAATATTCTGTAGGAGTTTCCACTGAGACCTTGCCCTCTGAGCAATTTCTCCTTCTTCCTTGGCATGAACCATATCGAGTTCAAGATTCTCCACGCCCATACAAGAAGAAAAACAGCACTGGGCACTGCAAACAAGATGTAGACGACATTCATTTTTGTGGGGGGTTTAGGATGTTCTTCCTTCCAAGCTGCTGGTAATGAACAGAGCAAAGTGGATCAGACCTCTCAACTTATAGTGAAAAATTCTACAGATTGGTTCGTTGAACTCGTGGACTCTGTCATATGATGTTTCCACTCGTTTTCTTCTTGATGGGGTGGTCCTGAGGAGGCGTGTCAGTCTCCCCTTCCATTGGCCTTGGGGGTTACGTTCGAACCTCACGCTCTTAAGAGAGTCTCTTGAGCCGTCTTTTGTATGGTATATATATTATTTTTAAATATATATATATATATATATATATATATATATATATATATATATTTTAAATATTATTAAAAAATATATTTAATAGTATAATTATAAGTAAGTTTATTATTTTTAATGACAAATTTATTTAAAATTTTGTCACAAAAAAATTTAACACAAATTATTATATAAATAGTTATTAGAGTTATAATTAAATTTATATATTTAATAAAAAACTATGCACTAATGGTTTATTATAAGTAAATTAAGATGAAAATAAAAAAAATAAAAAATATATTGTAAGTTATACTTTTTTCTATATCTTTAAAGTAAATTAACTTTACGACATGGTCTTTCAATTATCCTATCGTATTTACCTCATACTTCCATTATATGTAAAGAGAAAAAGAGAATTTTTTATTATTTTATTATTTATTTTGAATCTTCGAAAAAATAGAATATCTTTGTAATAAAATTATTGTAAAAATTAAAATTTTTCTTCCCTTACTTGTCTCTCTCCATTATTAAAAAATAAATAATATAAAAAATAAAAAATATTAGTATTTTATATTAAAAACCTCAAAGAAAGATTTTTGTAAAATGAAAAGATTCTTTGGTCATTACTCAATTTTTTTTCAAAAGAATCATGTTCTTGATCCATCACAAAGAAGCAATGTGCTTTATAAAATTATTTCTTTCTTTTATATTTACTTGAGAAAAAGATAAAAATAAAAAAATAAAAACCATCAACTATTACATTTATATCTAATGTACTGCAAAGTTATGCATATTTTAGTACAAAATATTTTAATAGGCAATTAGACACTTTTATCCTTAAAACTTTAACAAATGAAGAATCAAATTAGACAGCAATAGATATTGATCTAACTAATGTAATAGATATCAAGAACTAAATAGATAAATATTTATGAAGTCATCTCCTCAAATAAAAGAAAAAAAACTTGAATCTTCAAAACCTATCAACGAAAATAAAAACTCAATAATTTTTTATTAAAATAACGAAAAATATAAAATAGATTATATTATTTAATTAAAGTAAAAAAAGAAAATGCATGAAATATGTAAAAAGAGAAAATATCAAGAATGCTAAAAATAAAACTAAAAAATAAAATAAGCTGGCAAAAAGGGGGACAAATGAATAGCTACATATGAAAGTCATGTACAACTTGTAGACTTGTTGATAATTATAAAATTTAAAAAGTTTCAAAAATATATATTTTATTCTCAAAAGGGATTACACGGACTCATATTAAAGAAGAAAAATATAAATAAAAAATTAAAAAAAAGTGCATACATCTTATTTTATAAGATTTAACCAAAGAAGTCTTTAAAATATATTTTGAAATTTTAAAAATAATAAAGTTAAAATAATTATTTAAATAAAAAATTAAAATATCTTAAATGTGTCTGATGCCTAGAACTTGTATAACACTTATATATTTTCCTCTATTTTAAATGTGTCTTTTTATTTCGGCCTCTATCCCAAAAAGTTTTCAAAAAAAATATTCTCTAAAAATAAATAAATTCATAAATATCTCACATGTACATAAAGAAGTTCTCAACAAATTTTAAAAAATATATATTTTTTAAAAATAATTAATTTATAAACATCTTTTGAATAATAAGAGATACATTGAACATTGATAAGTTCCTCAAGAAAATTAAATCTATAATACTATTTATTAAATTTAGATGTCAAACATTAAAGTGAAAGAGAAAAATGAAGAAAATAAGAGTAATATGTATCAAAAAAGGAATTGGAAAAATTATCTCTTTAATTTAAAAAAAGAAGACCCTAATCAGAGAAAAATAAGAAGATCTGACGATAAAAAATCTTATGAGGAAGAGTTTGTGAAGAAATAAAAAGTTTGTGGAGAAAGTGACAGTAGATGAAGTTATTCGGAGATAATGAAAAGTTATTAGGAATTTGGTTTAAATTACAAGATTTGTTTAGGATAAATTAAAGTGTTTATATTATTTTATCTCTTAGCTAATGACAACTCTTCTAACTAATAAAAAAATTAAAATTCTAAAAATTTAAATTAGAGATTTTAGAGTTTTGGAGGAGGAGTGAGAGTAAAGGTGTTTCGGTAATATATATATATATATATATATATATATATATATATATATATATATATATATATATATATATATATATATATATATATGTGTGTGTGTGTGTGTGTGTGTGTGTGTGTGTATAGATTGCCAAGTAAAAGAATATCTTTTAAATTTATAAATAGTTATTAAATGGACTTCATAATTACATTTTTATTATCCATCCAAAAGGGGGCCACATTATTTGAGGGAATTAGATAGAGCTTAAATTTAATTTTTTTAAAATTTTATAAAAGTAAATTTTTATAAAAAATAAATAATATTTAAAATAAAAAATTATATTAAAATTTATAATAGGATATAATTTAAATACACCTTTATCAACGACATGTCAGTAATTGTGGAGGATAAATATAAGCCATTTTGAGTTAACAAATGGATTAGACTTCATGCTTGCTTTTATAGAAGGAAGTTTCAAATCTATAAAAGAACTATAAGGGTAGAATTTGATACACCGTCGGTTTGAGATTTTTTATTTTAAATTTTATAAAAATAAATTATTTATGAGAGTGTGTGAAATACAAAAATAAAAATTATATTAAAAAGAAAAAAAATTTCCTCTTAAAAAATGGGGCACTAATGAAATCTGTTCTTTCATAACAATAATATTTTCTTTATTTTTCCCCAAAATAAACAGAACAGAGAACTAAAAAGATGTGCGTTAAACAATTTTATATGTGGAAGATAAGGATTTTTTCCCTTATGTTTGTAATTTTGCAATCTATCATTTTCAACGTATAGTTAATTAGAAGAAAAATAGTTTAACAGCGAACAAAAACAACCACGCATTGGCCATTGCTTCTGCCATCTTTTTTTTTTTTTTTTTTTTAATTATGCGTTCTTTAAAGAGGAAAGAGGGCAAGTGTCCGTGTGTGCGGGGTCGGGGGAGGCAATAATTAATAAAAGAAATCGAAACACATGGGAGATTTATGAAATACAAATGCAATTAAACCTGTAACTTTTACGATTAGGATAAAATCTTAATTATGTTAGTGGATCATATATTTTTTAAAAAATTATATTTAATTTTTAAATATTATATATTTACAATAGGTATAATTTATAATATTAATGATACAATTATCTTTATTTGATGATTCATAAATGTCTTAGTATTACTTTTTTGGTGAATTTAATATATTTGGACAATGCTTCATTTTTAAACTCAATAAAAAATTTTAAATTTAAGATTTATATATTCTCTCATAAGTAATATTTTATAAAATTTAAAATAAAAATTTTAAAACTAAACTCTATTGAATCCTACTCTAAATGTCTAATAAATAATGTATCAAAGAAATGCCTAATTAATAATAGAAATTTTTAATCAAAATATAATTTTCTATCATCAATTGACTGGGTATAAAATTTTTCTCCTTTTATTAAGTTTAATTATTTTCTCATTTAATAAACTTATAATCCTAATTTCAAGTATTATATATATATATATATATATATATATATATATATAATTTTTATTAATAATACAACAAGTCTCATATTAAAAAAAATCAATCTAGTCAAAGGTTGTCACTTTAAGGTTAAAGGTTCAAATTCCACCAGAGGTATCAAAGTTTCCCTAAACATATGCGAGCGGTGAATAAGTTAATATCTTGAGTATCTTTTTTTTCAGCATGTACGGGATGCCCTCCACAGCTGACAGTTTATACCCGTGCGAGCGATAGGAGTGGGGACTTGACTCTTGTTGAAAACTTAAGAGTTAATAGGAATATAATGAAATAATTAATTTGTAATGAATTTCTTATGCACAGTAGTATATAGGAACTTTGAGAATTTGAAACTCAATTCTCTGCAATGTATATACTTTATAGCTTAAAGATAAGGTTATGGAGTGTAAAAATAATTAAAAATAATTTAGATATCTAAATTATAAAAAAAAATCAATCTAGTACCATATCCAACATCTATGTTATGTCTTATCAATCTGGCGTCATGCATTACGTCCTCATCAAAAACAAAAGTAAATAGTCAATTTCTCAGTATTTTCGTTTTTCAGAATTTTATAGGATTAAACAAATATATATTGTTGACAAAGTTACGATCATATCATATATGGTAGAATTCAACAAAGAAAGAAACTTGGTGATTAAGGATTCAGCACAAAAAAAAAAAAATGGAAAAAAAAAAACTTGGTGCTTAAGGAAGTTTGAATTCCTATGGCACCGTCTTATCAATTCTTGACTTTGATTTCTTTATTTAAGCCTCAGAAGATGGTGAAAACGAAACACCTCTCCCTTCTGGATTTCTTCGTCATCAACTTATTATAATATCTGGTGCTGGTGCAGCTGTCTCGGCTCTGAGGAGATATCCACGCATTTCAGGCCATGCGTGCATTGCGAGTCTTTTTCTTATAAATTTCTTATTGGTTGTTTTAGTGACCAATTACTTTCAATTATTTGATAATTCCAATATCATGTACACTTGGTATAATCTAAGGGGGGTAAACCCTCAAGTTAGACTACATCTGCTTAACTTGTAAAGCTCGAATAAAATTTTATTAACATTAATACCTGTGATAAAAAATAATATTATAATTTTTTTTTTACTTTTTACATATATTAAAAAAGAGTATTTTTATAAATAATTTATTTATTTTTAAAATAAATTCTTTAAGTAATTAAAAATAGTTCAAAAATAATTTATAGTACAGACTTCATTTTCCCCTCATTTGATGCAACAACCGAGATGGTTGTCTACTGAATAGACCTCTTGTTTGGTTTCTCATAATATTTCAGCAACTGATGATATGCATATTTTGTTTGACCTAAAGACTTTTGGCTTTTGTTGCTAAGCAATGTAATGAGAACAACAGCACAAACTCTTCTGGTTTTGTTTCGAATTTTTGGCATAGAAAACAGACAACTTCTTGATAATCTTTTGATTGAGTGAGGAAAAGCGCAATTGGAGAATCGACTAAATGAGTATATTATAATCCTTTTAACTATTGAAAGCATATTAAACCAAATTACTTCTTTGTCCTATTTGTGGTTAGCTAGTGTAGAAGGACGACTGTCCTATTTGTCAAAAAAAGAACTATCCATTGAGCCCAGTAAGCCCACCACCTGGGCTAACTGTTATCGACTTGAAACTGCATGTGATCGAATGAGTTGGGCTCTATTATTAGTTTTCATAATTGGTATTGGATATGCGAATATCTTCTTTGCAAAATTTTGTTTATGTATAAGAAAGTAAAAAAGATTTAATTTCAAATATAGAAAGTAGGTTTTTTTTTTAATACACAGGAAGAACCAATATTGTGATTTGGACTCCGAACTTATAGTGTAGTAAAAGTGTTCCTAACTATGTTGCTACCATGTGTGTGTATATATATATACACTTTTATTCTCTCTCCTCTTTTAAAATTCTCAAATCTCTAATTTTAATTTTTAAAATTTTAATTTTTTATTAATTAGAAGAGTTATTACTGGCTAAGAGTTTTTTATGATAAAATAATATAAATACTTTAGTTTATCTTAAATAAATTTTTTAATTTAAATTAGATTTCTAATAACTTTCTGTTATCTCCACATAATCTCATTTATTGATACTCTCTCCACAAAATTTTTTTCAAAAGATTTTTTTATTGTGAGACCTTTTTATTTTTCTCTGATTAGGATTTTTTTTTTAAATTGAAGAGATAATATTTTCAATTCCTTTTTTGATACTAATTGCTTTTATTTTCTTCATTTTTCTCTTTTACTTTAATGTTTGACCTCTTAATTTGATAAATAGTGTTATAAATTTTATTTTATTTTTCTTTTCTTGAAGAAATAATTTATTTTCTTGAAGAACTTATCAATGATCAATGCATCTCTTATTGTTTAGAAGATCCTTTATGAATTAATTCTTCTTATAAAAGATTTATTTTTCTTTATTTTATTAAAAATTTCTTTGTGTAGAGGTGAAATATTTATGAATTTATTTACTTTTAGAGAATATTTTTTTATGTTGAGAACTTTTTGGGTAGAGGTCATAATGGAATGATTTTCCCATGCTTCTTCTTTTAAAATGGAGGAAATTGTATGAGTGTTATACACGTTATAGGCATCATAAGTATTTAAGATATTTCAATTTTCATTCAAATAAATGTTTTAGCTTTATTATATTTTAAATTTTGAAATATGTTTTAAAATCTTTTTTCAGTTAAATCCGACTAAATGAGAGGTATGTATTTTTTTAAATTTTTAATTTAAATTTTTTCTTTTTCAATATGAGTCCATGTAATCCCTTTTGAAAATAAAATATATTTTTTAAAAATATTTTTGAATTTTTTGATCATCAAGAAGTTTGCAGATTGTATATGACTTTCATATGTAGTTATTCCTTTGCCCCCTTTTTTATCAAATTTTTTTTATTTTTTAATTTTACTTTTAGTATCACTTATATTTTTAGTTTTTACATCTTTCAAGTCTTTTCTTTTTTTTTTATTTTGATTGGACTATATAATCTATTTTATATTTTTAGTTGTTTTAATGAATTTTTGTTTTCTTTGACAAATTTTGTAGATTTAAGCTTTTTTTTTATTTTGTTTGAAGGGGTAACTTCAGGAATATTTATTTGTTTAGTCATTGGTATGTATTACACTAATTTGACCAATATCTATTACTATCTAATTATATATATATATATATATAAATATATAAATATATATATATATATATATATATATATATATATATATATATATATATATTATTTATTAGTGAAAGGATAGAAAGTTATTTGTTTTTGAGTTAGAAAGTGCTTGATGGCCAAGTAAATTTGGAAAATCCAAGAAATCGTTTGAATTCATTTGCTTGATAGCCTAAGTAACTTGGTGATTAACGACGCTAACTTGGTGATTAAGGATGTTGGACTTCTTATGAACACATCACATTCTTGATTTCTTTATTTATAGAAATTGTGATATAAACCTCTTTCTTCTTGATTTCTTCGTCAATCTTATGTACCATCCGGTGCTACTGTCACGAAGTTAATCTAAACCGTATATTATTAGCTGTTACTGTAAGATAACAGGATCTGATAACTTAAAATGATCCCTTTCAATAACCAACTCATATATATAGAACTAGGCTTGTTATAGGATTCGCAACTCCTAACACCATTTCTCATGTTTTCTCTTGTCATGATCACCCACATGGATATCTTTTACAGCTTGATTGCGGTGTCAAGTTCCATTTTTCTTCTGTTATGTACCTGGAGAATCTTGAACTTGGTTTGGGTTAGACCAAAGAGGCTGGAGAGGTGCTTTAGAGAGCAAGGTTTTGCTGTTAACCCTTATAGGATCTTGTTTGGAGATGCAAGAGAAATGCTCCATATGCAGAAAGAAGCAGAATCAAAGCCTATTAATTTCACCAATGATATCATCCCCAGAATTATGCCCTTCATCAATAAAGCCTACAATACTTGTGGTGTGCTTCAAAAAAATTCTCTCTTACGCTTCTTCTTCTTCTTTTTTCTTTTAAATAGTTTTTTTACTGCTACTGTAGTTATTATGACTCGCTGTAATTTGCAGAAGGTAAAAGTTTCTTTGTCTGGATTGGACTAAAACCTGGATTGGCTATTATGGATCCTGAAATTATAAGGGAGGTATTTGCAAAGAGCTTTGTTTTTCAGAAGATTCCTACTGATGCAATAACTAAGCTCCTAGCACAAGGGCTTGCTACTTATGACACAGACAAATGGGCTAAACATAGGAGACTCATCAATCCTGCTTTTCATCTGGAGAAATTGAAGGTAATTTGAGTCATAATTTTGCTCACTACTTTGAGTTTCTGCTACACTTTTCCAGATTGTTTATGACATTTTCAGCTGCTGATTACAAAATTTCTATTGTTCAATATAGCTTATGCTTCCAGCATTTCACTTGAGTTGTTCTGATATGTTGAGTGAATGGGAGAAGCCTTTTCCAGATTGTTTATGACATTTTCAGCTGCTGATTACAAAATTTCTATTGTTCAATATAGCTTATGCTTCCAGCATTTCACTTGAGTTGTTCTGATATGTTGAGTGAATGGGAGAAGCTAAGCACGGCAGAGGGATCATGTGAATTGGATGTGTTGCCCTATCTTCAAACCATGACAAGCGATGCAATTTCACGAACGGCTTTTGGTAGCAACTATGAAGAAGGGAGAAAGATCTTTGAACTTCAAAGAGAATTGGTTGAACTAATGACCAGGCTTTCGAAATCCGTTTATATACCAGGAATGAGGTAAAATTACTTGCCTCTGATCTCAATTTCATTTTCTTTTTTCTCGTGACTTATCTTCAAATTCCTGGTCAGATTTTTGCCAACCAAGAGGAATAGAAGGATGAAGAAAATTTCCAGAGAAGCTCATGCATCAGTGTTGAGAATTATAAACAAAAGAGTCGAGGCAATGCAAGCAGGGGAACCTAGTCATGATGACTTGTTGGGAATATTGTTAGAATCCAATTTCAAGGAGATTCAAGAACATGGGAATAATAAGAATTTTGGGATGAGCTTTGAAGAGGTTGTTGAAGAGTGCAAGCTGTTTTACTTTGCTGGGCAGGAGACGACTGCAAACCTGCTTGTATGGACAATGATTTTACTCAGTAAACACTCAGATTGGCAATCGCGTGCCAGAGATGAAGTCCTGCAGACTTTCGGAAACAATAAACCAGATGTCGAGGGCTTAAATCACCTCAAAATTGTAAGTTTTTCCTTGTTCTGAGCAACAAATGATTAAGGAAATCAAGTCATGTGATGTGTGCAATGTCTGAAATGTTTTCCGGCAGGTTACTATGATCATCAATGAGGTTCTAAGACTATATCCACCCGGGGTGATGCTTGCTCGAATAGTTCAAGAAGAAACAACACTAGGCGAACTATCCCTACCTGCAAAAACACTGATCTTAGTGCCGGCACTTTTGCTGCATCATGATGAAAATATATGGGGTGCTGATGCAAAGGAATTCAATCCAGAGAGATTCAGTGAGGGTATTTTGAAGGCAACAAAGGGTCAGCTAGTTTATTTTCCATTCGGTTGGGGACCAAGAATCTGCATTGGACAAAACTTTGCTATGCTAGAAGCAAAGATGGCTTTGGCTCTGATTTTGCAGAACTTTTCTTTTGAGATTTCTCCATTGTATGCTCATGCTCCTCGCGCACTGATTACTCTGCAACCTCAGCACGGTGCTCATTTGATTTTGCACAAGCTCTAGTGTAGCCTAATGATCATGCGTACAAAAAAATATTCACATAACCGTGATCAAACTTGTAGCTTTAATTGGACCATAACTTTGTATTCTTGTATCACTTTGTCAACTGTGATAATAAAATAGACCCCTTGTGACGATGATGGTAAGTGCATTTTAGCTATCACTACCCCTCCTCTCCCCCTTCCCCCTCTCCACCCAAGGATTTTTGAAAAAATCTATTACTACCCACACTCGTGACAATAATATTATTAAAATATAAAATATGATTAATTTCACTTTCATATTGTAAATTATAGGGATTTTGTCAATTAAGTATCATTTCTTTTCAAAATTTCAATCAAGTGTCCAATTTGGATGGACTGCTAATTTGTGTAACGGAAAAATGCGAAAAGTCAAAATTGGCCTTCTAAAATCATGCAAATCCAAATTTACACTTCGAATAGGAGGAAGGAAAAATAATACTAAAAAAATGTAGCTCCTTTGTCTTCCATTCCCAACGACTAAGGCAAACGAAACCAGAAGCCACCCCAAAAATCATCAGCTCTCTTTGCCGCCGAACATTGAAACCAAAGACATAGCCAAAAAAAAAAAGAAAAAAAAAAGAAACTCTCGAAAAATGCATTATTGGGTGTATTTGGCACCATCAAGTGAAATATCCCTGTTTGAAAAGTCGGATTCAGAGCATTATTGGAGTCCATTTGCTGAAGAAAAGCAAATCTTCTACTGCTTGAGCAAAGAATTCTAGAAGTTTCTAAATAAAAAGCATAAAGACAATTTTCATTTCTCAAAAACCAAGAATAGTCTATCTGTATACATAAATTGAGCGATCAAGAACTGGCAAATAAGTTCAAATCACAGCCACCGGTAACATACTTGTTTTTTTATGTCTGAGCAATTTACTTCCATGGGGAAGTTCAAATCTGCATACATAAATTGAGCGATCAAGAACAGACAATGCAGGATTTTAAAAGCAATAGTGCTATTCCATCAGCGTTGTATCTGTTCTTCATCACCAATCTACAGCAGAAGACAGATTTGGAGGTGGAGCAGCAGGGCAACTGCTTAGCGAGGATATGACGCTAGAGTTGCAGTTGCTGAGGTCAATGCTCACCCAGAACAACCGACTCATGTTTATGCCTTTTCGATCTGATTGGATAGGGATTAATTTTAAAATTTTTATTTTAAATTTTATAAAAATTAAATTATTTATGAAAAAAAATATAAATTATATATTTAAAATTTTAAATATAATTTTAAAATCAAATTCTGTCTAATTATAATTTTTAGGTGAACACATTTTTCAAGAGATAATTAACAGTACTATGGGTGTGATTGGATAGAGTTTAGTTTTGAGATTTTTTGTCTTGAGTTTCGAGAGAGAGAAATTTTTGTGAGAAAAAAATTGAGATGTGAGATGAGAAATTTGTATTGAGTTCCGTGTAGAACCCAATCCAAGTAGACCCTATATACCACTAAGTCTATTTATGATCTCGCAAGTTTGTTTGACTATTCCGTATTTTCTGGGTTTAAAACCTCTATGTATTATATTAGCAAATGCATCATACAACAAATTATATAACTTTTGTTTGTTTATTTCCTTCGTTTGTGGCTAATTTCAAAGGCACCACCTTTTTTGCATGTGGACTTCAGGGAATTTCTTTTAGGACATGATATCTAGCCGATAGCATGACCTAGCATGCATCAATTTAGCTAACTTTTGTGCAGGAAAATCACGTGGACGCCAAGGATTATTTCAATGGCCTTTTGTTATTTGGCGATTGTAATATAATTCCTCTTTTGCGTCCCTTCACATGTATTCTCTACCGAAATGTATTGACGGTATGTCGTAATAAAGAAAGAAATGATATATAATTTGGTCTGAATATCTATTTTAAAAAATTATATAAAAAGATTTTATTTTGATTGCGATTCACTAAGGTGTCATTCTAATATGTATTACCATAACATAAATTTTTCTTCGCAATGTAGCTACTGCTATTTGTATAATTATAATAGAAGAAATTGTATCTTTATTGGCTCTAAAAATCTAAATAACTCTTTAGGTTTAATCAGTCTTAGATGTGTTCTTATTTAATTTCAATATTATGTTACATTTTCAAGAGCACTTGTCTAATTGAATTAATAAAATTGGATGTTTTATGAAACACTTATATTTATTTTAACTTTTCATTGAAAAATAAAATTAAAACCATCAAACAAAGTTCAAAAATTAAATAATGCATATGAACATAAGAATTTTGAATTAGTTTATGATTATTAAAAAGATTTTAGAAGACACTCTTCTTAAAATGCAACAAAAGCAAGAAATAAAAGAAAAAAAAAGGGAGGGAGGATGTCGGTGGAGTTTTAGGGCAAATCAATAACTCATTTCCTATTTGTGTTATTAACTTTTTCAATGATATGAGGCCAATAGAAAATGAGTTATTGTGTCCTTTCGAACCGTGACAGCCTCAAATCAAATGGCTTTATAGTTAGTCATTAGCAAAATTTATTGTCAAAAATCAGTTCAATTTTTAAAAACTAAGACCATACTTGATAAATGTCCTATAAAATAAGGTTCTAATTTCATATATCTTCAATATCTATTCTGGTTTTGATGGATATGGGTTTAACCCATACTCCCTAAAGGGTCCAAGAAGTTCAATGAACGATTCCACATGGAAAGTCCAGTGGCTCCTAAAACTTACGACGTACCAGGATTGGTTTTTTAACAACAAAATTTTTATATTTTTCTTACTGTTTTTCCACTCTAGGTTATATTTTTCCTCTTACTAATAATTTACTTAATACAATTCAACTTTAAAAAAAAAAAAAGAATCCAATCTCACCCTTATACTCATAAAAGTGGCACTTTTTAACCAACATTAATACTACTATAGCACTAGATAAAATTTTTCCTTGTGATTTTTAATATTTTGTTAAAAAAACCTTTACTTTACATTTATTTTAGATTCATATGATGAACTTATTTATTATTTATTATTTATTTTAATAAATATGCCTTGTATTATTTCCTTTACTTTATTATCATCATTTTGCTCTTATTATTAACTTAAGCATTGATAAGGTATGGGGGAGATAGCCCCTCCTCTCCTCATCTCTCTTTTATGTAGAGATGTTAATACAGATAAAAGCTTACAGGCTGACCGGTATAAGTTTGGTTTAGACTTAATATATCTAAATTCGTTTAAATATGGATTTTTTGATCCGGTCCGTTCAGTCCTTGAGTCAGCACAGGTCGGATCGAATTGGACACAGCCTTATTAATTTTTCTTTTTAATTTTTTAAAAATTAACTTATTATAGCGAGTCATAAATTAAAATTTTTTAATTTGTAAAAAAATTGAAAATTTTTAGTTCGCAAAAAAGCACGTCAACCTGTTCCGTTGCGTTTCAAAACCACCCACTGACGAATATGACCGAACCAAAACGGACTATGCCATTTAACACTCCTACTTTTATGTTGTCTCTATCACACCCCCAGGATTAAGGCTACGCCAGGTGTCTTCGACTTTCTCAAACTATTATGAACACGTGACAGTGGCCTTTACTAATGGGCATAGATTTCCTCTTCTTCTTTGTTTTTTCTTTTTTCTTTTTTGCTACAATCGTTTTTGTCATTCTCCTTTTCACTTGGTATCTGGTATCTTTGTTTCAATTCTTCCTCATCCAAAGGAATATACATACATAAATAAAGATATATATATATA
Source organism: Rauvolfia tetraphylla (assembly GCA_030512225.1). Lineage (NCBI taxonomy): Eukaryota > Viridiplantae > Streptophyta > Magnoliopsida > Gentianales > Apocynaceae > Rauvolfia > Rauvolfia tetraphylla. The sequence goes on from JAJQKT010000022.1 coordinate 302,014, forward strand.
TATATATATATATATATATATACATATAAATCCTAATAAAAGAGAGATAAATGAGACAATGCATTAGAAAAGAGTTTATATAAAAGTTACAGGTGAAACTCATATCTCAATAGAATATAAAATATTTCAAATTATTCTAAAATGAGAGAGTATTATCGTATTATTACTATTATTATTATTTTTTGCTAAGTAGTTTCATCCTTATTTTTACTTTATGGAAGAAATAAATCTCATCTAGTTTTCACACTGCACCTTGCGCACCATCAACTGAGCACCAAACTGAGGTTGCAAAATAAGAGTTGTGTTAGGAGCATGTGCATATGATGGGGAAAGCTCAAAAGAAAAGCGTTGTAAAATTAGAGCCAGAGCCATTTTGGCTTCTAACATGGCAAAGTTCTGCCCGATGCATATCCGAGGACCGGAACTGAACGGGAAGAATACGTGTTGACCCTTTGTTGCCTTCAAAATCCCTTCACTGAATCTCTCTGGATTGAATTCCTTAGCATCAGCACCCCATATGGTTTCCTCATGATGAAGCAAAATTACTGGCAAAAATACTTGCGCTCCAGCTGGTAGAGAAAGTTTCCCCAACTTTGTTTCTTCATGAACCATTCTTCGTATCACAATCACCGGTGGATATAGCCGAAGTACCTCATTAAGGATCGTATTAACCTGTAAAAACGAGCTAAAGGATTAAAGAAGATCTTGGATCTGCTTCCCAATTTAGACAGAGTGGAAATTCGACGCATCACCAAGGCATGCATTCATGACTTATTTTGTCAATAACAAGGTAAGACTTACAACTTTAAGGTGATTTAACCCCTCAAAATCTGGTTTCTTGTGTCCGAAAATCTGCAGAACCTCGTCTCTAGCACGGTCTTGCCAGTTGGAATGCTTACTGAGTAAAATCAGAGTCCACACAAGCAGAGCAGCGGTAGTCTCTTGTCCGGCAAAATAGAATAACTTGCACTCTTCAATCACCTCCTCAAAGCTCATTCCAAACTTCTTGCTTCCATGCTGTCTAATCTCCTGGAAATTGGATTCTAGTAATAGTCCCAATAAATCATCAGTATTGGGCTGCCCTGCTTGCAATGCCTTCACTCTCTTATTTATAATGCTCAACACGGATGACCGAATCTCCTTTGCAATTGCTTTCATTTTTCTGTTCCCTTTTGTTGGCAAAAATCTATATGCATATCCACAGTAAGCCAGAAAATTAGAGCCTAAAGCACCCGAGCAGCTTATATAAGAACTGAGGATGCTAATAATGTACCTCATTCCCGGCACGTAAACTGACAGCAGGGCCTTGCTGACCAGCTGTGCTAGGTGGTCCTGAAGTTCAAATATTTGTCTTCCTTCTTCATAGTTACTACCAAATGCTGTTCGTGAAATTGCATCGCTAGTCATAGCTCGAAGATAAGGCCACACATCAAATTCACACGATCCTTCTGAAGGGACAATCTTCTCCCATTTTCTCAACATCTCACGGCAGCACAAATCAAATCCGGGTAACATAAGCTGCAAGAAACCAATAGAAGTTAAAACGAAAGTGAAAAGCCTCAATTCAGTTAAAAGTTCCACATGTAACCTTGCTTAAGTCTTGAAGCAAGTTTTTTGTGTGTTTGCAGATACTGGCTAGACCAATTCAAATAGAACCCAAGTTTATGAACAGATAAAAGCTGAAAGTTACCTTAAGTTTCTCAAGATGGAAAGCAGGATTCATAAGGCTCCGGTGCTTAAACCATTTATGGGTCTCATAGCTGTTAAGTCCTTTTGCTAGGAGGTAACTAAGTGAATTACCAGGAAGCTTTTGATAAACATAATTTGTTGATAAAACCTCCTTTATAAGTTGGGGATCCATAATGAGCAACGCAGGCGTCGGTCCTGTCCATAGAAAGGAGTTTTCCCCTGCAAATGAAATCACACATGAAGACCATATGGTAAGAAGTAAAATATGTTAAACCTAAGGAAAGGCAGATGAAGCCCATTGAAAGATTGAAGAGACCTTGAACTATTAGTCTTGGAAGCGACTATCAATCACATAACTGAGAACCCTCACTTTGCTGTTCCAAAATTTCTCCTTTACTCGAAGCAAGATCAAGACTAGATCATTCAAAAACCGTATTGCATTGGAAACTTTCTAAAGCATACCATAATTTTTGATGATTTTGTGGACAAAGGGCATGACTCTGGAGACAATATCATTCGTGAAATGAAGGGGCTTGGCCGTCGCTTCGGCACCCATCTGGACCATCTCTTTGACGTCTCCAAGCAATATCCTATAGGAGGTTCCGACGAGACCTTGCCGTCTGAGCCATTTCTCCGTCTTCCTTGGCTTGAACCACGCCCAGTTCAAGATTTTCCATGCCCATAGCAGAAGAAAAACAGCCCCAGAAACTGCAAAGAAGGTGTACAAGTTATTCATTTTGTTGTGGTGGTGAGTTTTGCAGATTGGACTAAACTGCTATATATGCACGAAATCATAAAATAGAAAGAACCAAACTGGAAATTTGTTCGTTTCGACATGAAGACTTGAGTCCGTTGAAAATAAAATGAGTCTCCAAACAATTGTCATCGTTTGGTTGATTTTTCAAAACTTCGTCTTTGAGTATCACAGTACTATAATTTATTATAATCAATATTAAATGCCCTTTTAGAAAGAAATTTCAATCCAGTGCAGCGAAGTTCAAAGGTCTCGAAGCAACTTGTCCGGCACAATTGGCGGTTATAAAATACTGGCATTGATCATATAAGCTTGCATCATTTTGCGCGTCCACTCTGATAATAAATCATTAATTTTTTTTTTTCCGGGGCGGGGGGGGGGGGTGGGGGTATGTTGGGGGACGTGGCGTAAGCCCGCCGCCCCAGCAATTTCAGAAAAAAATTTGCTTATGTACTAATAAATCTCTCCCCTTTCAAAAATTTTTTCTACTTTTCTAATTAACTTTAGAAAAATAAAAATAAAATTTAAAAGTCAGTAAAATTTTCAAAATTTATTTTATATCTTCTTTATTCTTATTTTTTGAACTTTATTTTGAAACTCGTTAGTGTTATATATAATTAAATTTAGTGTCTTGTTTGATGCTTTGGACTATTTTAGTTTTGATTTAAGTTAGTTTCGTTCTAATATACTCATATTTTTTAAACCATAAATATATTCCAAGCAAAAAAAAAAGTAGTTGATGTCACTCTTTTGGACTTTATAGTCTAAACTAGTTCACTGTAGATTTTGCTCCCGACGTCACACTTATGAGGATGATTATTGCATTTTACCATTTTTTTTGAGGTTTTTACTATTAGTACTTCTATTTGGGGAAAACGTAGAATTGGGACACAAAGATACATTTCAATTAAATTTTTATCTGAAAATTATTTTAAAATTTTCAAATTATTGATATCAAAAGATGTTGGATCCAAATAACTTATTCAAGATTCTCTATAACGTTACATGTAATATTTTTAATTATAATACTAAATTTTTAAAGTTTAAAATTTATCTTATTTATTTTAAAATACATAAATAATAATTTTTATGATTATAAATATTATAAAAAATATTACACAAAAATAGAATAAAGAATTCGAACCCTGGCTTTTCAGAAGGCCTTCAATTTCCGTAAGATCACGTAAAGTCGGAAAGCGTTTAGAACTCATCTCATGTGAAAATATTCCCTGGCGTGGCAAAACAGGCTTGCTTTTCTATAGGGTGTGCATTGGGACCACTAAACCGGCTACAACATTTTTTTTTCTTTTTCTTTCTTCATTGAATGAGCCCTCAAATTGACAATATTATGGACTTCGACAATATGACTTGGCAGAATCGTAGTCGTCCCATTAGACTCCCCTGTTTTTTTTCAACTTTTTTTTTGTTAAAGATCTCACATTTTCTTCTCTCTCATTAAAATTAACAGTAAACCTTACTAAAATTTAAAAAAGTAAAAAAATCAATTTAAATTACAATCCAAATAGACAATTAGTATTTATTTTACATTGGAAAAATATTTATTTGTTTCGTCTTTTTTATTTTTCTTCCCGGGCCCGGGGGAGGGGGTGGTGGTGGGGTTTAGCAAGGTTATGAGCCTATGATGCCCCAAGATTGACCATCCTATTGGCGTCTTAATTGAAACCTCCATATTTGTTTTTGAATGGTTGTGAATCCCTCATAGGGGGAAATCTCAAATTAATATTTCCATATTTGAAGTAGTCATTAAATTGACTTGTTCATGTGTGGTCCTTAATTCAATCAACGTCACAAAAGCTTAATGTCCTTAAAAGTAAACAAAAATATGAGCTTCACACCCCACTTTTTGACTCTCTTTCTAGATTACTATAAAGGATTGAAACAATTCTTGATGCAAATATGGAACTTGAGATTTCTTGATTTCGTACTCCTAAAAAGACACTCAATGATCAAGCATTTCAAGAAAAGAAGTCCCAAAAAGCCACAAGTGTATATATGTATATATATGTTGTAACGGGAAAAACATCATTCACAATGTGTAGTGTTTTTGGCCATCTAAAAGTCTAAAACCCTTTGCATTCACGTCTTTTCGAGACAAAGTGAACGGTTAGTCTTGAGCGTCAAGCAATTTCTACAGCAGCACACAACATACAAACTCATATGTCTATGTGAAACCTAAAAAATTGATTGAAAAAAAGTGTAGTTTCCATCTCTGTCCTAATGATTTCGTGATTTCCTCTCAAAGTAAGAACAATATAGGTTCTTAGAAATGGTGCAAAACGTTTGTTAGATCATCAGGTAAAGAGAAGGAGGGGCCACACCAAAAGAATAAAAGCAGAAAAAAATATATATATATATATATATATATAAGAGATAGTAAAACAACAATAATATAAAACTTCAGTGTTGTGATATGTTAGACTTAAAAACAAAATAAATATACAAGGTACTACAAAAATAATAATATAAAACTTCAGCGTTATGATATGTTGGACCTAAAAACAAAACAAATATATAATATAATATAAAAATAATAACATGAAAATAATTAAAAAAAATACAAAAATACATGGACTAAGGAGAAGCAATACCACTAATTAACTCAATTTAGAGAAATATACAAAATAGAGAATACTCCAAGTCCAACTATTACTACTCTAGAGAAATTTAATTTAATAAACGGCTCTAGCCCATAATGACATAAACAACTAAATCGAAAACGTTTTTCATACTAAAGGCTCTAACCCAATCTTTCTACATAGAAAAGAGCATGGGAGTAATTTCTCGAACAAATTTACGTGGAATAATATACATATATGGTACTACAACAGGAATTCTGTAATCTTAACCAATTAGAATTAAGAATACAAGCCAAAAACTCAGCATGATACTCTTACCCTTTCACCTCCTCTACAAGAAAATACACTAAATAATCAAGCACTTCAAGAAAAGAAGTCCCAAACAGCCACAAGTGTATATATGTTGTAAAGGAAAAAAACAATGTGCAGTGTTTTTGGCCATCTAAAACGTCTAAAACCCTTTGCATACACTTCTTTTTGAAACAAGGTGGATAGTTAGTGGTGAGCGTCAAGCAATTTCTACGGCAGCACACAGCCTATAAACTCATATGTCTATGTGAAACCTGTGTAGTTTTCATCTCTTTCCTAATGATTTCTTGACTTCCTCTCAAGTAAGAATAATATTGGTTCTTTTTTTGTGATTTACAAAGAAGGAACCAAAGTTTGTTAGATCGTCAGGTAAAGAGCGGCAAGAAGGGACCGCACATCAAGAATAAACTTTAACAAACCCAAAATTCCTTTGATTAGTTCTTCAGTATTGTGATACTTTAAAGCACTACCTCTGATAGTAATACAGCCATTTGCAACAGTGCGAGTTGAGGAAATTGTCAAGCACTTAAAGTTCTCTGTCTGGCTCTTTTAAGCGGGAGAACTTTTGCTTTTTCCCTTGTCTCTTGACTACTATACCCCCATTTAAGCTCATTCTCCTGATTGCTATGGTATGAAGTTCAGAGTCGAACGTAGTTATCGGGTGCCAACCCTCTTGATTTTTGAAAATGTCCGATTATCTTCCCCGCGAAATTTGGAGAAAGATCTTCACAAGATTACCTGTAAAGAACATTCTTCAAATGAGGTTAGTTTGCAAACAATTTCACCAGTTAATTTCTGATCCAGCATTTAGAACAGCCCATATCAAGAAATCAGAGAACAATCAAAAACTCCTCCTCAGGCATTTCACTGACAAAAATAGGAAGAAGAAACATCACTACTTGATGCTCAACGATGAGTGTCCAAACATTGATGTGCAGAACAGTGAGGAGGTTAAGTTTCCATGTGAGGTCTCACAAAACCCTAGATATTGGATAGTAGGTTCTTTTCATGGGGTAGTATGTGTATGCAAGGATTACTTAGCTGCAGACCAGATAGTTTTGTGGAATCCAGCAATTAGGAAATGGTTGTGCCTTCCAAAGCAGGAAGGAAACAGCAGTGGTTCAAATTCTTACTGTGTTCTGGGGTTCGGTTTTGATCCCAATACTAATGACTACAGGGTGGTGAAATTGACTTACTTGAGGAACAATATTGATGGATGTCCGCCTAGAGGAGAGTTGTTCTCGCTTAGTTCTCGATCATGGAGGACACTGACAATCAACAATGTTGAAGTTGGTAGACATGCCGTTAATGGTAGCAGTTCATTTGTCATTGAGGAGAATATATGGCCTCAGACCTATCTGAATGGAGCTGTACATTGGATTGGTTATGAGCCTAACGGGATTGCATTAAGGAATCTGATAGTTTCATTTGACATGAGTGATGAATCATTTCGAAAGATGATGCTTCCAGATGTTTTAGCAACTGAAAATGCATCAGGGTTATCACTTTCGGTGCTGAAGAACATGCTTTCAGTGGTCGAGTTCCAAAAAAATTCAGCCCAAGAACAGTACAACATTTGGGTTATGGAGGAGTGTCATCAGGCAAGTTCCTGGAGAAAGCTTTACGCCATAGATCATTTGCAAGCAAAAATAAGTAAACTGATCCATTTTCGAAAGAATGGAGAAGTGATAATGGCCACGATCAAAGGAAATCTGATAATCTATAATCCAGAGAACCAAAGGAGGAGAAATATCAGTGGTATGTGTGGTGCTCAAGACTCATTTTTCCTAGTCCACTATACCGGTAGCTTGGTTTTACTGGATGAAACAGGAGCTGCATCTGTTGGCCAATAAGGAATTAAACGTACAAGAAATTTGCCATCTGGATTATGGAAGCAAATTAACGGTATGATCATCAGACAAGCTTATACATACTTCATATATTCTAGAAGTGAGTTTGTACGTCAAGTCTTGAACTCATATATATAATGTTTTGGCTTTAGAATTTTGACACTTTGATTGCTTAGGGACTAAGTTTTATTTTCATCTCAAATATTTAACTCATGTGCTTCTATATTTTTATCGTTCTAGCTTAATTAGATTGTAAGCTTTTCATGGTTCAGATTGTTTCCTTTGTGCTAAGGAACTTGTACGACTTTGTGACAGCCATTGTGCTTCTGTATTTTATATATAGTGAATAGATTGATGTAAATACTTTGCCTCATGTTGTGGATTTCATTATCATAGTATATTCACTTTATGCAAATCCTTAATCAGAAAGGCAACACTCTGATGCTTGTCCTATCTCCAAATCAGTGGTTACAGGTGCTGTGTCTGTGTATGTGTGTGTGTGGACGTGTGAGATTTTTTTTTGTTAATATTCCAGAATTCTAAGTGTACTTTCTTATGATATATCTTCATTCTTGCTGTCTTGATGAATAATGCTATTAGAGAAGACAGAGACAAGAGAGATTCACTAAATTTGTTAATAGCATAAACATATACCGATCAACAAAAATGTGGAAGTTTATTACCCCACCCCCCCCCCTCCCCCCGAGGAAAAAAGGGGAAAAAAAGAAGAAATAAGAAACGGAATATGCAGTATGTTTGTTTCTCACATCATTTGATCAGGGCTCAATTTTGGTTCCCCCATCCCCAATCATTTTGGGTAGTCTAGAATATTAGTTTGTGTTTGAGATATATAGGGCTGATATCCAGCCTTGATCCCAAAAAGATGTAATAAATTGCTCAATCAATATTTGGTAACATTTTAAGTCATTTATATGTGATATTTCATGGTAAAAGATATGGGAAAGCAAGGTACCTTGCACCTTCTAATAGAGAAAATTGGACTTATATCACATTATCTTTCAAGAGGCCGTATTTACTTGCGTTACAGCCAAAGTTTAGAATTCTTCAAAAAGTTACAATGATCACGATAAGAGAATAAACTAGTACAAATGTTCAATTCCGATAAATAAGAATTTAGATTCTCATTCTAATTTTAAATATGTTTCGAAATTCTGACCTCTAGGCCAATGAGTCTTTTTCTTCGTGGGACTATTGAAGCACGATATATTTCCTATTCTCATTTATTTTATTCTTTTCTCTCCTTTCTACTGGGATGATGTCAATGGAACCATTTCACTGTATGCTGCTAAAATCTACTATGAAAAACCCAAATGTCCTTCCAGCTTCATTGATGTATAGCATGCTTTGCTGAGTTTTTACACATCCAATTCGCATCATCCTTCTGAAGGGACAACCTTCCCCCATTTTCTCAACATCTCACGGCAACCCACATCAAATCCGGGTAACATAAGCTACAGGAAACAAATAGAAACTAAAACGGAAGTGAAAAGCCTCAATTCAATTGAAAGTTCCACATATAACCCATGCACATTGAATAGATCATGCTATTTGGTATAATAGTTAAAACTACAAACGTATACAAATGATTTTGAAAGCAATAGAATGTTGTTTTTGTGAGTGCAATGATGTCAGACGACCGGTGCAAGAAACTGTAGTAGTGAGAGATACGCAAATAATTTTGGTTGATTAATTTCATTTCAATTCCAAAAACAGAAAATTAGTACTCTTGTGAGTCTCAAAATATAAGCCTTTTTTGGACCCTTGCACATGCATTGAGTGCGGGGAAAACAAGAGAGAATTTTCCTCTTTTACCCTTAATAAATTTATGAGTGAGATAGAGACAGATAAAGAATTGATTGTAGCTCATTGACTTGGGGTAATGGTGAAAAATTTAGCTTAGAACTTGGCAAAGGACAAATATTTTGAAAAAGAAAAAAAAAAGGCTAAAAAAAGACCTCTGTTTTAGAAGGCAGGGAGCAGTAGTACAAGTTAATACTGAGCCGCGCTTGCTGAAGTCTTGAAGCAAGTTTTCCGTGTGCATGTTTGCAGATGCTGGAGAAAATCTTTGAAATGGAAAGCCAAACCATGGCTAGACCAATTCAAATATAATCCAAGTTTATGAAATAGATTAAAGCTGAAAGTTGCGTTAGGTTTCTCAAGATGGAAAGCAGGATTCATAAGCCTCCGGTGCTTAGACCATTATTGGGTCTCATAGCTGTTAAGTCCTTTTGCTAGGAGGTAACTTGGTGAATTACCAGGAAGCTTTGGATAAACATGATTTGTTGATAAAACCTCCTTTATATAAGTTGCGGATGCATAATGAGAAATGTAGGCCTCGGTCCTGCCCATAGAAAGGAATTTTCTTCTGCAAGTGAAACCACACCTGAAGACCATATAGTAAGAAATACAATGTGTAAAACCTAAGGAAAGGCAGGAGGGCCATATATAAGAGCAGTATCTTATTAGTCTCAAAATATATTGGTGACAAGTACTGACTTTAGTACTTATATGTGGATGTGCTTCCAAAACAATAACAAATGATCCCTTAATTTGGAAATTCATCCCCTCTTTAAGGTCTATTCAATCATTCTATAGCGTAACTGCATAAGCTAACAATGTTTGACTATACGGTCTCTACTCTTTGGAGCGGAGAGATTTGGAGAGAAAAGAGTACTGTCACTGATCCCTTCTTTTCTTTTCATTTCTCTTCTTCATTCTCAAGTTCGTTCTCTTCTCAGGAACTTAACCTTAGTTGGTATCTCTGGAGGTGAGCACTGCTGGACTGTTTGAATTCCGAGTGGAAGATTTTAGACGGTGTTGCAATCATATAATTCCCGGAGATGAAGAAGGAAGTTATATATTGGAAACTTTCAAAAACGTACCATAATTTTGATGATTTTGTGGATTAAAGGCACGACTCTGGAGACGATATCATTCGTGAAAATGAAGGGGCTTGGCCGTCGCGTCGGCACCCATCTGGACAATCTCTTTGTCGTCTCCAAGCAATATCCTACAGTTGGTTCCAACGATACCTTGTTCTCTGAGCCATTTCTGCACCTTCCTTGGCTTGAACCACCCTAGTTCAAGATTTTCCATTCCCGTAGCAGAAGAAAAACAGCCCCAGCAACTGCAAACAAGTAATTCATTTTGTTGTTAGTGGTGGTGAGTTTTGGAGAGAAATAGAACGATCCAAATTGGAAATTTGTTCGTTTCGAAATGGACAGACTCAAGTAGTTGACTAGAAAATGAATCTCCAAAACATTGTCCTCAGTAAAGCTTGAAAAACAAGATATACCTAATATGTCTTGGATTCCTTTTTGGTTGATTTTTCAATTTTTTTTTTCAAAAATTCAAGTTTGAGCACCACATTACTGTCTTTTACTATAATCAATATTAAATCCCCTAAAATTGAGAAACTTTTAGAAAGAAATTTCAATCCAAGTAGAGAAGTACTGGCAGAAAAAGGTTCAGAAGCAACTTCTCCGGCAGGCCTACAAATGGTGGTATAAAATACTGGCATTTGCCGTATGTATACCTTACATCATATTACCTGTCAACTCTCATAATAAATCATTGAATTTCATATCATTCTTGGTCATTCTCGGGGGCAGATTTTTTTCCGGCCCAACAATTTCAAAAAACTTGGATTTTCTATGCTTAGTTAAGGATTTTACTCTTCTAAAAATAGATCTCGCCCCCTAAGATTTTTTTTCTAGTTTCCTAATTAGTCTAATAAAAGTAAAAAAAAATTAGGAATTTATAATTTTTCTAAATTTGTTTTATACTCCTAAGTTTAATTTTCTTACTTTGTTCTGTCTTCTTTATTCTTACTTTTTGAGTTTCATTTTGAAACTTCTTAGCCTTACTCTTAGTTGAAGTTGGTGTCTTGTTTGATGGGTTAGGTCTGATTCACATCATTTTAGTTTATGATTTAAGTTAGTTTCATTCTAATATACATATGTTTTGTAAAGTATGCATACTTTATATTTTTGCTTTTTCAAATATCACATATACCCCATTTCAAGCAAAAAAAAATAGCCCCACTTTTATGGACTTTAAAGTCTAAATTAGTTTACAGCCGATTTTACCCCCCCCCCCCCCCCCCCATGGCTAAAGTCATGGGTTCGCGGCTGATCATACACATTTATTAAGTACGCTTATGAGGATGACTGTTGCATTTTACCATTTTTTGAGTTTTTTTACTCTTAGTGCTTTCATTAAAAATTTTTCCTTATAACATCTGAAAATTTTCAAATTATTTATATTAAAAAATGTGGGACCCAAATAACTTTTCCTTATTGAATAAGTCCTCAAATTGACAATATTATGGACTTATTCATAAAAAATGACAATATTGTGGACTTCGTAGTAATTGTTTCATTAAGCCCATGTCCAATCTGCAAACCCTCCTTAGCAAGATTTGATATCCAAAGACTGACTCTACGTCCTTTTTTCCCTCACTTTTACTGTTACGGATCTCACATTTTCTTTTCTCATAAAAATTAACTGTAAATATTTTTAAGAATAAGAAAAGTAAAAAAATTAATTTGAATTACAATCCAAATAAACAATTGGTATTTATTTTACATCGAAAAAATACTTATTTGTTTCCTTTTTTTTCCCTTTATTTGTTTTGTGTGTATGTGTGTGTGTGTGTATTGGGGGGGGGGGGGGGGGGGTAAGCAGGGCTATGAGCCTATGAAGCCCCAAGACTGACTATCCTAATATTTGTTCTTGAATGGTAGTGAATTCCTCATACGCGGAAATCTCAAATTAATATTTGCATATTTGTTATAGTTATTAAATTGACTTGTCGATGTATATAGTCTTTATTCTATCAATGTCACAGAAATTTTAAGTACTTAGAAGTAAATATAAAAGTCTAAAACCCTTTGCCTACACTTCTTTTTTAAACAAAATGAACAGTTACTCGTGAGCGTCAAGCAATTTCGACAGGAAAACACAGCATATAAACTCATATCTCTACGTGAAACCTCAAAAATTGTTGAAAAAAAGTGTATTTTCCATCTCTGTCCTAATGATTTCTTGACTTCCTCTCAAGTAAGAACAATATTGGTTCTTTGAAAATGGTGCAAGAAGGAACCGAATTTTGTTAGATCATCAGGTAAAGAGAGCAAGAAGGGACCACACACCAAAAGAATAAAGCAGATTAAACTTTAACAAACCATAGATTCCTTTGATTAGTTCTTCAGTATTGTGACACTTTAAAGCATTACCTCTGCTAGTACTACTGCCATTTGCAACAGTGCGAGTTGAGTCAATTGTCAAGCACTTAAAGTTCTCTGTCTGGCTCTTTTGAGCGGGAAAATTTTTGCTTCTTCCTTTGGTTTCTTGACAACTGAGGACTCAGATATCCCCCCCAATTTATGCTCATTCTCTTGATTGCTGGGGTATGAAGTTTAGAGCCGAATGTAGTTATCGTGTGCCAATCCTCTTGATTTTTGAAAATGTCCGATTATCTGCCTTGCGAAATTTGGAGAAAGATCTTCACAAGATTACCTGCAAAGAGCATTCTGCGTATGAGGTCAGTTTGTAAAGAATTTCACTTGTTAATCTCCGATCCAGCATTTAGAACAGCACATATCAAGAAATCAGAGAACAATCAAAAACTCCTCCTTAGGCATTTCAGTGACAGAAATAGGATTAATAAACATCACTACTTGATGCTCAATGATGAGGTTCAAAGCTTAGATGTAAAGAACAGTGAGGAGGTTAATTTTCCATTTAAGGTCTCACTAAATCCTAGATATTGGATCGTAGGTTCTTTTCATGGGGTAGTATGTGTATGCAAGGATTACTTAGCTGCAGACCAGATAGTCTTGTGGAATCCATCTATTAGAAAATTGTTGTGCCTTCCAGAGCAGGAAGGAAACAAGTGTCGTTCAAATTTTTACTGTGTTCTTGGGTTCGGTTTTGATCCCAATACTAATGACTACAAGGTAGTGAAATTGACTTTCTTGAGGGAAAATATTGATGGATGTCCGCCCAGAGGAGAGTTGTTCTCGCTTAGTTCTGGATCATGGAGGACACTTATGACAAGCAACAATGTTGATGCTTCTAGACAAGCCATTGATGGTGCCAGTTCATTTGTTATTCCAGAGAATAGATGGCCTCAGACCCATCTGAATGGAGCTGTACATTGGATAGGTTATGAGCCTAATAGGATTGCACTAGGGAATCAGATAATTTCATTTGATGTGAGTAATGAATCATTTGGAAAGATAATGCTTCCAGATGCTCTACCAACTAAAAATGCGTTCGAGTTATCAGTGCTGAAGAACAAGCTTTCAGTGGTAGAGTTACAAATGAATTCAAGGCAAGAACAGCTCATCATTTGGGTTATGGAGAAGTATGGTCAAGCAAGTTCTTGGACCAAGCTTCACACCATAGATTTGCAAGCAAAAATAACTAAAGTCATTGCTTTTCGAAAGAATGGAGAAGTGATAATGGCCACGAGGAAAGGAAAACTGATAATCTATAATCCAGAGAACCAAAGGAGGAGAAATATCAGTGGTACTTGTGGTGCTCAAAACTCATTTTTCCTAGTCCGCTATACAGATAGCTTGGTTTTACTGGATGAAACAGGAGCTGCATCTGTTGGCTAAGGAGGAAAATGTACAAGAAATTCATGATATGGGATTCTGGAAATATATATATACATTCTGAAGAGTTTCACCTGATCTTTAGATACGGAGATGGACGATCGTTGAAGATGATTCCACGTTGGTTATAAGAGGAATCAGTCCTATTCTTCAATCGGTATCCACCTTCTGGCAGGGACCATAAGAAAGGCGCAATAACATTATGGAATCTAATACGTTGGATTAGCGAAATTCCTTGTCGGATATAAGTAGTGTCTGATTCGATCACTCTATCGAGTTTGGTTGCTTAGGGACTAAGTTTTATTTGAAGTAGCTAGTATTTGAACCTTAATCTCAAGTACGTAAACTCATGTACTTCTATATATATATTTTTATCCTTCTAGCTTAATTAGGTTGTAAGGTTGTCACGGTTCAGATGTTTCCTTTGTGCTAAGGAACTTGTACAACTTTGGTACAGCCACAGTACTTCTGTGTTTTGCTAGTGAATAGATTGATGCAAATACTTTGCCTGTTGCATTCACTTTATGCAAATCCTTAATCAGAAAGGCAACGCTCTGATGCTTGTCCTATCTCCAAATCACTGGTTACAGGTGCTGCGTGCCTATATGTGTCTATGTGAACTTGTGAGAGTTTTTTTTTTAAAAAAAAATCCAAAATTCTAAGTTTATTTTCTTGTGAAATATCTACATTTTTGCTGTCTTGATGAATAATGCTATTAGAGAAGAGAAGACAGACAAGAAAGATTCACTAAATTTGTTAAAAAGGAGGGAAAAAAACCGGAATATGCATAATGTTTGTTTCTCACATCATTAACCATTTTGGGTGATCAAGAACGTTATTTTGTGTTTGAGATATATAGGGTTGATATCTAGCCTTGATCCCAAAAAGATATAATCAATTGCTCAATCAATATTTGGTAACATTTTAGGTCCCTTATATGTGATATTTCATGGTAAAAGATATGGGAAAGCAAGGTATCTCACACTTTCTAATATACAACATTGGATTCATATCGCATTATCTCTCAAGAGGCCGTATCCAGTTGTGTTACAGTTAAGGTTTAGAATTTTTCAAAAACTTACAACAATCACTATAAAAAAATAAATTGATACAAATTTTTAATTCCGATAAATAAGAATTTAAATCCTGACTCTAATTTTAATTATGTTTCAAAATTCTTATCTCCAGGGACAGATGAGTTTTTTCTTTAGCACTATTTTTCTTCCCTCTTTGTTTTAGTGGGATGATGTCAATGGAACCATTTCACTGTATGCTGCTAAAATCTACTATGGAAACCCCAAATGTCCTCCCAGCTTCATTTGACGTACTGCATGCTTTACTGAGCTTTTTGCACACCGGAGAGTCAAGAATTCTCTATAACCTTTATTTGATAGTAGAAAATAAAATAAACATTTGTCTCGGAGAATTATCCACAGCTTGCAAAGTTTCTGATACAAGAGAAGATCACCAAAGCAATCAATTGATTTGAAACAGTTGATGAAATTGAGCGATTTTGAATAGCGAAACCCAATGCAAAGTTTCAAGTTTATGATTTACATTTGTTCTTAAATATAATTCAGCTTTTACAGAAGTCAAGATAAAAAATTTAAGACCAAAACTCTATCAAATCCCACTTAAAGTAACAAAGGTTAAATCCAAGACCTCATGAACCATCTTGACCCTTAGAAAATTGAGTGAAATAATGGGGTCACACCATCATATGTCACAGCTTAGAGGATACCAGGTTACACACTGCATACTCTGAGAAGAAAGTTGTTCACAGATTCAGCTTTCAGCATATAATGGTTGGACAAATTTGAAAATGATAAGCACAGTTAGGCAATTCTTCTAGTTAAACATCTAATTTGGCCAAATTGTCTTCCTAATTCCTCTAAATTATACTCTAGAACTGTGGAGTGGTGATACTATTCATATATATGCGACAGCAACTCGCTATAACTCAAACTGAGCATTCAACAATAAAGAAAAACTCCTACTGTCACCCTCACGCTCTCCCATTACCTTCATTTTATTTAGTGATGGAAAAGAGAGAAAAAGATATATTACTGCTACCTAATGATAGTGGCAATTATAAAAATGGAACTGCAAGTTGCAATTACCAATATTCCTCCTAACTAACCATTTCCAGTAGTGATAGTTATAACTATTGCAATTGGCATCAAATTAGGAGAGAAACACAAGAAGATAAAGGCACTCCACTTCTGCAGTCAATTAAGCTACTATACAAAGACAATTCCTAAGATGAATTGGGAAATGTGAACAGCTTGCGGCTTCATGGCATCTTGAAGCATTGTTTTCTTTGGTTTACATACAATTAATGGTTATTCCAGAAGACCAGAATCATGTACTACAAACTAACTCGCGTTAGAAAAAACCGAAAGCATAGAGATGCTCAGCCTTGAATAGGCTACCTGGGTCCAGACAAAATTGAAGGCAGCACTGGACTGGCAGACTTAACAGCTCCCAGGATTTTATCACCAGTTGTCGCTGTACTGATTACCGATGAATTCAGGGACTCGAAATCCAGGTTCGCAAAACCCTCTTAAGAACTTAGCCACCAAAGACATTGGGGTCTCCTGTTGTATCATTCTGCAAACAGCATGCTGCAATTTTCATCATCTCCACAGCTTCCTCTCTGTGTATCTGCATATCGTTGCACTTTTTGTAGACCAACTTGTGTAGTTTTCCTCCTCCTGCATTTTTCTTGAATAGACTAAACAGATGTCTGTCCTCCTCATTCTCAGACCAATCCAAATTCTTCCGTCTACATATGATTTCCAAGACCACAATGCCAAAGCTGAAAACATCCACCTTTTCTGCGATAAATGAGCGCAACCATTCAGGGCCAAATGACCGGGGTTCCTCTCATCCTTGTAATAACTCTGCTTTGGTCCTTTTCGATTAGCTTTGATAATCCAAAATCAGAAACTTTTGCATTGAAATGCTGATCTAATAGGATGTTTTGGGGTTTGATATCGAAGTGAATTATTTTCTGACTGCAATCTTCATGAAGATAAGCTAATCCCTTTGCAATGTCCAAAATGATTTTCCTCCTGGTGTACCACTGAAGAGGAAGATCTTGCATCTCACCAAAAATCCATGTGTCCAGAGATCCATGTGCCAAGTATTCATAAACTAGAAGCCTGTGTGACTTTTCAGCACAAAATCCTATAAGCTTTACCAAATTAACATGATGAATACTGCCTATTGTCTGTACTTCCACCAAGAATGAGTCCTTCACTTGAGTGATACCGTCAAGACACTTGACAGCTATCATGGTGCCATTGCTAAGTGTCCCTGCATATACAGAACCAAATCCTCCTTGCCAAGTTTTCTACCCAAGTTTTCTGTCACAGATTTCAGTTCCTCATAAGAATATCGAGTGGGCATACCTGGTACTTGATCCAAAATATCCCCCTCAATCTCCTTTGGCTCAATAAATCTTTCCTAGAAAAACACAAAGGAACATAGAATTATAAAAAGCATAATGATGGAAGCTCCAACAGAAGATACCAGTATAGCTGTGGTAGGCCTTCGTTTCTTGACAGGGGAGTTTTCCACCTTAAAAAACAAAGAGGAGTTTGCATATAATCCCTGATTAACTTCGTTATTGATGATTGAGAAAACTTCATTCAGTAAGGAGCATCCTCCTTTTGAAGCTCCATACTGATATACAAAAAGAGCTGCTTTCCATGAACAATTACTTAAACACATCCTTTTGCATTCCTCCACTTCAGTTCTACCATCATATAAGCTTGAGTTGAATGTGAAGTAACTGGTATTCCTAAGCTCCAAAAGGCTATGATATTTGAAGGAGTGGCTAGTGAACATCCAAGATTGGGCTGCCTATAATTTATCTGCCTGAAGAAGCTTGATTGATCACTAGCTGTTTCAGGACAACCACATTGGCCATTTGAACAGACACCATATTTTCCAAACACCATTGGGTATGCACAATCGCCAGCAATAGTTGTCAAAAGATCCCCAACCAATGTCCAATCTACTCCTCCCCACTCATAAACCTTTAAATGCCCATCAGGCTCAAATCTTATGAATTGGGCTGCTGATGCAAAACGGATCCAGATCCCATTGAAGCTTCCATTGTCAAACTGGACAAATGGATTTCCAATGAATCCACCAGAAGCATAATATTTTTGAGGTGGATCGGTGTTTACAAAAGCGGACAAGCCATCAGGGCCACCAACAGAAAGAGTAAACAAACCTTGATTCCGATTTAATTCAGATACACTGGCTATCAGCTTCTGTCCAGGAACCAATTTTTGCCCCATTAGTAATGAATCTGTAGGATAATCAAAAGACTGCCAAATGGTCTCATTGTTTCTTCCAAACAACACAAGGTTCCCCATTTCTGTTAAGTTTAAGCCTGAAACAGGCTTTGCTCTTGTGTTGCTGGACCAAATCAAGGTTCCATCAGAGTTTTCCAAAACCAAATCTCCATCTTGCCTAAGTTGCGGTGTTGCATTGGTTTCAACAGGATGGTCTCTGTTAGCAGACCAGACTAGCTGTGGAGATTATAGCAGAAGCCCTGGTGTCTTATAAGGGTTAAGCATATTTTGGAATATGAGGACTCCAAATAAGCATCCTGTACCACCAAAGGAGCAATAAAAGCCACAGACAAACCTAGCTATATCACTTTCACTGAGAAGGATGGGTGACACTTTGGCAAGATCTAGCTATTGACTATATCAATAGGTTTGTTAATCCAAGAAGCCGAAACATAGGCCAGTGAGTCATTAAGAGTTTGAGCACAAACAAGCTGTGAGGAAAAGATGAGCAGACTAACCAAGAGAACAATCGTAGCATAGCTTTTGTTCTTGAACCATCTTTTGCTGATGAGGGCTTTCTTAGTTCAGATGAAAGCTCAAACTGGAAGAAAAGATCAAAGACCGGGCCTTCTTAATCCAAGAACAAAATGCTGACTAACATTACAACAGTTCTTCCTCCATGGATGAACAAAATAGCCAAGATAATCTCCTCTAGAAGTATGCAACAATCAAGTGGAAGACGCAAAGGAAAGATTCAAAAGCGCTCTTCTTTCATTGTTCCAGCAAGCGGCAACATTTTGATACAACATTTAAAGGAAGTTTGCAGAAGCTACCTCAAAATCAAGCTTCTACAGATTTTTTGCTTGTTCCTTCCACAGATCCAAATTTAAAGATGAATCATATAATGTCCTGTCGTATTTCAGAATCCAAATTTTCCAACCATAATTCAGGAGACGACCATCTACCTCTTCCAAAACTGGTTCTGCCTGAACCCTTACCCAACCTCATCACTTAGGCTACGGAATCAACATTATGATCAGCGAAGTTTTCATTCTCAAACCTGATATAACAAGTCTGAGACTTGAGAGAGAGCCAGTAGCCTCATGTTTAAATGAAAAACCTGCACGGACTAGAACATTGTATGCAATTGTACATACATTCTCAACTGCACGAGAAAATTTTTTCGAATCTGATGTTCACCAAGAATAAGTAGACCAACGAAAACAAAATCATTATCAATCTTTTCTGCATAAAACTCTATGCAACTGCTTGCTTGGACGATAATGATACTTATTTTTCCAAACAACATGCTGCTGTGTTTGTCCACATTGTGGATAAATTAGCCATTGGTTACCTGATCATGGGAAAACACTGAAATGGGAGAACTGAGAAGAAGCAAAATATAGAGAACAATTGTTAGATGTCGCCTATCAACGGGGGCTCATTGCCTCTTCAACGCTCCAGAAAAGATTGACTATCGAACTACATGCATAAAAGGGAAACACAAAGTAGTGAAATTGGGAGCTAGTACTAGTTATATAAAATGCTTTCCCATTAGATATCTTCTTCCTATAACTAGCCTAATAATGAAAAGTTTTCGACCATTAGCTTTTAATGGAAATAACCATAATTGGTCGCACTCTTGACTGCATTGAATTTCCATTCAAATTTGACTGACGACTCTGCAATTTTCTATCAGTACAATTACTAATTAGCAATGCATAGGGGTAGTCGGTATAATCTTTAGGAGTGAACCGAAAAACCATAATAATAATAATCCTCTACGTTATGGATAATGTTCCAGTGTTCCCAACTGGTTGAGAGAGATCGATTTCTTGAAAGTACCATAGATTCCAAAAACAAGATGTCCAGAGAAGAAAATGTCAAATCTTTGAAAAAAGGAGATTCTTTGCTCCTCCCGGCTGACCTGTAAATGGGGCATCACGTTCTAGCATGAATTCTCCATGCTCTTATCTCCCGTTCCAGAGTCCAGTTCGATTCCTTTGATCAGAGCAGTAGTATCTTGAAACCTTCTCCTGCTGTAGTTTCACCATGATCACACCACAACCACCATGCCTTGAAAGAACTATTGAAATCTAACCACAGTAGTCGTTTTTGCCTTCGCTCGGTCACTTTCACTTGCCCCATTAACCTCGCATTTGTCTTCTGATTCTCCGTGAGAATCCCTTTATTCCAAGGCCATTGCCCAATGCCGTAAGGGGGGTGGGCGGGGCCCGAAATTTCTCTACCTGGGCAATGTAAGTCAGAAAAACAAAAGAGTACAGTGCAGTAAAAAATTTTCTTATGCAAGCACAAATTAATTTTTATTTATATTTTACTTTTTTTCAAAAAGGCAACTTTAGACTTATATTTTTTTACACAACAATTTTATACTCATTTTTTTAAAAGAAAACCAATTCAAGATAGGGTTGCAAACAAGTGGGACAAGCTATCCCAGACTCAGAATCGTCTACACGGAGCCAAACTCCAACCCATGCAGATCTACAATGTGCAAGTTCATATTCTTTCGTAAGAAGTCTTAGGTTCGAAATATATGTTTTGTAGAATAATTTTATTTTTTAAAATATAAATTACAAAATAAAACATAGTGTTACTTATACATTTCTAATCAAATAAAATGAGCACCTCTAAAATCTTATAAAGAAAAATAAATTTATCATTTTCTAATGCACAATAAATACCAATTCACATTACATATAATATAAAAATATCAATCCAACATAACCAAATTAATATGAATTTTTAATAAATAAATTATTTATATATATAATAAAAATTAATAAATAAAATGAGTTTGAGTCCAGGATACCAGATCTAAGTTAAGATTGAGTAAATGGATATAATTTATGTATCAAACCCGTACCATTTATCTTGAATTCAAAATGGGTCCGGATTTATATTCGGTCTATTTGCAGGCCTAATCCAAGTAAAATCGTAAATTTTTTAACTAAGCACTTTTTTCATAGAACTGCATTTTTGGATAATGGATGATGTATAAGGAGGGGAACATCGATTTGGCTACAATGCTGGTACTAATTTTTGTAAGCATGTATGGCACCCTTTTTGCTGCCATTGAATTGGCAACTTTTGATCCAAAGGCTATGAGAAAATAGAGGTATTTTAGTGCCAAAAAATTAGTCACGGTGTCGCTCAAAAAAATCTTATCAAGGATGAGAGAATTTGTCTTTTCTTTTCTCATTTCTCTCTCTTCCATTTCCGATCACTCATCTCTCTCTCTCATTTATCTCTTTCTCTAATCTTGAAGATTGACTCTTTCTCTCTCTCATCTATCTCCTCTCTTAAATCTCTATCAAAAATCTCTTTTTTCATCTATCTTCTCTTTTGAATTTCTATCATATTATTCTTCTCTTAAATCTCTATCAAATTACTTTTTTCTGGAATCTCTGACTTTTTTTTTTCTCTCTCTCTCTCCTCCTTTCTTTTCTCTTCACTATTATTCTTCCGTAATAAAGGCCAGCATCAACGAGGATAAAGGATGTTGGGTGAAAGATCTATCGGCCAAATTTCACAGATACATCCATTATAGTTATTGTAGATAAAGTTCATAATATGAAGAGTGGGCTATCAAGAAGAATAGTAGTTTGTTGAATCTTGATAGTAAAAATAAAACATCTACTATTGTTGTTAGATAAAAATTATTATATTATGTATTATCTTTTCTTGGTCTTATCTATTTAACTTTGAAATGTGTATTTTTTAACAATAAAATACTTATTTTTATTGAAATTTTATGTACTGATTCTTTCATATGTTATGAATAATTATGAATTGTCTAGGATAGTTTTGTTGGCTGGCAACCACTCTACACAAGAATGACAACGCACATAAAATTTCGATAAGTGAATAATTATTCGTTCTATAATCAATAATTATTCGTCCTTATTAAATAATGGATAATTGTACAATTTAGTCCCGGTTATTTCAATTCTTGGACAGTTTAGTCCCTATCAAATTATTTTAACTTTTTTTCAGACAATTTTCTTACCCGACCCAGCATGCTCCATTCACTTTGGAGGTCAAATCTGTCATTACAATGTGTCCCTCCTCTCTCTCTCTCCCCCTCACGTGACCCATTTTGCAAAACAATCAAATTAGGGCTGACAAACTCAATCAAATTAGGATTAAGGTGTTTGATAGTTTGTCTGAACTAACTCCTGAGATTCTGAAACTTGAGCAACGAAGCTGGTCGCTGCAAACAACCGTCCATCTCAGATTCTGAATCAGCCACATGTTTTTGTTTTCTATCTTTGACCCTTGTCTGCAAACAATTATAGCATTCGCTGTTCCCGGCTCGGCAAGCATAGGCAGAATCATCCTTATGAGCTTCTTCACAGGTTAAGTTCCCCACAACCCAATCCAAACCCACGGGAAAATAGTCATCAATTCTCTTCCGCAAACCCATGAGATCTGCAGCCGAGAAATTGTAAGATCCTTCTTCAATCACAAAAGCATAGCCACACGTATTGAAGTCCTTCACCAGTGTGTAGTTCCTGTAGCTTGAGACAGACAAATCAAAACCTCTAACTCCTTTGGGAAAACTCATCTGGCAAGAGATGATTCCGAACGAGTTCCATTTTCTACTCTCTCAAGCTTGTCACACATTGTCGTGCATCCCGTGAAGTAATTTTTCTCCTCAGAACCTCCGATAAAGGCATAAGTGTCACAACCTACTACTACGAACTTGTTACGCGTGAGCAGAGATTACAAACTTTGGCGCATTCGAGGGTGTAATCAAGAAGAGTGGGCTTCGATTGTTATCGTGACAGATCGAAAGCCATCGGGGGATCCAACTTTCATTTGCGCATTGAGTGATATTTCGAGGATTTCAAGAGCATCAAATGCATCTCGATCGTATAGCCTGGGAGGATTGAAAGATGTGTTGCAAACAACGTAGAAGGAGTCATCGAGAGCGCAATCGGGTGTGGTGTCGAACGGGAAAGGAACGCTCACGTTTCCGCAGCTGGTCGGACATCCTGGAGTTGGTCGAAGCGCTGCTGCCACCCCTTGTGCTGATAATAACATTGAAATCGGGAACAGCGAATGCTATAATTGATTCTGCCAATTGTTTGCAGCGACCAGCTCCGTTGCTCAAGTTTCAGAATCCCAGGAGTTAGTTCAGACAAACTATCAAACACCTTAGCCCTAATTTGATTGAGTTTGTCAGCCCTAATTTGATTGTTTTGCAAAATGGGTCACGTGAGGGAGAGAGAGAGAGGACAACTTGTAATGACAGATTTGACCTCCAAAGTGAATGAAGCATGCTGGGTCGGGTAAGAAAATTATCTGAAATTCACCGGAATGACTTATACATTTGTTAGAAAATAGATAAGGGATAAAAAAAGTTAAAATAATTTGACAGGGACTAAACTGTCCAAGAATTGAAACAACCGGGACTAAATTGTACAATTATCCTTAAATAATTAATCATAATTATTCTGTAAACTATTTAAATATAGATCCGTCGCTCATAACCTTGCAACCACAATTTGAATTCTCTTATCACTTCATGTTTACAAAGTTTCATAAATAATTATTTACTCTTAAGTTAATAATTATTAGAGTGAATACTCTAATAATTATTCACTTCTTATTAATCAATTCAATCCTAAGTCCATAAATAGAGGAATAATTATTCACTTCAGGACTAGTGTTCGATAAGTGAATAATTATTTACTCCTTATTGAGTAATTGATCAATTCAATCCCACGTCAGCGAATAATTATTCACTTCACAATTAGTATTCAACAAGTGAATAATTATTCACTGTATGACTAGTATTCGACAAGTGAATAATTATTTATTTCATGACGAGTATTCGACAAGTAAATAATTATTCACTTCATAATGCGTATTCGATAAGTGAAAAATAATTATTCACTCTTAAGTTAATAATTATCCGAAGTGAATAATTGTGACTTGTTATAAATCACTCTTAAGTGAATAATTATTCAATTCTTATTGAATAGTTGAATAATTCAATCATAAGTCAATGAATAAAGGAATAATTATTCACTTCACAACTAGTGTTTGGCAAGTAAATAATTATTCACGTAACGATTAATATTCGACAAGTGAATAATTATTTACTTTATGATGAATATTTGACAAGTGGTGAATAATTATTCGCTCTATCATAAGAAATTATTCAGTTTACAATATGAATAATTATTCATTTCACGACGAGTATAGTGATGAATCAACAGAATACTTTTTTTACTGAAGATTTATATAAATTTTATTTTTATTGAAGATTTATATAACTTCGAAGCTACCAAGCATTACAATAAAAACTCACATATATATCTAACTTCATTTTGACTACAAGTGAATATGAAAAAATGAGTTTTGATCTCAAAAAAGAACTCTAAGACTCGTCGAAACCGTTGATACAAAGTAAAGATCTTGAAGAGAACGAATCATTGTGTTCTTCAATATTTGAAAAAATTTAAAGAAGCAACGGAGAGAAGAAGAAGGCAGAAAGAAGAGAGAGAGAAAGATATAATTTGATAATATTTGTTGAATTTGTTATACTAATGATAACTTTTTAAAAATTTTAAATATCTCAAAAACTTTGACTACTTAAAATGCCTTTCATACTCTTCAATCATTAGATCAAAAAAAAAGATTCATCTAATGATGAATAATTGTCCGCACATACTGAACAAGATTTGTCAGCACCATAGACGAACTGGGGAAACATTAGCACCAGTTAGAGCCAAGTAGAAGGAAACAAGGGCTCATGGACTGCTTCCTTACTGTTAATTCAAGATATCACAAAAGAATAGCGTTCAAAGTGCAGTTCTTCCCTCCGTAGTGACAGTCTTCTTGTCTTCTCAACTAGGAAAAAGAAATCTGGGTGACAAAAAAAAAAATCTGAATAAACAAAGATGAAGGGAAACTTGCTTCAATATAAACATTACATTTCTTTCTCGTCCTGCTCTGCGGGGAGATCAATGAAACGGAGAACACAACAATGTATTAACAATTATTCTTTACTCCTGAGTACTGTAATACATACGGTAAAATACATGTTCAAAAGAAGAATTTCAAGAACCGTTCTTTATTTTCAGTGCTCAAACTCTGATTCATATCTAGTTTGGAACAAATTCTCTATTCAATATCATATCTTTAGCATCATAGCAGGGATCACGTAAATTACCCTGGACCTGATAAATGCAATGGCAACAAAGGAGTCGCGACAGCATCCTCATTTTGAGCAATACCTGCAACAATTCTTGGCACTGGAGGACATGTAAAGTTATAATCCAGGTTGCTTTCAACTTCCATGGAACCCTCCAAAACTCTGATCACATCTGACATTGAAAGCCTCTTTGTGAAATCACTCTGCAGGCACGAGATGGCAACTTTCATAATTTTTACAACTTCGGCTCTGTACAACTGCATATCCTCACTGTTTTTGTCAATCAAATCCTGAAGCTTGTCTGCTTCGGCATTTGTTTTTAAAAGACTCAGTAAATGCATTTCATCTTCAGGCTGGGACTTATCCAAGTTCTTCCTCCCAAACAGGATTTCTAGAACCATGACACCAAAGCTGTAGACATCTACTTTCTCTGTGATGACTGAGCTCAACCATTCTGGAGCCATGTACCCGCGTGTTCCCCTCATTGTTGTCACTACTTGGCTTTGGTCTTTGTCAATTAACTTTGACAGTCCAAAATCAGAAACTTTTGCATCAAAATTCTAGTCTAAGAGGATGTTTTGTGGCTTGATATCCAGATGAACAATTTTCATCCAGATGAACAATTTTCATCCTGCATTCTTCATGAAGATAAGCCAATCCCCTTGCAACATCCAAGATGATTTTCATTCTCTGCCGCCATCCAAGAGCATTCTTTCCGTTTCTGTGGAAAATCCATTTGTCCAAGGATCCATTATGCATAAACAAGGAGTCTATACGACTTCTCATCACAAAAGCCAATCAAAGTTACCAAATTGACATGACGAATGCTCCCCATTGTTTCAACTTCAGCTAAGAATGATTTCCTCACTAAGCTCAACCCGTCCAGACGCTTCACAGCTACTTTTTCACTAGTCTTAGGGTGCCCTCAAAGACTGACCCAAAACTTCCTTCACCTAGTTTACTGGTTAAGTTATTTGTCATGGCTCTCAGTTCTCCATAAGAGAATCTTGAGAGCATTCCTGGCACTTGATCCAAACAAACGTCTTCAATTTTCTCAAATTTCATAACTTTTCCAAGAAGGATGAAGCATGCCCCTACTAGAAAAAGAAAGCCAAGAAGAGCTCCAAGACTAGATCCGACAGCAACGATGACATGCCTCGATTTGCTTTCTGGAGAATTCAAAGCAGACACATTTTGGAGTTTGACGAAGATAGATTGACTTTCATACGATTCACGATCTCTAAGAGAAAAGACTTCATTAAGTAATGAGCATCTAGTGTTCTTCTTAGGCCATTGTTTGCTGGAGAAGACTACTGCTTGGCAGGAACAATTCCTTATACATGCCTTCTTATATTCCTCCAGCTCAATGTTGTTACCATAGAGGTTTGATTCCCTGTCAAGGTAACTAATATTCTGAAGCTCCAGAAGAAAATGATGCTGATTATAGTCACAATGGACGGGACTAGTGAGGAAACATCCGTGATTGGCTTGCAGGTAATTTACTGACATGAAAAAGCTTGCGTCACCATTGGCAGGTTGAAAGCAACTACATTGTGCATTTGAGCAAATGCCATATCTTCCGCAGACCATTGGGTATCCGCAATCACCAAAGACTGAAAGTAGATCAGCCACCTCTTGCCACTGGAATCCTGTCCCCGCATAGACCCGCAAATGTCCATCTAAATCTAACCTCAAGAATTGAGCTGCTGTTGTCGGAGTATATCCGAAACCTGCAAAACTTCCATTTTCAAGTCTTGTAGAAAAATTTCGAGGATCCAAGGTAGAGCCAGAAAAATCATAACTTTCATTCAAATAATTATAAGAATAGACTTGTCGTGGATTGGAATTGATGTAAGCAACTAAGATTCCATTCTCAACTGCAAGGAAATACATGCCTTGACTTGAATTAGAATCCAAAAATCCAGCACTCAGCCTTTGTCCATTAACTAACTCCTGTCCAAGAACCAAAGAGTCTGTTGGGTGATCAAACGACTGCCACACCGACTTATTTTGCCCGTCAAAAAGCACAAGGTTTCCCATGTCAGTCAGCTTTAAGGTTAAAACAGATCTATCACCAGTATTTGTCGACCAAACAAAAGAACCATCTGCATGTCTCAAGATTAAGTTTCCATCTGCAGCAAATTCCAAACTTGCATTTCCTTTAACAGGTTTATTTCCATTTGGAGACCAGACCAGTTGTGGGGATTGTGTAAGAGAATCTGAAAAAGGCATGTAAGTGTTGCCAATGAGGATACCAAAGAAGCATCCATCACTAGTAATGTTTCCCTTGCAATAGAAGCCACAAAGGAATTTTGTTCCAATGCTTCCTGTGAGAAGAACGATACTCAATAATCCATGCTCGCTGGAATTAATGGGAACATTAGGATTATAGATCCAGGTAGTGGATAAATTTGCCACTGATTCTATATAGTTCGGGAAAGCATCAAATGGGCAGACAATAAGGAAGGAAAAACAAAATAAAAAGCCGAAAAATGTAACCAGAGACAGCAACTCATTATGTTTTCTAAAATAGTACGTGAACCAGAAAAGCTTTAATGATCTGAATATGAACAGAAAACCCAGTGAAAAATGAAGATATGCTACATCTTTCATATGCTTAGTGCCTTCTTGGGTCAACGTAACCTTCTAGTCTGTATTGACTTGGGTCGTCTAACTTCTTCTTCAGTGGTGCAAATATAATGGAAGATTTTGAATCAGTGACTTCCCATTCATCCATTAATTGGGCAGCCAAGATTGACTACTGATCGATGAACCTATTCATGCTTCTTATCCTTTATGTCTTTGTGATCTCAAAGAAAGGAGAAACACTAGTTGAGATCTTGAAATTCATCAATTTCGGGAAACAAAAACTTCTCCAATCAGAACGGCATATAAAGCCACAACAAGGTAAATTACATACGGAAAGAGAATGGTTCCTTCAGGACATGCTTAACGCATCATATATCTGTTTTACAGCCACCTTTTTGACCAAGCTTCAACTATACCTATTTGAGCACCAGTTATTCCTGATTTTCTTCATTCTTCTTTGTCTCCAGAACCTCATTGGAAAGTGCAGAAACACAGCGGAGCCATGAAATTTCATTTGAAGTAGTCACGGAAAATTCGAAAAGACAATGTAAGTTATCTTCTTCATCATAACTCACAGAACCAGAATGTGACATTCAGCAGCAGCTGCTGAAAACACAGCATAATCATGTGTAATTGAAGTATCTATCTTTAGTTACTCGGTCAAAGCTCATAAAAGGCTAAAAATCTGTTTTTATCAGTAACCTAAATATGATTAAGATAGTCCCTTATTCATATGCTTTCACATTTCAGAAAGAATCAATGTCCTCCTTAAGATAAAAATGCAAAAACATTATAGGTATAACACGAATAAATAGAAGAATTAGCATCACATAAGTGCATGGTACAAGCATGAGATGAAGTGTTTTGAAACATTTTACATTTAAAACATAAGAAATGCTTCATATACACTTATTATCAGTTAACATCAAGAACATTGTAAAAGCTTTCGGATCATCTAGGTCCTGATAGAACTGAAGCAAACAAAGGAGTGCTATCTTCATAACCAACATGTGGCATAGTCCTCAAAGGGACTGGTGGATTTAGTAAGCCCCTATAATCAACTTTCATATCAACATCCACAAGGCCTTCTAAAACCTTCACTACCACTGACATTGAAGGCCTTTTGGCGTAATCACTTTGTAGACACCATAAGGCTACTTTCATCATATGCAAAACTTCGGTTTCATTCGACTGCATATCTTCGCTACATCTATCGGTAATATCCAACAATTGGCCTTCCTCTGCCTTTCTCTTAAAAAGACTTATTAAATGTATTTGCTCCTCTGGCTCAGATAGGTCGACATTTTTCCTCCCACACAGAATTTCCAGAACAACAATGCCAAAGCTATATACATCTACCTTTTCTGTGATGACAGAGGACAGCCATTCTGGAGCCAAGTACCCTGGAGTCCCTCTCATTGTCGTAACAACTTGGCTTTGATCTCTACCAATAAGCTTAGAAAGCCCAAAGTCGGACAGCTTAGCATTGAATTTCTCATCAAGAAGAATATTTTGGGGTTTTATGTCTAGATGAATTATTTTTTGCCTGCAATCTTCATGCAGGTAAGTTAATCCTTTGGCTATGTCATGCACTATTTTCCTCCTGCAGTTCCAATCAAGGGAAAATTCTCGGCTTCCCTGGTAGATCCACTTATCTAGTGATCCATTCACCATATACTCGTAAACCAAGAGTCTCTGTGATTTTTCTGCACAGAAGCCAATCAACCTCACTAAATTGACATGATGAATGTGACCAATAGTTTCAACCTCAGCTAGGAATGATTTTTTCACTCGGCCTATTCCATCAAGACATTTGACTGCAATCCTTTTCCCATCTTCAAGTGATCCTTGGAAGACTGAGCCAAATCCTCCCTCCCCAAGCTTCATACTGAAGTTCTGTGTTGCAGTTTTTAAATCTTCATAAGTGAATCTTGTCGGCATTCCTGGTACAAGGTCTAAATAATCTTCTTCCACTTTTTCTTTTTTCTTGCAAATTCTGAAGACTGTCAGAGCAATTAAAAACACCACTAGAAAGAAAGCTCCAAGAGTTGACCCTAAGATCATAGGAATTCGAGATATACTTGAAAAACTTATTGCAGGAGCAGAGGATGCATTAGGTAAAAGTTGTACCTTCATGAATATGGAGGAGTTATAATGAGTCTTATCCTTCTCATTGTTCATCATTGAAAGGATCTGAGAAGGAAAATAGCAGTTTCCACTTGAGGGATCCGAACCATAATGAAAAACAGCAGCCTTGCAGGAACAGTTAGCAAGACATGCTTCTTTACAGCGATTCATATCAGCATTACTAATGTCAGCTCGAAATGTGAAGTAAGTTACATCTTCAAGTTCGAGAAAACTATGATACTGAGAAGCATTGCAGGTGAGAGGGTTAACTTCAGAACAGCCAAGACTAGGTTGCCTATCATTAACCTGTCTAAAGTAGCTTATTGCAGCATTCCTTGATCTAGGACAACTGCACTGCCCATTTGAGCAAATGCCATTTTGCCCACAGACCATTGGATACCTACAAACCCCGAGATAACCTGTAAGTATATCCGCCACCTGCTGCCATCCAGAACTCCATTCATATAACCTCAAATGTCCATCAGCCTCGAGCCTCATGTATTGAGCTGATGAAGCTTGAGGAATGGTTATGAATGAATCCGGATCACTTGGCTCAGAAGAAAGAATATAGAAAGCTATGCTACCGTTCCGAAACTTAATATAGCTTGGTTCTTCATTAGCTTTTGTGCCACCAACTGAACGCTCATAATATATTTGTGGAGGACTTGATTCTATATAAGCAAACATACCTTCGTTAGTGACTGAAAGAGAATACAGACCTCCATTAGTCCAATTGGTGACTGAAACACTAGCTGCCAACTTCTGCCCTGATAATAATTTCTGCTGAGGAACCAAAGCATCAGTTGGATGATCAAAGGACTGCCAGACCACCGAGTTGTTTGCATCATGGAGAACAAGGCTTCCCGTTTCTGTCAAGTTTAAGCCAGTAACAGACCTTCCGGCAGTGTTTGTAGACCAAACCAAAGTAGCATCAGCATCCCTCAAGACCAAGTCTCCTTCTGATGTAAGCTGCAAGGAAGCATTGATCCTAACCGGATTGTCCCGGTTAGCTGACCAAACTACTGGTGGGAATCCAATGCTAGGTGAAGTAATCCCTGAAGCGCTGTTTGTTTGAACAATGAAGATGGCAAATAAATAACCATCACAATTTCCATTGCAGAAGAACCCACAAGCATATCTTGGACCAAAACTTCCTCTCAATAGAATAGCTCTCACTGTTGAGCCATCTGTAAAATTAACAGAATGCGGAGCTGAGACACTGTTGATCCAAGTAGTAGAAAGATTTGCAGTTGGATAATCAAATTTCTGGGCATTTGATGAGCACAGAGAAGCAAGAATGGAAATGATAATGGCAAAGTTCCATTGCAGAATCATTTTTCTTTTGTTATGCAGAGATCTAATAAAGACGGTAAGGTTATACAGCAACCCTTCTGGACATTTCATCTTTTGATGTGAACAAAGTTGAAGACGAAGACTGAATTTCTTAGAAGGGACAGGTCAACTCCATCCCAGTATGGTAATCTAGCGATGAATTTGTGAGCAAACTGTGTGCTGCTGCCTTGGTCAAAAACTGAAGGATTGCGAAGATTTCCACTGTTCTGTATATAATATTTAGATAAAGGGGCGATACTTGAAACGCCGGATACCAGCTAAAACGCGCTATAGCAGTCTCGATTTCAACTGCCCATAATGAGGTGATGATGCGTCCATATTTGTTTCTTGATTTCCTCCAAGAAGACTCGGGCCGCCCCAATATGGATCCGGTCCCGCCCTCCCTGGTCCTCTTAAATGGAGGACTTCTGTCTTTCGATGCACAGTCATTGTATTTTTATAAAGAAAAGCATTTTAAATACTCTTTAATATTCTTTGTACATTTTCTCACCAGTTAAAAAATATAAGTCTTTGTAAATTTTTAAAAAGTAATTATAAATATCATTCAATTATTTTTTAATCTTTAAAAATAATCATAATATTTTATTTTATTTATTTATAATCATAATATATTTTTTTATTCCACTAATTTGTCATTTTGGAGGGTAATTTTTAACATACAGTTCACTATAAGTATAAATGAGTTCAGGACACTCTATTTTGAATCTGAATTCGATTTATTATTTTCAGACTCAGATCCAATCCTATTACTCAATGGGTTTGAATGAGATGAATCCCGACCTTACCTTATAGGGTCTTTATTTAAGTCTAAATATATCTAATTATAATTTAAAAAATAAAAAATTATAATAAATATAAAATATAATTCAAATATCATGTCATAAACTTAAAAAAATAACAAGTTTAATATTATCAAGCACAATCTTTAAATATATTTTTTAACTAAACCAAAATAACAAACTCAATATCTTCAACTCAAAAAAATAAATATATAAAATATTTATTATTAAAAAATTATTCAAATACTAAATCTATTAAATCTAAAAATTTACATACAATACTTATATTTATTTAAAAAATATATTATCAAATTTAAATCTAAATAAATAAATATAAATATTATATCATACCCAAACTTATTAAATTAAAATCAAATAAAATAAAAAACCGACTCATTAATAGCCCTACGGCTCATGTGGTACAAAAGATCCTTTTTATAGTATTAAAACAGGCACTTGATTGGTTTCTTTCAAATTAAATAAGGAAAATTTTTTAAAAAATTATTTCTTTTTGAGTTAAATGTATTCCGATTTGGGTTTAACCCACCAAAACCAAAATTCACTGCGCCTCCAAGCTTAAACTAGTTAGATAGTACGGCTGTTTTCTTCTTCTTTTCCATCCTCCCTTTGATTCATAAGAAGATCAGATCTCAGAAGCCCCGATTAATGAATGGAGGCATCAAAGCATCTTAGAGAGCTTCAATCGGAACCAGCAAAAACATCTGTATAGATTGTTGTTTTCAAAGTGTAAGGATGACTGTCTAGATGGATTTTGTTCTAGCATCAAACCCAAATTGAAAGTTGTTTAATCCGGAGAGATTAGGTTGGTCGCTTTGCGCGATTTGTCCTTATCAAACACAGGGAATGGCTTTGCTCCAAACTCTCTCACTCTATTAATCAATGGCATATTTTGGTAGCAAGCACATCGGATCAAAAAGCGATAACAGAGTTTCTAGGGTTTCTTAGTACCCTTTTGTTGCCAAAGGGAAGAAGGGAGCTTGTGATACTGCCTACGTAGCCAAGAGACTTCTCAAGAGCAAGCAGCTTGGATTACAACCACTACTTTCTAGGTTCTTGGTCTTCCTCTCATCATAGCTGTGGGCTGTAAACAGCAGTTTTATCTTCAACAATAAAGCCTTCTCGGGATTCTCCCTCCACAAGCGTATACGGTTACTCACTGACTCCTACTATATGATTTATACGATTTTATGAGACTTCTTAAAATTATATCAAACTTTTCTTGAATTTAAGAGATTGTAATTTTTACCGAGAGAAATAAGTTTTTGTTTCCTCTAAAAAATCATTAAAAAAAATTCTTCTCGAGATTTTTTTTTTTTTTGTTACATAAAATTTGTGTATGAAGAAATTATAAATAATTATTTTAACCCCGAAAAAAGGTCGCCACACATAAGCAGTATGATTGAAACCACCATCCAAGATGGCAAATTGGCAGAACAAAAAGAAAAAAAATAATTTATGAATACAACTAAGTGAAATAAAATATTGTGATTATTTTAAAAAGTTTAAAAATAATTTAATAATATTTATAGTTATTTTTTTAAAATGTATGTAAAAGAATTAAAATTTTTTAAATTAAAAAGAATTTTAAGATAAAATACCTCTAATATTCTTACTTAATAAATAAAAAAATAAAAAAATAAAGTTAAAAAATATATAATAAATACTCTTTAAAACATATAAAAAACTTATATTTTGATTATCCATCTTCCCTCTGAAAAAACCTATGTTTCTAATCGGAAAAAGTATCATTTATTGTTCTCTTTTCTGTTTAATAATTAGATAGGTAAGAGGAAATTCAGGTAACATGAACATTCATTCGATAATTTCCTCCAAAATC
This sequence comes from Rauvolfia tetraphylla, assembly GCA_030512225.1. Taxonomy (NCBI): domain Eukaryota; kingdom Viridiplantae; phylum Streptophyta; class Magnoliopsida; order Gentianales; family Apocynaceae; genus Rauvolfia; species Rauvolfia tetraphylla. Next base: position 336,053 of record JAJQKT010000022.1, read on the forward strand.
TCGAGTGAATAGTTTCATAAATGAAAAAAAGAGAAGTGAGCATGCGGTTTTTGCCCCAAAAGCAACCACTAGTCATCCATTCAAATGCCACATTATTATCCCAACTGTTCCTCGGAAATTTTCCAATTCAGAAAGTTGACATTTTCCTTCTCCAGACCCCGATTATTTTTCGAAGTAGAAAAGGTCTATACATACCTTTCAAGAAGGAGAAAAAAGGAAGAGAGAGAGAGAGAGAAGAGACGCCCCCCCCCCCCCCCCCCAACCACTACCACCGAAAGAAAATAATAAATTATCATAAACAGAAGAGAACGAGCAATAGTTAGGAAGAACACAAGCCAATACATTTCCATGTGAAGCTCAAAGGCCCTTATCATTTTAACAAGAGCAAATGAAAAAATTTTTGAGACATGAGGGTAGAATTTCATATATGTTAGTGTACACATGTACAGTTAACTGAATATAGAGTGCATTTGTCAAAATAAGTGGGGGCTTCAAATCGAAAAGGGGAACAAAAATAGTAACAAAAATGTCATCTCTCACTATACAACAAATACTTTCGTTTAATAGCACAAATTGGTTGGACTTTGTCTGAGAGAATCATACAGTTTCCAAATCATGGATCAGCCAATATTGTCTTGAAGAGTTTATTCACCAAATAAAACCATTTAAACTGCTCCCAAGAAACAACAAGAACTTATCCTTGCCAAGATGATATGGACCCGTCTCAAGACTACTCTCGCCATTCATCTAGCCGTTATCCAGAGGAAGGACATGTTAGTAATTCTCTATCAACATAAGAACAGATAGTCAAAATCTACAAATGAACCCTTACTACTAGCATTATCACAAGCGAATCATAGCTTTCATGCCCCTCATTAAGTTCTTGATTGAGATATGTATTCTCATTTGTCACAAAATATTTTGCATAATGGTTCGAGGCATTAAAAAATGAAGCTTACACTTGATTTTGTTTAGCATTTGAATAAAAAGAAGTCACTACTCAGACATAAATTGACACCAAAAGCATAATATATTAAGATTAAAAGAACCCCAAAAGTATAACCTGTATAATTTTATTTAGGAATGTAAATGGCTTACCAAATTTAGTGAAACAAGAAATGCAGTAGCTGAACTTCAAGGACCATCATCTAGATCATCCATCTCTTCAAGAATAACATATTTCGCAGCTGCATTTTCGGTTGACCCTCTCATCTCATCTTCAGTTGTTTCACCCCTCTGCAGCTTCTCGTATCTTGCAATGTAATACCAAGTTAAGTATTGAATTAGTGAAAAAAGTTCTGGGATCTCTTCATGGATAAACAGGAAAATAACTACGCATTTTGATGTCAGGCATAAAAGGCACATTTTCACACAGAATGCTCCACCTTCCTCAAAGTAGTTCATATAAATTTACACACAACGTAATTGACTTGGGAATAAAAGTGTTGCCTGAAAATGAGAAAATAAATAAACTGAAACAGCTATATTACATGAACACGTAAAAGGTCCAAGTAAAATTCTCATTTTTATGTAGTATATCTAAAGCAATAAACAGCGGATCAAGAGTACAGCAGAGCTTGTTTCTTGTTCGTGGGTGTAAGGATGGGGAGGGATTGAGCACCTTATATGTCTGTCCATATCAAGTATGGCAGAATTGTTATCAGATTATAGGACGAATACTACTGGCAACTTGGGTAAATCATGTTGAACCACTCCGCTCTGACAGTTTGCTAGACAAATGCTCAACTCATGTCATTAATATGTCATTTCTCCATATATCATGTCAACGAAATGACAGCATTTGAAAGAAGATCAACAAAAAGTTCATCAACTAGCCAATGGTATTTACCTTTATGAAGGGAAAGAAATAACAAACCCATCAATGGCTCTTGGTAGCAGAATAGAAAGATAGACTTGAACGTCAGAGTTCAACCCAAACAAGGAAGCCTAAATGCTTTGTTAATCCAAAGTTACTCAGGAAAAAACTTGAGGGGATTGATATTGTGTATAGTAATGATCTTTCTAGAACTCTAGTGATTGCAGCTATTGCTCATTCAAATACAAGAGTGGAGAGGAATCAATTATGCAGCCAGGGTCAGACTAGATGCACTGTCATTATAAAAGCAACATCTTCTATCTTAAAAGTAGAAATTATTCTTTCAGATTACTTCACACCCCAACTTCTAAACACACTCAAATCTAAAAAGAAACAGTAAGTGTATAATCAAAATTTATCACGTTGTTGATCAATTCAAGCGGGTACATGATCTCAATATAAGCAAAGAGAAGCTCCTCCAAAAGTTCAATCAGATGGTTTCAACTAGAGAGATCACAACAAGGTTATTTTTTCTGATCGCTACCCAATTTATTTATAGAGGCCTGTGGACATTGCACGAATTCAATATTCAAGGTTTACTGTTTGTCAAGTAGAAATCAAGAAATACTAAGAATGGGATTTCTTTAGCCATGAAGGAAGGGAACAGATGCAGCATCTTCAGGACTTTGACAAAAATCATAAAGCTCAGTCTCATTGTTACACTAAATAGAGATACAGCTAAATGGAAAGATTCTTAGAACAGAAAAGCGTAAATGAAATATGAGATAAATTGTCAAAGAGAGGAAAAAGAGTCATAAAATGCAGATCCAGTCCAGAAACATTTGACTTGATCACTTACTTGTACCAGTTGAATAAACTGACACCAACCATTATTGTGAGAAGACCAACCCCTTTTATCCAGGTAAACTCATCGTGGAAGTAAAAAACTGCAACCTGAATGCATGTCAAACAAGGTTATACTGCATCAGAAAAAATATTCCTGGCTAGGGAAGATTCTACATACTGGGTCTCAACATTAAGTAAAGCTGATATGGCAACAGATAAACCTCATTCTTTTTTTTCTTTTTTTTTTTTTGGCTATATCAATAGATAAACCTCTCAACAAGTTAAAGAAATACAAAACAAACAACAAAAGATCCTCTTGAATACAGAGTCTAATTTCAACCATGTACTGGAAGAAAAAAGGCCCAATGTATGAGAAACTTCAAATGAAAGCGAAACCAGTACCAACTTATGACCTTCTCCACTCAACAGAACACCCATCTAACTCAGAAAGTAAATTCATTAAAAAAACAAAAAATAGAAATAAAAATGTATATATATAAGAAAAGAATTGTGCTTAAAAACAAAAAATAGAAATAAAAATGTATATATATAAGAAAAGAATTGTGCTTTAGTCCATCAGTATGATAAAGTTTCAAAGTTAAAAACTTTGTGTTCAAAAATGTTACTGGTGTCAGAGAAGAAGGAAAAAGAAATTCATTAGGATTTTTCTTGGTAGTATATTTGGTGTAAGATGAATCCCAGTTGCTCTCAGTTGATACTGTGTCATAGAATAAGTGTTTCAGAAAGGAGGAAAGTTTTGCTCATAAATCTGGACTCGCATCCTACCACTTATAGAACCTTTGGATAACCAAGGAACTTTTCTTGGCATAACAGTTCATTAAAGTGTGCAGATGACTCAATAAACTAAGAGGACATAAAATTTAGCATTACATATCTTTGAACTGCGACATCTTGAAAGTAAAAAATTGTTCTTCAAACTTTCCATTGTTTGCATTATGGAATAAGTGAACTGATTTATAAAGCAAGGGAAAAGAAGAAATAAAACTGCTTTTACTATTCATGGCAAATCACCTGGGGAAGAGAGACTAGTAATTATTGAATTCTTCGTTTAGGACCTATTGTTCTTTCAGTAGTGCCATCAAGAAATTACCATGTTCTTTTCCATTATAAGAAAAGGGTTTGTTGCGATCTCAAACTAACAACTAAATGAGTTTATCAAAAGAAATGAACAACAGACTTCATACCAGGATCGTGACAGCCTCTTTGACAACCCCTGCAATTGTTACTGTAACTGCACTTGTTATCGACACCAGAACATACTCTGTCAACACCTACAAAAGAACAAACAGTCAAAAGAGAGTAATGAAATTTTACTATTGATTTTGCCAACTGAAATAGAAGATATTTTGTATTTGAACTTCTAGAAGCAGTTTGTAAATACTTTGTAATAGAACAAAGCAATTCTCAGACTTAACCACTTGGAAGTTGCAAACTGTCCTTCAAGGTTGAACATAGAGGTAAAAGAAAGGTACCATAAAAAATGCTAGGGTTCCACCAAAAAGCATCAGCAAACAACTCCTAAGAATATGCCATGAGCTGTCAAAGTAGTTGCTGTTCTTGAACTCATGCCATGGATCCATTACAAGAGACAGTAGAGCTGTAGCAACAGCCATTACCGGAGTCACGTAGCTCATCAATGTAAGAGGATTTTTAAGACCTGGAAACAATCAAAAGAAAATCATGAAGTATTTTATCTAAGAAACACTTGCAAACAATCTTCCTAAAAATCACAATGATTAGATTCAAAGAGTATATGGTTCCACAAATAACATTTGGCTTTAGCCAAACCCACATATAGAAGCTTGTAGGTGTAACCAAAATTAGATCTACTTCAAACTAAGAAGAACTATACGAGACATCAATCTGTCAGGTATGGACAAACTGAGCTGATGAAACGCTGTTTGTCATCAATACTCATCCAACCAACCAGAAATACATATGACCATATTAATAACTGTATACTCATTTTCTCACAAATTGGATGTTCACATTTCTATTTTGGGTATAAACATATTTTTGGTCTAAATTTCCATAAAAACTAATTAAAATTAAGGTGGTAAATGAAGATGATAAGATCCTAAATCTGTTCTGTGTATAAAGTCATATCTGGACAGCATATGGATTAAGGGAGTATATTATCTTGTGTTTCTACAACTACAATAAATTTGAATAGAACTCCCAGATAAAGTATTAGCATGCATAAAGCAATTAATTCTTCTTAAACATCCTAGGTACTACTCAAGATACTATCCTGATTAAGAAATCCTGATTTCTGCAGTTTACTTGAGTAGTACCTAGGATGTTTAAGAAGAATTAATTGCTTTCATGCTAATACTATATCTGGGAGTTCCATTCAAATTTATCGTGATTGTGGAAACACAAGACAATTTATGAACTTGCTGATTACCATGTTCATATGACATATGCTGACTTCTTTTCCAGAACAGAAACAGATGGAGAATCATCAGTTTCAACAAACTCGGCAACAGGAAGAAGCTTCTTTTCATGAATCCAAAGGAATTTGTTTTACACAACCTTTGTGTTCGTAAATGCTTAGTTTAATGAAATGTCCAACAAGAAACTCGTATTGCCATGTTCTTCATTTGTTTACGGTTAGAGAAGGCGACGATCTAAGGCTTCACTGGACCCTCATTCACTCTTTGACACTCCAGCAGAACCAAAACTATCTACTGCAAAATGTAAATTCATTTGCCTCCTCTTCCCGGATAAAGTCCCAACCCCCATACATTTTTTATACTCTTCCAAAATTCGTGCACAACACACTCTATAGGTGTTAGGATTAGGCAAATGGTTGAATCATAATTGATGTTCTGAACTTGCAAAAATTGTTTTATCTACCAATATGAACTTGCAAACACTGGTGCATTTCATACCAGATGCAAAGGTGCAAATTTAATTGTTTAAAGTGAAATTAATTTATGAAAGAAGAATTGGCAAAAGTAGAGTCTTCAGGGATGATAGACGCTGATTTTCTGACTGGAGGTGTTTTTTGAACTTTTCCCAGCTTTCAAATCCTGACACCTTTTCACCAGTTTAGAAAGCTAAAAGCAAACAAGAATCTGCCCAAAATAAGAAAATTACTCCCAACGAAATGGCAGATTTAACAGCTTGGAATATCATAAACTCGGAGTTCAAGTATAGTAAAGCTTACCATAGGTTTCTTTCTTTACACCAGATCAGAATGCAGCAAACAGCATGTAACAGACACAAAAACCACAAAAGAATGTAAGTGCACAAATTCTGAGACGGTATGTTAACTTGAAAATTAATAATATGACAAGATAATGTGTATCAGAAACAAAAAGAAGGCTCTACCTGAAGAAGAATCTGAGTCATGGTCCACCGGAATCCCGACATAACAGCAGCAAGCATAACAAAGAGGAAACCCCAAAACTCAAACTCTGTTTCCTTTGCAACTGCATTATTCACATACAGAGGAAAAATGTTTGTCAGAGGCGGACAGTATTGATCTGTAGCATCAATGAGCCAGGAGTAAAAATATTCAAGACACATAGGGAGGACTTTCATGGCCCAAACCCAAAGAAGAAAATTGAAAATCAACTTCCTGTTATGCAACTTAACATTAAAATTTCAAATTTTTTTTTAAAAAATGTTGAATGGTTCTGATTTCCAGTTCTAAATAAAAAACTAAAAGTAGCACAATGCAACTGAATTTTTCTCACATGAAAAAACAAGAACATCAAAGGAGCATGTTTCTCTTTTAGTAAGCAATCACATAATTAATGGGCGGTAGTGCATTGTATCTGACTTATGTTCTTCTGATCATGCAAATCTACAATTTGCATAAACCAATATAGCATGGCAGCAAACTCAAAGAAGTTGCAGGTTGTTTTCATTTTCCTACATCATTCAAAAGAGAATAGGAAAATAGTTGCAAATGCAAATTTCATTTCTTTCCCTACAGAAGAATCAAGTCCAGGAGAAGAAAAAGTTAATATACTATTCTTTTTAAGCTTAATCTCTGCATCCAACTGTTTAGCCTCATTTCTTATTCCATTTCTTGTCACCATTGCCTCAAGAAGATGGAGAAATTGATCAGTGAAGTAGCATATGCTGGTATATCACCACAAACGTTTTGAATTTCCTCAAGAAAAGGATTTCCCTTTTTGTTTTACAGACATAATCAAAATTCATAACTTAAAATAGGAGAAGGGGTCATTCAGATAACAAAAGAGACAACTCCACATCTTTAACAAAGAAAAGTAGAGAGACACTTTTCAACTATGCATATTGCTTTATTTGTTGGTAATGAATCCAAGAACATAACATATTATATTAGATACCATGAAAGTAAAAGAAATATAGATTTTACCTTTAGATCTAGTATATCTTACTACATAACAGAAGGAATGCCCTGTATTTCGATTATATTCTTCGTAAAGAATACAGAAAAATTAAGTAAGAGAAGCCCGTAGATCCTAATTGTTAATATTTTCTTAGTAAGCGTGGCAAGATCCTGAAAAACCTTAGAAATCAATTAAGGTAATAAGATTACAATGAACTAAAATGCTGCATATAGAACCATGAGAAAATGAAATGGGAACTCTGGAAATGCTTCTTCAGCAATTGATCTAACTTATCAGAAACAAGAAAGAGAACTAGAGGTGGTAAATGTCAAAGATTAGGCAGTAATAGCGCCAGGTGGTAAAAGATGGAACTGCATACCAGTCAACAGTATTCCCACTGATATGACTAAAATGATTCCAAGCAGCTTAAAACTTGGAGACTCCAACCTTCAACAAAGAATTTCAAGTTAAAAGCAAATAATGAGGAAATTTCAGGACAACAAGAGAAAGAGAACATTTATACGCTTGAAGAATCACATGCTCTAGTAGTAGCATTATCAGTCGTTTAGATGTTCTAAACCAAAAGTACTTGCGAGAGAAATTTTAGCAACTTGAACAAAGTACTTCAACTGAAGCAGCAGTTGGGATAAAATTTCCATGAGAAGCATTCTTCTAATACAATGCAACATAAATGGAAGTATTAGTTATCCCTTCCCTTTGCAATGCTTGAAGAAGCAAAGTTCCTCTCATCCATCTGAAAAGATTCTTTGTTATTCATAACTCATCTAAGTGCTTAAATTGTTAGAGATTAGATAACCTACACTTTTAAACGAATATCAAAGTTGACCTAAAAGGTAAATATATCATGTTGGGCATTACAGCAAACCATTTTATCCTAGGAAAAAATTTTAAGAAAACAAAGGAATCTGCATTCCATGATTGAGAAACCAAAATGTATTTCATACAACAGATAAAGATAAATCCCAGAGAACATGGCAGCTTAAAACTTTATCACATATATACATGCAGCGGCCCATGTAAGGAGATTATAAAAGAAGGCCATTACCAAGATTGGCAGAAGATGCTAGTATATATCTCCAGAATCATCTACCGCTGGAGGCAACAAGAAGTAGTAGAGCATACCAATAGTCCTTTAGGAAAAATGGTTTATCACATATATGCATGCAAGGGCCCATGTAAGGAAATTATAAAGAAGGACATGAACAAGTTTGGCAGAAGATGCTATCATCTACCACTGAAGTCAACAAGAGGTAGCAGAGCATACCAATATTCCATATAGGAAAAGTACTTTTATCACAAAACACTTCTGGAAATGACAAACTAGAAACAATGAGATGAAAGGCATGACCATGAGAAATATAATATAGCTCACTGAAAGTTTCCTGGTGCAGTTAGAAGCATTCTGCCTCAGGCTTGGACAATTAAAATGATTCTTAAGATCCTTTAAATTCTATGACCATCATCAAAAATAAGAGTCCAGGAGATGCAAAATTCCTATAGAATTATGTTAGAAAACTGAAATGATACTTTATTACATCCACAGAACAGATTTGAGTCCATAAATGACAGTTCTTATAGATAGGCACATAGATATAGATCTTTCAAGAGAAATATGGAATAAGAAGATCATGAGAAGCAAGATTGAGGAATATAATCAATTTATGGAAGTACCTGAAAGCAAAAGCAAATAGTAGGAGAAATATTGGCGCTGCTGATTTACACTGCACGGAAAAGAAATAAAAAGTGATTTTACATGACTATTGAGTCACAGAAGCGACTAAAGACAGGAATAAAATACTTCTTTGTCAAAAAATTTCAGAGAAAAGTCCCAACAAGTAGATGAAGCTCATCAAACTATCAAAACGCTTCCTTACAGCCTCTTGCACAATAAGATATAGGGGTAGAAATAGTAACTAGATGTCCTACCTGCTAAATATACTCCAATGTAACTAAATGAAGAAGGTCAAAATGAAACATGGCGTATCAGATAATTGACGTGCATGAAAAAAGCTAAACCTAAGATCAACTGATGTCAAAGCCTTGCTACTGCAAGTGGATTATTACTAAGTACCAAGCCCATGATCCCGAATAAAGAGAGCAATATTCCTATTGACTTTGTATCCCACCTCACATTCAGAAAAAGAACCCAGTACGGAATAGTATAGAAAGAAAACTGACTAACCATGGTAGCAAAGGTAACAGAGATGAAAACCAGGGACGCATTGCTCAAGTTGACATCCATTGCAGTGCTGAGCGCTGTAGGTACAACTGTGAAAGGTAAAGGCCATCTGTAGCATTAGTTGTTAGAAAGTTAATATAATAATTAGAAGAATTAATCTATAAATGAAGGGCCTATCTTAAAGAAAATTTAGAAGGAAATTTGCAGCTATGATCGGATGGCCAAACATCAGATCAGACAAGATTACAAAACGAAAACCAGAACAGAACTTCTTTCCCACAATACCAATGCTTTTAACTTCTCTACAGGAGCACACAACTTTCTACATTGTGGTCTAAGAGGGACCAACTTATTACAGTAAAAAACTGGTTTAAATTTATGAGGCAAATTCAATGATTCACATTGCTATCTTTACACCCCTAATCATATAAAGAGCAGTCACAATTTCACCATCCTGACCAAAATTGTTACTGTACCTAGTATTGAGTCTGAGTCGACCTATGATTCCTAATATATAATGTTCAAATATTATAAGAAAGAACTAAAATAACCTCAAAAACCGAAAATATTTGTTACATGCATAAATAAAGAAAGACTGATCTTGTTCTACTGATAAAAGATGCAAGCAGAACATAAAATGAATGTTTTGCTATTACCTCTAAGAAAGTAATCTCTCCACGTCATTAGTACAGTGGGCTGAAATCTTTGGGACCAGAAAAATGTAATGGCCTTTGAAAAGACAGCTTGCATTGTAAAGTGGACAGTGTTCATCAATAAGGGAGCAGGGAACTTCCCCAAGTGATCCCCTAGAAGAGTTTTATTATACCTGCCCCACAACAAACGATATTAAGCACATTTTCTACAAGAACTGCAACACAAGTCTTAAGCAGATAGAGAAAGCACTTACAATGTCAAGAACGTGCTGAAGGTGTACCAGGCAAGTATGAAAAGCACTGTCTTTAGCACGTCTGCAGCAGAAACAAGCTTCACCCTTTTACGTGATGCGTCATGATCATCTACATAACTACCATCACTATCCCCTGTATTTGAATCAGACTTGTAACCATTTTCAATATCAAATGGCACATAATTATTGTTTCCATTTCCCATATTTCGTCTGTGATGTTCTCCTATATCAACACCAACCTCCATCTTTTGCTTGCCTTTACTAGAAACTTGCCTCTTTTTGTCTGTAACCGCGTTCTCTGACCTGCTTGGCTCAACTGGCAATTCAAAATCAAAATCATCCACAATGGCATCCTTATTGCCTAATTGAGCTGAATGGAGAATCCCATTTTCATCAAACCATCCTGAGAATGACAGCTCCCTACGGATCCCTGATTCTTGATCTCCCCCCAAAAGTTCGTCACCTTCACCACACTCAGAGTTTTCTGTTTTTAAATCACTATCTATCATCTCCTTTCTTCAAGAAGTTTAGCCATTTAAGCACCAGGTTTCAAACGTCCCACTGACAGTTGCAAGTGCCACATTATGTGGGCCAACTCAAGCAACCTATATCATCTGAGCACAGGATAAAATGAAAAGCACAAAACCGCGTTGTCAATCAGCTGCAAACTAGAAATCGGTGAACACCTGTTGTTTACCGTAAAGAAACCAAATTTTCATAGTAAATAGGCAAATTAAACTTTCACAGTACCTACATGATGCCCAACTTTCAGAAACAGTACGAAATTTAAAGTAAAGTATCACAAACACAGGTCAAGAGTTCAAATTTAATCAAAATCATTAGAAAGCCATAAAAACATTAAAGTCCAGATTTTCTCTTCATTGGCAACTAAAAGCCTAGAAAAGTGAAAAAGCATACCCAGAGCAAGGTTCCTGCCACTACAGGGTCTAGTGAAGGGTGAAGAATGTTCAGGTGCAATGCAGTCTTCTTTCCGCTTATTTATCAAAAGCAAAAAAACAAAGAATCCGCAACTACTATTTTCCGGGGCAAAGGGCCAAATTCTAGGAGTAGAAGGTACAAATCAAAAGCAGGCAAGAAAGACAATACAAATTACATACAACTAAACAATGCAGAGCACAGAATGATTCGAAATGAAATTCAAAAGCAAATTATCCAAGAACGGGTTCAAGCTACCTTGACTCTTGAAAAAATAACAAGAAGATTGGTCAACAAAGCAAGAATGATCAAGAGTGTGCCTCTGTGATCTGATCTGCTTTTCTTGTTCCAGCGTTAGGTGGCTAATTTAGGAAGGAACGAAGTCTTTGGTCGTCGGTTGAGGTGGGTCAGCTTGTTTTGGTCCAAAATCTGAAATCTGAATCTGAAATAAAGCGGCGGCTTCTGTTGTTGAGTCCTTGGTTGGATTAGAATCTAAGGAATACTTCGCCATTAGAGTGCGCCATACTGGCAAATACTCATTCCTTTGCCCACACAAAAGTGGAAAATCACCATAATACTTCAAAGAAAGGACCAAAAAATTCACGAGGAAAAGTGATAAATCATGGAAAGTGTTTTTGTCATGGGCATCATAGGAATTAAATTTTGACACCAAATTTAATTTATATATAATTGTGTCAAAATAATCGTTCAACTAAAAATTTTTCAAAATTCAACCGAAGTAATTTTGACGTCCATTGCTACATATGTTTTCTCCTTCAATAGTACAAAACAGTGCAAGTCTATTGTAATAATTATCATATTTTTTAAATATTTTAAAAACCATACAATTTTATACATTATGATAAGATATGCACATCATGTATATATTAAGAAATTTTTTTTTAAAAAAGTATATTTTAAGGATTTAATAAGATAGCTACTCAACAAAAAAAATATTTAATAAAATAGCTAATTATGTGCAAGATTAATAATAGGCTTGTGTACTATTAAGATTTACTCAAAAAATAAAAACTCGTGTACTATTTAGACAAGAATGCTCACGTGACAATTAATTATTATGTATATTTGCATGTTAAAATGATTTCACGTTATTCTTGTTCAATTTTTTATTTTCCAATGGCATGGAATTAATGAGAATATTTCACTAAAATAATGATAAAATAAAGTAGTGAAATAGGTTAAACTTAACAAAAACATAAATCCATATGTTAATAAATGTTTAAAGAGATTTCTAAGTTGTTTGTGTGCAATCATGAAAAATGTCCCAAAGGAAGATAAATTTCAAAATTCTTCTCTGTTTAAAGATATTTTCTTAGATGAGTTACATTTTAATTATTTATACTAGGCTGCAAGTGAAAATAACGAGATAAATGTGTAATAATAATGAGTATAAATTTGTTTTAAAAGGAGTCAACTTGACATCAATAAATAATAATTATGTTATTTAGTAAGATAAAATGGATATATCATTTAGGCCGACTTGATTGCAACTCAATTAAAATTTTCTTTCACTTTTTTCACTTTAAGTTTCACTTCTTCTCGTACAAATAATTTATTTTTACAATTCAAAAAACAACTCCATAAAAAAAACAAAAAAAAAAACCAATCCAATCTTACCCTAGATAAAATATATATTTGAATTTACGCAAGGAAGGACGTGTATTTTACCCTAAATTTTGTTGAATTATGCATCTAAAAAGCAAAATGGGGGATTTAGCACCAACTAATTCTGGTCTCTTTTCATTTGAGTAATATGCATTTCCTACTATTTCTTTTGCGTTTTCTTTTGGTCCTTTTCCCTTTGGGAAAATATCATTCGCATGAGAATTATTTTCTCGGAGGGGCGCAAGTCAATTGTTATTTAAATTATTATTGAAACATGTATGTTTGGATTCGATTTATATTTGAAAAAAGTGAATTTTTTATTTTAATTTTCGTAAAAGATGAATTATTTATGAAGAATATAAAGTCTAAAGTAAAATTTTTGTCTTGATTTTTTTTAAAAAAATTCTAAAACAAATAGACCAGCCATGCATTGTTTCGTAATCGCAATAATTTACCCATTTATTTTTCTTCGGGGCTCAAAATATCACCTCAGAATCTACTTTGAAATGTGCATTCTGCATTGTAAATTTCACAAACCAGATGCGTTTTCTAGGAAAAGTAATGGTGTAATCTGGAATGGCATTGGCCTGTGCATAAAACCATGCTTGTTCACATGATATACCAGTGCACAGCCAGTTCTTCCATTGCAGAACTGCATTCATGAACACTGTTATGGCAATGTCTGTCTTCCTAACACATATTAGGGACGGTAAAAATCACTTGCAAAGTCCTGAATATTACAACTAGAAACACCTCCTTTAGCGAAACTTTCGAACCTTATTTTGTCAGAAATTATAGAGAGAGAGAAACAATAAGGAGAGAGAAATTTCAGCAGTAGCTGAGGACCCAGATGAAGATTAGGCAGAACTGAAGAAGGATTTCCCGGAGAAACCTTGAAAACCCTGTTATGGGCAGAAGAGATGCACTAGCTTTTTAACTCAGGCAATTTCAAAGAAGCAGGCTAACACATTATTCTCATACTTACTAGACTAGTTTTCCAGTGGCCAATTCTACATAAACAGGTTAAACGATACTTCTAGACTGTCAAACTTTTAGATCTAAAATCAAGTTAACAAATGTGTCTTCTCCTTTTCTTTTTACCTGCAAGCTCGCCACAGATTAATTTTCGCTCGTCTCAACATTGGATTGGCTTACCATCTCTGCAAAATGCAGACCCTTGACTGTTTGTCATCAAGGAAAAACATAGGACCCAACTTTTGTTACCTGAGGATTATTCACTTATACTACAGCCTATTAACAATAATGACAACGAAAATATTTCTTACATCAATCATTTCTAATTCTAAGCCCCCTTTCCCCCACTATTCAGATCATATGTATCAAATTCACCTTCTTGTTTTATAATGATTCAGCTTGCATCCTTTCTGGCTTATTAAACTCCCGACCTTCATGTCAGAAGCAATCAATCTCGGAGTACATATATGAGGAAGGAAACAAAAACAATCTACTTGAGTTGACAAAATAACCTCGGAACAAGCTAGGTCATCAGGTCCTGCACCAGTAATAACTTCATGCTATTTGGCATAAACATAGATCCGCTAAAAGTAATTGGAAGAGAAATGTTAAAAAAGATACTAACAGAACGAACATTGACAATCATTGACATATTATCTATTGAAGCGAAAGAATACCCTGACAAGTATATGAAAGTTCATATCTTACGCTGCTTACTGGAAAGCCTTGCAACACATTTGAAACATCATCAGACACTTTGTGATTCTGATTCAATACAAGAATATGCGGTTCAACTCCCTGTCATTTAAAGTTAGGCAGCTAACTCAATGAAAGGGGTAACAACTACCATCTTCTTCAGTTTATTTTTTCATGGATAACATCCAGACTATTCTAAGGCCCAATTGATTCATGGTATTGGAAGTCTCACAGGAAAATCTTTCAAAAGCAGTAGAAAGAACAAAGTACATAAGAAAGACGACTGAATAGCAAATGAGCAAGACAGTGCACATATCATACAGAAAACTGCAGAATACAGCTATATACAAGCAAAAGAATGACCAAAAACAGATCACCTAATATATACCAAAACCAAGTGCTCAGACAGTAGGATCTATTTTAACATGCTGAATCCCAGAGCAGATCAACTCCTGGTTAGTTTATTACTCGAACTGCTACCAAAAAAGCACATCCAGGAGGAACTAATTATATTTCAGGTCTTTTCAGCTGGAGTCAGATGGCCCATCTGCTGCGTAAGGTTATCTAAATTATTCCTGCTCCACCAAGGTTTATGGATATCTGCCAAGCCACTGCTATCATTCTTCTTAGTAACATAATGTCTTCTCTCTGATTGAACCTCCAGCATGTCAGAGGAACCAGGAGTCTCTGTTAAGAACTGTTGCCAGAAAACATCATTAGTCCCTGTGGCTGTAGATGCAGATATGTTGCCCTGAACCCCATCCTTTGATTCTGTATCCACAATGTTTGAAGGACTAGTATTCATGTCAATTCCTGAAGATTTCAGTCTAGAATCTAGATTAAGATAAAGAGATGAAATCGCAGGACTATCAACCCGATCTGATGATCCAGCTAACTCAGGAGAGGAATGAATGTCTCTTGATGGCGATGAATGGAAAGAATTTGATGAGCATGGCTGCAAATTCACATCAGAATCTCCAGATGATCCACGCAGTTCAGTTACAGTGACTGATGGAGGCTGTGGGATAACACCAAAGTCATACAATTCATCAGCTGAAGTTTGGCATATCCCATATGAGAAATTCTCCCAAAAATTCAAGGATGAATCCAATTTATCAATAAGATCCAGGTTCAACATTGGAAGTAAAGTACTTGGGTTCTCTTCTTTAAAAGTGACTAGCCGGCTCTCCCCATCATTAGCTTCATCGTACAAGTAGTTGGATATTAACAATCTTCTCTTTCTGCTGTGGTTTTCTGAGTGTTGCGCAAGACCAGAGGCAAAGCCAGGTTTTTGCAACATTTGAGCCAAAAATGCCATTAACTGCCTATGCCTGCGATCTATGTCTTCAAGACGCTGCCCCAATGAGTTGACATCAACTCCAAATTCTTGATTCTCCTGTTTATGTCTGTCTAGCTCTGACTGAAGCAAACTGTTATCCCTTTTCAGCCTCTCAATCTCCTCTTCAAATTCATGTCTCTCAGCATCACTTATTGGAACTGCAGAACTTCCTTGCGCAGAATGGCTATGAATCGGTTTCCGGCGGTGTATATTATTTAAAAGATGTTTCTGTCCTCTTATGAATTCCTCATTTGCAAATTCCCATTGATCAGGATCAACCTTTCTAAAACCCTACAAAATGCACAATATTCAGTAAAATTTTTCTCAAAGAAACAAAGAGGAAGGAAGCTCTTCCAATATGACAGCAGACACAAGAAACATAGAATTAGAAAATTTACAGAAGTAATAATCTGCACTATGGAGCTTACATATGTATTTAGCTGTCTGATAAAGCTGGAGAAGTTATTGTGCTTAAAATACTTTGGCAGCAAATCTCTGGCAAACTCTGGTGGATTCCACACAATGAAGCTACGCCCGCTGCGGCTCCAAGAAACGATTGAGCTGGTCATCGGGTCCTCCACCATCTCATAAGTCTTGGTAAGAAACGGTGCGGGTGCATTTGATCCGCCATTAGATCCTTCCATCCCAAGGAACTCTTTAGATACAATTTAGCTCAACTTCAGGTCAACCACTGCTTCTTCTCAGACCAATCAATCCTATGTCTGGCTGTTTCCCTCCGTTCAAAGGATTTACATATATGAAGACGCACAATATTCCGCAGCCCAAAAATTCCACAGCCCCGGAAGAAAAAACTGTAAGTGATTGAAGATTGATTAAGGAATAAAATTCCTCATAAACAAACAGGAAAACGAAAAATTTTGCCCAGATGACCAGAAAATCAACCAAACCAATGTCCAATAACACGATCCAATCCGGAACCTTTCCTGGAAAGCATTAAAGTCAAATGAGTTCAACTTCTGAAGAACTCGATCAATAAAAGATCCTCCTCCTTAGTAAGATCACCAAAACACAGTTTTTCCTATATAATCAATTCAGTGATCTCCCATAAAGAACCCAGCCCCCAACACAGAACACAATAGTGAACCCCGCAGACAAAGGTTCCAACAATATACTGAAAAATGAAACAAAAAAATATAAAAACAAAAGCCCGGTTACTCTCTCCCAAAGACAACCTCAAACATATACCAATTACAGGCTCAGAATCAAAACTTGAGGGCAAAGAAATCTAACTTTCAAAGAGAGAAAAATAAATACAATTGGGAGAAGGAGGAAAACAAAGAAAAACTATATATGGAGGATGAATTTGAGAATTTTGACCAAGTGTGCCGTCGGAATTACCTCAAAAATTTTGAGAATTGATAAAAAGAGAGAGTGGACTTGACTTTCAACTGCTCGTGAAGGAGAAATCTGTTATTATGTGATAGCAATTGACAAGATTTGGGTTCCGGGGTGGGGCTCGTAGTGTTGAAAATGGTGGTGTTTTGAGGGAGGTCCCTTTGAATCGTCAAAGTATGCTTTTGTGCCTTGCGATTCAAAGAAGAGGGCTGAACATAGACGCGGTCGTGGAATTTTCTTGGCGGACAAGACTGCCGCTCTCTGCTGCTACCCAATTGGGGGAGACGATCCTTTTTGTCAAGCAGCTCCATAGAATATAGGAAAATGAGACAATGCCCGTTTGACTGAGAGGTGAGAGCTGCCATCTGGCTCTCATTCCTCACTCTTCTTTCCTTTTCTTTCATTTCTTTTACCTTGTCCTGCGACAGTAATTGCCTACAGCTGCATTTGGGGCTCCATTTTGCCCTTTACCGGTTTGGGATTGGGGGATTTTGGATGATTTCTTTCATTGGATATTGGAAGGTACATGGTACCCCTTTGATCCCAGTAGAAATGTTGGGATACAAAGTCGGCGAAACGGGAAATCTTGTATTTGGAGCCACTGCTGTCTGCTTTCTTTATTAATAAATCAGCCACTTAATTCGCTTACCATTAAGTATCTGTAATTCTGTATATGTTTTTTTTTGCTGGGTAACTATCTGTATATGTAAGCCCTGACATCATGATGCTTAAAAGCTTTGGATTGTTTTTAATCTATTTTTTTATTTTTTTCTTATTTTTTATTTTAAACTCCACTTTTCTTCTCATATATAATTTATTTATATAATTTTTAATATAATTCAACTAAAAAAAATCAATCCAATCTCACTCTAAAATATTAGATAGAAACAAAGTTCACAATTTGAATTCCTATGGTGCTACTTAGCCCCAAAAAAAAAAAGAATTAGTGTGGTGCTAATCATATGGCAATACTTCAATCCAAGTCGTCTAATTCTCGAATATAATAATTCATACTTCTTGTCTATTTAATAATAAGTATCTAAATTTAGATAAAATTTAAAATCTACGTATTTTTTTATCGTGTCTTAAATATATAATTAAAATGAGTTAATCATGCACATAAATATGATAAACGGAATATTTCGATATTTTATCGTGTAAATACATACATAGATATATGATTTAAAAATAATATTTTACTTAATTTTATCTCAATTATCTATTTAGCACACCTCATATCTAATAATTATTGAGATATCGTAACATTCTTTTATTCTATTAACAATCACATATTAAAATCATAACTTTTTCTCCCAAAAGATTTACATGAGAATATAAAGAAAGATGATCTGGGATGTCTAAAAGAATCAAAATTTGATATTGTGGGTTCATTTGCCATCCTTGAGAGGGAGATCCTTGCAACTATTTTGGCTAGCAAAAGAAATCCCCTCCCTTACATGTCAAGAAAAAAAAAAATGGAGCCAAAGGATGCTAGCTTGGCTGGCAAGGGGTTTGAGCTCTCAACCAAAGGTTGAGGGTTCAAACCTCACCGGAGGCATCAGTCTCCCCGGGCATATGCGAGCTGGTAGAACAATCAAGGTACTCTCGCTGCCAGCGGCAGGGTGGAGACTCGACTCCTGTTGGGAACCTGGGAGCTATATTTGAGGGGATATAGTGGAATAATCAGTTTGGAGCGGGTCCCTTGTGCGCAGTAGTGTATGGCTTTGGGAACCTGGGACCCAGTTCGTGCACATCCGCGATTTACATACTCCATAGCTTTAGGGGCAAAGGTTATGGGGTCCAGGAATAGTTAGGCTTAGCTTAGAAATCTGGATTATCAAAAAAAAAAAAAAAGAAAAAAGAAAAAAAAATGGAGTTAAAGGTTGAATGTAGACAACTCACTCCTACTTTTGAATGACTATTTTACATGGTCTGGAAAGTTGTGAAAAAGGGATAGGATAAGCAATATCTACCGCTCCAAGTCTCCAATAGACAAAGATTGTTAGTTAGAGACTGGTAGTAGCAAATGTTAAGGAAAGCTTCTTGGCAATTTCTTACTCAAAGTTTTTTTATTGTTTATTGCTCATGTGGCATTTTTTTAATTAAAAAAAACCATATTGCTCAGGAGGTCGACGGTGGTCGTGAGCAGTGTTGCTCACGCTTGATGACCTGAAGAACGATGGCTTAGAGTCACTTCCCTCAGCTTTCTTTCTTCACCGATAAGTTGCCGCAGGAAAAAGATAAAAAAGATAATATAAATATTAAGTACTAACTAACTAACTAACTAACTATATATATATATATATATTAAAGATATGATTGGATAAGGTTTGATTTTAAATTTTAGATTTTATAAAAATTAAATTGTTTGTGAGAGGAGATGTGAGTCCCACACTTAAAATTTTGGGTTTAGTTTTAAAACTAAATCATGTCTAAATTCACCCTAACTGAATATTAAATTTAAAATTGTTAAAAAACTGCCCATGAAATCTCCTCTTAATAGCAAGAGTATCCCCACTACTTAAGGTGGACTTTTACTCGTTCATAATTAATTATTTATATTTTTTTAAAGATATTTATAATTAAATATTTATTTTTTAAAAATAGTTATATAATTTATTTAAAATTTCATTATTAAACCTAGTTTGGTTGGCAGAAAAAGTGAGGGAAAAAAAAGAAGAAAAGTAAATCAGAAAGTAAATAGTATTTTACTTTGTTTAGTTGGATAGAGAGAAGAGAGGAGAGGAGAGTAAATATAGAGTAAAATTAATCCGCCTAAAAATAAATAGATTGTGAGGTATTTGACCTTAAAAAGATCATTATACCCTTACAAAATATTCTTTATTACAACATTATCATATCATGATTGAAGAGTTCAAAGTGAAGGTAAATTTATAAGCAAAACAAAATATCTTTTTCCTTCCACTTTTCAATATAAAACTAAATAAGGTAAAATATTTATAATTTACTTTGATTTCCCTCATACTAAACAAAAGAAAGTAAATATAAATATTTTTCTTATCAAAAGTAAAATATGTCTCTTCCCCTCTCCTTATCCTTTGCCCTCCCCCTTACTAAACTAGGCCTTGACCTTCTTAATTTGAAGAGAGTAAACTTCACTAATACATAGAATCACTACTAACTTTTTTAACTTTCTTAAGTTAAGAGATTTAAGTTACACTAATATGTGAGTCTTACTATTAATTTTTTAATTAATAAAAATATAATAATATTAATTAATGAGAATAAAATTAGTAAATTGAATAAATTAAATATTCTTCTTAAATTTTATATTAAGTTAAAATGACACGTATAATTATAGACAAAAAAAATATTTTTTTCTTTATAGGACAATTTTTATCTTTTGTAAAGGTATTTTCTATCTAGCTGTGTAGATATTATAATTAAAAACTCTTTTTCATTGATTACGACTTCTTTAAAAATTGTGTATACCTGCAATATTTGTAAATTGGCTTTGGAGTAGTTAATTAAGTATTATTTTTTTGCGAAGATAACGCCATTTTTTCTTCAAAAAAGTCGCAAATTATCCAGGTGATTAGGGAACGAATCAGAGGAAACACGCAATCCATTCTGTTTTCTCCCCTTTTTTTTGGTTCTTTTTCCTTTTGGGTTTGGCACTGATGAAATAATATCACCAGTTTTTTTCTTTGAAATAACTGAATACAGTAGTTACTGCTGGAAGAGGTAAAGAGGCAAAAACTGAAATCAAAAGCTTTCCATAACTTCATAATCACTTGCAAGGTCAATATGATTCAAGTTGCAGCTATCACAAACGGCCAAGTGGATACCAATAAAGAGCCAAGAAAACGATACTATAAGCTCAAGATATCTCAGTCCTGATATTTTTGGAGGCAGATTTTTATCAAATAGTGCTTCAATAGACTCAAAATATCTAGACATGTCATCATCAAGAAATTCATGAACCCTGCCTTCTAATCTCATTTACTTCAAGAACCCGTCCCTACAGTTCCAAGATATTTGCAATTTCTTTTGCTGCCGAAGTGCACTTCCATAGCAGTATCAAAATGGATAATCAAGTGGTGAGAAGAAGAGTGAACACTATTGCAGGCCACATTCCTGCCCCTGAAGATAGATCTGCCACTGCCACCCATCTCTTGCCTATGGTGAGTCTACAATCTACATGCTTATAAACTATCCGTTCTGAAAACTTTGTTAGTATAGTGGAGATGGCGGAGGAATTTATGCAATTATGCTGTTTATTTTGTTGTTTCACTTATTGGGGACAAGGGTTTTTGTGTAATTGAAGTAACGGAAAGAATCAAGAAAGATGCAATCTTTTTGTTTGTTCTGCATTTCCTGCCTCCCACAATCAGCATCTTGTGATTCTTTAATTGGGTAGTGCTCATCTCATACAGTAGAATTTTGAAGAAGATTTTGCGAATTCGATGCATCAGATGTTCTGCTAGTTTGTAAAAAGAATTTCCAAATATGTTGTTGCAGGAATAGCTTCTAATAGAATATTCCAACTATAAGTTGTTTGTTTGTAACAAAATAATGGGAAAATATAGAATTGGCTGTTTACGCAGATTAGCTGTATGGTTTCATAAAATGGAAACAAAGTTTTGCTTAATAGGGTCCAGGAGATTAGAATCACTCAGGAGTATCCTTCCTGTTCTTCTAGCTCTTAGACATCAGATAAAGATGACGTCTTTCAATTAAAATTTTCCTAGGGATATAAGAAAAATCAATGAAATTCCATTTTCTCTCTGTAGTTTACGTGCGGTATATGTGGTCATTTGGTATCAAATAAGCTAATCAATTGATGTTGGTGATCCTATTTTTATAACCAGATTAATAAGTAGCTGATCTGATACTAGCGAGGCAAACTGGTGGTTGAGATGTCGAAAAACGAAATATAGTTTCACTGAGCTTCTTTGAGATTAATAAGCCATAATGATTTGGACAGCTTCCAATGTGTTTTCTAAAACCTCGTATGATCTAATCATGCTATGCTTAGATAACATTGACTTTATCAGTTGATGTTCATTATCCTTATTTGTATAACTAGATTAAAAATGCTGATCTGTTACTAGTGAGGCAACCATTCGCTTTGAAAATGTTTGTATGATTAATGAGCGATAATGATTTGGATGGCTTCCTACTGTGTGATTTCTGACCAGAAAATAATTCAACTCAATGCTTTGAGATGCATGGGAATATGATGCTAATTTCTGTTGAGTTATTTAATTAGCTCTGGATGATGTCTTTACTTGCATTGTTTCTTCAGAGTTGCAGTAATAGTTTAAACTCTGTTATGCGGAGGTGTGACAATAGAATGTATTTTGCAAGGCAGACCTCCTCTTCCCAAGCCTGTTTCATGAGGCAGACAACAAGTGAACTTGTATGCAACTCTTTTCCATTTTTAATTTCTCCTCTGCAGTATTCTAGTTACAGAGTCTAGTTCTTGATATTTGATCTTTGGAGCAGGGAAGATGTTCTCAATCTACTATACCTTCCAAGTCTGTTACCTCTGCAAATGTGAGCCCCTGTACTTCTGAAGCACCCATGTTTTCTAGACGTACTAGGTCAGAGGCTAGTTTACAAAATGTTGGAGCAGAAGCACCCATGTTCTCTAGACCTACCAGGACGAACTCTGGCTTACAAAATGTTGGAGAAATCCAATCGCTGTTGAAAGGTTCCAAGTATCCTGAGCTATTGCCTGCGGCTCCTTTTTATGCCAGACCAAGCAGAGACCCTCAATTTCAGTCCAAGAAAATAAACTCTGGCTCTGTTCCTGAAGGTAAAGAGACATTATATTGTAATGTGTCATCTTCTACCACATTTTTACTTTGTCCCAAGAACTCGTTTTACTTGAGTTTGCGTTTGGTACTCCTGCCATCTATCATGTAATTAGTGATATGAAAATCGATGGTATGATTTATTATCACATACTACTGTCTTGATGGGGGCCTTTTTTCTGCCCCATTGAGCTTGTAGGAGTGACAAGTATATTCAACTTATAAGAGTCCCACTATGCTCTAGCGTCGACCGCGCAGGTTGTGGGGTTATTTCCAATTCCAAACTCTATGCTAAAGGCTGTAAAATGGTCTTTGCAAAATGCTGTGTCTAGCACCATTGGAAAAAGGGCTGGACTTGAATACTTAACATTATCTCATTGTTTTGAAGAATTGGAATTTTTTCTACATGATATTTTAGTTTTAGAATCAAGAAATCAGCAAATATTTCCTGCAACCTACAGGTTTTGAGTGGTCACCAAAGATGGATATAGCAGAATCTGAATCCGCTTTCGTCATCACAATAGAACTTCCAGGGATTAGTGCCAGCAGTATCAGATTGGTAGTCAGCGACCAAATGTAAGATAAATGATCAAGTTCCTTTTTAAACAGCAGTTATTTGTCTCACTGATAATTAGCATTGTTAACTTGGACCAGTGTGGCTCATTGCACAAATAAGATACATGCTTTCCTTGGTAATGCTTTGCAAGGCTTGTTTGTACGAAAATACTGAGGATTTTACGAAACTTGGTCTAATGGGAAATGCTGTCTTTCTAACAGATTGATGGTAACTGGTTCCCGTTCAATTCAGTGGTTCAAGGAAGAAAGTTATTCCAATAATTCAATCTCTGCATACCTCAAGAAGGAGATTTCTCAGGGACCTTACAAAATAGTCTGGCCACTTCCGACTAATGCAGACAAAGATAATACATCAGCAGAATTTGTGTAAGTTGAAGCTTCTTTAGATCAGTGTTTTTTCACTCCAGTCTTGGTTAATAGGAATAAGTTGCTCAGTTATAATAAGTTGAGTTGGAATTTATAGTTAGTTCATCCTGTTATTGCAAATATTTGGGAAAGCATCAGAGGGGAAAAGTAAGATGCAGAGTTGTAGCATTGATAATTTATTTTCTGCAAACATGCTGAAATTTGTGTATTTCTGATACAGGAATGGTCTTCTGCGGATTACCATCTCCAAACTTCCTGCAGTTAGGAAGCCACTAAAGGCATATATCTAGGTGTAAATGGTACTTCTACAAGAGTAAAATGTATCTATACCATGAACTTTTTGGTTCATGTGCAGTTTCTATTGGTTGTGGCCTGTATTATGAATTATGATAAATGAATTAGACAGCCTTCCCTTCTTCTGAAGCTACCTTCTGAGAGAAACTTCATTACGAGTACCATTTTCACATGGACTATTGTGTTAAAATATTGTACTCTATGCCTCAAAAGTACATATATATATTTTATAGAGATGCAAAGTTTCAATTACGTACTTTCTTCAGACATTTGTATCGAAGAATTTTCCGCTTTGATAACCTCATTGATTAATGTTCATTTTCCTTCTACATGAAAGTGAAACTGACCACTGTCCAACAGTTTGACCAAAATTTGGAGAGAACAAAAATATGTGAATGTAACTGAAGTTCTTTTGAATAGCAGTAATGTGCATTGGGCAGTTACAGAAAAAGACAATATAACTGGTCAAAAGTAAGATCCCTTTTTACTTGAGCTTATAAGTAACTATTACCTTTCTGCTGAGTCATTCATGCCCAAAGATTTGCCCAATCCTCACTATTCATCCATTTCGAGAAACATATCAATTGAAGTTTGACAATCACTGAGTAGTCATCAAATCCATGATGAAGAGCTCTTGTATGTTTTTTGGGGGTTCTTGTGTTTCAAGTGTTGTTATCACAATATTGGTAGTTGCAGCCTTTAGCGATATTACACAAGCCAAGCATGCCATTCTTTCAAAGGGATCCTGTGATTTTTACACTGGTAAGTGGGTGAGAGATAATTCATATCCCCTCTATGATCCCAGAAAATGTCCCTTTCTCTTGAATCAGTTTGATTGTATTGCCAATGGAAGACCAGATAGAGACTACCTCCGTTACAGATGGCGGCCCAGTAATTGCAACTTGAGAAGGTAAAGACCATTGGTTTCTGTAATTTACACCTACCTTCAAGATTTCTTTTCTACATATCCTTTGTTATCAGTGCTTTTACATCTTCTACAGGTGGGATGGAAAAACTTTTCTGTCTAAAGTAAAAGGGAAGCGAATTATGTTTGTCGGAGATTCGATTAGTTTGAATCAGTTTCAGTCCCTTGCTTGCATGCTTCAAACTGCAATACCTCACGCCAATTATACAATGAAGAGGAATGGCAGCCTCTCCACATTTACAATCGCGGTTGGATTATTCTAATGATTTGTGGTTACTCATCTCTTTTGTGACTATAGTGTCTACTAATAGCAGCAAATAAAACTTAGAGAGACGTGATCTTCATAGATTATTGCATTGAAACCGCTTAGGTTTTCTTGATTATTATAGGTGCTTAATGTCACACTGTTGTACCTGCGAAATGCACTTCTTGTGGACATTGTGAGGGATGAAGCTGGACGAGTTCTAAGACTTGATTCCATAGATTCTGGCAATCAGTGGATGGGAAATGACATCTTGATTTTTGATACATGGCACTGGTGGCTTCACACTGGCAGAAAACAACCGTAAGAACTATGAGCCAGTTTTTCTTCTTTGCAATCCGAGATTAAACACTTATTTCTACTGAACATTAACCTTAACCTTAGCCTTAAGGGTTTTATTAGCTCTATTTTTTTCTGTATGGTGCTTGTTGAAAGAGCCTATTAATGATGCTATCTTGATTCCGTAGATGGGACTTTGTTCAAGATGGAAAGCTTAGGCACAAAGATATGAATCGCTTGAGAGCCTATAAGAAAGCCTTGAGGACTTGGGCTACATGGGTGGACTCAAAATTTGATACAAATAAGGTCAAGATCTTCTTCCAGGGTGTCTCCCCTGATCACCTAAAGTAAGTTTTCAAATATTGACCAATTCCGTTCCATCCATGCTAAATAAATAAAATATTAAAATATTTAAAATTTCGTCAAACAAATCAAATTTATTTTTCCATTCCACTACAACCTACCAAGCGCTATAGAAGTGAAGCATTTATTCTTACCTTCACTTCAAAATCTTGAATAGATTGTCCTGTCTTTCGTAATAGTTCTAGCGATTTGAGAAACCGGGAAGCTTCTTACTGTCAAAACCAACAGCAACATCTAGTCGCAGCAAAGTATGGAGGAGGGTGGCATAGAGCAGAGCATGTACTGGACCGAGTAATAGGTTCTATGAGGAAGCCAATTCATCTACTTAACATAACTGCACTCTCTCAATCCAGACCTGATGGGCACCCTTCTATATATGGCAACCTCAGGCACAGAGGTATAGATTGTAGTCACTGGTGCCTTCCTGGTGTTCCTGATACTTGGAATCAACTGCTTTATGCTACTTTGGTTCAAGTTTGAATATGTACCCTCGAAAACTTGAGTTTCCGGGTTCAAATTGTATTTCACCGTGCATCTTTGTCCCCCTTCTCCAAAGAATTTTGTATTCGACTTTTGTTAGTTATTAGTTATTATGATAAGAAACTTGGGTTCAATCAAATATTTTTGCGTAGCATTAATAGCTGATTTCCTTTAAATTGTCGAAAATTATAAATCAAATATTGATCATTAAATAACAATTTATAAATTATTTGAGAATATAAAAGAAATAAAGTGGAGCCTACAATATGTGATAGCATCAAGAGTAGAATAGTAGGGATATCAATCGGGTTGAGTGAGTCGGACTTTGTTAAGTTCAAGTTCGGCTCGATTATTTTGGATTGGTAAAATAAAAGTTCAAGTTTGGCTCTATCGGGCTCGGGTTCGGATCGGTTCTAATCTGATTTTTTAAATTTTTTATCTAATAATAATATTTTTTTAATAATATAATAATAATATTATTATAAATAAATAAATAAATAAATAAATAAATAAATATATATATATATATATATATATATATATATATATATATATATATATATATATATATATATATATATATATATATATATATATATATATATATATATATTACGGGTTGAGTTAAAATTGAACTTTCTTTAACTCGAACTCTGAAAATCTATTCGAATTGAAAATCTCATATCGAACCCACAATTAAGTGAGTCGAACGAGTCGAGCTCGAATCAGCCTGGTTCAATTGACACTCTAAGACAGGAGATAGAAATATTTAGGGGTTAATTTGTCATTAACCTATGATTCTGGTTTCTGTCACTCAAATTTAGCTTTAGCTTCTAGTGTGAGGAATTTATTTTTTTAGAAGCACGACTTAGAGACTGATTTTTTCTTGGTGGCAACTATATACAGTTTTTTTTGGATTATATGTAATGCGAAAAATTTTCATTATTTCGTTTTAATTTCGAAGAGTTTCTAAAATTCTCTAAAACATTCAGATAAAAAAATTTAAATTTAAGAACAACGACTAAAAATCTTCGCGAAAAAATGTTAGTTTATCAAATTACTCATAATTTTACATTGATTTAGACATAAAAAACTTAAAAATCAACCTTAAAATGACCGATTTTAAAAATTTTTTGAATTCCGCCAACTGACACCAATTGGCATCTTTTAACTTACCTCCGCATTTATTTCTTTTCATATTATACCCAAATCGGACTATGTCTTAGGTACGAAAGTGATAAATTTGTCTCCGAACATAACCAAAGTCCAAGCACAGGGAAATTAGTGATGGAATCATATTCATGATCAAGCGGATGTAAATTTAATTATTTTTTAATTTTTTTTAAAAGAAGAGCAGAATGACTCGGAGATCATGTATTAAGGTCAACGTCAAAATTTTACACAAGGCCCATGGACACGTTGCCAGCTAGCAATCATATTGGAGTTTGCCTCGTCATGCATGTATGTATAATGCTAGTAGGACTGCTGAAGTCCTCATGAAAATCAGATTTTTTTTTGGGGGAAAATTTTTTCAATTAATATCACCTTTAAATAATTCAAGTGTTTTCAATATAGTCTTGCCACCATTCTTTATCATAAACTAATATAGAAAAACTTTATATCTGAAGTAGTGTCATATCTATAAAAATATATTTATCTCGTTATATAATTTTTTTCTAAAATCTTAGACGTGAGGGTTAATTTAAGGCAAAAAGTTAAGAGTCTATTTTTCTCTCACTTGTTGCTAGAAGAGAGAGGCAAAGTTAGGAGTATTTATTATTTAGTATAATTAAAAAATAAAATCGAATCTATCGAAATACACATCTTGATTCGAGTTATAAAAATTTTGTAAAATTTGATTCGTTTTTTTATTTTTATTCCTAAACTAAAAATTAAATAAAAAATTATTTTTTTAAAAAAAATTATATATAAACGTATTTCGATAATGCATTCTTACATTAAAATTTAAATTTTAAGATAAAAATATATCAATAACATATTATCAAAATATATTCTTTTTTTTTTCAATTTTGATTCGATTTTGCTTCAGTTCGATTTTCTAAAAATTCTAGTTTTCTTTTGTAAATTTGTTTAAAAGTTAAATCGAAAGGAAAAGCTCTTCTTTTTAATCCCAAAATAGTTGTTATTGAAGTATCAAAGTTAAGAAGTTACAATCAAAGAAATAATCAATGATTCAAATATAAAAATATTATTGTGAAAAGTTTTATACTCTTAATTGAATAACTTTAAATTTATTTAAAATATGAGACGAAATCAATATACCTAAAAATATGTGACACATGCTTGCGACATGAAGTTTTTTTTGCCAAAAGTATATGACAAAGAGTGATGACAAGATTACATTAGAAATACGTTGCTATGTTAGTTAAAAAAGAATGTTTAGAGATCTAAGTGTGACTAATTTCTAAATTTGGAGACCAGATATGTCATTTAACTTATTTTGCCTTCTTGTTTTTCTTTTCTGATGAATCATGAAGATCAGATCCTTGCATGCAGGAGCAACGGTACGTACATAACGCGTTTTTCCTACTTTCCGCTCCCCGTCTGGAGGTCAACAGAGTCAACCACCATGAAGCCGCTCTTTTTTGTTTTTTCTTCCCTTCTGATTTTATCACTAACGTTTGCATGCATTATTTTTTCTTTAAAAATAAATTCTTGAAGATCGCAGTAAATAGATGAAACGTATTTAAATTATTAAATTTAATCGCGACTTACAAAAATAATCATAATTACAAACTCGTAAATATTTATAAATAGAGAAGATAAAAAATATATATTTTTATTAAAAAGAGAGGAAGTAAAATTAATTTTTGAATAGATTTAAGCAATTTCTCTTAAAAACAAATAAGTTCCGGAACATCTGTAAAAATCAAAATCCAGTGTCTACTATAAAGCAGGTATGCCTCATCTTTGCTTTCGCTTTCAAACGCGTGAATTTGGACATACTTCAATATTCCAATTCACTGAAGGCAGCTACTTCTTGTCGGTTCTCCACCAAGTATAGAGATGCATGCAATCAAAAATCAATTCTACTTTATAACGTAGCAGGTCCTTATATTAATAGACACACGATCCTAGACATTAGTAGAATGAGATTTTTTTTTTCTTCATATATATATATATATATATATATATATATATATATATATATATATATATATATATGAATGAATGCACGGTCTCAACACATAATTTTCTTTCTTTTTCTTTTTTAAATTATTAGAATTCGATCTGAGTCTCTTAAATTAGAAATTAAATATAATTGATTTATTTAAAATAAATAAGAAAAAGTGGAACCTACTTTAATAATTAAATGCTAAGTGGATATCGCATTCCGACAGGGTGAGGAAATGATGAAATGGCCCTTCCTTTATCATGAAACTATCCGCCAGCAATCTCTCAACCAATCTCTGAAGCTCTTGATGATCATTCGCCCCTTGCATTATTAGTATGCTTTCTACTACCATCTTAAAAATGCCTTAAAAAACTCTCAGGTTTTGATACACTTCCTCTAAATTAAATGGCATTTTTAATTTTATGATATCCGGCCAATATACAATAAAATTCAGGAAACCACAATGACCTTGTTTACAACGTTGTACCCCCATCCCCCCCAAAAAAAACAAAAGAGCGCCTCAAGTTGCATTGCTTCTGCGTGTTTTTGAGTCAAATGAAATCCGCAGAAGTAATAAAAAAGAAAAATCCTTCAAAAACTTCTAGAAAAGACTCAACCCATTATAGATTCCATCAAAATCAATACAGGTTGTCACTCCCCTTTATCTTTGCAGGACCCATGCTGATGATAGTTCTACTATATCTATATACTTCCAAAGCTGCAGTCCTTTTACTCAGTGAGGAGCTCAAAGTCCTTGCATACTGAACTTTTCTCTAGTTCGGGGAAAATGATGAAGAAATGAAAGTCGTTGCAGGGTCTGGAACAAAGATGCTCTCTCTTCTGTGCATCATCTGCTCTTTGAGTGTGGTTTTATTTACAGATTCTGGTTTAGCAGCCACAACTAGGCTCCCCCCAGAAGAAGGTAAGAAAAAAGTAAAAAACTTCTATATTTGTTCATCGTTGGTCTTCATCAGTTTCTATATCTGGGTTTTGTTTCGTTCATGCAGTGAAGGCATTGAGAGAGATTGATAAAAGACTGGGGAAGAAGGACTGGGATTTCAGTAAGGACCCATGCAGTGGGGAAGGGAATTGGAGTCTTCCAATCTTAAGTAAAGGCATCGAGAGCTCTGTCACTTGTGATTGCTCCTTCAATGGCAATACTTCTTGCCATGTAATTAGCATGCAAGTCTTCTCAATCTCTAAAATTTCTGCTTAATGACGTGAACTTATTTTTCTACGTTAAGATAAGCTACACGTAAAAGTTTTTCTACGCCAGCATGTTTGAGTCATTGTTATACAACGTTTCATCAATTCATAAAAATTATCGACTATAATTATATAAAAGAATCAAATCCGTAATATAATCCCAATTATATATAAATTCAAATAAGTTCTGATAAATAATTTTATCTCGCTCTTTCTCTTACTTATGCAAGTGCTGTTTTTCTCGTTTTCGTTTTTCTGTGCTGAGTTGAAGCTTGAACAATTGAGAAAGAGTTACTGTGCTATGACGAAAAGAAAAATGAAAAAAGAAAAGTGGACGGTGAAATACGTTTTTTGACAGCAGGGTTGACTGAAATATGAGTAAACGGTTTGGCTGTGTTTGTTGACTCTGACTTCCAGTTGTCGGAGGCTGAGGTGTTGGTTGGGCCCCTGACATTTTATTTGCTGACCGGTGACTTTCAGGAACACCAATGACCAAGGATTCAAAGAAATAGCACCAATGTATTCCTGTATTGCAGTCCTTAAGTGCTTTATTTGTACTTCTTATTTCCTCAAAATAAGTTTTTCATTTGTATATTTGTATCCTTCTTTAACGTATTCTACGGAGTAGAAAACGGTACATCTTTTTTTTAAAAAAAAAATTTGAACTTCATTTATTTTAAAGATTCTTTATCCATAAAAAAAATATAAAGATACTAATTTATTATAAAATGAAAAGAATAGTATGTATGTACGTGGTCATTCATTTGAATAGACAAGTAAGCGCACAATTTTGGATAGAGAAAATAACATAGTATGTTGTGAATGTTCTAACAGTGTTGTCTGTACTACTTTTCAGAGCTTTGAAAGCACAAAATCTATCAGGAAGTATTCCTCCAGAGTTTGCCAAACTTCACCACCTTAAGCACTTGTAAGTCGCCAAGTGATTATTACATGTTCTTCAACTTCATAACAAGTTTGCTTGCTCCAGTTAATGTCATCTCAAGATTATATTTTGTTCGCAAAGACATACATTTACAGAATAACAATGATTAACCACAAACATTTGTGGATTCTGAAAGCAGTAAAGTAATCTTGAAAAACCTGTTTCCATGGTGCAGGGATCTAAGTCGCAATAACCTCAATGGTTCTATACCACGTGAATGGGCTTCATTGCGTTTGCACGATCTGTATGCACTGCTCCTATCTTTCCATGCATTCTATAAGAGTTTTGAGCTGATCTTCTGTTCTTGACTCAAGTGTTTCAATGTGCAGTTCTTTAATGGGAAACAGATTGTCCGGTCCCTTTCCTAAAGTTCTTGGCAGAATTAGCACACTTATGAATCTGTATGTTGGAGCCCCTACTGATCATATAATTCTTTTATCATGCCTCTCACTATTCACGGGAATTTCTACATATTCCCAAAAGCTGCATTTGCAGTACAGGGCATAGGAAGAAATAAGATGAGAAAAGCTCCTTTTGCTAGAGCATGAATGCCTTTCTAATTCAGTTCGAAGCTAATTTACATGGCTTTTGCTTTGTCCATCAAGAATTTTCTAATAGTCTATTCAAGTTGACATTCAGGACTCTTGTTTTGCAGGAGCATTGAAGGGAACCAGTTCTCAGGACCTATTCCGCATGAGATTGGAAATTTAGTCAACTTACAGAAGATGTAAATCCTATCACCTTATCATTATCATGTCCTGATATTGGCTTGCCAATTTTGTAGTTGTTTTCATGAACAAATTATTAACGTACTTTGTTTCTCCATTCAGTATTCTGTCATCAAATTTATTCACCGGAGAATTGCCAGTGGCGCTGGCCAAGCTGACCAATCTAACTGATTTGTATGTACATGCTCTCACCTTTCTCAGGCATCTTTTTACGCTTATTTTATCCTACTTATTATATGGACATGATCAGAATCCTACTTATCTGGAATCATAGAACAAGTAGAAATAATTTCTTGAGAAGTTTTCTAGTAAAAGAAACAGACGGTCTTTCGAAGTTTCCATCTTTATGTTTACTAAATACCAGTTAGATACCGAAGTGCTTTCATCTCTTAAGTTCTCCTTATTCCAGACACTTCACTTAGCCGTCTAAGAACCTCTTGTAAATGATGCATATGATATGAACTGACTATTTGTTTCCTGAGCTGTCAAATTTTAGATCACAAGTAGGCATGTTTGACAATGAAAAAGATCTATAGTTTTTTCAAATGTGCATGAATCCTTTACTACTTGCCTTCTTAACTACTGGATAGTGTTTAATAGTGTTTCTTCTTGATATATGGATTTATCTTTCTGTGATTTCATAACTTTCAACTCTAGGAGGATAAGCGATAATAACTTCACTGGAAAGATGCCGGACTTCATTGGCAGCTTGAAGCAAATGGAGAAACTGTAAGTTTGTTGGTTCATTCCTAATGACATTGAATTACCAAGTAATTTCCTTCTTTTACCTTTTTACCTTCTTACAAATTGAATTGTATATGGTAGGAAATCCAAGCTATTAAGTGATTCATTTTGAGGCGTATCGTCACATTGAACCTCCATTTATGGCTTCATCTTACAGGCACATTCAAGGATGCTTTCTTGAGGGTCCAATTCCGTCTAATATTTCTGCCTTAACGAGCCTCACTGACTTGTATGTAACTCTAGCATCCATTTCTGCGTTAATCTTCTTTCTTCAAGGAGAAAAAGAGAAAAGATGACAAAGAGAAATGTAAAACCAATCCATTTCATCATTTTCAGGAGGATAAGTGATCTAAAAGGCACAGGATCGAGCTTTCCACCGCTGAGCCATATGGAATCCATAAAAGTCCTGTTAGTACATTCTTTCATTTCTACTGCAATATTTAATTTTAAATTCTGTTCTGAATCTGATGGATAGATATGATATTCCAATATGCAGGATACTAAGGAAATGCTCAATCCATGGAGAGATCCCTGAATATATTGGGAATATGAAAAGATTGAAAACTTTGTAAGAAATTTTGTACATGTGATTATTGTGATTCCATTGACCTCAAATCCCCAAGAAGAAGAAAGTGGAATTGGCTAATTCTTTTGGGATCTTTGCGTAGGGACCTTAGTTTCAATGATTTAGTTGGTGAAATTCCAACAACATTTACCCAACTGGGAAAAGCAGATTTTATGTAAGTGAATATTCTTCTATAAATCTTTTACCTTTTCATCTGTAAGCTTATTCATGCAAGAAAGCAATTCTTGTTTGCAGGTATCTGACAGGAAACAAGTTTACTGGACGCATTCCAGAATGGATTTTATCAAGAAACAAGAATGTGTATGTTAATTTCTCCAATTTTCCGACTAGATATCCTGTCTGAAATACCTGCAGCAAAGAAGAGATTTAACTAGGCTTTGTATAATTGCTTCTTTTGCTTGTTCGTGGTTCAATATCACATTGCATTGAAAATAGGGTTCAAAAAGTATAAAATAGATTGTAATGATGTATGAATTCAGCAGTTTTTTTCAAAAGCTCATAATTTTATTAAGGTGGAAATGGCTATGCAAATTAGTTTGAACTTATAAGCTGTCTTAGACTTTATCTTGATATTGATTACAACTAATCTCCACAGAGATGTTTCCTACAATAACTTTACATGGGAAGGATCAGGACCAGTTGAGTGTCCTCACGGAAGCGTGTAAGTTACTTATTATTGACTTCTGATTTCAAGAAATCATTTCTCAGTTGCTTGCATTGAAGGTTTTTTGCACTCATTGGCACAGAAACTTGGTAGAGAGCTACTCATCCAAGGAAAAATTGTAAGATTCATGTGCCTGCTCTTTTTTCTTTGGCCAGTTATTGATCTTTCACGAAGATCAGATTTTTTTCTTTTAATTATTGTAGTGATACTTCTTCTGGCTTTTTATTGCATGTCTGAATTCTTAGCATCAAATTTTTGTTGAATCACACGTATGATTTCACTTTCTTTCCTACAGCACAAGCAGAGTTTACTCCTGCCTGAAGCAAGACTTCCCCTGCTCTTCTGATCAGAGTAAGCAGAGTTTCTTCGTTTGTCTGAATTTGTTTTATAATTTCATATGAATAGATCTAGATCATAATACGAAGCCTTTTTCAATCTATGAACTTTTGCAGAATATTATTCTTTGCATATCAACTGTGGAGGAAAGGAAATAATTACCAAGAATGGCACCAAATATGAAGCTGACTTAGAACCAAGGGGTGCTTCAATGTATTATTCTGGAAGAAACTGGGCATTTAGCAGCACCGGGAACTTCATGGACAATGACATTGATGCAGATGTTTATATTAATACAAATACTTCTGCCTTGAATGCTGCTACTACTCCAGATTTAGCACTCTATAAAACTGCACGTGCATCGCCTCTCTCACTCACATACTATGGACAATGTCTCATGAATGGAAACTATACTGTTAAGCTTCATTTTGCTGAGATTGTTTTCACAAATGATATTACATTCAGCAGCCTTGGAAAGCGTATCTTTGATGTTTATTTGCAGGTAATTAAAGATAACACTCAAACTTTCTTCTGATTTCATAGAAAGTACTGAATTAAATTAAATCCATCCTATTATGTGTAGGAAAGGTTGGTCTTGAAGGACTTTAATATAGCAAAGGTGGCTGGGGGACCTGGCAAACCCCTTGTGAAAAATTTCACTGTTGCTGTGACAAGCCACACATTGAAAGTCCATCTCTACTGGGCAGGAAAAGGAACTACAGGAATCCCAGTTAGAGGAGTTTATGGTCCGCTAATATCAGCTATATCTGTGGATCCTAGTACGTTACCTTTTCAATCTCTAATGCAAATGAATGTTTTTTCTTAAATCAGAGAAGTTTTCTTCTCCACATACAATAATAGCATTGATTTGTTTCAACTAGCCCATAAAGATCAAGAGATTCATATCATGGGATATTACGCATCTAAAAGTTCTGTTGAAAAGGCTTAGCATCAGAATTTATATTCTGGAATATGGATTGAGCATTGTTGACCTCTGTCATCAGCTAATCAAAATTTGTCAAGTATTTCTTGGAGTTCAATAATTTTTTCTTATTTTGCTGGGCACTTGTAGTTCAGTAATAATACCATGTTTAAGTATCGTTTTCAGAATTTTGAACTTTGATGAAACTAGGGAGCTTTTCTAGTAAGCAAGCAGTCATATGTCCATGAACTGAAATTGAGAGGTAAACAGTTAGATTGCGTCATGGCTAGGTTAAGTCTTTCAATTCAGATTTCAGTTATGAAATTTGTGTTTCATGGAACACCTTCCTCATGAACAGGATAAAACAATCAATGAAGAAATAGAAAAAGACGTCATGAATTTTATAGTACCTCGTGTAATCGTTTTAGCTTGTACGGCCAACTAACAAACATTGCATTTGTTGGCAGATTTTAAGCCACCTTCACTTCATGGGAAAAGGATTCCTACTATAGGTGTGGTTGGAATTGTAGCTGGAGCACTATTGCTTATCCTAATCCTAGGCCTCTGGATCAGGAAGAGCTACCTAGGAGGCAAAATATCTGCAGATAAAGGTAAGCCCTTTTCGGTTGGCACAACCGCACTAATTATCATTTTTATAGTTTCATTTTCATTATGGCAAATTAATGTTTCTACTTCACAAAAGCTGAATAGGCAGCTCTCTAGAAAAAGTGTGCTTGTTTTGAGCTCAGGCTTTACAAAAAATATTTCTTAGTTCAACACCAGAAAAGAGATCAGATATTTGTCTGCACAGATAAATCTGGGATCTGTCAAAATCAATATGACATCCTTTTGCTTCCTAAATGCGAATTAAACTGACAACTCCAAAGCTAAAAGCAAGTACTAAACTTGCTACAGAAGATGCTAATCCTGCAATATGCTTACAAAATGGTATAGCATCTTAAATGTGTATTTTTATGTCTGGATGAAATAGTTTTGAACATATCTCCTATGTGTATTTTTATGTCTGGTTGAAAAATCTTTGATCATATCTCTTGTACTGAAACTTGCTTTAATATCATGAACAGAGCTTCTCTTAGATCTCCAAACAGGGCTATTTACATTAAGACAGATAAAAGCTGCAACCACGAACTTTGATCCAGCAAACAAGGTTGGGGAGGGCGGCTTTGGTTGCGTTTATAAGGTTGGTATATCTTCATCACAGATTGCCTGGGCAGCCGACTCAGCTTATTTTGTTTTTAACTCATCCTATGAAGAATGACATAGAAGATTGTTGATTCGCTGTGAGAATATGTCTACTTCTTCATTTCCAAATAACACTTTCGTTCCAGTATCTGAAGACTCTTTTAGCTTTCTGCAAACCTAGGATACTAGGCTAAAGAAAACTAGTACAGGTTTTCTGCACCACTGAGAGAAATGAATTATCATTCTTTGTCTTCTAAGATTTCTGTCTGTGACTATTCAAAAAGGTCAAGTTACTTTGTTAACTTTCTAAAGCTGATTAATTTTGAGTTTTCTTGGCTCTTCTGGCTTCCAAAAGTGAATTTTTCTTTCTCTAAACTGGGGGGTTTCATTGTTAGCAAATGTCTCAATGCATGCCCCATAAATTTTCCGTGGCTTTCTAATATTTCTCTACGAAATGCAGGGTCTATTACCTGATGGAACTGTAATTGCAGTGAAGCAACTGTCCTCGAAATCCAAACAAGGCAATCGCGAATTTGTCAATGAAATTGGAATGATATCTGCACTGCAACATCCGAATCTAGTGAAATTGTATGGATGTTGTGTTGAAGGAAATCAGTTACTGCTCATCTACGAGTATATGGAAAATAACTGTGTATCCCGGGCTCTTTTTGGTGAGCTTAACTGTAATCAGTTAAATTCTGTTAGAATATTACAGGAATCACATATTTCAGTGGTATCTAGCATTCTAAACACTACCATTTGCTTAAATTTGTATAGGAAAGGATTCAACATGCAAGATAAAGTTAGACTGGCCAACAAGGAGGAAAATTTGCCTGGGAGTGGCAAAAGGTTTGGCATACCTCCATGAAGAATCAAGACTGAAAATCATCCATAGAGACATAAAAACAAGCAACATTTTGCTTGACAAGGAGCTTAATGCTAAGATTTCTGATTTTGGCCTGGCAAAGCTGCATGAAGATGATTGCACACACATCAGCACTCGGATTGCTGGAACTATGTGAGTTTCTTTTTCTGCACTAGGGGTAGATCCCATTAGGCCCTCAAACTCCCAAACACTTACTCTCTGAGAGAAATCTTTGCATCTATGTAGTGTTTTCACCTTTAAAATTTCTTCAAAATGAATAGAACATGTTATTTTCTTGCTACCTTGTAAGTGCCAATATGATGTTGATACTTTGTTATGCAGAGGTTATATGGCTCCCGAATATGCAATGCGTGGCTACTTAACTGCTAAAGCAGATGTTTACAGCTTTGGAGTAGTTTCCTTGGAAATTGTCAGTGGAAAAAGCAATACAAACTATCGGCCAGAGGAAGAATGTGTTTATCTCCTTGACTGGGTAATCTAAAACTTCCTCAATTATTTCTTATCTTTTGAATTTCCCTTCAAAAACCTTGTGACAATGCATTCGATACTCCTCAGTCACCTTGTACTCTCAACATATCTGAAACTGCACTTTTGGCCAGCCTACACCAATGCTGCCACCTTCCTGCCTTCTTGCTTTGTTCTCTTAAAGAAAATGCTGCATGCACTTTCTGCTTCATGTTCATGGATTGTTTCCTGACATATTGTTAATTGACTCCCTTCTTACTTTCACTCTTCATGCAGGCCTACGTTTTACAAGAGAGGGGCAGTCTCCTAGAATTGGCAGATCCAGCATTAGGCTCTGATTATTCAACTGAAGAGGCGACAGTAATGCTAAATGTGGCTCTCTTATGCACCAATGCATCCCCAACTCTCAGGCCAACAATGTCTCAAGTAGTAAGCATGCTTGAAGGACGTACCGATGTTCAAGACCTGCTTTCTGATACAGGGCTCTCAACTACCAGTTCCAAGTTCAGGAGCATAAGAAGTCATTTCTGGGAGAATCCCAGCCAATCTCAGAGCATTTCGACCTCTGGTCCAAGTACTAATTCCTCCCCCTCAAATCAAGATGGAGAAGAAAATGCCATCCTTCTGAGAGATAATTCAAATGTTTCTAACATGTAAAGCAGCCATTTTTGTCACAACTGTGGATATAGTAAACTGGATTTCTTCTGTATACATTCTATCATATAGCTGTAAGTCCTGTAAAATAGCAGAAATGCAATTGTAATATCAATCTGCTTGAATAAGAATCATGTAGGGTTTTGGTGATTAGTAAATGCAGGACTTGTTGAGAGAATCATCCATAACTCTCTAGAAGATTCAAGAAAATTCTAGAATATTCAAGAAAGTTGGAGAAGGTTCAAGCAAGTTGAAGAACACTCAAGAAAGTTGGAGCAACAATTTTTGACTCAAAGAATATCTAGAATTCTCTTGAAGTAAGAAGCAATTAGAGAATTCTAGAATTTGCCAAAGTTGGTGAGCCAAGCCTATAAATAGGCTAGTGCTTAGGAGAAGCTTGTGTGCAAGAAAGAGTGAAGAGTGCAAGTAAGTGTGAGGTGCTCCATTGAGTGAGCAAATAAGAGAGAATAAGAGAGTGAGAGTTTCTTGTGCTAGAGTGTCTAGTGAGAAGTTAAATACACTCTAAGTGTGAGTGTTAGAGTGGGCTTGTAAGTAAGAGTTGATTTTGGTGGAGTAATAAATTTTTTGTTTAGCAATTCGATTCACTATTTGTGCCACCTTACTTCTCAACAAGTGGTATCAGAGCGAGGTTGTTGTGTGCTGTCAAAATTAAGGTAGATACGGTCGAGGGACCGTATTCCGGTCAGTCGATCGAGAATCACGCTACGAGGAGGCTCTGTTGAAATAGACGGTCGGGGACCGTGCTCGACATTAGCTAGCCAATATCCGTGAGTACGTGGAGACTCGCTCGTGTAAGATTGTGAAGTCGGTTGATCGAGACGAGGAATCACCAACTCATAATGGCGGAGTTCGTTATCACTATCGAGAAACTCAACGGCGACAATTACGGTGAATGGAGTATCCGTCTCAAGTTTTACTTGAGAGGACAAGGCTTATGGGAGATGATCGATGGCAACCAGACAATGCCACCTCCAAGGGAGAATGCAACGGAGTACAAAAAGTGGGACACGAATGCTGGTAAGGCTTTATCTATCTTAGCCTTAACAGTAGAGAAACGATATTTAGATAAAATTAAAGATGCAAAAACTCCAAAGGAAGCATGGGACACATTAGTAGAGTGTTTCGCAAAGGCGAATGACTCCAAGTTGCAAAGGCTCGAGAATGAGTTGATGACACTCACAAAAGGCGATATGACTGTAAGTCAGTTCTTTGACAAAGTTAAATTTTTGTCTGAGAAAATTACAAAATTAGATCCGCTTCATCCCCGTCGACTGAGACAAGGATGAGAAGGATAATAGTGCGAGGGGCTTCGTCATGAATTCAATCCCATCATAGCAGACAACACGTGGATGGGCTAAAGAACCAACTCTCAATGAGTTGGAAAATATGTTAGTCGATGAAGAGGCTCTAAACAAACAAAAAGTTAGAGTCTCGAGACCAAGATGAGGAGAAAGCACTCTTTGCCGGGAGGCGAACTTTCAAAGGAAAGAAAAATTCGAAGAAGGTAAGAATCAAGGCGGACAAATCTCAAGACAAGTACGCCCTTGGAAAGGCTCTCAACCAGGGGGAGATAAACCACAAGGAGGCAACAATCGAAGAAATCAGCGACAGGGTGACGTCTGTTATAATTGCGGGAAGAAAGGACATTTTGCTCGAGATTGTTGGCACAATCACGCTAAAAGGAAATACTCGCTATTTCCAAGAAGACAAATAGCGATGAAGATGAATGGGATTTTCAAGCATCCCTTGCACTAGAAGAAGATCATGCCTTGGTCGCGGTAAGTGATAATTTGATCAATTTTAAAAATGATTGGATAGTAGATTCAGGGTGCTCCAATCACATGACGAGGAGATAAGGAAAAGATCCGAATATGGAAGAGTATGATGGAAATCGAGTTGTGGTGATCGCAAACAATTCCAAGATGCCAATCACGCACGTTGGCAAGGCGAATGTGATACCTCGTTTCAACTCAATCGAAGTAGAATTAGAAAATGTATTATATGTGCTGCGTATGAAGAAGAATCTTCTCTCGAGTATCACAATTAATCGCAGCGAGCAATTTTGTGGTGTTTGGTCCAAAAGACGTGAAGGTATATCAGCAATTGAAGCCGTAGGGACCACCAATTATGGAAGGGACGCAAAGTGGAGTCGGTCTCACGTAATGTCGGCAGTAAACGAGCATATGCGAGACAAGACGAGGAAGAATGAGACACCAGATTTATGGCATGCACGATTGGGATACGTAAGCTATACCAGATTAAAGGCAATGATGAAGAAAGCAATGCTTAATGGTCTTCCACAATTAGAAGTTCGAGACAACATAGTATGTGCTGGATGCCAGTATGGAAAAGCACACCAACTACCATATGAGGAGTCAACGTTTAGAGCCAAGACACCTTTAGAGTTGGTACACTCAGACGTGTTTGGACCAGTGAAGCAACCATCGGTAAGTGGATATCGCTATATGATAACATTTATCGATGATTACTCTCGATATGTTTGGATAGATTTTATGAAGGAAAAATCAGAAGTATTAGAAAAATTAAAAGCATTCAAGGAAAAAGTGGAGGATGAGGTAGGTCGTCAAATACAGTGCCTTCGTACAGATAATGGCGGAGAATATACCTCGTACGAGTTCACTGAATTCTTGAAGAAGAATAGAATACGACGACAGTTGACATGTCCAAACACTCCACAACAGAAAATGGAGTTGCAGAAAGAAAGAAACAGTATCCGCAGAGACTTGTAGAAGCATGCTACATGCCAAAAATGTACAAGCACGATTTTGGGCGAGAATGTATGAAAGACGGCAAGTATATATTACTAACAGGCTGCCACAAGCAAAGCTTGGTTTTACTTCACCATATGAGAAGCTTTGGAAGAAGAAACCTTCGGTGTCTCACCTTCGAGTATTCGGATGTGTCTGTTACGTGCTTGTGCCCGCCCATTTAAGAAGTAAATTCGACAAGAAAGCTATCCATTGCATCTTTATAGGATATGATCCTCGAAGAAAGGGTTGGATTTGCTCGCAATCCAGCATACGAGCAAATGTTATGTATCCCGAGATGTCGTGTTCGATGAAGCATCTTCCTGGTGGTCATCTCAAGCCTTGAAATTACCAAGTTCCAAGGAAATTGAGGAAGAGATTGAAGAAAGATTAGAAGAGCGAGGG
Source organism: Rauvolfia tetraphylla (assembly GCA_030512225.1). Classification (NCBI taxonomy): domain Eukaryota; kingdom Viridiplantae; phylum Streptophyta; class Magnoliopsida; order Gentianales; family Apocynaceae; genus Rauvolfia; species Rauvolfia tetraphylla. The sequence continues at coordinate 378,091 of JAJQKT010000022.1, forward strand.
GGAGATTCTTCATCATCCAAAGAAGACGAAGAAGATTTACCAACTGAAGAACAAGCTTCAAGGAAAGCAAAGAATCCATGGAAAATTGGAGCACACAAAACAATAGAACATCAGAGGCCAAGTCAATATGAAGTAGAAGAAGATGAAGAAGATGAAGCAAGCCCACAACTCCGACGATCAAGCAGACAAAGAAGACCAAACCCCAAGTATGCGAATGTAGCAATAGTTGAAGAACCTGACTCATACGAGGAAGCATCCCAGAAGAAAGAATGGAGAATAGCAATGGAGGAAGAGATTCAGGCACTAAGACAGAATGAGACATGGGACCTAGTGCCAAAATCAAAGGGAGTACAACCCATTTCATGTAAATGGGTATATAAGTTGAAGACAAAATCTGATAGATCAATCGATAGATACAAGGCTCGACTAGTGGCTCGTGGATTCTCACAGAAGTACGGATTAGATTACTGACGAGACATTCGATCCAGTAGCCAAGATCACTACAGTAAGAGTATTACTTGCCTTAGCTGCAAGCAAGTCCTGGAGGTTGTGGCAGATGGATGTTAAAAATGCTTTCTTACATGGAGAACTTGATCGAGAAATATATATGCAGCAGCCAAGAGGGTTCGAGAGTAAGGCATACCCGCAGTATGTATGCAAGTTAAAGAAGGCGCTCTATGGATTAAAACAAGCACCTAGAGCGTGAGTACGGGAAGATAGCAGAGTTTTTTAATACATAACGGATATTCGGTGGCACCCAGCAGATTCAAGCCTATTCATCAAAAGTCGAGAAGGAAAGCTAGCCATAATACTCGTAGTACGTGGATGATCTCATCATCACTGGAGATCATCAAGAAGAGATCGAGCAGATTAGGTCAAATCTCTCGATGACGATTTCGAGATGAAGGAGCTTGGGGAGCTAAAGCATTTCCTTGGCCTGGAGATAGATCGAGAAAATAATGGGATATTCCTATGTCAAGAGAAGTATGCTAGAGATCTTCTACAAAAGTATGGAATGATTGATTGCAAGCCCATATCAACACCGATGGAGATGAATGCTCGATTAAGCGCAATAGAAGGGAAAGAGCTCGAAGACGTGACAATGTACCGGCAGCTCGTGGGAAGTTTAATTTATCTAACATTGTCAAGGCCTGATATTTCATATGCTGTCGGAGTAGTAAGTCGGTTTATGCAGAAGCCAAAGAAGCCCTATCTAAAAGCAGTAAGACGAATACTAAGGTACGTAAAAGGAACTATAGATTATGGCTTATTTTATAGGAAGACAGACGCAAGTAAGATGACGAGATATTGTGATGCTGATTACGCTGGTGACCATGACACTCGTCGATCAACTACTAGATACATGTTTAACCTCGGATCGGGAGTAATCTCATGGTGTAGTAAGAGACAACCTACAGTGTCATTATCAAGTACCGAGGCTGAATATCGTCGTCTGCGAAAGCAATGGCCGCTCAAGAGTGCACGTGGTTGTTGCAATCTGCTAAAGGATCTTCATCAATCAACAAATGATGCGGTGACATTATGCTCGTGACAACCAATCGACAATTCAACTTGCGAGAAAATCGAGTATTCCATGCAAGAACAAAGCATGTAGAGGTTCACTATCACTTTGTCCGAGAAAAAAGTGCTTTGTGGAGATATCAACATGAAAGTACGTAAAAGACGGGAAGAAGCAGATAGCGGATATCTTCACCAAGAGTCTTAATGGTGCAAAGTTTGAAGAATTTCGAAGAGAGCTCGGGATGACTACACGAAGAAGAGAGAGTAATGGATGAGGGGGAGTGTTGAGAGAATCATCCATAACTCTCTAGAAGATTCAAGAAAATTCTAAAATATTCAAGAAAGTTGGAGAAGGTTCAAGCAAGTTGAAGAACACTCAAGAAAGTTGGAGCAACAATTTTTGACTCAAAGAATATCTAGAATTCTCTTGAAGTAAGAAGCAATTAGAGAATTCTAGAATTTGCCAAAGTTGGTGAGCCAAGCCTATAAATAGGCTAGTGCTTAGGAGAAGCTTGTGTGCAAGAAAGAGTGAAGAGTGTAAGTAAGTGTGAGGTGCTCCATTGAGTGAGCAAATAAGAGAGAATAAGAGAGCGAGAGTTTCTTGTGCTAGAGTGTCTAGTGAGAAGTTAAATACACTCTAAGTGTGAGTGTTAGGTGGCTTGTAAGTAAGAGTTGATTTTGGTGGAGTAATAAATTTTTGTTTAGCAATTCGATTCACTATTTGTGCCACCTTACTTCTCAACAGGACTGTCATCTTATTCTGGTTTCCTGATATCTAAGACATCAGGCAACTTCATTTATTTATTTATTTTTATAAATTTGGAAGACAAAAAAGTTCATGAACCAAGATAAAATTACTATTTTCTTTTTCTTTCAAAGACAAAAAATGAAAAGAAGTTACTTCAAGAAAAGTACAAAATGCCTATGCTAGTTTGGTCGCTCGAGAAGTTGGTGAAGTAACGTAATTTTTTTATTTTTTTATTTTGAATTAAGTATTATATATATATATCTCTTTAAGGTTAAGAAAATAGGACTTATTTTTTTTTAAAATTACATTCTAGTTTATTTTAAATAGAAAAATACCTTATAGAAGAGTACAACTAGTATACTTTGAATCCATTTTATGTATGTTTTCAGAAAAATATTATATATTTTTAAATTTTGATACTATCTCAATCTAATCCTAAAAATTTCAAAATTTTCAATTTAGACCCTCTGTTGTAGAACATGTTCCAATCAAAACCTATTTAGCAAACCTGTTAATTAACAGCGTTACACCAAGGTAATCGTTAAGGGCTTAAATGAATATTTCAAAAACGTTTTGAGGCGAACTTCTATAAGTAGAAAAAGGAGGACAACAAAAAAAACGTCTAATTAACGTCACCTGGTCTGGATCCTTTCTCGAGCTTTGGACCGTGTGGCTTTGTTTCCTTACGATGTTAACTAACGCATTAAAGATTCCGTCTCAGAACGCATCATTAAAGCATTCCAATAAAGCGTTCAAAAAAGAACGCATTGCATTTAAACTATCTGGAGGAGCACAAAATTCTCTTCTCTTCGCAATCTTTCCTCTACTATTGGAGCTTGGAACTGCAGAAGAAAATGGCGGAAGTGGTGGCAAAGACGCAAAGCTGCATCCGTAAATCTTCAATATTTCTTGTGTTTTCTGTACTGTTGGTGACTGGTTTCTTGGGCGCTGCTCGATCGAGTGCTTCCGATTCCACTACCACAATGCATACTAATAATTGGGCCATCTTGGTCTGTACCTCGCGTTTCTGGTAAATTCACGCATTTCTTTGTAATATGTAGTCTTTAATTGCCTAAAATTTTGATTAATTAAGCTTGATTTTAGTATGTTCAAGTTTATTTCTGAAAAAAAATGTGTTTTTCTTGTTCTTCAGGTTTAATTATCGTCATATGGCTAACACTTTATCGTTGTATAGGTAAAGATTTTTTAAATAGTCTTTTTGAGGAAGCATCTTCGAGTGCTTGTTATTGCTTTATTGCATCAATGGAAAAATATTTATGTGCATTACTCCTTTTGTATCGTGGATGTGGTTGGCATTCAGAACAGTAAAGCGGCTAGGAATACCGGATGAGAGGATAATTTTGATGCTGGCAGATGATATGGCCTGCAACGCTCGAAACAAGTACCCTGCTCAAGTTTTCAATAATGAAAACCATAGGCTTAATTTGTATGGAGATAATGTGGAGGTATGGATTCAAACTTCCGCTTAATATTTCTTTACTGCAGTATCTGGCTCTAGGCTTTCTAAATATTTTCTGTTTAAATCAAGATGGCACACATCTTTGAATTATATATTAGGATGTTTTGCTGACTGATAATTTTGAAGAAGGTAATTCTGATTTGAAAATTACTCCCTCCCTGGATTCTTTTGCTGGGATCTTACTGAAAATGAGAAAAGAAAGACGGTCAGTTTTCCACCAATATGCAAGTCTTTTCAGTGCCCCACAAAGGATACAACTGGGCTTTCGGAAACATTTGTATTAGAATACTAGTTGTTGCTTAATTGCTGATATATCTTCCTTTTGAGTTTTATTGAATAAATGCGTTGATCTCATTGCCAATATTTATATTGATTTGGAATTTGAAGAATGAAGTTTACTTTGTTTGATAGAGTTGCAGGAATTGCTTCAAAATTATATGACTTGTATTTGATCATGTTAGTAATGCTTCAGTGTTTCAAAACTTGACATAAGATAAAGAAAAGTTCTCTCATCTTGGTGCTCTAAAATGTCAGGTAGATTATCGTGGTTATGAAGTAACTGTTGAAAATTTTCTCCGAGTCTTAACCGGTCGTCATGAAGCTGCTGTCCCAAGATCAAAACGTCTTCTAAGTGATGAAGGAAGCCACATACTTCTCTATATGACAGGGCATGGTGGAGATGAGTTTCTAAAGTTCCAAGATTCAGAGGAGCTCCAAAGTCATGATTTGGCTGATGCTATCAAGCAAATGAAGGAAAAACAAAGGTAGTAGAATGTGGCATTTGCATCCACTTAGAAGTTTGATGCAGCTAAAGGATAATTACATCTCTAGTATTAAGAGTTCTTTTCTCTTTGAGCAATTTTGGAACTAAAAGGTGCTACTTCGCATACCTGGCATTTTCCAATCATTGGATGAAGTCTTTCTTAATTATTTGTGCAGTGTGCAGTATGAAGATTGAAGAACAATCCTTGTTAATGCAAAAATATTCAGGGTTTTGTGTGAATTGTGTCCTGTAGATCATATCTATTTAATCTTTTAGACAGGATTTAGTTTTATCTGTCATGGTAAAATGATCATAGCAAAAGAATCATTATAAAATAATGACCTAGCTTATTTGGATTATGCTGGTATTTCAGATTCAAGGAATTGTTGATAATGGTAGACACATGCCAAGCTGCTACTCTTTTTTCTCAGGTCAGATTGTACTATATAACATGTTTACTAGATCAATTATTTGTTGGAATGTGATCTTAGTACTCTGTGTTTTCAGATGTTTGATTTTCTTATCTGGTACCATGGCTGTCTACATACTTCTATTGGCTCTTTTAATTTTAGCTTAGCAAGACTCCTGCCTGCCTGACTTCTTTGTCCTACTTCCTTTATTTTTTGGGTGAAATTTCTGCTCATTTTTAATGTCCTCATGTTCATGAGTGGTGTCCACTTGATGGTTTTAATACGCTACTTTTATGTACTGGATGTGCTTACAATTTTTGGCCTCAGTTGTGTTCTTGCATATTTCTCTACATTAAGAGTTGGCACAGCAGAGTTTATTTTTTGGGGGGTATTTTGGGGGCGGTGGGAAGAGGGGGAATTGGCTTATAACACCCTTGTATCTAGAACTATGTATTTTTTCATATTTTATCATAGTTCTTATATCTCTTAAAGCAGAGGATCCAATTGTTTTTTTAAAATTTTTCTAAATAAATTTTTGTTTCTCTTGCAGCTTCATTCACCTGGTGTTTTGGCCATTGGAAGTAGCATGAAAGGGGAAAATTCCTATTCGCATCACCTGGATGCCGATGTAAGCATAAACTTTCTGCTCTACATTCGAGCATGTAAATTGAGGAACATTGATGTTTCTCAGAAATGCCTTATTAGTATTTTTGTTTTCTTTCATTTGAAGTCTTTAACAATATACTTTCCTCAAAACTTTTGCAGGTTGGTGTCTCTGTTGTAGATCGTTTCACATTTTATACTCTTGCATTCTTTGAGAGGCTAAATATATATGATAATGCTTCATTAAGCAGGTAAGAGACATTTGTTGCATATGATTATTAGTTCTAATCAATGATTCTAACCTCTCTTTCCATTAATTTCTTATAGAATTATTATTTATTTTGTATCTTGTAGTTTATCAATGTGACTATGTGTTTCATGTCAAAAAGTTTTGTCTTTAATTCTTGTAAAACGGCAGAGGGACTTCTTAATTTCCTTAAAATGCTTCTTGAGATGAAGCACTATTGGGATGTAATCCAGGTCACTGCTTATGTTTCAACCATAGCTGAAATATTAACGAAGCTTAATCACTTTTACTGTTCAGCTTGTTCAACTCATATAATCCTCAATGGCTGTTGTCAAATGCATATTATAGGACAGACCTATACCAATGCCCTTTGCAAGAGGTATGGGGAATCCATCCCTCAGTTCTCTGATTTGGTGTCATTTTAATTTTATCCGTTTTTCTATAATCCATTGTGGGTTTATTTCCAAGATGAACCACTCCCTACTCGCCACTCATGAAGGAGAATAGTAATGAAAGAAAAGATAAGGTCTCAATACCCTGTATCCCTAAACACAACCAATGACATAGAGAGTAGTTTGGCTTTCTCTGTGTGTAGAAATACAGACATAAAAAGGTATGTAAATGTCCGTATATACACACATATAGAGGTACGCAAATACCCATATACACAAGCATGGGTACTTTCATGGGTTAGGAACTAGTGTAAAAGGTTTCTTTGGAGACTGAATTGGACATTTCACTGGAAGGACGCTATCTTTAAGCAAGTTTTCATTTATCTTTTGCTTTTCATGCAATCTAGCTGTTTATCACTAACTCTTTTGTTTCTCTGTAGAATCTGATTTTGGCCAAGTGTGTCTAACTTGTCATGCACCCTTTATGGCCTGCTATCATGAATGGAGACGTATAATAAGAAAATTACTATAAGGAGTTTAAGGAGTTGGACATACCACTAACTTTTGAGTTTGGAGGGGGGGTAAGAATTTGAGGGGGTCAGAAAAGCCTAGAGGGATAAAACTCATATCACTGGTTTGGCTACTATCTGAACTATGCAAATGACATCATTAATCTTCCTCATCTCTATTTAATAGGTGCCAGTAACAAACTTCTTCGGTTCAGTGATGGAGACTATTCATTCTGATTCAGCTTATAGAGTGCTTTCTAGCAATGAATCCAAAAAGGATAAAATTAAAATGCCCTGGGAACAATCAGGCAAGGACAAACGACGAGTATTAGCAAGTTCAGATGTTCAGCACCAAATTGTGGATTCAAATATCACAGTGAGTTCTTCAAATTCTTGCTATCCGAGTGAAATTTTGCTTTGCTTTGCATTTAGGTAGATAATTTGGATTTGGAAAGAACTATATTGACTGTAGAATCTGATTGCTTGGAGTGCAGAAAGATGTCAATTGGGATCTGAAGTTTGGTGTATGATATTTAGTAATAGATGATTATGTTATTCCAAACTAAATGAAGAAGTATCAAATGAAGCGAAGTTTTAAGGCATGTAGCTTGGCATTTGAAATTCATTAAAAAAGGCAAGAGAATTCTGGTGCATGTCGGCCATCAATTCTGAGGATAACCTAGTCAAAATATGTATATGCTGTTATAAGCTATTTGTAAACCACTCAGATGTGAAACTAAAGAGTTGTGTTATGTGACAGGATCGGCAGGTGAATTGTCCTTTTACTCAAATGTTAAATACTTTTAATGCAAAACTGGAGAAGGTCAAGGATAAAGATAGCTGGGTGAATTATGGTTTGATATTGATGATCCCTTTGGTGGGACTTTCCTCTTGGCTTTCCAGCTGAAGGTGAGAAATGATTTCCTTTGAAATAGCCCTTTACATTTGGGAATGATTTGTCAGGGGGTTTAATCACATTGAATGATTCTCTCAGGGTTCCACCACTCTTTCAAATTATATAAAAATGGGGAACCAATGCGCATCATCATGTTTTCCTATACAAAGGAAAATTAGAAGCTTTGTATTTTTGCATCTGAAAGATCGTCATATTTGTCCTAAGGAAATATATAATATTTTACAGTATTTTAGATCTGAACTCAGAACTACATTTTAGCTCCTCTCTGCCATCCTAATGTTTCGTTTGATCTGTCATCTTGATGTAGGTACAATGACACACAATTGGCCCTCTTAGTCGAATTGGCAAACAATTAACTCGGTAAGCACTGATCAAAACTCAGTGCTAAGTCAGAGATTCCATATATGTTCCTTGGAATTCAAGGAAGCAAGCAGAAGCTGGAGTTGCTGGAAATAGTCAAGATGTGAACTAATCCCTCGATATGTTGAATTTAACTTTCTTTTCTTCGACCAAATCGTTCGGGAATGTTCCTTTGGAATTCTACCCCTCACAAGCCATTTTCTATAGTTGATTTATGAGTGGTGGGGTTATTGATTTATAGTAGTTCTTTCCCCTCTAATGGAAATGTAATATTAGAGGAAAGCTGACAGCAAAGAGTGCCAAGTGCTTCTCACAGTAGTAGCACCAATTTGTCAGTGCAAGTCTGAGACCAGCTTCATTCCTCCCATTGTGTACCATCCGAAGAGTACTATTACATTTGCCTTTTAGTTGCCCCTTCCTTTTCTCTTTTTTAAATATTTCTTTTGAAAATAATTTTGTGTGTGGAGAACAATGAACTTTTTCTATTTTGAGGGAACAAACAAACTTTGTTTAGGTAGCGGATAAGTTTGTGATGTCTCTTGTTCAAATTAAAATGTGGGTTCACTTTCGTGGTATTCAGAGGATGTATAATTTCTTCTCTTTCTTTATTTCGGAAGATGAAAAATTGATACTTATTAAGCAAAATGATGGTCTGGTAGGAAGCCAAAAAAAAAAAAACACCAAAAGGTGATCAAAAGAAACAAGAAAAGAAAAGAAAAGTATCCATCCAGTTCAGAAAAGAATCAAAAGAAAGAAACAAATACGGAAAAGAGCAATTGCACGTGCAAACATTTCTTTGAAAAAAATGAAAAAGGAGGGGAGGAGACGAAAATAAAATTAAAATATAACACAAAAAGAAAGTAAAATTTTAATAATTATAAAAATATACCTTGACGTCTGAGGGAAGCATTTTCGGATACCGGAACTAAAAACGTCGATTAACAAACAAATCAAATCATTGCCTCATTCTAAAGAAATTCTCATTTTCTTCTCTCTCTCTCTCTCTCCCCCGCTTCCAGAGGCAGATAAGATTCAGGCGAGATCTGATTCATCTGAATTAGAGACACAGATCTCTCTACTACCGGAAACAATCAAATGGCGGCTGTTTCAGTACATCTGTTTGCTCAGTGTATTACTTGCCATGCTTGGAGCCCCGACCTCTCCAGTAAATACTTGTACTTTTTCTCTTGTTTTTTTCTTTTTTCTATATTTTGAATTGCTAACAGCTTGAGTACTATCTTTAGGCTAATGTTATTTTCAGCTTTCGGCCAATTTTTGGTCCTCAAAGAGTTGTTTTGGTTCATTTTTCTGCAATAGTTGTTCCTATGATCAATTAAGAATCTCGGTTAGAGAAATTTGTCATTTAAGCTGATTTTGAGCTTTTTGTTTCATTTCATTTGTAGCCTTGTATTTGTAGATAAGTATCTAATACTCGAGTGGCAGTGAATAATTTGATGCTTTCTGTACATCAAACTCTGAAGCAGCCAGAGATTGCCCATTTTGCGCAACGGAAAAGTTGTTCATGGGTTTGAATTCTAGGAGTGCCTCTTTTTTGCCCGTGGTTCTTATTGAACCGGCCAAGGCATGGTTGGATACTGTATTACATAGAAAGATGATATTTTGAATATGATCAGAGTGATAGTTATGCATTTGAAATTCTCTGGATCGCTGTGGTTAGGCTTTTAGTTCTACCAGTCTATTAACTTCCATCATTTTGTATTATGAGAACTTGCTAATGGGTATCCAACTTGTTTGTAGTGATTGCACTTTCTCCAAACAATAGTGAAGTGCACATATATCGGCTATCAGATGAGGACAAGTGGGAAAAAGTCCATGTTCTTCAGAAGGTAAGCTGGAGATTTTTCTTGTTTACTGTGTTTAATTGTAAATTAAGTTTTGTACAAATCTGGTTTTCCCATTTGCTATGAATTAGTTGCTCAAGAGAGAGCATAATTTACTTTACTCTATTTCATTTTCAAGTATTTTGGTTTTGTTCAAAAATAGCATCTTGTGCATGTGCATGCCTTCACTTTTGGGGAACATGCTTGAAATTTTTCTTGAATTCTATTTTGGTCATTCATTTTGCTTCAGAATTCCTACTTCTTGTTCTTTTAGTTATAATCTGATAACAAGATTTAGCGCTCAGAGTTTTAGCTTGTATTCAGCATTGCATTCTTTGTTCTTTTTGTACATTTTCTAATCAATTAATTTTGTAATCAGTCTCCAAATTATTTTTTTGTTGTTGTTATTGGGATTAAGGCTTGGTGGTGGTTGTATTCTCCAAATTGTTTTGTGTGGATGTTCTGCTAACCAATTCCTTTCTTCTTCTTATTTCTTTTTATCTCACAGCATGATCAAATTATTTCTGGTATTGACTGGAGTACAAATTCGAACAAAATCGTTACTGTATCTCATGATCGAAATTCGTGAGTGACCATCATGCAATATTACACAGTGTCTTGTTGTTTGAATTTTATTTTGTGGTCATCCATTTGACTATATTTTATATTTTTTCCTTGAAGATATGTTTGGAACCAAGAAACAACAGAATGGGTGCCCACCCTCGTCATCCTTAGGCTAAATCGAGCAGCACTTTGTGTACAGTGGAGTCCAAAAGGTATTAAAGTCATATTCGGTGGCTCTGTAGACATCACGAATCAATTGCATTGTACATTCTTTCCAACACATTCTATTTCTGCTCTTTCATCCTAGGTTGGTTAATGCCATTGTACACTTTTGTCACCTTTTGTAGTGTGTCGAATCATCCTCATTCACCTGCATGATTGCTGTGGAATTCTCAAGTTATTCTTATATTCTCATGTATATCTAGGAGTGTGGATGCCTTCTGCTATGATCTGATGCATTAAATTCTGTAATCAAGAAATGCAGTCTTTAAATTTTTGGATATTACTTAAAAGAGTATCTGTGACTCTGTTGCTTATGTTCAGGACCTTATGTACAGAGTTCATCTTTCTTTTCATTTCAATCGGATGACTTCTTTGCTGCTTTAGGAAATCATCATCATTTTTATTCCTTTTTTCGGTCTTGTTAATTCAGTAATTCTTCTTTCAGAAAACAAGTTTGCTGTTGGAAGTGGGGCTAAAACTGTGTGTGTATGCTACTATGAGCAGGAGAATAACTGGTAAATAACTCCTGCTGTAGTTTATTGCTTTTGTCTGTTTACAATCACTTGTCTTTTAAGTATAAGACTCACCCAATGGTATTCTGAAGGCCTATCTTGGCCAATCTGGTGTTTTGTTGGTTATCTTCTAAAGTAGCTGATGAGAGAATTAATGTAGATGTTTTCCTTGTCCTAATGTTGCATTATATTGCAACTTTTGTTTTGACAACATGAGGTTGATGTCTAGGGACCATGTGAATCTAGATTTCATCTGGTATGCTTTTTCTTCCAGGTGGGTTAGTAAGCTTATCAGGAAGAGGCATGATTCCTCTGTGACAAGTGTAGCTTGGCATCCTAATAACGTGAGTTTATTGTTTTTTGAGACTCTGCATCCTTGTTCTACATGTATTGCACGACTTTTTGTGTAGAAGTAGGGGGATGCGCCAATCATTTTTCAAGTTGATCAATTTTCTAGAGTTTTTTTAGTATTGTGCTAATCAATCAGAACCTAATGAACTTGAAAAATGATTTAAAGACTTGTATACCTCTGAAATCTATAATAATTGGGATCAACCAGATGAATGCCTACTTAAATTGGAATAGGATAAGAATAATGACAATTGTGGCAAAAGATGACTTTATTTGGGCTTTTTAAAAATAACCACTTTGATGAACTTTATCATACATCATGATGGAATATAAATGTGTATAACTACAACTATTGTTCTAGCTTATCTGTTACATATCCAGTTGGTATTTATATCCGCTCATATTGCCTTTTTATCTTCACTGAAAGAAATATGCTTGGTTCATATGTTTTATGAATAGTAATCTGTTTCATTGTAGATTTTCCTTGCAACAACATCAACTGATGGAAAATGTCGAGTATTTTCTACATTCATTAAAGGCGTGGACACGAGGTACCTTCCTTAGAGTTGTTGATAATCATCTAACATTTACAATCTAAATTTGTGCTTGCAGAATTTTCACCAAGATTTTGTAATTGGTTGTTGCTAGGGACTCAGGAGGAGGGCCTTCAGATTCTAAATTTGGAGAGGTTTATTACTGTAGTTCTTACATCTGCTCCAATTTTGGTTCCTTATGTTTCTTGTGTCCCAAAGTACATGTTTTACATATCCAGGCATTGCCTCTTTAAATAACCTTAAAGAGACCCTTGTGGGTTAAATGACGCATTTTTGCCTGGAAAGAGAAGTATTATTAAAATGGGATAATGCCAGTTCATTTTGGAGAATGTGGATTCAGAAGTTTTCACTTGGTAGAAGAAATAAATTTAGCACGTTTTAGGATGGTACACTCCATGGTAACTAGTTCCAAAAGAAAGAAAATGACTTGAGCTCTTACTAAGAATAGTAATACCAATAACGGAATGCAATGTGTTCAACTATTGTGTTTGCTTCAGTTATAAAATCTCCTTTGGGTTGTCATAGATGCAGTTAATATTATGAAGACTGAATCCTAAACTTTTACCCTGTCCTCTCTTAACATTGGAGCAGCAAATTATTCAACTTGATCTCTCATATTGCTGGGCATTTGGTGTTAAATGGTCCCCAAGCGGCAATACCTTAGCCTATGTAGGTGAGAAATTCCTCTTTTTCTATACGGAAAATCTGCTTATTGGTGCACCTTAGCTGAATGAGACAATGCTTATGTGAGTAGTTTTGAGCTGAGCTTCTTTTATTATTTTATATATTTTGTTCACAGCACCCCTCATATGCTAGTAATCTTTAACTCAATATGCAGTCTACCATCTATTAGTATATCCAACTTGAAACTCAAATCCAACTGTTGCCATTTATATAAACATTATCATTGTATTGTAGCTGAACATGTGTGTATCGGTATATATAGATATTATATACATGTTTCTTTACATGCAGTGGCGGAACTACATAGGAACCCCCAAGATTTTGAAAATCATTTGGATAGGATCATGTATTATATATAATAATTTGTACATTCATTTTAAATTACAGCTTTTGGCTCCCCTCAAGTAAATTGTTTTTAACATCTTTGTGCAAATTCTTAATTCAGGTTAATAATGACAATTGTAATTTTGATAATTTCGAGATACCTTGATTTGTTTTGAATTTCTTATCACAAATTTGTATAATATTTGGTACACATGTAAATTAAAATATTAGTTTTGTATTATTTTTGGTGTTTTATGGTTTGGTTTCCCTTTTCATATTGTCATGTGGCCTTGAAAGTTTGAGGGTTTCTCTTTTCTACCATTGTTGATTCTTTTTGAGCCATTAGAGCTTCTTTTAAACTGTTGGATAATCTCTTCTACCTTCCAAAATAAGAGATTTCAAATTTAATTTTTCTTCAGAAGTTGTTTCATCATAAAATAGAAATAGATGAGCTAATTTACAACTGCTATTTTTTTCCACTAAAAAAATACGTTAAAAATTCTATTTTAGTTTGGCCTCCACTAAATTCAAATTTTGGTTCCACCACTGTTTACATGATCATAATATGTATGTGTTTGTCTGCACTCTTCCATATAGATGTTTTTGTAGTTGGTAGCTCAAGATATTTGTACATGTACAATAGTAGCTCTTACCTGTTTTCCACTTTGGGTGGTTTCTAGGTCATAACTCCATGATCTACTTTGTCGATGAAGTTGGCCCTTCTCCTTTAGCTCAAAGTGTTGCATTCCGTGATTTGCCTCTTCGTGATGTGGGTCAGAAACCATTCTCTAGCATTTTACGGATAACTTTTGGGTATTTTATGTTATGTTGACGAGCATAATCAACCTGTATGGTTGTTTCGGTTACTTTCAGGTTTTATATGTTTCTGAAAGAGTGGTTATTGGTGTGGGATTTGACTGCAATCCAATGATTTTTGTAGCAGATGAAAGAGGACTATGGTAGGTTGTTTACTTTTGCTCCTGATTTTTTTTATGATTGTGATATTTGTTGCCTGTTGTACATCTGGAATTTTTTTTTTTCCCCTTTTTCATTCTACATACATTAATGGCCATCCATTGCATACTTATTAGAAGGTCTAGTGTGGCCAACATTTGGAGTTGAGATTGTGCCAAATGACATTTTATGCTCAAAAGTCATTTCATTGCTGTTGCAAATCATGGTATTCCCTCTATGTGGAAGTTCTCTAATTTGTGCCATCTTGTCCTTTTCATTCTTTATTTCAGTGACTAATTACTCTGATTTACAGAGATTCTGGAATATTCATCTGCGTTGATTATACTTTGTCCTCTTTTATGGGTTTGGAATTCATCCTGCTTTGTGATATTTTCTACTGTCTGCTGTTTGCTGTTTTGGACAGCAAAATGCTCATGCTTTTAGGTCCAAGTTTTCACTTGTAAGAATTCACATATGCCAGCGTGGCCTTTTCTTAACTATTAAATTTCAATATATTGTTTTACAAACTCTTATAAGTTCCCTTTTGTCTGTGTATGCTCATGTCATAGGCATTTTCTGTTTAATTTCTTAGAAAGCTATAGTTAATGAGAAAAAATGAACAATTTATCACATGTCAGACACATATGCATGCATAATCTAATTTATGTCTCAGCTATCGTTATTCATTTGAGTAAGTTGCCTGAACAGTTAACCCAATCTCACTTTGTTTTCAGAATTAAAATCATTGGTTCATTTTGTTCTTTGGCTTGGTTTTACTTAAAAAATATTCTCTTAACAGTATCCATTGGATAGAGAATAAACTAGAAAGTACAACAAAAAGCTACATTTTTGAGGAATTTTCCCTTGTCTGGAGTGTTGACTTCAAACTGAAATCAGAAAGCCAGGATTGGTTTTTGAAGGTTGTTGTGTAATAGGAAACAGATTGCAAGTTGAATGGGTTGTGAGTAATTATTTTGAAAAATAATTGCTGATAGCTATTAAATTCTGTTCAGGAGTTTCTTAAGGTTTCTTGGTGATAGAACAACCGCAACATCAAATGCAAAATCCAGTTCACAGGTATCTATTTTGTTCTTTTCTGGGTTTACATAATAAAATGAATCATTAAAAGGGATTGTTTAAATGGATGATCAAAATATAAAATGCTAAAACCATGGCTATGGAATATTTGATCGAGTGAAAGATCAGAGCATTTCTGAAGAAGTATACCGGAAAGGGTGAGTTTTGGATAAGAATATCCTTGTATTGGGATTCCTGTTCTCGTTATGCAATCATATGCTGGAGAAGAACATCCAAATTAGTTCTCTTGTGTGAAAATTAGAATTACATACTCTTGGAGTAAGTTACATTTTCATGCTGGGTAGCTAAGTACCATTTTGATTAACCGTTTTTTGATTTTTTAAAATCCTCTACTTTCCAACTATGCTGCTGCATGCTTTATGTGGTCATTGACTTCAACATGATCCAGCCTAGATTCTTCTTAGAAAATTCTTTTCTATACAGTTTTCTGAAGCATTTGGAAAATTCTATGGCCAATCAAAGCAAGGGATCAGCAATAAGAAGGTTGAAGCTTCAAAACGTGGAAGCGCTCATGAGAACTGTATCAAGTACTGATTAAACTCGTTTGACTGCTCTCTGTTGTCTCTTTTGTTCACGCCATCCTGCATCCAACATCTTTATAACTGTGAAATATAAGATTCTCTTTTTTGCTGATTGTAGTTGTATTATGCCCTTAAAGAAAGCTGGGGAGTCCATAGTAACCCGCTTCAGCACTTCAGGTTGGTCATTTGCTTGATTTTTGTAACATTTATTCTCCCACACACACACCCCCTCCACCCCCAAAAAAAAAAATTATATCCCAATTTGTGCACTTTCCTATGCTATGAACTAAAAGACATGTGACCAAATGACTCAGGGCTCGATGGAAGAGTAGTTATATGGGATTTGCAGAACCAAGAAGATCTATCAGAGTACTTAGAGTACTTATGAATTTTGTCAACGTACATTCATGTGGCAATCCTCTTTGCATAATTGAAAACGCCATTTTGATCTTTATATAATCTGCAAATCAGGTATAGCAACTATCTAATTCAATTGTACAAGTAATAAACACGATATAGAGTAGATTGTTTCAGTTTGTATCCTTCTCTGCAATGATATTGAATTTTTTTCTTTTTGGGCTGTAAAAATTCCTGAAATTTTACTCCTTTTGTTATTTGATCTCTTAATGTGCTTCCACCTCTCTAATTAATTGGTACGATATGTTTTCAGATTGCTATAAGTATGATTGTTGCTTTTCCTTCTAAACAACTCTCAGATTGTCTTGTATGTGAACTTACTAAGCTCATATGTACTATGTAGTTAATTATAACGTGGTGTAGGCTGCAGCTAAAACAGTTTTTCCTTGATCAAAAGGTTAAATTGCTGTAAAAAACCAAAGAAGAGCACTATTAGCCATATTCTATATCTTGTAATGGACAAGGAGCTCAATCCACCATAGTTAAAAGACAGGAATCTGTATCAGTAGTTGCAAGCACTTCTTCACAATTCCAAGCCATCAAGATTGAATGAAGTGAAATTCCAAGAATCACTTCAAGAATTGTCAACTCACTCCAAGAATCAGTAGGAGAAGAAGAAACCTTCTGCCAGGATATTCTTTCTGAACTCCATGTGGTAAAACCCCACTTGGCACGACGGCACAAAGTAATAACAAAGTTAGGAATTGGGAAGTCTGAATATGGAATCAGTTATGGTTTGTGTAGGTTTCAAAATAAAATTCTAGAAGTGAACATCTGTTTCTGTACATTTTCAAACTAGATTGGTTTTTAATATTTCCAAATCAAATGCAACATTTC
This sequence comes from Rauvolfia tetraphylla, assembly GCA_030512225.1. Lineage (NCBI taxonomy): Eukaryota > Viridiplantae > Streptophyta > Magnoliopsida > Gentianales > Apocynaceae > Rauvolfia > Rauvolfia tetraphylla. The sequence goes on from JAJQKT010000022.1 coordinate 394,919, forward strand.
TATTATCAATCTACAAGGAATCAAATTGATTTGCCGTCTTAAATACCTAGCCAAAAAAAAAAAAAAGATTTGTTGTATTAAATGTATTACTCAAAGCTTAACTAAAAGTGAACAAACTTGATAGAAAATTTTCAAATGTCAAAGAAATCTCGACAAAAGTGTTAAAAAAGGTAACAAATTGATGGAATCAGTTTCAGAATTATATATCAATTACGGAAAGTTTGAAGTCGAGAACATCTTATACTTTGGAATCGATTTGGCTCCTATGTTGAGGGCCTTTCTTTTCAAAACGTGCGAAAAGCCTTTCAAAATTATTAGTTTGGAATCGTTTGATCCAATAATTGTGAGAGATTAGGAGTATTTTGGTACAAATTATTTTTTCAAAGTGATGAATATTAAAGAATTATTTTGTTAGACTTCTTTATTTCTTTTAGTTCTGTAAACGAAGATATTTTTATCGGCAAAATATTTTAGTACATGAGAGATAAAAAGTGGATCAATACTTTTAACAATTTTTTAACAAGTGACAAGAGCCTCAACAAACACTAAGGAGACATGCTCCAAATTTTCAACATTCCACTTATTGTTAAAAATGATTGCCTCCCTTAAAGAGACAAGTACAAAATATGAGTGAATGATAAACAAGAAGTTGGTTACCATTGCAATTGGCAGAAATGCAAATGCCAAAAATACCAACAGCAAAGATCCTTTTCTAAGCCTCTCATTTAAAGAAAAAGCCAGACAAGTCTTCAAATAAGAATAACTTCAAGTTGATGAACATACATTTTCTCTATATTTGTTCTTCAATATTTGAGAGTTTCAGAGCAATAGAGAAGAAAATATAAAAGATAAAAACAAGAGAGAAAGAGAGAGAGAGAGAGAGAAAGAGAGAATTTGGTGAAAGTAATTGAATAAATAGTAAGTATGTCAGGAGACTAATAATGATTTGTTTAAACTTTCAAGTATCTCATTATCTTTGGTTATTCAAAATGACTTTGTGCTCAGCAACCGTCAGATCAAAAGGTAGTTAATCGAACGATACAAAAAGTGTTTATACATACTGAAAAAAAAAGGCATCAGCACTGTATTCGGATTGCTTTGGAATGGTAAAGCTTGTTCTTTTCTTATAATAAAAAAGAAAAGATTTTGAAATTTTTTGAGATTAATTATAAAATTTATTTTGATAGGTGGAAGCAATAAATAAAAAAGAATAGTTAGTCCAACAGTCAAAACATAATTCTGGAAAGAGTTCATTCTCAGCTAGTGCGACTATGGTGTAGACAACATATTTTTCAGCTTGTGCTCTGAATAGATATCAGTTGTTAGATTTTGATTTAACAGTTAAAAGTTCACATATTGTACCGATAGAATAATTATTTTATTAATAATTATTTATTACTAATAGAATAATTATTTTATTAATAATTATTTTATTTATTTTAATTTAAATAATTATTCAGAATATATAAATTTATAATTATTAAATTAAAATTTAATAATTAAAAATTTATTTAACACAAATTAAAACAATATATTATTTGTCTCATAGCCCAACCGATTCTCTGCGGATCCAAACTACTATAATAGTAACAATTAGTAACGGTACTTATTCAGCAAAAAAAAAAACAATTAGTAACGGTACTTAACATATTTGGCCCAACAAATGAAAATGCAATTCCTAGTCGCCCTCAGACACGTGAACTTTACGCGCCTGGTGGAGTTGATTGTTGTTGGATTCTGAAATCTAAATTCTAATCTCGTGCGGCAAAAGACGTTACTGTTGTAACAATTCTTCAGTATTCTCATCTTTTTCACCGATTCGTTTTTTCTAATATTTTTTGTCAGAGTGAATTTTCTGGAGATGTCTTTGTAAGAAATTAATTCATTCTTTCGTTTCTTCATCGGTCGTACGCATGAACGACTTGTATACATATCGACTCATCGGAATTTTCTGACGTCATCAATTCGGTGATTCTCGGCTCCGATCATCTTTCGGTGGTGAGCTTTCCTGGAAGCTTATGTTTCTATTACTATAGCATGAATTTCCTGAAGATATCTTAATTTTTTATTGTTTATTGTATTTTTGTGGTTTTTGTTTCTAGTGTCGATCGGTGACTTGGTCATGGTTGAATCTCTCACTAGTTGTTAAAGGCATGATTTTTGGTTGTATTGGAGCTAAAATTCGTTGCTTTGACAGATTATAGTCTCAAGCTACCAGAATCAATTTTACTCGTTATTTCAATCAAATTTCAAAGCTCATCTAATATTTTAAAGAAATTCACGTGCCGTTTATTTGAGATTAGTAGAAATTTGACAGAATTTACCAATGCGAAAATTTGGACTAAAATCAGAAAAAGTTGACATTTTGATCAATCCCTCAGCGGAGCAGATTTGTGTATAAAACACCCATGCATCTGTGTATTTATGTATGTTCATTCTTTTGGGTGCATGTGGGATTATCAAGATGGTTAAGCTTGTGTTGCTGCTGTATTTCTGTTAATGGGGAATTCAATCTTTGCATAACCAAGGTGCGTTGCTAAAGATCATGTTCTGATAAACTATTTGCAAAATCTAAGGCGCTTGTTAACTGAGTTTATCTCTTCATATTCCATTTTTAAATCAAAACAGGGTCATATTACAAGGCCAAGTCATGTGGGGCCAAGTTTAAATGGAAAATTTTCAGTTTTGGAAAATCATTTACACAAAAAATCTTAATTTTAAGTACACTTTTGCATCTAGGAAAGAAAAAAATTTGGGGAAAAAAGTGAAAGTTTGAAGTGTTGTTTGGAATGGAGTATTCTTCTTTTTCTTTAGCTTGGGCTAATTCCAAAAGTGAAAAAGGAAATGTTTGACCAAACACGCTTCCAAGCTGAGACCTAAAGATATCTTACTTTTTCTGAATCGAACCCCAAGCCAAATGCCTAAAAATCTTAGTTGACTAAAAAAATAGATGAGAACAGGTTGTGATAGAGATCGGATAATTCGCGAAGCAAATTGAGACTTATTGCATTAGATGATTCAAATGAATTTAGCAACTAAATTATGTACACGTGCAAATCTGTGCTGGTTTATTGTTCTCGACTCTACTTGTATGGGCCGCAAATTCAATTAGCTGTAAGTTCTTGCATCTGAGTAAACCTCATTAGTAGATGACCTTACTATTTAATCCAAAATGATGGAAGCATAATATTCTAAAACTCATCTTCTGGGAAGATAGAATCGAAGAGATTTTTCTGTGAATATATACGTTCTGTGAAGATTTGTATGTTAATATTTTTATTCAATGCTGTCAGGAGCGAGAGCAGACAATATTAGATCGGAGCTTGTAACAATGTTTGGAAGACAAACGACAATGAGGCAGAGAGTTCCATCATTGATTGATCTATGTGTTCAGGTTGCAATTGATAATGTTCGATATCTTGGGGATGTTGGAGAAACTGATTTTCATCTTTTGGAGCGCATTTTGCCTCATTGTACACTTGAACAGTTGATGCATGTTGAGGATTGTACTGAGGTGAGAAAGATCTATGTCCAAATTCCCACTACTCCCCTACTTTATTCTTTACATCACATATTATGGGGCTAGGTGATCAAATTTCAAAGTTTGTTTTTTACAATTTGCAGGGAAGGGATCTTAGCCCAGTAACTAATGAGCTCTGGAAAAAAAATTTCAAGCGTAATTTTGGTACCCACAGTGTTAATCTTGTGGTTGAGAGGATGAGGAAGGAGAAAGTTAACTTTTCATGGAGACAGTTATATGAGGTAGCCAACTTTTCATTCTTCTTTTATGATCTCTACCTATGGAATGGAAAACTGCTCTTCCAATTGGCAGTGTTTTGTTTGTGATCCTTGATGACAGCCAGTTTGGGCAATAATGCTGGAGTTCGATTTAGTTCTCCTCTTAACAACTCTGAGCACCTTTTTCCCCCGTCTGCATGTCAACATGTTCTGTTTTTTCTTTGAGTTCTAGAGGTTGGGCATTTTGCACTTTTTTGAGGGTTCTTATCATGGGTTATCTTATGCATATTACTTGTTTCCACAGTTCTTGACTCTTTAAGTGAAATTGTGCTGCTGCAACTAGTCTTCTTCTGCTTGCAGGCCAAGTTAAAGGCTCTTGAAGATAAAGAACGGAGGATATCAGAGCGAGTGAGGGAGGGATACAAAATGGAAGAAGCTAGTGAGTATTTCACTTTCTTATTGACTGTTTCCTGTGGTTTAAATCGATGAAATACAATAGCCAGTTTCTTTTATTTTTTTGTGTCTCAAAAACACATTTATTTGTACATTTCTATTTGAATTACTTTATGGAGTCCTGTCACTTCCATTTGAAGCTCTATGCACCTTGAATTACACATAGAAGTGTCGGGTGAAAGGAACTTTGGTTTAACCAAATTGTTGATGTGGATGGCCTAATAGGGCTGTATGTAACAGTAGCAGCCGGTGTCGATATGGTATTGTACCTGAGAGAGATTAATGGATGGGTGTAGTAACAAATTAGAAGAGTAATCACATTGCAAATTTTTGTTACGTAACTAATCTTTAATAGCCACAACAATGAAAAATGCTCCATTTGGTCAAGGCAGCACTACCCAGAATATTTGTAGATTCTAATTTATCATATTGAGTAACACCTTTGAGGCAAAAGATTTGATTTCTTTTTTTGGTCTAAGTGACCTTTGGATATGCTGGTTATAAGTGGGCTCTTCGCAGAGAAACAAAACCGGCAAATTCGGCTGTGCAATAAGGTTCCACCTTCAAGCACGAAAAGAAGCTTCTATGGAGGTATCCTCAGAAACCACTTTATAGTTCTGTTGTGATTGAGTTTCACTGATTTGGCATTTTAGTGCAATGCTTCACAATAGATGCTAACATGCTAAAGTGAAGGGAATTTGAGATGTTTCTTCTATTTGCATAATACATATTCTATCTTTACATGCACAGGACCTTACGGTTGTATTTCCAATATGAAGAGCAGCATAATGAAGAAGGCAAAATTAGAATTTATCAACAGGTAAATCTGTCTTAGATATTTTCTGAGCCTGGCTTTTAATATTACCTGTCTAAGATAACTAAAAGATGTTCTTTTGGGATGACTTTTAACCAAAAAAATGTTCTTTTGGACTCTCAGCTCTCTTAGACAAGCTTCCACTGCTCAACAGGCTCTAAAGGCTGGATCAAGTTGTATGTGTTGAGACAAGCATATCTATATGTGGTCTTCCTTATACGCAACTCGATTCAGTCTTTGCAGCCTGTTGAGCAAGTGCAACTCTTTAAGAGACCCTTGAACCTGAATTCAGCATTCCAAGTATTTTATGGAAATAAGGAATACAAGTAGGATTGTAGCAGATTCTTTGCAGGTTTATAGACATTCTTTTTCATGGTTAATAACAGACCAGGAATATTAAGTCTATCAAGAATTAGTTAACTATTGCTACTTTTACTAAGATGGGGTTCTTGCTTTCCTCAAATAACTGCAAGATGATTAGATGAAGATCACTTGTAACCTGACTTCCATTTCCATGTGAATTGGAAGCTAGGCTCATTGGATCCTGAACCATTGACCAAAATGTTGATGGATTATTTAGTTGCATCTTCGTGCCTCTGCCAGATCAGATATGCTGAACTTTTTTCAGTAATTTAACTTTATTCATTTCCTTCAGCCATGAGGTTAAAAATTTAGCAGCGATGAAGAACAAGGTGGCGCAAAGGACTTACAGGTACTCTTCTGTCTTTACATTTCTTACCACTATGCAATGCCAATATAGTGGGCAATTAACATTTCCTAATTATTTTGATTGTCTTTCAGTATTTCTCCTGCAAAAAGGCCAAGTGGTTTTGCTAATGTGTCTTCTCCTTCAGCATCCAGAACTACAAAGCCCATAGGAAAGAGATTTTAGAAGGCCTTGATAACTCCGGGAAGGTTTTTCAAGTTAGCATGCCGCATTTATGTGCTTCCCTGTATTCCCATAATGTATCCAGTCGTTCAGGCGTACTTGGATGTACCGATAAAGAAATTGTATGTAAAATCTCTTTATTCGTTTTTGAAAATGCATCCGTAGCCTTCCTTTATCTTCAGAGCAATTTCAGATAGTGAAAGTTCAATGGGAGATAGGACGGGTTGCATTAGCTGGCCTGGAAATATGAAATGCTTATTCGTGGGTAAGATATTCATGTCTTCTCTTCGATTTCCCACGCCAGAAAATGCAAACAAGTATATTCTTCCGTAGTTAATCCATCATCCCCCATCCGCAACAAAGTATATTCAAGAAAAACAAGATTAACATTTCTGTTTATGAATTTGTTGAACTTGCACCAAGTTGGTACTGCCAAAACATAAATAAGTAAATCAAAATCTATGAGCAGGAGGAAGAAAGACTTGAAATCGGGGAAGAAGAAAATTGGAAGGAATACCCCAGAGATTTAAGCAATGTTCCCCACTCAAAAATATGCATATTGCTGGTCATCGGAAAGGAGGTGCAAAAATGTCTTTCGAGGTTTGATTTCGTACTAGAAAAGTGCTATTAAATGATAAGTTATGAAAAAGGAACAGCAAAAAGGAAGGATAGGTTGGAACAGAGCAGGAGGATATTTGCTAGGGCAACAAGCAGGAAATCGCCTTCGTTAGCCCCTCCAGCCCTCCAGTAACTCCACATCTCGTAGGCAAGTGGTGGACAGAAGATATGGGCAAAGATAATAACAATACCAGTAATAGAAGCTTTGGGCACCCTGGAAGGTGTTCTTTGGTATCCATTAGAAGTAAGAGAGAATGTTGGAACTGTAAGCGAAAAACGTAACATTCTTGCGGATTACCAGGTCAGATGGTTCACTATCTTGGGCATTCAAAGTTCAAATTTTCTGTTGCTTAACAGAAAGAGGAAAGAAGAAAAAGGAAGGTGCACTTCTTGATTGAAAATCAAGTAGAAGCCAGCAAAGAGGAAGCCTGAAAATGTTGATGAGCATAAGCAATCAGACCTCTTGAACTTCAATATAAAAAAGGCTCATCAGGTCAAGTTGAATAATTTATTATCCCACTTACATGAAAGATCAATGAAGCAGACTACAGAGCTGCTGAAAGAAACAGCCTCAAATTCTATAACAGATAAAATTCCGGAAGCAAAGAAAAAGTCATTTTGACGGATCGAAAACAGATTCAGCTCTAAACGTAATTCCATAACTACAAACATGCATAGAGCTTTTATTCGAATCACAGTGTCTTGTTCACCTATTAATAATTGCTATTACTACCACATAGAACATACAGCAGAAGCGAGGCATGTATTGCAATGTCAAAACATATCAACAGACCTCCATATCAGAAAATGATGTCCTCATCTTTCTGCGAAGCCTGGGTTAACATGTTATAAGCATTATTAACTGAAATGCCTTTCTTCAAAGCCATTTCCTCAGCAACCTTTTCTTCTGCAAATGCCTTGGCAGCTGCAACCTGTCTAGCAAGTTCTTTTCTCTTGTAACCCTGAATCTTTTTCAACCTAAAGAAATCCTCTCTTTCCAATTCATCAAGCTCTCCCTTGATGTAAGTTATGGTGTTTTCCAACCGTGGCTTCACAACATTCTCCAGTGCATTGACCCTACGATTTGTGGTCTTGATTGCCTCATCAAGGGTCAAGAATGATGTTTGGAGGGATGCAAGTTCCACAAGAACTTCAATGGCTTTAACATAAGCAGAGCGACAAGCCTGTACCTGTTGCCCACCTCTTGCTAACCCAGTCAGGTCACTTTTTGTCTCTCCATCAGTGAAATATTCAAACTTGGGGAGTTTAACACCCGCAATATTTTCCTGATGTGATCGAACTTTAAGAGAAGCATTCTGAACATTTTCGAGGACGACATGCTTGATATTGTCACCGGCAACATATTTGGCTTCTGTGAGGGTGAAATAGGAAGTTTTCAAAATTTCACCCATTGATTCCTTTGTGGAAACAATCTTCTTGAGGATCTGGCGAAACTGCACTGTCAGTGCATCACTCTTCTTCTTAAGCAAAGCATGGCCTCTTGTGGCACCAACAAGGCGTGCTTTCATTACTCCAAGCATAGTAACAGTAGGAACAACATTTAAACGCTGGCTTTGCCCAGACATTCTCTCGAGTTCTTTAGCTGAAAAACATATGAGTTGAAGCTGAGATTGTTACCATTCTCATAGGTAGATGCTGCTATGAGATTATTACAATTCTCTGCTAAAAATGGAAATATATATCTCCAACTAATTCAGAGAGCCTCCGGTGCTGAGAAATGATACAATCTAATGAAAAATAACTTAAAAACAAAAAGGAGAAGAAGATTAATCACGCAGACCTTTGATTTATCGTTTAATGTCCCACTCTAATATGGGGGCAACAGGATTTTTTTAACTAGTAAAACTTATCATGGACTTTCACTCAACTGGCTCTAAAAATTGACCCAAAAAAGTAATTAGTACTCAAAAGATAGCCCCTTGCCCCGTCCCCAAAGAAGAAGAAGAGCAAGAAGAGGCCATCCTTTCTTTTTCCTCCTTGATTCACGGCTCTATATAGTTGAATTCTTGAAAATTTTTACCATCTCGAACATTAAAGTCTGCAGTTCATTTAATTCCACCGTCACTATAATGAGTGTTTTTATTGCCACTCAAAAGTGCTGCAAATACAATACCCTCTACTTTCTCCCAATAAGATACAAAATCACACTTTTTCCCCAAGAGTGCGTTTCTATCCTGTTACAGACGTTCTGCTTGATATCAATATCACCATGAACAAACACATACCATGCACTAAATGTAGGCTACCAATCATGTACTGTCACTATACAGTTGATCAAGGTCCAGATACAAATACTTACTTCCCCTCACTGACACCGTCAAAACCTCAAAAATGAAGTAAATAGTCTGAACATTTAAACCTTGTCATCCACAGATGCTAAAACAAGCATAAAAAGCATACACGCTGAAAACAGAAGTGGATCTATTTGCCCACTCACAATTGAGCTACAAAATATCATGCAAAAAATTCATAAATACAAGGATGAATGCATAGAAAAACTTTCAGATCACTGTTTAGCTGTAATTCGTGCATCTATAACAAATGTATAGAAACATAAAGGTACAGATTGTCTTCCAAAGCTTCAAATTTTTGCATTAAGAGACAAGAATTAATACGAATTCAAGGAATTAGAACTCTTAAAGCAATAAATGATAACAATTGAAGCGCACACGTTCGTCTGTAAACTGAATACAAGGAAAGGTGGAGAAAATATAACCTCGTTCACAGAATGACTTCCGAGGACGATTTTCAGGTGATCTTCACCGCCGGGGATTGTCGGAGGAGGAGGAGGAGAAGGAGAAGGAGAAGGCCGCCGAGAACCGACGCCGGAGAAGGAGAGGGGGTTTTGAGAAGGATTGGAAGCGGGACTGTGATCTAAAGACAGGCGGGCAGGTCTGACTATTATTCGGTTAATTAATTAGTTAGTAAAACAAATTTGATAAGCCGCAGAGTGAAAGTCGTGACGATTTTATGCATATGTCTACTACTACTATACAGAGAAACGGGCCAGCGAGGCAGCGATATGCGAATTTTCCTCTGCCAGAACTAGAGCCCAGTGGTTCCCATGAGAGTGGAGATCTGGTCCCACTCTTCATTGATTGGAATTTGGATCTAATCTTTTTAATAAATTAATTAAATTACATTAAATAAAATTATATTATTAATTCAAACCCACTAAATTGTATTAATTTAATAATTTTGTTTAATATTATAAAATTTAATTAAATTGAAATTGAAATTAATTGAAATTATTAAAAAAGTCTACTAGAAGATCTGAAGAATAAATTGAAATTATTTGCATGAAACCAAATAAACAAAAAGAAAAAAATAAATGCACGGGAGAGATTAATTCAAGTATGGAGTTGTTGATCTCTTGATCAAACTTCACTTGCTGGGAATTAGTAGAGGAGAATATAATTGAAACAGGATTCTTTGCAAGGTTGGAGGTGTAAGGATTTTTCGAACTCCACTCCTACCAAAAAGTTCTTTCCGCTTTGTAATTTCACACTCCTTGGAGGTGTAAGGATATCTATCTATGGTGCGCAAAGTTTTTGAGGTTTGATCTGAGAACTATCTACAGAATTGGATATTTTTTAAGTACTTGGAGAATTGTATTTTTATTGACATATGAGGATAATAGAACGTAAAATGAAGTCACACTCTATAGTATCATACAAGATAGCGAATAGATTTTTCTCTAGGATGACTACAATCTTTCTTGGAAATTTGGAGTAGATGCCCTTGCATAAACTCAAAATTTATATTACGGAATTGAAAATTTGTACGGTCAAACATTCCCAAACAAAGACCTAAATTCGATTACTCATTCCCTTTCCTGCCACTGGTGCCCAACTGTATGAAATTATCCTATCACTTGAATCTTTGTGAATCACAAATTTGAAGATGTATTGTATCTTTCTGAATATAAAACTCAATACTGTATATGATACAACCATCTACAGCTGGTAATTCGTAACAGAAATTTTGAACCATGACGAAAACGGAAAAGTTGAATGAACCAGAAAGATCTTATTATCAAGACAAGGTCATTACTAATTATTACAACTCAAATTTACCAATTCAATCTATATTTGCTATTGCTTCTTATTATATCTGTGGGCATCACCGGATAAAAATGTGAGCACATCGCTTCTTGGAAAGCCAGTAGTTTCGTTTAATACATATGGGATATGGAATCAAGAAAATCTTGATCACGGGAATGGTTATTTTCCAGCCAGAGTATTTGTGAGGGAATCACAGTTGAGCCTAGGCTCCGGAACCAGCCAACCTCCTCCTGGTGGCATTTGAAACTGAAACCTGACCAAGTCTATCCCCCTCTTTTGATAACATCCTTTCTTGAAGCGGCATATAGTGCCGCAACCAAACACCAGTGTACACCTGAATTGAGAATAAGAAGTAAGGTCCAGAAACAGCATAAATTGCCAATTTAATTACCTCAAAAGAAACCAAAAACTATCCCCACTGTGAATGCATCTATTGATTTCTCTACATCCTTCTGTGTCAGACCAAGGGAGAAGGGAAAAGAAAACGAAGGTAGAAGTGAAGTGAAGTCTAACATCAGGTGCTAATACAATATATTGATATATAAGCACCAAAAAAGATTGCCATATTCTTTTCGAATGCAAAACTATTCAAATGGATTAGAACATTGTCCAAATGCTTAACATGATAACAGAAACAAACCTGTGCAGGTCTCATTATTTTCGTGTCAGGATCATCCAGGGATTCTCGCCAGTGAGATAAGTAGCCAGCCATTCGAGGGATTGCAAATAAAACAGGAAAGAATTCAGTTGGGAAACCCATTGCCCTAGTAGATGAAAAGAAATTAATATCCCCAAAAACTGTGCTTATAATGAAATTTAGGGAAATCAAATTACATGTTTCTGACATACCTATATATTAACCCAGAGTAGAAGTCAACATTTGGATACAGCTTTCGCTTAACAAAGTACTCATCCGATAGTGCAGCTTTCTCCAAACTGATTGCAACCTGGTAGATCAAGTAAAATATGAGATTGGGAGAAGAACTGCCATATAAGAACAAAAACACTTTCCATGTGGAATTGGAGAAGATAGTAATGATGGAAAATCATCAAACAAGGACCACATATTCGAACTAGATCTCATTCTTATTCTTTCAAAAATCGGATATCAAGTTAGTCCAATTAATACATGTATGTTTAAAGTCTGCTACGTTGCTTCCCAATATAAGGTCTTGCTTTTTCCAGTGCTCCAACTGATGGATGTTCTTAGAATTGAAAATATAAAATGGTTTCTGATATAAACAGAAGACAGAAACAAGACCTAATGTAGGCTTGGTTGTACAAGTGCATCAGCCCTGCACCAGAAGTAAGATACATCTGTAGTAGTATGTCTTTATATTCAATTCTCTACTTACACATTAATTTTAAAGGTCAAGGCCAAAATATTTTCCTTCAATAAAGAAGTTCTTTTCTTTCTTTTATCCCGGGAGGAGAACCTGCCAGAGGATGCGGTGCTGTTGTGTTGCTGCACTAGGGTTTGCAGATCACAGGGGCAAACCACAAACAGGTACAAACCGAGAGAAACACAAAACAATGACTCATGCTGCAAACATTCCACATAAGCAAGAAACAAAGTGAAAAGACAAAAAAAAAAAAAAAAAAAAAAAAAAAAAAAAAAACAACCTCAATGAGAGGATCCCGGCCAACAATGGAAAAAACTTCTTCTGCCAGCCTCTTTATGACTTTTGCTCGAGGATCATAATTCTTGTAGACTCGGTGACCAAACCCAGACATCTTACGTTTCCTAGAAATGACGGTGCATGAGATTGTCATTAGAAAAGCAAGAGGAGTAGGATTATATCATCTTAAGAAAGGACAAATATTACTTAAAAGCCACACCTATTCTTCACACCCTCAATGAACTCCGGGATTTTGTCAACACTTCCAATCTCATTCAGCATCTTAAGTACAGCCTGCAGAACACGAGAGAAGGAAGTTTTATTTTGGTTCATTTGTTACCAAGAGAGCATACATGCAAAACCAACAACAGATTCAACAGCGGAACTATATCAAAATTTGCTCTAGGTAAGCCAAAATCCAATACACAATACTATTTTGATTATTAACCATCATATCATGTGCATAAAATGATATAAGTACCTCATTTGCTCCACCATGAAGAGGACCATAGAGTGCTCCTACAGCTCCAGCTAGGGCAGTGTATACATCAACACCACTGCAAGCAGAGTACTAGAAGTGTCAAATGATTGTTCACAATTCTTCCATCTGAATAGCCAGTAAAATGCTTACCTTGATGCAAGATGCCGTGCAGCTGCTGTCGAACAATTCATTTCATGTTCAGCATGCAAAATAAAAAGGATATCGAGCACACGAGCAAGTCGAGGGTTGGGTTTATATGTCCTATTGCCCCTGCATGTTTGGGGAAAAGTATTTCTAGTTAAAATTGCCATTCACCTGCAGCAGTTTAGCCTCACACACAAAAGTATTCTGATGAAATCAGCCAAATAATAGCAACATACAAAGAATCTAGCATGTATAAGAAGTTCTCTGAGTAAGAAAGATTGTTCGATGGAAGAACAGGAGGCCTTCCTGCCATCCTCAGATAAGCAGCTGCTGCAATTGTTGGTGCCTACAAATTGAGTTGATAATCATTTACTTGTTAACATAATTTCACATGTGCTCAAATTCACCAAGATGATTATATTAAAACTGAAGAAAAACACTCAAAAAGTATATAAAATGCTCATGGTCTAGGCCATTAAACAGAAGAAAATGAAAAAGAGCATGAAGGAAATAACCAACCTTCCCAAGTATACGAACTATTTGCTTATCCCTAACTTGTTTAGACTTGTACAAATCCTGGCCCTGTTAGAAAGATAAAGGCATAGAAAATTTTGTCAAACAAATCTTGAGAAGAATTCTAATATTAGATTCCTCCAGGGCTAACAAGACCTTTACAAAACATAAACTTAGATAAGATGAGAGGGCACTAAATAATTTACTTCTCTCTGAAAAAGTGCCTTGCTACACGTGAGAAAATTTGAAGGAACTGAGAACCAAAATTAAGATTTTGCTTACTCTAAGAGCAGGGTTTGCATCAGGATGGAAAATGGAGAGAGCACTCATTGCACTGACAAGGACACCCATAGGATGGGCATCATGAGGCATTGCCTGTATAATATCCTGCATCAAGAAGGTAGAGCATATTCATTGAAGGACATCAACCAAAATAAAATAGGAGACTTTAAGGTTAATTTTTTCAATATTGTAAAATGCTCTATTTTCCATCTGATGTAAAAAATTTTAATAGATGGATAGATAAGCACTCGGCTTAGAAAAATGACTGGTAAGGTAAACAAGAAACTTAAAAAAAATCTCAGTAGAACAGGGGAGAAAAGAAGGCGCACCAAAATTCCCTGTGGGACAGCAGAATGCTGTGAAATAGCAAACTCCCAATCTGCTAATTGACTTTCAGATGGTAAATTTCCATACACTATAAAACAGAAGCATTAAATTGTCATGATCCGGATTAAGGGGAAAACAAGAGGTTCAAACAAATACAACATCATGTAAGTTTGCATTCCTTTAGAAATGGAAAATTGACAATTGTTCAAGAATATCTTTGTTAAATTTCATAAACTTTGACTCATCAAGAAATAAAGACCTTAATAAACTGCCAAAACATGCATCCACCCCACAGCGTGCTATTTGATCACATACATAAACATAGTAGATGGACAATTGTCAATTCTAAAGTCACAACCAACTAGTGAAATGTCTTTAACACACTGAATAAACTGACAAAGAAAACTATCCTTCCACAAAACAATAAAACAGTGATGAATATGGTTGAATCCATATTTTTCAAAGAAAGCTGCTACGGAGGCTCCCTGAGGCAAAAGAAACCGTCAGATACTCTTCTTCCATAATTTACTCGACAAAAAGATAAGAAATAATACTGTGATGAAAATGCCTCGCGTTGACGTTGAAAGTTAGATTTATGGTTCAATACTTACTCAAGAGATAAGCCACTTCCGCAAAGGAACTTCCTTCAGCCAACTCCTCAATTGGGTATCCCCTGTATCTAAGAATACCAGCATCACCATCAATGTAGCAAATAGATGATCGAACAGGAGCTGTGTTAAGGTAGCCTGGATCATAAAGTTTGAGCCCCTTGTCATTTGGTCCAGCTGTTATCTGTTTAACAATTGTATCAGAATCTAAAAAAATTCTAAAAGCACGTCACTATAGACAACTTTCTTTTGCAAACAAGCAAATCAGTGATCCCAAATGGAAGGCACAAAGATTTGAGCAGAATGTCATTCCCCCAATAATCCTCCTATGATCAACTATACGGTTGAAATGCCTTGCTACTTGAGATCTCAGAAAAGGGAACTACAATTTCTGCCTTCCTTTCTTATTGCATCGAGAAACTTCAAGACAATTTAAAGTTTTGTTTACATGTGAAAGGAACTTCAGAAAATGTAAAGTACGAATATATGTATCATTTCCCAAAATAATATGGTAGGTAATAGTACTTACACTCTGTGCAAAACTTAAAATTTTCCCATATATTAAGCAACTGAACTACGACCTAGTCAAAATTTCTCTTTTCAAATACATTTCACCACAAAGAAAGTAGTCTAACTCTGGAATTTCTAAAAGAAAACTTTCCCGTTAGATTTAATTTTTCAAAAAAGTCAAAATTGAAGAATCAGTGGGGATTTCGCTTCCTCCTCAAAGGATTTGCCAACAGGTTTCACACATGAAGACTACCAAAACAGCAACTGAAAAAAGAAGACGAAGAAATCAAAGAGGAAAAGTTAACAGCAGACAACAACCTTGATGGAAACGGGAAGAATTACAATTAAATGATTGAATTCTGAAATCCATAACTATATTCAACAAATCAAAGAAGCGGAGACAAACTGTACACAAAACAAATAAAACCTTTCACCTTTTTAAGATCAGTGGCTCTGATAGTGCCTTCTTCAGATACCTGAACCTGATACTTCTTACCAGTCCGTTCATCGATGAGGGTGATTGCGCCTTTAAGATTCGGCGGCGGCTGAACGTTCTGAGCTGAGACACAAGAACGCTCCAATACAGCGACCTCGGACTTATTAACCGAAGCCGCGAGGTGAGCAGAGAGCACCGCCAAGCGGCCGCGAGCCACCCCTGCAGAATCCACAGCCTCCATCTCTTCCAATTATACAATTAATTTCTGGCTTTCACTGCTCAAAATCCGCCTTTTGCAGATTCGATTACGTAACTAAACTCAAGAGATGGAAAGAGAGAAAATTTGTTGTTATAGCTTTCTGAATATGCAGAGAGAGAGTCAACAATGGAATTATTTATAGTATAGTCTTTGCATTTACGCTACCTTAAGTGATTATTTTAATAGGAATTGAATTATTTATCTAAGCGTTATCCATACACTTATGATGATGGTTCTGTCAGGACAAATTTTACAACAGCAGATTAATTGACTATCAATTTAAAATACCTCAAATCACAAATTTACTACTCGTCAGCCTAAAAAATATAAAGTATTTTAAATTTTTTTAAAAAAAATATTTATTTATTTATAAATTTTAAGATTTTTTTAAAATTTTATTATTATGTATAACATAAATTAAATTAATTAAAAATATAATAAAAATAAATATATTATTTTCTTCTTAATTTTGTGTAAAAAAATCAAAATATTTTATATTTTAAAATTTATGAAGTATTAAAAATTATTACCATAAGAATTGATCTTTACTTTTCAAAAAAAATATATAATTAGTCTATACTTAGTGGTGAAATGAAGGTCTTTAAACTTGAATTGAATTGACTCTTAAGTAGCTCGTGTCTTTTTTTTTTTTTTTTGAGAATTCAAATAATCTCAAAAATTCATAAATTTTAAATGATTGTAGGTGCTTAATTGCTTAAATTCTAATTTGGACCTCAACTCACACATGTAGATACATAAATAAAGTTGTGGACAGACTCTTAAAAGAGGTAAGAATGATGAAAGAAGACGACAAATTACTACACGAGCCTCCTAATTATATTTTGCCTATACTTCATGACAATATCATGGATATAACATCCTTAACAACTATATATGAGATTAAATAGTATTTAGATTTGAGGTTTTATATCTTAAATTTTATAAAAATAAATTATTTATAAAAAATAAAATTTAAAGTAAAAAAATTATATTGAATTTCTTAATGAAACTCAATTTTAAATCCAAATATCACTTTTAAACTTTTATGAATTTTCTTATTATCTGACAATAAGTCCTTCATATATTACAAACAAAAATCCTGGCCAATTTTTCTTTCCGTGACACAAACTAAAAAATATTTATTTATTTTAATTTTCAAAATTCAATCCCTAATCTATTCAATTACTAGTGACCCTGACACTAACAGTACGGTATTTGTATTGGTCTTCAAAAATGAAGAGTTACTATAGTGACCGTAGGCGTCCATTTGTTATCCGAATGCAAGCAATGGCAAGACCTCTGCGGATGCAAAAGGTGAGTTTGATTTTGATTGGAACATGCGGAGTAAACTTCGAAACAAACCTCGGTTTGAGAGTACGGAGATCAAATTACGTCGTAATTTTCTCACCTCCGGCGCGCAACCTCTTTGGTTCGGCAAGAAGAAAATCTGCCTACTTGTTAATTAACTCAAAGATACGTTGTTAGTATCGTGTTTGAATCAACGATGTCCATTTTCACGGGTTTCACATATCCTTCCTTCCCCTATCAGATCCACTTCTCCTCTGTGAATCTGAACATTTTGGTTTGACAATTTCATTGGGGAAAATCCGTCGATTTAGTTTTTAAGCTATTTTATCTTTCAGGTGTTCATCTTTAAAATAATTTTTTAACATTTTAGATCCTTAAACTATTTATGTTGAGTCAATTCAGTTTTATGTATTTTTTTCATACTGGAGTTTGACAAAATTTACGTATTCCTCTCATAGATTAATATTTATAAAGGCATTTCTCTTGAAGTTATCTCTTCTTCAATAATTTCGTGCGTTGAAGAATCTGGTAAGAAAGTTTATCTTAATTGGAAATAAAGAATAGTGCACACAAGAGAAAAGTGATTTAATTTGGACGAAAACCGAAGTATTCAAGTAGAAATATCCTTATAATAGTGAAAGAAAAGCTTGAAATTTTTAACTAGACTCCTTCAAAAAAAATTAGGGATTAAAATTATATTAGTTGAACAAAAATAATTTAAGGATTTAAAAATAAAAAAAATTATCATTTAAGAACATATACTCAAAAGAGTAAATATTTTAAGAACTTAGTTAGCAAATTTCTTGTTTTGTTAAGTGTATTCAAAAGTTTTTTAAGATATTCTCTCTATTTTAAAATATATGATCATCTTGCTATTTTTACATATATTCAAGAAGAAAAAAAATAAGAACCATTTTTCCATCAATATATAAAAAAATAAGAGAATTTCATTCACGAATAAGAATAACTTTCAAACAATAATTTTAAAATTTCATAAAAAGTAAAACATTTTGAGAAGGGAAAAAAATAAAAAACCGCGGCACTAGAAGTGCGTTGGAGTTCTCTGGATGTGATTCAGCGCCACAATGGATTGATTGCAACTGCAACCGCAGATAGAGATAACCCAGGGGGCCCTCCAATGGCGGATGATCTTCAGAGAAATGATGTATTCCATTTAGTTTTGGAGAAACAAAAGAATTCAGAGTCTTGATATTGTAATTCCCCCTGTTGATATCTTAATAGGTAAGGCATTAGAGAGAATCGGAGAAATTTGTCGAGCTTGGACTCGATCCTCTGGATCCTAATAGGAGAGATTAGCTCTTTGAAATCTGCATTCTTTCCTTTCGTATCCACTAAAATATATTATACTCATCATTAACATGCAGATGTACGAAATCCCAAAGAGCACACCATGAGCCGAATCGCCTAAAAATCATTGGCCTGTTCCGCCGGTTTATTGTATGTTTGTCCTCTTGCCTAACTCCCAATTTTTGTTTCCACGCAATTGCAAAGGTGAATTTGTGTTGTAATCCTTGTACGAATAGGTACCAGTGGACATGGGTCTTTGAAACGGCACTGTACATAATAAAGGTCCATACCATACGTGCCCTCTTGGGATGCTCAAACTTAGAATTAGATAATGCTCACCCCAGATCTCGGACTCGGGATTAGGGGCCTGCACGGCTCACTCTATTCCTTCTCACATTCTCCAAGGTAAATCTACAAGGAAAGACCAGCAGTGTGTGATCTGACCTGAACAAAGTGACGGAAGCAAGGCTAACTGCTGAAGGCATCCTCAAGATATTTGTCCAATATGGAATCAGAGACTGGAATAAATGGCTAATCTTCGTCCTTCACCTTCAGATGCCAAGGACCATCTCTGAATCAAACTATGGATAAAAGCAACATTTATTCTCTCATTTCATGAACACATATTTTTTTTTATTTTTTGGCATGGTGAACACATATATAATTCATATTTGACTATATTGACGTTCCCAAGATTTCAGAACAATAGAGGAGTATAAGAGAACCGCACAAAGGAAAGATTAAATTCGACAAAATTAGAACTGATTCAGGGTAAAATTTCAGTTTAGTCACGGGTTTTTACACCACGTGCAATAAAATTTACAGTGACATCATCGGACAGCGACCATTTTCTAGTCAGGGGATCATAGACAAAGCCAGCCATTTCTTGAACCTGGAGAAACCAAATAGGAGTTAAAGGAGCACTTTTAGACAACCTTCTGCAAGTGTGCAATATTTTGCGTAGAAAGGGGAAGGTAAAAAGAGATTATATTTCACTTACAGAGATTGAAGTCCGCTGAAGAATTAAAACTAGTTCTTCTGGAGTAAGAAATTTTGACCAATCATGTGTACCTTTAGGCAGCTGCAGAGTTCAAAAGTTATCCCAGAACGTCTAAATCAACAAAGCAAAACAAGTTATTGTGACTTCTTATTCACTAGATGGGCATCAAACAAGGAGAACTCATATCTTTTATTTTTCCAACCAATCAAATACCATCGAACTCAATTTCTACACAGATAAAAGCGAAATGCTTCTAGTGGAGGCTGGCATTATTTAGATTTGGCCATTACTGTGTTTCTGATAATTTGTAGACATACCCAATTCAGGAGAAACTCTGCAGCAACAATAGCAGTAGCATATGCTCTCATTGAGCGATTAATTGTTGAAATCAGAGTAGCCCCATTAGAAACTGTCAATGCTGACAACGACTTGCAGAATTCGGCAGGATCAGCTACATGCTCAATCACCTAGAAATTATGCAAAAGTCAAGACCTATCACACCAAGTATCCCTGGAGGTATGAGAAAAGACTTGCAAACAAAATTTTGGACATTTATGCAGACTAGACAAACAGTTGCCTAGGATTCTAAATCTCCCAAAGCTTCTTTCCTAAGTGGGAGATTAATTTAACAGAAGAAGTCATAGTTCCCTTGTGTACTCTCCCTCCATCCTGCCTCACCCCTCTCTCCTTCCTGATAAGTGAATTATTTGCATTCTACAAGATTCATTGCAAAACCCAAATACAGAAGCTCGGACACCAACCATAATACATAACATGAATTCCATTGCCTAATTCCCAATAAGGCAGCAGAAATATGCAATAATACATTCTTTCTTAGAAGAAGCAAAAAAACAAAATCCTTCCAAGACAGGATGAAAAGAAGACTAGAAGGAAGATTCATATGTGCAAAGAAACTTGGCAATTGATCACCATAACTATAATGATGGGTCTCAATCTAAGGCAATCCAGCATCAAGAAAATGATTCTGAAAAACTTGCATTACTGTATTACATATACCTCTAAAGCAAGTACAGCATCAAATTTTCGCTGCTCTTCCACCAGTTTTTCTGTCAATAATATTTCAAGTAACCAGAATTAAGTAAGGGAGCAACAGACACAATAAGTCTGAAATGAGATAAACAGAGATTTTGAGAGTTAGCAAGAATACGTGGAATAAATAAAACAAACAAATGAAAATTTCTAATCAAAGAATTTCCCTGTTACGGCGCCTAAAACAGTTCTGCAAACCCAGTTTCTTCCCTCTTAAAGAACATTTTGGCCCCATCTTTTTTGTGACTAACCTTCAATTCACTCGGAACATCCATCAACTGAACGAGCTCATCTAAGGGTCAAACACGGTAAGCCAGGTTCCACATTGATCCTCAGAACGGCTATATATTTTATCCTCCTCCAATTCATAAACAAATTAGGAACTTTTTTCAATTTAAATAAAACTAAATGTTTTGCTCTTTGACAATGGATACCTAAACATATTATTAAATATTAAGAACACTTTTCTTATTTTAAAATATAAGCATCTTATCAAGTACATGGATACATTAAGCACGGAAAAGGAGAGGCTAGAAAGTGAAAACAAGAGATAATTGCTGAAACAACGACCTTTAAGAGAAAACAAGCATGTCATGTACCAGCTGTTTTGCACAGATACTCGATTGATGAAGTAACTGGATCCAAATCCTGTCAAAGTTACGTGTTCATAAACATCCATTTTAAATACTGAAGACTAAAACGCAACTTTACTGAATTACAAAAACTGGCCCAAAAACTTGCAAAAGGAAATAATTTACAAAATAATCCAGCAGCACTATTTGACATATTGACAAGAGGAAATCAACTGCAATAAGAATTTAAATGTGGTGCATTGCCGATGAAAACTCAGAGAGTGATCTAAATGAACTATGTGGAGATGAGCTACAGAAACATACTGCATGGAGGCGTGCAATTTTAATATTCTTTTCCACAGCATCAATTCCAGTCACAGTAGCTCCCATTCGCGCCAAAGGCTTCAGTAGCGCAAAAAGAAGTCAAGAAGAAAAAGTCAACTCATGAAGGTGTTCTTCCTTCAAAACTTGCTCAATATGTATATAAGCAGTGTAAATTAGTATATTAGGTATAGGAATTCAAAAACCTATCATTCTTTCCCACAGAAACAAGCACTTAAGGTGGCATGACACAAAGTAAAAATTTCCAGTGACAGTTGGATTCAGTTATAGCATACGCATTCCAAAAATCAGCTTTGCCGAATAGCAATTTGATTTTAGTTAGATTTTTTTTCTTTCCATAAGTTCTATGCAAGTTTCCTCCCATTTCTCATTTGTTTTTTGAATGATCAAGTGGTCGAGTTTGTTCACTTGGTTTTTTCCGATAATATCCTATCAATTCTTGGCTCTTCTCCTTGTTCTTCGTTGTCTCTTCATGAATGATCCACAAATCAGATATTATGAATTAACATATGCAGGGATGAAGAGTCATAGAAATTTGATGAATCTACATTCAAGAATACAAACCTCAGATAGGATGCCCCCTCCACAACCAACATCCACAAATTTAAGTCCTTCAAAAGGCTTCACACAGTATGGATCCTTTCTACAACCAACGGGCAGCAATCAACTACTAAATTAAACAGATGACATAGAACATATGCTAAAAATCAAACGGCACACATCCATGAACAGGGGACGAAAAGGACAATAAGAATACGCAGCTTCATAAATGGGCAAAGAGATGAGACTAAATTACCACTAGTGTCCTGAACTAAATCAGTCATTTTTACAAGATTTCCCAAATAGCATGAACTCTAAAACAGAGATAGAGTATGCTAAGGAACTGAAATCCTCACCCTCTTCCTATACATATGTTTTTTTTTCCTTTGCTCTCATCCCAAGTTTTCTTTTTTGACCTTTGCCAGAGAAAATAGGTGATACTTACCCTCATAAAACAGAATAATGGTGAAAATTTGTGTTAGATAAAATCACTTACAACTTTAACTAGATTACCATCATCATGTAAGACTTGGATTGGAGCATTTATATGTAGTGCCATTATAACACCAGCTTATTAGCATTGCCCGAGGATATGAAAGTGACATGCAAGGGTGATTATATTGCATTTTCTCAAGAATTCATATCCTCAAAACTACTACGCTAGTCTGACCTTCCATACGGATAAAGGTAGAATGAAAGGTTTTTATCCTGAAGAAATATGATTCCTATAAAAATTATCAATCAAAAAGCAAGATTTTTTCTTGTTCTTTTTTCCTTTCTTTCTGTTTTGTGGACTTTAAAGTACTTTCATCATTAACCTGATTAAATTTTATTTCCAAAGCATTAAAAAATTACCCGAAATGCCGGCAGAGAGTGGACCTAATAAAAGCAAGTCTCGTAGGGTTCATATTATGCAATGGCTTAAAAGGACCTTCCGCATCCCACCTATGATACAGAAATCAAATTACTTTTCAAAAATAAACTGCAAAAGCTGCTGAAAAACTGCGTATATTACCAGGTGTCAGCAATGGCGGAGAACTTGGCAAGTTCGGCTTGATTTAAAGAGCTCCTAAATTTCTCAACTTCGCCACCATTATTCACTGGGGGACGTGGTGGCTTGAACTCAGCCGGAGGTGGTTGCGGAGCATGTGAATAACGCCGGGACTTAGTTAGGGAGTGAAACTTGAATTCAGAAGTGTAATTAGGGTTACTGAGTAGGTGGTGAGTTGGTGCAGCTAGCGTCCTGAGTTGACGCAGTGGAACCCTCGACGCCATCGTTGAAGACGAGACAACACCGATAGGCGAGCACCGTCGCACAGAGTCCGCTGGTTAAGAGTGTTTCTGAACCCTCTTTACAAAGCTCCGCCAATAACCCTGTTGTAACAATTAAACTCATACTTCAATGCGTTTTCTTTCTAGTTCGACCACAATGCGTTTATTAGAGAAGAACGCTGGGGCTTAGTGCGTTCATATTATGTTGCGCTTCAGCAGCACTGGGGTATAATCGGGCTAAGTGAATCGGATTTTGCTAAGTCTAAATTCGACCCGATTGATATCGAGTTGGAGAAATGTGGGCTGATCAAACCGACCCTAATTTGAATTTTAAAATTTTTTATATAAAAATAATATTTTTTAATAATATAATAATAATATTATTATAAAAATATATATATACATATTTTACGAGTCAGGCTAAAATCGAGCTAAGGTTACCTCAGCCTGAGCTCAACTCTAAATATTATTCGAGTTAAAAAAATCAATCTGAACTCGTAATTAAATGAGCCAAACGAATCGAGTTCAGATCAATTTCACCTAATTAACGGTCCTAATTAAAACACATGAAATGTGTTATATCTATTAACGCATCCAGTTACGGCGTCAAAATACAAGCCCAGAGGTCAAAACCCGATTGTTGAACTGTTACTACTAATATGGGCCTTTCCTTAGTGATTGGAGTTGGCCTTCGGGCCCAAATTTAGGAAGACTAAGAAATGATCGACAAAGTCAAAAGACATGGCAGTGTTAACTTTCTTCTTTTTTTTGAGAGAGAGAGAGAAGTTATTTGTTGTGAGAGAAATGAATTCAAAGTTGATTTTTTAAAATAATTTAATTTTTTTATTTTTGTAAAAAATGTGGAAATTTTTTCAATAATAAAACCAATCTAAGTAGAGATGAGCCTATCTTTTCTGGGTTTGGTATTATTTACTGACATGATATGAGGAAGTTTTTTATTCTTTTATTTTTAAGAACTAATTAAAGGAAGTTGCCGTCTCTTAAGAAATTAAATGTCCACTTTCACTAAAATAAATAAAAGTTTAGATATTTAATTTTGAATAGAGTTAATATTTAATACTTCGAGCATCTTATAAGACAGGACAATCAATTTTGGATAAAAAGAATAAAATACTATTTATTAAATTAAAAGATTTCACGTTTGAAATGTTCTATTAATCTGAAGGGTTTTATTATTATTATTTTTGTTGCTAAGTTGAAGGGTTTCATGTTCAATAGTTAAATCTTTTTGCAAAAAAAGAAAAAATCACATTTAACTTGATATGAAAATTCAGAGTCATAAAAAAAAATTAGAAACAAAGAGGCAGCAACAAACAGTCTTACTTACCATACCCCCAACTATGTCAATAAATTCTCCAAACTAGTCCACATGATCCCTTCAATGTCATAACACCTCTTCGTCAGCCATGACTGTACAGAAGCTATTCAACAGTAGTGGCAATCACAAAGTTTGAACAAAAAAAAAATCAACAAAATATTGTGTTTGTGTTTCCTTTAATCATTAGGATAACAGCTTGGGAATCCAAATTAATTTCCAACTCTTGAATGTGTAATTGAACAGCTAAATGCAAACCTTGCCTAAGAGCTAAAATTTCAGCCAGAGTATTTGAGACATGATATAAAGACATGTAAAAACCCGAAATCCAGTTACCGTTATGATCTCTAATTACTCCACCTGCACCTCCCGAACCTGGATTTCCTAGTGAAGATCCATCAGTGTTAAGTTTATATTTAAAAGTAATGGGAGGCTTCCATTTAATGTGTAGTGTTTTAGTTAAAGAAGGCTTTTTAAAATAGTCATTGGCCATGAAATTTCAACAGACTTGAGCTAAGATTTTTTTTAATCGAAGGAAAAAAAGGTTTTGCATGGATTAAAAATGGCTTGGTTTCGGAACTTCCATAGATTCCAGCAAGCAAGAGAGAAAATTGTAGGCCAAGGAATGTTGGATGGTCCTGAGATATTAGTACAGCAGTTGCCTTTTATCCATGTTTGAAGTGGGGAATGATTATACAACAAGGTAATAGCATTAATGTTTAAAATAGGTTTGAAAGATGACCAAAGAAGTTTGGCATTTTTACAATGTCTAAGGATGTGATCCGTAGTCTCGAAGTATTTGGGACAGGTTTTGACAAGAATCTGTTGTTAGAATTTTTCTTTTGTGAAGAAGAGCCCTATGAGGAAGCTTATCATGCATGCAGAGCCACAGAAAAGATTTAATCTTATTTAAAATTGGGGTCTGCCATATCCATTTAAAATTGAGATATGATACAGTAGTGGGACGTTTAGTAATAGATTTATAGGCGAGTTGTGAGAGAAGATACCCGAGGGGTGGGATTCCAGTAAATTTGGTCCATGCGAGAATTATAAAGACTAATAGGAAGTGATCGATGTCTTGGAGTAATTGATCGAGTAAAGTAAAAGATAATTTTTCAAAAGACCAAGTTCTATTATGTAAGCAATCACGAGAAGAAGGGTATCTTCATTTTTTCCGAAGGGGGCCATGTAAAGTGTTTCTAATGGGATTATTATTTAGCCCGATTATCATCCCGGAAGGAAATAGAGGAACCCGAACCTATGCTCCATCTTGTGTTTTGAATGCAAATGTTCCAACCATGTAAAAATGCTCTTAGAAATGGGAGAGGTGGCCCTCTTAGGGAAGTTGGGTTTAGAAAAATATTTTTCCCTAATAATTTTTTGCCCGAGAGGAGTCTTTACTTGGAGATAAAACATCTCCATGCCGAGCCGATTAGAAGGGCGAAATTTTGAGATTTAGCTTGTTTGATTTGTAGACCACCTTTTTTCATATGGTAGACAGACCTTATCCCAGAGCTAAAAGATTAATTTTTTCTATGCTCGTTTGAAGAACCCCAAAGGAAATTTCTACAGATTCTGTCTACAAGAGTTGTAGTTTTGGAGGGAAGTTTAATGACTTGCATAATATGAATAGGGATAGATGATAAGGTGGATTTTATTAATGTTGTTCTCCCAGCGAGAGTTAAAAATTTTGATTTCCAAGAACTCAATCTGGAGTGCAGCTTGTCAATGATAAATTGGAAACTATTATGGCCAGAATTTGAACAGCTAATAGGGAAACCAAGATATTTGCCAAAGTCCTTAGTTCTTTGAATGTTAAGACAAGCTGCTATATGTTGTATTTGAATAGGGTTCTATTGCGAAGCTATGTAAAATTTTTATATTTTTTTTTGTCTAAAAGATAAATTTGTATATATTGTTAAACTTTAGTTAATTATAAAGACCTAAAATTTAAGATTCGCAAAAAGCTTCAATCTCGCATATTTTTTATAAATAATTTATTTTTATAAAATTTAAAATAAAAATTTAACATTTAAATTCTATTCAATATAACTCTATTTCTCTCTCTCTCTTTCTTTTTAATTTGTTTTGGTGATCTTAAATTAATTAAGAAGCTTTTGACAACTAAGGAATGGCATAGAAAAGAATGTAATACTTAATATTCTTTCCTTCTATTTAACCACAAAAAAAAATGAAGAGTTGCATAGAAAAGAATTTAATGCACAGTGGAAAAAGGACAAACGTCAGTGTCATCCCATCAAAAATTGCTGTCTATCATAAGCAATGCCACCAAAGAAAAGTGATGCATTTTTTGGCATTTTCCCCCCAAAAAACGAACTCTAATAAAACCCAAAGTTCAAACAAAAGAGAAGCCAATTTGCCGTCCTTTCTGCAATCTACCTGGATTCACATCTCCACCTCATATTAGAATAAGATATATAGTTCTCTCTACCACTCCTCTTATTCTCTTCTCCTTTTGTTTTCTTTTAAATTGTAGAGTTAAGGCTCAAGTTCGAGAGTTAAATTATATCGAAAATTATAAAAGTAAATTATTTATAAAAAAATAAAATTAAAAATTAAAAAGAATGATATTTTTTCATTTTGAAAGTCAATAGAAGCTCGCCTTTAACTTTCCAATACCTATGTATAAGAGATTAACAAAGTGAGTTATACTACAACAACAAGAAGAATCAAGTCTTAATGCCAAATTGAAGCTGGCTACCGGAACTAAAGAAAGATGTAAGAGAGTATGATTTGTTACCCATTAAACCTGTCGTGAAATATTTTACGTATTTTAATAATATTTTAATTCATCGTTATTCCTAAAGAAACCTATTTCTAGGGCAAAGCAATTTACATATCATAGTGCATTATACATTCACAATGATTCGATAGTCAATCATTTCTTAAGAGCAAAAATTATAAATTACTAATACATTACAATAATGAATAAGTAAATGTAAATCATAATCACCTGTCAGTTTTCTTAATAGTCAGAGATCTTATCATATGATGGATGGTATACGAAGGAGATGTATATCTTTTTCACGAAATAAGAGAGGGTGTCCTCAGGTCCTGAAAATTTCCCAGTCTCTTACTTGTGAAAACGCTGCAATTACTATCTCTTTACCTCAAAATATCAGAAAGGGAAATGACAGGAGCCAAGGAAGAATATATATATATGTATATAGAAGCAAAACAGTACTATCACTGCTACTGTTTCTGCCCACGTGAGGTTTCTGTAACATTTTCTGCATGTTGTGTTTCCTTTCCAAGTCTTTATTGAGAAAGATAAGAGCAGCCCAGGTTGGTTTTTATGTCAGTAGCTCTCTTTTTGAGCTGTTTGGCCATTAGTTATGAAGAAACTCAAATGATATTCCACAGAGGGAAAAGAAAGTTACCATTTCTACATGAGTTCTTGGACAACAAGTGGAAAATGGTCTTCATTTGTACATTTTCATCTCCGGCTTAGTTTCTTTGTGCTTGTTGTGACAAGTGATTGAGTGAACATTTCTTTTAACTCTGATTGGAAAAATGATGAAGCTCTGTTTTCTACTGGGTTGTTCCCTTTCTTCATATTTAGAAAGTGGTTTTATTCTTTCGTGTACATGGTAAGAGCTCTGCACTTTTGGCTGCTGCTGCACCATTTTCCTTTCGGGGATAGATGGGATCACTCTTTTACTACCTCAAGGGAAGAGAGTATGTTAAATGTGGTACATTAATCAACCGAGTTACGATCTTACGGAGGAACTTTTTTTTTCCTTTTAGACAAGTTAAAAGAAACATGTATAACTAGTGTAATTGGAAAGAAAATAGAGAGAAAAAGAGAAAGACGTAGTAAATATATTATTTATTTTGTTTGGTTATAAGGAAATAGGCATAAGAGTACATGTGGACGGAAAAGCGAGAAAAATATTTTAAACCACAAAACTCATTAGTGACAAGATTAGGATCCTTTTCTAGGTTTTCAAAATTAATAAGGGAAAGAAAGATCGGTTAAAAATGTAAATTGAGCAATTTTCCTCTCCTCTTTATTCCCCTTAAACCAAACAAGAACTAGGTATTTGTTCTCCTTTGCCTCCTAGCTTCTGGGTAACCAAACCAGCCCTAGAGTTCGTGTAGCTTTACTTGGATTGGGTTTCACACAGAATTCAATGCAAATTTCCACTCACATCTTATTTTTTCTTTCATAAAATTTTTTTTTTCAAAATTCAAAATAAAAAATCTCAAAAACAAACTCTATCCAATCACACTATATTTGGGGGCAGGGGGAAAGGTGGCCAATCTCTGCAATACTGCAACTGTAGTCTGTAGAGTAGTTGACTGAACATATTATCAAGTAAAGAAAGGCAAATGCAAATAAATGCCATTGAACTAGTTTCGAATTTTTCGCCGATATGTTTTTGGCTTCGGATTTTTTACTCTTTCTAGAAGGGCCTTTGGTGCTCTTCTGCAAATTGCTTCTTCCTTCATCAATGAGGATGAAAGTTTTGAGCTTTCTATATCTGTTGAAATACAGGATCGGAAGGCCAAGTAAGAAGTTCATAGTATTTTTGGACATGTCCAAATCTCATTGATCCAAGAATATGTGGCCGCAGGTTGAGAGGAACCAAAGATTTTTGTATTGTCAATTTTCCTGTAGACAGCGACGCTTGCACTTCAAATTGCAGAATGGTCATATTCAAAGTTTCTACTACTGTTTTAAGTACTACTAGTATTTATTGAAACATTCATATCTATGATCTGTCTTTGAACTATGAAATAGTCTTTCACTTTAATCCCGTTTCTTCTACCACTGTTTGGCTCAATCCAAAATCAGTTCAAGTTATACTACAGAGAGAAATATTGGTCCCTTTTAATCTTCAACACCTAAACTTGTCATCAAATCCAAATGCATCCCTAGCTGTATCAAGGAATTCAAACTAATGAGGCCTAGTAGAAATGTTTTTGAGGTAGCAAGTTATGCAATGAGTCATGTAAATTGAAAGAATTACTAGAATGTTTTAAAATATTTAATATTTTTTATAAAAAAATTTTAATATAATATACACTATTAATTAATTATTAATTTTATTATATATTATTTTTATATATTTATATTTAGCATAAAATATTAATTAATTTATATATTTTTTACTTTTTATTATACTATATTATTTTTATAAATTAATTAAAATTTTTAATTAAAATTATATATTCGATCAAATATTATCAAAAAAAATTAAATAAAGTGAGTAAATACTTCAAGAATTAGATGAAGCAAAAATTTTAAAAACTTTACATGGATGGAGGTAAGCCAAGGGG
This sequence comes from Rauvolfia tetraphylla, assembly GCA_030512225.1. Taxonomy (NCBI): domain Eukaryota; kingdom Viridiplantae; phylum Streptophyta; class Magnoliopsida; order Gentianales; family Apocynaceae; genus Rauvolfia; species Rauvolfia tetraphylla. The sequence goes on from JAJQKT010000022.1 coordinate 424,727, forward strand.
CAAAGCTGCAAGGGAAGGTGAAATTTGTACCAAAACACTGTGAAGAAAAGTTAAAAGGTGTTTTCAATGTTAGAAAGGAGGTGGTGGGATCCAGCTCGCTCTTCAGTCTCCCAATTCTCAAACGTCCTTGTGTTCAGTCTTCAGAACGTCTCGTTTCTTTTAGGAAAAAGCAGCCCCTGTCCTTGCAAAAACCCCACATTATTTTGTACATTCCCTGTTTAATTTTTCAAAGAACACTGGCCAAGATTGTATAGTTCCATATATTTATGCTGAATTTGATTATTATTATTATGTAGTATGTTTTACATTAAAACTCAAGTTTAAGTAACTCAACTGATGTTGTTAGGTTGAACACATTTGGTAGAGTCCGTATTAATAGCGTGCTTGGATAGAGTTTGGTTTTAAAATTTTTATCTTAAATTTTGTAAAAGTTAAATTATTTATGAGAGGAGATGTGAGTTCTATACTTAAAATTTTAAGTTCGATTGTCCAAGTATACCGTAAGTATAGGATTGTGAATATTTCCATACAGTTTCGACTGCTGTAACTGCTTGTTTCGGGTTTCTTTTACTGACTCAAAATTAGCTCTATGGGGTAAAACTTAAAGGAAGCAGAAAAAATCATCTTACCTAGGACCATTATTTCTTGTTTTTGTGTGCAGAAACCAGAATCACCTCCTGAAATGCTGTAACCAGAGGATCTTATCTGGTAAAAATCATACTGGTACATGCTGGTGCAGTGATCTTTTGGCTTCCAAACAAAAACCACACAAAGATCGTAACAAACTTTGACATGAGTATTCACAAAAAACAGTGTTAAGAAAAAGAACAGAAAAAGACCTTTGACGTGAGCACTAAGGTGAAGCTACCCAATAAATGCTTAACGAGGACATGACCTATTATGTATACCGAATGATTTTGTCAAGGGCACACTTAAAAGGATTAGGGAGTAGATATACTTGTCAATTCATAGAGTTTGAGATAGGAAGTGCATCTTAAGGGTTCTGAATGGCGCAGTGGGCGTGCCAAATACCGAGTCAGTCATGCAAGAAAATGATATTATGAAACCAAAGAATCAATCAAAGGATTCCATGAAAATTTTTAAAATGAATTTATACATGAAATAAGCTAAAATATAGAAGACCTTATGCAGAATTGCAGACAATATTAGTCTCTTCTTCTACAGTTCCTCGTTAAAAGAATCGGAGAGTAAGAATATTACTACTAATATTACTACTAATTCCAGCCGTAAGAGAAAGCTACTAATGGGGGAGAAATAAATATTGCAATACTAAAATAACTGAAATAGTAACAAGAAAGATTGATCTTTTGAACCCATTTTGAGCTTCAGATTTCATCCGTGGCTTGATCATAGAGTTTGATTTGTTGCTTCCACAAACACTAACTCCAAGATTGAAGCCATTTGCTTCAGATGGACTCAGACACAGTCCTGGATTTCCAGTCAGGTCCAAATTCCTGCCCAACCTCTTGAGGAAGCTTGAATTGAATGGAACGAGACCATCAAGAAAATTTCTGCTCAAATTCAGGTGATATATATGCGAAAGGTTCCCAAAGCTGACCGGAATCTGGCCTGTTAATCTGTTATTTTGCAATGATAACGTGCTTAAGTTGCGCAACTTTGAATATGTTGCTGGGATTGTGCCAGAGTAGCCAGAATTTGCAAGCCTGAGTTCTTGAAGTTTTTGCAGCAGACCAAACTCGGGTGGCAATGAGATGAACATGGGATTATCATCCATGATGAAGTATTGCAAATTTTGCAGCTGTGAGAGTCCTCTTGGGAAATTCCCACGTAACTTATTGTTGCTCAAGGCAATGAAAACCAAAGAATGGAGATTACCAATGCTCTGTGGAATGCTTCCAATTAGTGAATTGGAGCTCAAATCAAGCTTCTGAAGCATCCCAAGTTGGCCAGTGGTGAAGGGAATTGTACCTGTGAGCCTATTGTAGCTCAAGTCAAGTCCAGCAAGGTTTCTAACGTTCCCCACCTGAAATGGGATACTCCCAGTAAGCAAATTATAGCTCAGATCAAGATGCACAAGAGAGTTTAGTTTGAAAATTTCTGCTGGAATTGGCCCGCGAATGCGGTTTTGGGACAATGTGAGAAATTGAAGCGATTTCAGGAACGAAAGCTGAGATGGGATAAAGCCAACAAGTGCTGGGTTTGATCGTATGCTCAGCTGCTGCAGAGAAGAACTCAAAATTTGAACTTGCAGAAGAGAAATGGAGGTCATAGTGTGAGTAAAGCATTGAATGAAAAACACAGACTCCAGGAATGGCAATTCAAAGATTTTGGAAGGAAATGTAGCTGTGTTTTTGCATGTGGGATTTGGGGGTACCCCAAAATCAAGCCTAGAAACATGGCTGAGCCCACCATTCCCTATTTTACACTCAATTCCAATCCAAGAAGACCCCGGTTTACACGGGTTAGGATGAGAAATTCTCCAGTTCTGATCAGAGGAGACTGCTTCCATTATCTTGAACAGAGTTTCAAGCTCATGTGGATCCATGTCACCTGGTTGGACATTCTTGAAAGGCATCTGGTTTTCGCCATGTTGAATGGAGGAAGCAAAAGCAGAAGAGAAAGAAGAAAATGAGATGAGGAGTAGAAGAAGCAGAAGCAGCAGGCTTAGAGGAACTGAGAAGGAACAGCCGCACATAGTGGTTGAGGTTTGTGACAATTGCAAGTTTGATCAAGTTTGAAGCTTATGCTTTATTCGGGCCGTCTTGAATCCCTTTCATGCGTCTGAGAAAACCGGGCCTATTTGAATGGTAATTCGACTCGACAACTTTTCAGCTTTTTTGAGTTTTCGTGACTTTACATCAAATTTTTATTAATAGTAAGATTAGATAGATTTTAAAATTTTAAGATTTTTTATTTTAAATTTTATAAAATTAAATTATTTATTAAAAAATAAGATTTAAAAATAAAAATTTTTACAAATTCAATCTAAATAAACTCAAAGAAGAATATATAATTTAAAATAAAAAATATTTAAAAAATAAATTGAAGTATAATTCAGTTCAATGGTTCCACGCTTGACTCGTACTCTAAAAATATTTAATCCAAGCTCAAGGATGACGAAGAAAGAGAGAAAAGAGATGGGTTGTGAGTTGGTAGTAGACTTGATTGAAAAGATGGGTGGGTCACGATATTGAGTGAGGAAATTTGATTTGAAGCAAAGGTAAGGTCAAAAACATTTATCAGTGCTTGAAGCATTTGTGGGGCCTTGGAGTTGGAGAAGTGAGAGAGAGAGAGAGAGAGAGAGAGAGAAGAACGGTCCGGAAATTACAGGGCATGTTTGATACTGTTATCATACTTGAGATGGTCACAAGAAGCACGAGGGGAGTGGAGAGAAAAAGATGATGTAATTGGTGCATGGGTGATCTGTGACGTTCAATTTGATTAGCTTGATATGACGTCGGCTCCTTTTCAAAGTTCTTGGTTCCTCAATAGAGTATAACAACCTTGATTTAGAAAGTAATCGTTTTAGGTTAATAATCATAAACTTTTTTTAGAAAGGTGGCACTTTTTAGGATTTGAGTTATGAGATCGATCTTTGATGAAGTTTATACAAAATATAGTAATAAGTATGAGTAGTTTCATATAGGTAGTCTAATAATTTTTTAATATTTTAATATTTATTTATTTATTAATTGAGAATCTACATGTAAATAAAATTATTAAAAATAAAATTATTTCACATGTATTGAGTTAGATATTTCATGTACATGAGTATTCTCTATTGATAAATAAATAATTATTAAATGGTAATAAATACACTTGAGATTTATTAATAGCACAGTTTAATGTTCTAAGTTCTGAAACAATATTTTAGTATACAAATTACTAAAATCCTATCTTAGTAATATAGTATTTCTTCAATTTCAAAATATAAGGCTATTGACTATTTTTTATAAATTAAGAAAGAAGAAATAAAAATATATTTTTTATTATATTTTAACTAATTTTATTAATATAATAGAGAATGAAATAATTTCATTTATAGTGAAATAATTTTAAAAAAATAATTTTTAAAATTTATAAAATAGTAAATATTTTAAGAAATAAGAAAATAGTGGGAATGTTCAAAGGCAATGGTGCCGATGTTGCTTAATATGTAAAAGTTACTTTAAGAATAAAAGATTAATCACAGGTTTGCCTAACATAAAAAAGGAAGTGTATCACTCCACCATTATTTCACATTGACATCCAACCATCACAATTATTTTGCAAATTAATGGGAGATAAGCCGAATGCCTTTTCTAATAGTTGAAGTGGCCGAAGCCTCCCAATATATTAAAAAGAAAAAGTGAAAATAACCCCAATTAACCAGACTCGTTTTTTTTTTTTTTTCCTCTCTTTTTCATGCTTTCCAGAAATTTCCATGGGGTTACCAAAGGTAAAGTAGTGGAACACATTTCTGACATGCAAGTTCAACTTTCGACACTTTGAACTGATATGCAGAAGAATGGAATCTTTTCTTAACCTTCTTTCTACTGTTCCCTTCCAAAATGAAACTAGGAAAAGGTTTCACTTTCCTCCCACTGCCTCTTTTTTTCATCAACCCTTCCCTTTTCCCAGCATAGCAACCAGAGGTTAACCATTTGGTCCAGGCTATTTTGTTCTTCTTGATGTGATGTTTCCAAAGGCTTCGGCCATGTGAATTTCAGCAGAGAATGAGACACAAAATGCACAGGCAAACCGAGGACTATAATACTGAATACACCCTGAGACATTGGTAAGCTCAGACATCAGAGCAATGGTTAAATTCCATACAACAGGCATAGAAATGATGAGATTCTTGCAGAATCCTGAAAACGAAAATTTTTCAATTGACACAGCCCTCAGAGGGGTATTCATATTCCGGGATTCTGTATTTTACAGAGGTTTAAGTGTGTTGTGAAAATCCATGCGAGACTTAGATCGCCATATGCAGAAGCTGTAATACTAATGTAGAAACATTGTTGCGAACACCGTAAACTAGACTGCGAAGAAGGGGAATGGGATGTGCGAGGCATTTGAAGTCGTCCTCAACGACGAAAATGCAGTACAATGAAGATAATGAGACGTCCCTTGATTCTCTTCTGGGCTCTCTCCCTGGAAGGCACAGCATGCCCTCTCAAGCTACATGTTAAGGTAACTACAATTACTGCATGCTCCAAAGACGCACAATAACAAAGGGGATAAAAACTGAGGGAAACAAAGCTGGCTAGTTCTGGAACAGTTGATATAAAGGTCAACTTCTGATAAGAAATATACTACTCTGAGATGAAAAAAACAGGCATAAAACACAGATGACATTAACATTTTACATGCACTGTTATTCCTAAACTGTTTACAGCTTAACCTGTACTTTTGAATCCAAGAAGATGAACATTCAACATGGACAGGCATTTTGCGCCAACACTGCTTAAGGGACAAAAAAATTACAGAGGAATGAATGTCGTCATTGACACGTGGCAGCTCTTCTCCACCTTGCGCACCAACTTTGCTGTTGTGCTGGAAGACCGTCGTATCTATGATATGTAATTAGCAGTTCAAGTCTAAGTGTATCGATCAAGAGAACATTCGGAGGAAATTGTTCGCATATGCCATTGGCTTGACATCAGGGTGAGGCTGCAATTTTATCCAAAAAGTAGTCAGAGACAACAAGGCTCTTCATACTTAAAAAATGCGTGAATCACACGCTCAACCTCTCTACTGAGTGTTGTTACATTTTAGTTTATGAGCGGTACAAAGTCCCTCCCTCTCTCTCTCTCTCCCCCCTCTTCAAATACTTCCAGGACCTCGAGTTACTGCAGAGAATTAAACTTCTGATAATAAATTGAGCTTATTTCAGAATGAGTGCAGTGAAATTACTGCAAGTTCAGATATTAACTGAAGAAAATTTTTACACATAATCATGGTCCTAATAAACAACATAAGTTGGCATTTACTTGTTTTAGTTTGGTTTTAATCAGTCTCACTTTTCCTTTTCTTCCCCTTAATCTGTTAACAAATCAATAATCAAAATATTAAGAAAAAGTATGAAATAGAGCATCAAAACGCGCATTTGATAGACATCGATAGTTCAATAGCTTTTAGCCAAACACTCCCAAGTGAGAAAATAAAGGTAAAAGATTTCATACTTATTAGAGAACCTGAAAAGAAACTAAAGAAGAACATTTCAGAAGATCAGGAAGCACTGACCACTGCTGAAAAAGTAACAATATTTGGCTTCAAGCTGGGAGCTTCAAAACGTATAAAGGCACCCTTGTTACCCATCTGCACCATGCAAAGAACGGTCAGGATGTTCCATTAGTATTTGATCTTAAACTAAAGAAAATCTTGAAAAGGAAACTATAATCCTGACCCAGATATACTGTATATGGAAAAATCAAACAGCCTGCCTCTAGCAAATTCAGTCAGAAAAGACTTCACTTCATAAGTTTTTTGTTAGCTAAAGGTATTATTGAATTCTGAGGACATTTACGTTTTCTGTAAAAATTTTTTAGGTAAAGTTTCTTACTAATTTTCATTCTATGAAACATGAAAAATCATTTTACTTGTGAAGAAGCATCACGCTCTGAGCTACAGGTTGAATCAGCGATAAGCTGTTTTTTAACGCAATGGACTAGCCTAGAGTTTAACGTGGTAAAATACTGGTGAACTGCGGTCCAGTCCTAGACTGTCTGGCTGAGTAATGGCCAAGCCAAAAGAACAACAAACATGTTAAAGTAGCTCTCTTAGAAAGCACTTCTCATTTGACACTCCTTAACGCATCTGATTAACCATAAATAACAATTCTGGTCCAACTGAATTCAGCATATACAACTTTCCAATTTGCTAATCCACCAGAATCAACAAGCACACCAAGACTCAGTGAGATTACACTCCCTAAATCTTAGATTTGTGGATAAACTGTTGGAATAGAAAAGAAAAGAAAACTTGTGGATAACCTGCATCAGTGGCCTTTTTACGTCCAGAACATGCTAAATATTCTCCACAAGATTTCAAAGTTTAAACTCCTAACATTTACATTGTATGGAAGGATAAGAACTTTTTTATCATGATTAAATAGATCACTTGACCGATTTATGCATTCAGTAACTGTAGGCTTATTTTCCAGCACTGAGATTGAGAGTCCAGGAACAAAAATGGTGGATGGTGAATAAGTACTTTTATTTTCCATGCGTAATAGAAGCATGGTGGATGACCCAGATAGAAATAAACATTAGGAGTCCAGGAACTTCACGAAGCTAATGTATGACAAAATTCACTGGTTATTGTCACTATCCATTTTTGCTTGAAGTTGGATATGGTTGTAACAACATGATCAATTAAGATTGCTTTGCTCGTAACGACATGATCAATTAAGATTACTTTGTCGGAGAAATGGAAAAACAAACAAGTATGTTACCTGATCACAGTAGTTGGGTGCAGAAAACACAGTAATCAGTTTACCATCATGCTCAATTTCATAACCTTCATCCTTTACTTCATGAGATCGCACCACAAGATCTGCATAATAAGTTAGGCGTTTGAAGAAGTTAACACTTCAAGAAATTGAAACCATAAGGAGGAATAAAGCAGGAAGCAGCATAATAACCCAACAAAAGTGGAAGGGTAAGGGAAAGAATAGAAGGCCAGAGAGATGAATAAATACCTAGGTTATTTTCCTGCAAAAACTTTTTGGTTACATCAGCTCCAAATGACAGACCAACACCTCTCTTGCTGGGTCCCCTTCCAAGCTGGGGTTGTGGATCACTCCAGAGCAATTCACACATCAAGCCTGATTAATGTTAAAATTAAGTCACCACGCAGCTAACAGGTGACTCATGACATGATATCAAGATTCAGAAACTCATCATATTTCTATTGCAATAGAAGCATAATGTTTCAGAAGATAGAAGTCTCAAGAAAGTTTAGGCCGCATATATGTTTCAATCTCCTTTGCATTCGTTCTAACAAGCGTCATTATTCAAGCATTCCCAAACTGATATTAACATCAAAACCAGTTCTATGGTCGAACAGGTTTGAGCTAAAGAGCCAGACTTAAGTAGAGCAAAGAAAAACAAAGAAAAAGGGGAAAAAATCCCTGTGCCTATTTGCTAAGAATCTATGATTATATTAAGAGGCCATGATCAACACATCCAGTGCAATTCAGCAATGTTAAGACATTCTTAGAGCCTCTGATTGTCATAGAAGTAAATCCAACACTGTTCTAGAAGAGTTACAGGAGACACAAATATTTCCTATAGACTCACTCTCCTTCCCTAATGAATCAAGAAAACAAGAGAGACCATAGAAAACAACAGCAAAGCACAAGCATAGGAGGGGAGGGTGGAGGAAAAGGTGAAAATGCATGAAGACTGCAAGCAGAATCTCATTCAAAAACTTTGAAAGAAATATTATTAAGCTAGAACTTACCCTCCTCAGGGGGTTCTCGGAATCGGTCAATTGCTCTAATGTCAGAGAGCTTCACCCCATCCACACTGAAAAGCCCTCCATGAACCACAAAAACTTTATTATTTATCACATGCGCCAAGGGCAAACAACAGAATACTTCTGCGAAGAGTTCAACAAACGTGTCGCTTAATTTGGATTTGACTTCTCCTTCAAAACCATATATTTTGTTCATGCTCTTGCTCTCATGATTCCCTCGAGAAAGATACATGGCTGAAATATTGAAAATTCATTAAGTCATACTGCTTTATGTCAACATGAATGTAATCAACGATCATTTGAGTTCATATGAAAGCACTCAACGTAGAAAGACATCCAAGAGTTGAAAAGAAACATATACATTTACATTTAGTTCAAGGCATGGTAAAAACAGTGGTAAAATATGTAAGGTGTTGAACCACTCTGAGCAATATGAGGTGATCGATAAAATTGTTTGCCAAGACCAAAAACTAAAAATGGAAACACATACAAGAACATACAATGGTTGTGTTCACACCAAAAGGGAGGGAGGCGGATTAACAATAGTTTTTTTTTTTTTGGGGGGGGGAGGGGGGGGGGGAGGTGGCTTGGGGGTGGTGGAGATACATGGGCATAAGGTTTATCAACAGAAGTTCCTCATTTTACCATGACATCGTATCACGAAACATATAGCTTATACAACGTAGCATAAGAAATATGAGATGCGTGGGGTGGTGGAGATACATGGGCATAAGGTTTATCAACAGAAGTTCCTCATTTTACCATGACATCGTATCACGAAACATATAGCTTATACAACGTAGCATAAGAAATATGAGATGCATAAAAAAAAGAACTACCTGTTGGACACATGCACTTGAAAGCAAACAGTGTGAGGATGACTTCTAGAGAAAAAGAACCTCTATCCACAAAGTCTCCATTGAAAAGATAAGGATTATCTTCTGATGGAAGCCCATTGAGCTCAAAGATATTCAATAGGTCATAGAACTGCAATAAGAAAGGAAAGAGAAAAATCGGACAATTGATACATGTGGAAAAGGAAAGGTGCAGGATTAAGAAAATATTGTAAGAGCAATTAACTGCATGGCATATGACTGGCTAACAACTGAAGGGAAAAAGAAAGAAACGTGCGGGAAACTGAACAGCGGACAAGATGACCTCAGTCCCATGCCTGCCACTCCACTCCACACTTTCACCCAAAACAACCAAAAGAGTAGAAAGTGCAAGAAGAGAACTGTGTCTATTATATAACTACCACAGTGGCTAATATCATCTCAGAAGTATTCAAAAAAAACAACCTTGATCTACCCACACACCAGAGTTACATCTACCTAATCTCATCTCTTTTGCAGTGGGCGCTGGCCTTGAAAAACTGCATTAATGGCTTGAAAAATTGGTTTCATAGATTCCAAAAGAACATTCACAACCAAGGGTGGACTCAAGTTTCTGGGATGTATTTTTTGCTTTTTCAAAGAACGGAACTGCTGTATGTGAGCATGCAGAGAAAGAATACGACAACTTTGAAAACAGATGATAATCATACACCAAAAATAGTGGAAGTCTTATTACCTGACCATGTACATCACCACAAACAGTGAAATGCTTTCTATCAGGTACATTAATATCAACAAGTGATGGCAGTGAATGTAGCATCTCTCTTGTTTGCAAAACAATCTGGAATGCATATCTACAAGATAAAAAGCAAGATTCTAAGGTAACGTAAACAAAATAGAGAAATTATAATTATTCAGTTTTAGAAACATACCTTTTATGCAAGCACTTCTGATTCTTGAAATCATCCATCATTTTCTTCACAAAATCCAAAGTTACAACATCTCCCTCTATCCTTGCACCAGCATATTCTGGTTCAACATCTGTGGTTGAAACATAATGCCCCAATCATTACTTCCCAGTTACAAAAAGAGCTGCTATTTTTCTAATCAGGTCAAGACTTTTATTACTCTACCCAGCAATGCAACAAATGGAAGTTAAGTGATCTCAAAGCAGCATATATTGCTTCATGATTTTTGTCCACATAAAAATCAGCATCTCCAGATTCTGGTCCAACTTCCACTTTAAGCGCCCTTTTTACTAGGATTACATCCCCTGTTACCCTCTTACCAGAAATGACAATAAAAAGAATTGCCTTTTTCATCTATAGATATGCTCGGCAGAATAAATGTTGTCGGTATAGCAATTACTCCAGTGACAGAAAAAGGTGAACCAAATATTTGAAAATTTTGCAGTATAATTATTGATTGTTAATCCAGAAAATCATTTCAGTTCATCAAGCAATAAAGCAAAGTGTGACAATATTTTATCTGTTAGAAACGCCACAAAGTTTTCCAAAATAGTAGGATAACAGAAACGTTTCTACATAGATGTGGCAACACTTCAGCCAAGGTAGAAGACAGCAAGAGTGTTGAAGCAAAAATGAGCTTACCTCATCGCATATTGTAGTTTTAGAACCTATTCCTTAAGAAAATATTTTTAAATACCCTGCCTATCTGTGTAGGTAGTCAGGTTTGACCTTATGGGTTTGGATAAGGGCTTCGGCTCAATACTCAGGCAGTTTTCACCATTAAAACGAGGACCTGCTATCCAACATGGTTTAATACCAACCACATGTTTCAAACAAACATCAGGAGCTTCTTAAATACTCGGAGAGCAAAATTATTTTCTGCCTCTATTCAAGTTAGACAATGAGAAGAGAGAAGTATTCACCCTCAAACAGGAAAACACTTGATATTCTAGATTGCAACAAGAAAACATAAATTGCTTCTTTTAAGATCAAATTTATGTATATCTTAAAGCATAAAAAACATGAACATGCTATAGAGAACCAAATAATAATCTCAGCTCAACATAATGCAATTTGTATCAGACGAAGTCATTAATTAAATATCAATTCATTAGTTAGAGACTTCTTCCTTTTACCCTCAATTCTAAGAGAGACCCAAAAGTTAAAAAAATTTCTAAACATATAAGAAGTTTTGACTTATTTATGATGTTCTCTCCTTACTTAAGTCATTTCAAAGGATCAAACCTAAGTCATTCTTCGAAAAGACATGGTCATTGCTGGAACCCCACCAAGAAGTACCAAAGAACACCAATATTGCTGCCATAGTTGCTGCTGCCACGACTATGGCTGCTTTAGTTCCCACATATACCACCAGCACAGCCAACAGAAGTACTGCCACAGCTACAGCAGTTACTTTGTGGGGGAAATAAGAGGAATCTGGGCCAGTTCCTAGGTAAAAGAAATATAATATTAACACCTACTATTGTAGAAATTTAATAGCATACAGACTGATAAATTGGGTAGATAAGATAGTTTCCTAGGTTCTGACTCAAATTAAATGGTTACACGTTATCCAGAAAGGTCATGCCTAGGCTCAATATAGAAGAATTTTTAGCGAGATATCACAAGGTTAGAAGCTCATTGATGGCCAGCAAAGGCTGGTGTTCATCTCAATAAGACACAAATACAGTGATCGGACCATACTTCAATTCTATTTCTAACTAAAGACAAGTTTTTGAACGTAAAGTTAGCTGAATTTAGAAACTAACAGAAAGAAGAAAAAGACGAGAAAAAGAAAAAGATCAAAGTCAAGTATAGAGATTTAACTTCGTTCTCCAAGAAAAATTTGTGAGTGATAAATACTTGCTAAGGGGCCACTATATTTCAAAGCTCCAAATGTGCTAAAAATATATTACTGAAGGAAAAGAAGAATGCTGCTCAAGTTCTGAAATCCAAAATGAACCACTCCAAGTTGATCTTAACGAAACCGCAAGATCAACAAATTAGACAGAAAGGAGAAAAATGACACAGAAAAAAGGGAAAGCAACCAGTCCCCTCATTCAAATTTCCAAAGTAGGAGCCCCTCTAGGTAGACTAGGGGAAACCAGACAACGTACAGGACAAACACTATTCAGGTCAGCAACAGCCCTAATTTTAAGTGCAATCAGAAGAAGATTCGACAAAATATATATATATTTTTTGAGCTTAAGCTCATCTCGAGCTGAACTATTACAGCGTAATATTATCAACACATTTATACCTAAGTAGCCATTTAGCAGAGTGCAGAAAGATGGGATAACCAGATGTTGAATAGAACCTAAGTAACCAATACGTGGAATTAGTTGCAGGAGCAAGAGCATAACAGTTTTTTAACTTTTATTAAAATGGTAGACATTGAGAGAGCATATATAGCATCTAAACTATTTACAATTTTCTCTTTATTTCAATATAATTTTAGAATACCAAACGTTTTGTTTTCTAAATTATAAAAGGTTGTATAATTGCAATTATTGTACAAAAAGCCCTACAAAGAAAAAGTAGTAATTATAATAAATTGGACAGCGTCAGCCACTACAAACAAGGCTAATAGAGGCCCACTGTCACGTCACCTTCCCCATATAACTCAGATTCAATTACTTCTTTCTGACACTTCAACACGAGGTATAGGCATTATTGGTCGAACTGGCATCATGTGAAGATGAAAGTGACTGGAGAAGTGATATGCTGGTCAGCCATGACGCATCTCATTATTGGGTGAAATTGAAGGCACATGTTTCACTAAAGTTACCCGCAATTACGATTTGTGAACTTCACAGGCTTACAAAGAACTCCAGGATCACGCTCCAAATCACAAATTACCTGAATTATCAAGGCTGGTCCCAGATATCACCATAGCATGCTGACCAAGGAAATATAAAAAAATTTCCTCTATAAAAGCAAGAAGTTGTAATAAAGACTGCTAGTTTCAACTACCATATCTAATTGGTCATTCAACCCAAAATAGCATGCCAATGAATGAGCTTAAACCTTTTCCAAAATAGAATCATGGAGAAGAACACCATACTTATACATTAGTTTCTTAAATACAACATCATCCTAGAGGTTGGAGAGTTGATGAGAACTTAGAAATAGAATGATGCAAATTGATAGTGCAAATTGACGGCTGCAGTAACTGTCTATTTCTAGCATAGACCTTGCAATGATGATATTAAGCCAGACTATACCCGTGAAACCACTGAGAGATCACCGCATGCGACAATTACAGCAACAGATCGGGAAATTCACAATACATTATGGGAAAACTTGATAGAAGACATGATCAAAGTGAACGAAAAAGAATCCACCTTGCAATCACACTAAATGAAGTTCTCTGCAGGACCAAGTCAATAAATGCAAAACATTCACAACAAAAGTAAAAAAGTAAATTTAAATAGCTCATCACCAATATCCTAAAGCATTTTCTACTAAAGCAATCTGCTGAGGAATAAACATGCCCCCCAGATAACCATTTTACACTATCAAAATATATGTGAAAGCTGTAAAGAGGTAACTGATGCATACCTATGGCATGATAATCAATAGTATCAGCTATTGAACGTCTTTCAGATTCAGGTACAGAAATAGCTTCTTCAAATTTCAGTTTCATAACAGCTTTCTCACATTCCTTCAGTTTCTTGGTTGCATCAGGATCATTTGGACATATTTTCTTGACCTAGTTTACAGGTTATGCATAAGAAACATAAGCTCTTAATCAAAACTTCTACCACGAGGAAGAATGAGCCTGTTTCTACTACAAAAGCAAGAAACTGGACAGAAGAAATATATATCAACTGACTACAGGTAAAAGTTTCATAAATAAGTAAAACTGACAATCTAATAAATTTTGGACTCTGAAGTAGGAAACTTGACTAATCAACAATGTACTCTCTGGATAGAAAGTTGGTTTTCAGCAATGGTTCTTCTCTAGATAAACTAAAAGCTGAAGCTCCACAAGTTCTATATATTCTAATCTAGACGGATCTGAAATGAATTTCTGTCCAATATCTCTGTATTGCTTCACACACATTTTTTCCTTCAGAAAACAGAAAATCTTATTTTTAAGAAGCAAAAAGACTACTGTCAACAAAATTAAATCTCCTGAGTAAAAAACCTAAGCTTTCAATTGAGCTGTCATTGAACTTATAGCCAGTACAACCAAAGGGAATAGACTATAAACGATTACTTTACACCGCGAAACTAAGCTTCAGAAAAGGGAAAGAACAGAAAAAGAAATATACTTTATAACAATTAAACAAAGCCAACCTGTTGAAAATCCCTGAGCGCCTCTTTAAACTTCCCCATTGCCAAGTAAGCTGCACCTCGCCTATAATAGCCCTGCAAAAACCAATCAAACACTTCAAAGTATATCCCAGAAATCCATACTTACTAAAAGTCAAAGAAGAAATAACCAGAAAAAAAAATGCATAAATGGTTCTCATTTTTTCTGGACTGTAGAATAGAAGGAAAAAATCTTGCCTTGGAATATTTAGGATCGATCTCAATAGCCTTAGTGGCATCCTGTATTGCACTCCCATACTCCTCCAATTTAGTATGCGCGAATGCACGGTTAGCCCAATATACAGCATTTTCACCTTTCAACTCTATGGCTTGTGTATATAGATCAATAGCTTGAGAATACTTGCGGGCTTCACACACAAATTCAGCAGAAACAAAGAAGATATATTAAAACCCATAAACAAATTCAACAAAAAAAGAAAAAAAGATTAAACAAGCATGACTAAAAACTCAGCACATCTCAAATTGGGCAACATGTATAATTTACAGACATGCTGAGAAATTTAAAGGGCTTACCCTTAAAGGCTTCATTAGCGAGGAATTTGAGTTCTTCAGCTCTCGATGAGTCAGAATTTGAAGGGTCCATAGCGGGCATAATAATAAAGACTAATTCTTGCGGTCGCTGCTATATTATTTTTGCTCTCTTTTTCTATAGGATTATAATGATGAGAGAAACAGTGTTCAAAGCATTAAAAGAGTTCATGAACAGGGTTTGCCTGGGTTTGTGAATGCGGGTTGCCTACTTGCCCTGGTTGGCTGGCAAAGTGAGGGTCCTGAGAAGAAGGGGAAGGCCCAGACTTGACCGTGAGAGAGAGACACACACACACACACCCACACACAGAGAGAAAGCTAGTGGTTTTCCCTTACAGCCCTAGATGTTTCCAGTAGAAAAATTACTATGCTCTTTTTCTTAAGTAAAAACTTTTGTTTCTAATTCTTTTCACATTCTTTTATTAAGAAAGCAAAAGATAGATGGAACATAAGATTTATTGCTCAATTATGTATTTTTAACCTCTTAAGTGCAATATTTGTTATAGTTGAACTTAAGATATAACTCAATAGTCCGATTAAATAATCAGAATAATTTATGAAATATAAAAAAAAACAAAAAAGAAAAGCTAAAATTACTTATTAAAACAAATGCCAATAAAAAATTGAATTTGCCAAAAATATTATCTAATCATCTTATTTGCTGAGAATACAAGTGAAATAGTTTCATTTAGCTACCATTGCTTTAATAGGTTTTCACCAATTGCCTTTACCTACTTTACTAATTTTGTATATATGTCATTTAAAAAAAGAAATCTTTCTTCGCAATTTTATAATTTCAATCATAAATAAATTTTGAGGCTAAACTATTAACTCAAAGAACCATTTCTTTTTTAGTTTTTTTGAATTTCTTTTTCTAAATTCTAATAATATAAAGTAGAGTCATGTGTTATTATCTGGAAAAATGAAAGTGATCAAGAATTTCATGGAAACTTGGCTGATGTTAACATGGAGTATTGCCACAAGAATGGAAAAACACAGCAACTAGGGGTATTCATCGGTTCGATTTGGAGGAAATTTAATTTTACTATTTGGAGAAAATTTAAATTTTTTTATTTTTTTTCAAAATCGAACCAAACATAATTTACTTTCAAATCGAATTTTCTCCAAACCGAAATGTTTTGGTTTGGAGAAAATCGAAATATATAAAATTAAGAATTTAAATTTTAAAATAACATTAATTATACTCTAATATTGATTATAATCTTAATTAAAATCTAATTTAGTTTGAGTTATTAGTATTTAAATAATATTTCTGAAAATATATAAAAATTAATTATTAATTAAGAATTAGCTTAATTAAAATTATTAATTTATAATTATACTTAATTATTAATTTAGAAAAAATTTGGAGAAAATTCGGTTTTTTCGGCTTGACTTAGTCTAAACCGAAATCAAACCGATATTTAATTTGGAGATGAAAAATAGAATTTTTTCCAAACCAAAATTTAAAAAAACCGAATCGAAAACTGAATTAAATTTCGATTCAATTCGATTTTTAAATTTTTTTCAAATAATACACACCTGAACCGCAACATATTGGGTTGGTTGGACCTGAACCCGTACTTCTTCCATTTACCTGGCTTCATTGTTGGAGTAAAATATTACTAGCCATTCCTCTCTGTAATTGTTCAATATTTCTGAACTCTTAAATTAAAAATAAATTATTTTTTAATGATAAAAATCTTAATTTTAAATATTAAAATAAAAAATAAACAAATAAAGTTATAAAAACTAAAATTCTAGATATGGTTAACCATTTATCTGCACAAACATAATTTTATTAACTCAATTAAGAATTGATATATTCTTCTATTCAATGTATGTTGTAAAATAAAAAAATTGTATTATTAAATATTATATATAAAGTTGAAAATGATGATTACCCACTCTCTACTTTTATAACATCAATATACTTCCTCAATAAACCAAATTAAGTAGATGAAAAAAAGAGAGGGAGAGAGAGAGAATATTACTCTTTGTTGTTTTTTTTTTTTTTTTTGCTACAGAAGAGCTTTAACTTTTTCCGAAGCACGAAAAGATTATACAATTAATTTTTGTTTTTTTTTTCCCACTTTGTTCACTTCCACCTGGCCTTCTCTGCTGCTCCACTGCAGATAACGCAAATGATTATAGTAGGAGTAGATAAAGTTTTAATTTGAAACTTTTAATAAAAATAAATTATTTGCAAGAGAAAGAGAAAAAATAATATTAAAATAAAAGTTTTATATTGAATTCTATTGTAGAACCAATCTAAATACATCCTTACTTAAAAATTTGGCAGTAAATTTCATCCTGAAATACATAATGCAGTAAATTTCATCCTCAAATGCATTTAGAGGTATATTTTTGAGGCATCTCTTGGGGAAGATAAGCCAGAAAGTGCTATACCTTGAGAAGCAGCTGAAATGGTGCTCTAAAGATATACTATCAATCTGAGGTTGCAAAGGATCAGAGAAGAAATACCACCAAGATCTATAACGAAATCCTACAGTTGAAATGCAAAGGGAACTCCAACCGAACATATTGAAAGCAGGGAACGACTTAAAGCTATACATAAGAACTTGGGATGAAGTTTAATCCGAGTCCCGACCTTCCCAGACCACTATAGTACTACCCTGCAAACTCTGGGGCTAGCAGTTCGAAGGCAAGAAGGCACTGATTCAGCCGTGCAAATGCTTTTTCCTCATCAATCCCTTCAGGCCTTGTGTCTTAGGACGACCGCTGCACTTTGCGTTGATGGGACTCTGGCAGAATTGGAAATCATCCACAGCAGTGATGACATTGCCTGTATCTTTTGTATTAAGAACGCCGGTGGAAGAATTAGAGCCGGAGATCGAATACTGGCCAGGAAGCAGTTGAGGAACCGTCCAAGATATGTCATCCTTGGATTGAAAATTATCATTCAGCAGCTCTTCTTCAGTTTTACGTAGAATCTTCCACCATTCAGAATTTCCAAGATCAGTAGCTTTGGTTTCCTGAAAGATGAATCAGGTCAAGATATCAAATTCTTGTTATCATCTGCAAGCCGAAACTGATTCACATCAAACGATGAATTTATGTATTAACGAGTGGAAGAAATGTCAGTTTACCTTGGACAGTCCTTGTTGAGTAGAGGGATTGTTTGAGGAAGAGTCTATCAATTCAAGAATATCCTTAAAACGCCGGTCTGCAATCTCCTTTGTTGCAGTTCGAGAATCGAGCGGAGTCTCGAGCCTTTCATGATCTTTAACTGCATCAGCATCTCTTACCGGCAGAGTTGAAACATTGGTGGGAAGTGTAGAAGAATCTGCTTCGGTACCGAACGTCGAGCCGGCATGAGCTACAACTTTCTCGCTGGCATGCATCTTCTGTTTGCTGTAGGATTTATCAAGTCCTGCAGATTCAAGTCCCACCCTAACTCCAGCAAGTAGAAACCTTTGGTGGCTGCGAACATGTGAATTCACTGTGTGTATGTTCACATCACATATCCTGCAAAGTACAGCTCGATCCTCCAAGCAGATAAAATTACCGTAAGTCTCCTGCAACGGAAATCCAATAAGGTTTACAAGCGAATCGAAAAACCAATAGTCCTTTACCCAAAAAAGATAATAATAGGCAAACAAATAATTTGCCACTGGTCTATTATCAACAGTACAACCATAAACGAGTTATCAGTGCAAAGATTACTATGAGCGGAGGATTTTAAAATTTACTATAAATTTATAATAAATTTGTTGAGAAATTTCACTTTTTCTTATAGAAAGGAGGATTTTTTTAGTGCTACCACCCAAAGCCTGCCTCTGTGTCCACGGGAAAAATATGGGGTTCGAACAGTTCAGACGGCAATGACCTCATCGCCCTGCACAATGCGTTTCTAGAAACCCTACAACTAACCAGTGTGAGTTGCTCTCCACAGTGACTACCCAGCACCAAGGAAGCTTGTCTATGGAAGACGGAAGCATGAAAAACACTTCAAAATCTTTGTGTATCCCATTCCATCCACTTAGGTGTTCAGCTATGTCCAGGTGGGGGCGACAAATATCGGCAAGAAATCCTTAAAAATGAAGAAAAATCAGCTGATAAGCTTCAGATGTACACCCTAGAAATCTTGCTGCCTCTGAACATATTTTCCTTGTATTTGTCTGCTGAAGATGAAGAAGATCCGCATATCACCGAATCACGCATCAACCAATTTCATGATACTACACTTTCTAAGGAACACACATAAACCAGAGCACGTAGGAGTTGATCAGTTACGTGAATATATATAATACATAGAGAGATGTAGCACCTGACAGATGTCGCACTTGGGCCATGATGATGAGGAAGAGGCAGAGAGCGAAACCCGTTGGTGCTTGCTCACTAGCTTGTTGACCGAATGAATCTTCTCATCGCAGGCCAAACACAGAGCCGCCTCATCGGCACAGCAGAACACCTTCGCCTCCGCCGCGTCGCATCCACTGCACTGAATCTTCATGCCGATCTCTAAACTTAATTAGCTAGCACTTCTTAATCGCCAGCAACTCCAAAGACACACGTATGATATAAAACTTCAGACGGGCTCTCTTCGTCCTCTTAAGTACACCCGCTTTCTTCCGTACTAGGTATGCAGTGACTGACGGCTCTGGTGAACAGGAAATGTACGCTTTTTGGGTTTCTAAACTTTCTTTTTTGGTACTCCCATTTGTTTTCGGTTTGATTTTGTTTGCATGACCGACTCGGCCAACTGTTCATGCGTAAACGGCATTCGTGTCTCCATTATTGCCTTTGTGTCTCGAGCGGCCATGACACTTGTCTGCACAGACACAACCGGGCATGCATTTCATGTCTTTTCTTTAAAAAAAAAACATTAAATCGAGTATTTATTCATGTCTTCGAAGAGCCAAGCACCCCATTTATAATTGTATTTGGACCCAACTCATTTTGGCTTGGGTTACACATTCAAAATCTCAATGTTACTCTAAATAAAAAATTTAATATTATATCAGTCTATTTATTTTAATTTTACATTCTTTCTTAAATTTTTTGAAATGAAACAGTTAAATAAAAATCAATCTCAAGTTGCTCCATCGTCACTCTTTATTCGGCTGCCACTTTCTGCACGCTAGATAAAATGCAGAATTGCTCAAGTTTTCTTTCATGTTTTTAAAATCTATTTTATAGAAATGAAATCTGATTTCCTTTGACCAAAGAAAGCAAACATAGGGCATGCATCCAGTAATGGCGTCGTTGTTAGAACACACAGTTAATACTTCTAATATTAAACTCTGAAAACTACATGACATACTAAATATTATGCTATATAATACTATATTAATTAAGTAGGCGATAAGACATGCTAAATTTCAAATAATCAAAATTATGAACCTTTAAATTCAAGTGAAACTCACTAATCATATAGGGGTCCAACCCCATATCCAGTCGATCTCCTTGACTTTATCTTAGAAAATACATGCAAGATTATCTTGGTGGCTCTTTGTCTCACTTAACAAAGTGCGGAGTTTGCTTGTCCATATATGCTGGTGTGCTCCAAAATCCAGCTCGTCTTTGGTACATTTGCAGGGAAAAAAAACAAGAGAGAAAAAAGCTTGCCACTCTTGCTGGAGCTATCTATGTAATTCACGTGAAATCCTCGTGGGTGGAACTGATATAGATGTCAGTCGTCACTCGTCACAGACTCTCACCGCCATTCTATTTAGTTTGTAATTCAGTGAATTTTTTTTTAAGTTGTTGTGTTTTTTGTAAACAAAAGTAAAAATATATATATTTTTTGAGTTGCGATTTAAATACACCTAATTTTCAAATTTGAAGTATTACCTAAGCATGGCTTTAGAAGGTTGAAAGTTTATTTTAGTGTACGATTTGTAATTCTTTTTTATCAAGTAATATTTTTATTCGTAATATAGAATTAATTAAAACTATTAATTATATTTATCAATTAATTATTTAATTTTATACTAATAAAGTAATACTTTTTGTACTAAAATTATAAAAAAGAACAGTATAGTAAAATTTATACACAGATAGTTCTTTTTTTAAAAAATATATATAGTGTTTCAGAATAAATTTTATTAAATCCTAATTTCTAAATGAACAAGGATTGCAATTTACAAATTCGTCTCATTTTGTTATTGATTTTTCTAATGTAATAATTATTTGAGTTTCGCTTTGTTATTTAGACAAGAACTAGAAGAGTGTCATACATAGGAGAAAAAGCTAAGAGGAAAATGCCAAGTGATGAAGATATTACAAAAAGAAAAGAGAAAATGAAAATTAATAAGCCCCTGCTTTATTTTATTGGAAATTAATAAGCCCCTACTTTATTTTATTCAAACGTAAATCATAATTTTGGCCCACAATTTGTTTCTAGTCTCCAATTAAAAAAAAATTTATGGACCAAAAATACAATTTATCTTTAGAAATACTTGTTTATAGATTTATTTTGTTTCCCCAAGAAAAAGTTAGTCTCTTGTCGTGACTCTTACATTACACCACATATTCAACCAGTCTTATAATATTTAACTTTAAAAAAAAAACTTATATTTATATCAAATTTTTTAAAAGATATCCTAAATTTATACCGTAAATGGAAAATTATATGAATTAAATGCTCTTTAGTTCTTGGTTCTATTGTCATTTTTTAAAAATTTTTGTTCAGTGCTGTCAATTTCTTCTATTTATCATTTGCGATTTAACTAAAACACACACTTCAACAAATTTAATGGAAAATGTAAATATCCAAATTCTAAAATTTTTATTTAAAATAAAAAATTAGAGACTGAACTTTAACTTTACATTTGTTACAGTAGAATGAAATATCTTTCCATTCAAAATCCATTTTCATCCAAAATGGGTTTAGAATAATCTTTTCATTTTATTGTTTCAACAAAAAAGTAAGAATAGAATGATGATTCATTTTTTATATTTAATAAAATTATTATTTAATATCATAATAAAATAAAAATTTTATAAAAAATGACTTAAATGTCCTCCGACTAGATTGTGACAATAAAGTTGAATTATACCTGAAAAAAGGTTAAATTAAATAAAATTCACAATAAAATTTCAAAAACATGAAATATTTCTAGTATTGAATCATAATCTAGTAATAAAAAACAACTCTTATTTTAGATCAAAGTAAAGGATATACTACTAAGAGAAATAAAACAAAATTCAAGGTTAAGTCATGATTTTTTTAATAAAACATTATGAGTATATAATAATTATAAGAATTTTTTTTCAGAAATTATATTTTTTTGAAGAGGATTTTCTTTGGGTTGCTTCTGATATGGAATGACCTTCCCCACTCCTTCTAAAAATTAACTTGTCTATAAAAAAGATGTTTTCTATTTAAATTTTTTAACAAATATTAGAATAAAATAAGAAATTAGAAAAATCATTTTACTAAATTTCATTTCAATGTAGTAAAACCATCAAAAAAGAAATATATGAGCCACTAAAAAAGTTTGGTTGAATATATTCCATTTCAATGTACTAAACCCGCCAAAAAAGAAATATATTAGCCGCTAAAAAAGTTTGGTTGAAATTTTTCATCACTTTTTCTTTTGTTTTTTAATATAAGAGGTGTTATACTATTAATTGAGATTACATACTCAGTCAACGATAAATAAATTTTTAAGTACAATACTTATATAGTGTTAGGTACAAACATATTATTGATAAAGATTATATAATCAGTCAATTAAGAATTTCTTAGATACAATACATATATATTCTTAGGTACATATAATATTTGTACATATAGAAAATATCCTTGCCTCAGT
The DNA here is from genome assembly GCA_030512225.1 of Rauvolfia tetraphylla. Classification (NCBI taxonomy): domain Eukaryota; kingdom Viridiplantae; phylum Streptophyta; class Magnoliopsida; order Gentianales; family Apocynaceae; genus Rauvolfia; species Rauvolfia tetraphylla. The sequence goes on from JAJQKT010000022.1 coordinate 447,623, forward strand.
GAAGAATATTTTCTTAGGTACAACACATATATAGTCTTAGATGCAAACAATACCTATACAAATAAAAAATATCATTACCTCAATGAAGAACGGTTTCTTAAGTACAATACTTATACAATACATATATAGTCTTAAGGATAAATAATATCTATACAGATAAAAAATATCTTTACTTACATAATAGTATTAGGTACAAATATACTATTAACATATATTATATAATTAATCAATAAAAAATAATTTTTTAGATACAATACCTATATAGTCTTAAGTACAAATTAGTATATATACAAATAGAAATATATCCTTATAAAGGATAGAATATTTATATAGTCTTAGTTACAAATAATACCAAGTATAAAATATCCTTATAAATAATAGATCTAAAAGGGAGACTAATAAAATCTTATGCAAAATAAGAATTGCCTCAATTCTTATTATCAGAATAATACCTCACGAGCAAAATTTGTCCTCACTTTGGCGTTGATGGAAGCGAAAGGAGGAAGTTGAGGGGGACAAAAATAGAAAAAATATAAGAAAAGAAAGACCAGTAGTTTCGTAGCTATAGCTAGCTACGGTCCCCCGCCTTTTTTTGCAGAATATATGGATCGAATTTAACTTATCAAATTATATTTTTCTTCCTTTATATGTTTGATTTTATAAATATTTATATATTTTTTCACTCATCAGATCAGATTTGATCTTGTACGTGCGATAAAAATAAACGTGCAGACTCGTAGTTTGTCGGTCCAATTGGAACTTATTCCAAAAAGATTGCCAAACACGGTGTAGAAGTCGGTTTATCCAGACCCTGCTTCTTTCGGGGGAAACGGACGCTGCTGGCGTTGGTTGCCTCTTGTGTTCACTTAAACTATGAAGGTTAGTAAGTAAGATCATTCTTCCAAATGATTAGACAAGATTAGGTTCACCCACCCACTATCTATTTGGCAATTACGTGTGTATTTACTATTTAAATTGCTGTTAGACTTAATATTTTTTATCTTAAGTTTTATAAAATTGAATAATTAAAAAGGGTTTGCATTTTATCCAATCATATAATATTCCATGGAAATCACCTACTATTCTTTTTCTTTTGCCTTTTTTTCTTGGCGTTACAACTATTTCATTTTCATTTTAATGATGATCAGGTGAGACTATTGTTTTAAAAAGCTTTTGTTGGGTATCTAAAAGTAGGTATGCATGAATCCTTAAGACACAAAATTAAAAAAGAAAGTGAATACTATATAATTTTGAATAAAATAAATAATTAGTAATATTTTCAGTAAAAAAAGTTTACTAATATGCGTCATAATTGAGCCTGAGGCAATAATTTAATAAGTAAAACATTCTTTATCAAATCAAAAAGTCTTTGGTTTGATGTCCATTGTCTTTTTATATCCCCTTTATAATAGTACTAATTTCATCTATAATTAAATATTTTATTTTGACTTATTATAAAATAAAGTAGAATAATTTGATATAAAAAATTTTATAATATCTTTATTAATTAAAAAAATTAATGATATGATTCAAATATTAGTGAAACTTAATTCTTTACATCAAGGAAGTGAAAGACGTTAAGTGTTGGGACGCTTGTATTAAAAGAGTTTACTCTTTTTTAAATTAAGAAGATTATTAGTAAAATTTTAAATTAAATATATAATTAATTTTAAAAATAAAAATTTTTAAAAAATATATAAATATTTAATTATAGATAGATGGGGAGTATAAAATAGCTCGACAAATACGCATCATACTTGCTATGCCGATAAATTTGGAGTAGGACGTGAATCAGCTTGAAATCCTCTACAACTCAGTCACTATTATTATTGATCACTCTTTACCTTTCCCTCCAAACTTTGCCAAAAATTCACGGAATTGACACCTAATTAACACATAGCCAAATGCAGAAATTGGTTAGGAGGTTGTGCTACATCTATTTCAAAATAGTTTCTCGTCCCAAATCAGACTTTTCTATAAATAAATAAAAAAAGTAACCCTCAGAAACAATGACAAGGTAGTAATATGGTGGCTGGGGGAGTTAGGAAAATTTGGAATGGATTTGATCATAACTTATGAAATGCTTATACTATCGGAAAAAAAGAAAAGAAAAGGAAATGCTCAGCTCGTTAGATTAAAAAAATATACATATTTTAACTGTAGCGCAATTATATTTTATTTATTAAAGAAATTTTTCTCTCTTCTTTCCAAAATTTCTCTACTATTTACTATTACTTTCTTTAAATTTGAATAATTAATATCGAATTGAAGTAATGTGTAACAGAATATAAGATATTTAAAAATAAAAATATATTTTTATCTCTTAAATTAATTTTTTTACATTTTTAATGATCCCGCTACTGACAGTGAGGGTTATTTGCATGACTTTTAGAGTTCTTAATTGGGAGTCACAAAAATATAAAAATTTTAATTTAAAAATTAAAAAATATATTTTTATTTCTAAATCTTCAGTGTTTAACAGCATTTCGTTGCACTTTACTATAATATATTTTCAAAAATTTTGAATTGTCAAAAATTAAAGTAAAAAATAAAATATAATTATATTATAATTAGTAAATTAATATACTGTAATAAAAAAGATCAAAAAATATAGCACAATAGCGGAGCATTTTTTAAATAAACTTTTCATTTAAATTTGAGAAGAAAAAGTCAAAGTTGAACGATGAATTATCTATTAACACTTTTTTTTTGGTTACATTGAAGGGGGAGATGTGATTCGAAACTTTCTATTTAATTAAGAGTTTACGTAATTCGAATCAAGACCTAGTATTTAATACAATTTTACAAAATGGGAATCAAGCAATACCCAGTGGAATTGGTACAATTCTACCAAACAAGCCTTCTTTCTGATCACTTCTTGCTGTGTGTTCACTTCCCTTTCCTTCTTCACTCACTCGCCATTTTGACTCCATAAACTGCAGTTCCTGTTTCCGTACCATTCACCAAAGCTTCGACAACACACATCCACTCCTCATTTTTATCGTCACTACTATAATATATTATCCCAAATTCTCCAGGCTGCCGCCGTCTCTCTCCGTCGCAATCGATTCGGTTCGCTTCTTTTGTTTCCTTTTCCAGATTCCTCTCCTTCTAAACCGATTATTCCGGAAAAGTAACCTTCACTCTCCGCTTTCTCTCCGTTACCATTCAGCTGCTTGGAATTTTCCCTTTTTTGGTTGAAAAGGTTTTGCCGGTTCGAGTGATTTTGAGTATGGAGTCGAAGTCGCAGCATAGGTTTGGGTTGGGGAGACAGTCGTCGCTAGCACCGGAGAGGAAGGATGAGGATGATGTGGTTGCAGGTGGAAATGATGATTTCGAAGGAGGTGGACATATTGATGCTGGTGTTAGGCTAATGTACATGGCGAATGAAGGTGATTTGGAGGGGATTAAGGAGGAGTTGGACTCCGGGACCAGTGTGAATTATCGTGATATTGATGACCGGACTGCTTTACATGTAGCTGCCTGCCAGGGACACAATGATGTGGTTGAATTGCTCCTCCGTTCTGGCGCTCAAGTTGATGTCAAGGATCGCTGGGGAAGCACGGTACTGAACATATATTGATGCTTTGTGTACTAGTGATAGAATTTTTTTAAAAGCTTTTGTTTATCTTTTCTTGAGTTAAATTTATAATTTTCAGCTATTGAGGAGTATGACTATTTTTGGTTTATTTCTTTATTGGCTGTGCTTCATTGGAGGAGGTAGATTCTTTCGCAAACAATGATAGGATTCCGGGAAGATAGTAGTTACTCTCTTCTTTCTACCTTTTCTTTTTACTCTTACTTTTTTCTTTTGGGGCGGGGGGGGTGTTGGTTTAATACATTGGATGTCCTTAGTGAAATCTCAAAAGCTCTACTAGCAAGTATCATTTCTAATATGAGACTGTTTGGAAGCAGTTTTTGTGTTGGTGGGAGAAAGAACTGAAAGTTGGTGTAGTGCGCAATTAACTAAGAATATTGAGAAAAGATTACTAATTTAGGTCCAAATAGGTGGGGGAAGAAAAAAGGTTTCTAATTTAGATGCGAAAAAGGAAAGGAATTTATACTCTCTGAGAACATGGTAAAGTATTTCTTTGATCATACAATTTGAACTATCGTTGGAATTTGTCAAATTTATTATTCATCAATTTAAGGCAAGAAACTTGGTGCTTGAAATAGTCGTTGATGAGGAATGTTTGAATGGAAGGGGTAAAAGAATACTTGCGGTTCATTCATTTGCTTTGTTTATACTAGCTTTGTTTACTATGGTATAACATTTTATTAAGGTTTGAGAATCTTCAAACTCATGAAACTCACTGATCTCTTTTCGTAAGAAAGAAAATTGCTCAGTTCAGTTTGCCACTATTTTTGCTGGTGCATGAGTTCACTAGCATCACAGTTTTCCACGTAGTTCAGTAATTTATGCTTTATGCATATATAGCAGGCTAACAGATTGAGTTATTAAGGATAAGTAATTTGATTATGGCATTGAGGGTAGAGAGATTTTTCAATGCTTTTTGTACTAGTATTTGAATCTGCTGTGCCTATTTAATCAGTATAATTATGAAGTGAAAATTTACTTAAACAATTGAATAAGCATAGGGTGGGTCTATCAAGAGGCCTTCAACTAACAAGAAACTTACTTTTTTGCACCATAAAGAAAATTTTTCTAGTTATGAATGAAATTGCATTGTTGAAAAGCCTGGCCTAAAATATATGTTCACTGTAACCCAAGGTAGGATCACTCTCACTTAAGTTGGTTCTTTTTCAGTTCTTTTCACCAGGCTGTCTGGGTGTGTGGAGTGCATTGAGAATGTATTCTCCATATCTTCTGGCTTCTGGTTTACTTTGTGGTTAGATGCTCTTTTATTTCATCTGTGCTGTTGGCTTGAATGCAAAGAAATAGAATGTCTTGGCTGTTTTTGCACTAAATTTAGATGAAGTAAATGCAGCATATAAACAGATAATATCTAAAACATCTTACATGAAGACATTGTGAAAGCCAACTTTTAGAGCCAGATATCTTGTTGAATTGAAAATTGGGAACTGGACAGAACATCTTGACATTGCATTTTGACTTATTTGGTTGTTATTTTCATTTTCATGTTATTCTGATGCCTCATTTCTCACTGAAGTATTGTTAGACGTTGTAATGACAAAGTTTGATTAAATAGCCACTTGCAGATGCAATTTACTACAAAAATAATGGCGTAATCAAGCTTTTGGAGGCCCATGGTGCAAAACCTCCAGTATGTCTACTTGATATATGTTTTCCAGCTACTTTACTAGTGTCATTTGTATCCATGTGCGCCATTTCAAGACTATGCTTGAGCATCAAATAAATCTTTGTTGCTCTTAGGTGGCACCCATGCATGTCCAGAATGCACGTGAAGTTCCAGAATATGAGATTGATCCACAAGAGCTTGATTTTAGTAACAGTGTTGACATAACAAAGGTAAGAATGTCAGATCTGTTCCTTTTATAGACTTACTGTAGTTCTTGTAGCTGGTTAACAGCAGTAGCTTTCCTTGAACTAACTGCCCAAATGGACATAGAGCTCAGAAACGTTGAATTTGTTGTCTGATCATTTTATTTCATTTTTCAGTGTATAACAAAAATGTAGATGCTTCATATTAGCAGAGGTGCACAGCTTGTTGATTATGATTCTCCTTAAGAACAAATATAGGATAAATACAGATATTTTAGTATATGGGATTGGTTGGTCTTATTGTAATTGATGGTGTATTGGATTGCTACTTAACTTGAAAAAAATGAGTTGTAGTAAGGCCTATGTTTGACTTTTGTGAGAGAAAAAGTGAGGCCCACAGTAGAAAAAGTGAAATTAAGTTGAGTTTTTTCTTAGTTGTTGTCCAAATAAACCCTGTAAAAAGTGGGCCCATAGTAAAAAAAAGTTGAGTTATTCTTATATTCTCATCAAAATCCGGAAGTTTCCACGTGCACCTAATTTATGGAAGCCTCTTTTCTCTTATTTATTTATTTCTTCTTCATGTTCTGTTTTCCTACTGTTGCTTCTTTTGTGTGGATGAGTTAAAAGTATCACGCATGGCTCTTGCTAATGAATGTATAGTCCTGGTGCATGGTTCTAACTGCACATAATCTTTTAAGTGATTTGTGAACGATGGCTTTGCTGGTGTAATTTATGATAGGGGACATTTTGCATTGCTATGTGGCGTGGAACGCAGGTTGCCGTTAAGAAACTTGGCGAGGAATTGTTCACCGATGAAGATAAAGTGTGGGTTGGTTGTTTAACTGTGATTGAAGTTTCTTTATTTAAATTATATAATTGTTAATCTTTGAGTTTACTGGTTGGATGCTCAGAAAAGCTTTCAGGGATGAGCTTGCTTTACTTCAGAAGTTGCGCCATCCTAATGTTGTCCAATTTCTTGCTGCTGTAACTCAAAGCACTCCAATGATGATAGTCACAGAATATCTACCAAAGGTCTTTTTTGGTTGATTTTTGCACTTCTAGGATGTTTTGACTCCAAAATCTTGTTTTTCTTTGTTCGTTTCCTAGCTATAACTTCATCTTATCTATCAAAAGAGAGTCCTTGAATTAGAACTGATGAAGAAATTTATGCAAAAGGCCTGACTAAGTCACTGAGTCAGTATATACTGTCTACTTTAGACCTCTCTATTTTCTGACACGTAAAGTCGTTAAATTCTTATCTGCCCGTAGGGGGATCTTCGTGCGTTCTTGAAAAGAAGAGGCACCTTAAAGCCAACCGTGGCTGTGAAGTTTGCACTAGACATTGCAAGGTAAAGATAATTGCATGACATGCTCAATTTGAGTCATCTCTTGTAGTATCATGTTACTAGAACCATTATCACGAGAAAGGTTCTTCAATGTGTAATGAATGCTTTATGATCAGTTCTGAGAGATCGTTGGGAATGTATGCGTAATATGATATAAATGTGTTGTTATTCAATTGAACCTTTGGTATTTTAATATCTCTTTGTTCATTGTAAGTTTACTACGGTCATGGAAACCCAACAATTTGTCCACCCTATTTGAGAGACAAATAGGAGTCTGCTAGCACTTGACAACTTAATGAACCAATGTGATTTGTGGTAATTTTCACCGAGGAATCATAAGTTAACAAAATTTAGAATGTGCCTAGTGCTGGTCCTTTTCGTGGCCCTATTATGATGGACACTTCCTTTACCATTTTTACTTTCTGTTTCTAATGGTTTGCCACTTATTATTTAAATCTCCAAGCAATCTGTAAGCTGTGCTATGTTATGCTTCAGAGTTGGCTGGAATTACTAAAATCTGCTTATTAAAATTAACAAGGAACCACCTTCACAAAAGGTTGTGAAATTATATGAGGCAAAGACTTGCGCTGCAAAAGTGATGTTTCTATGTTGAAGAAGTTCAATATAAGATAATGTAGATGAATAATCATCTGATAAGTGTTTTTCTTTCCTTCTTTTTGGTTTGTTATTTTCATAATCACCTAATGTTTGGTATATTTTGCAGAGGAATGAATTACTTGCATGAGCATAAACCTGAAGCGATAATCCATCGAGATCTAGAACCTTCGTATGTTCCTTTCTTTATCGATGTTAATTGCTTTTTAGTCAATTGTCCTTTATATTGAAGTATGACTGTAGAGACTATTAGTTGTATTAATTGCTTTATTAAGATGACAGAAACATACTGCGGGATGACTCTGGACATCTGAAAGTTGCAGACTTTGGATTGAGCAAACTCATTGAAGTTGCAAAACCGATCAAAGAAGATAAACCTGTGGCAGGCCAAGAAACTTCTTGTAAGAATTCATTCTTGTGAAAGACCAGTTTTCTTTTGCATTAGTTGTTAGCACTTCTACGGCTGCAATACTGGAATTATAAGTACCGAACACTTTTTTCTTTAATAGGGAGATATGTTGCTCCTGAAGTTCTCAAGAATGAGGGATATGACACTAAGGTGGATGTCTTTTCATTTGCTCTAATATTACAAGAGGTATGCTTTCGTCATACCCTTTCCCATCCTTCAGTGGTGAAAATATGAGCAACAGATGTTGCTGATAGATTAGCTTCAGAAAGTTCAACTCCTGCTAAACTAGCTCTGCAATTTTTTTCTTTTTGGTTTGAGGCAAAAAGGGATCATGTCTCCATGTCTTCTTGTCTGCCAATCTAGGATCAGTCTCTCCAACTCCAATCTCCACAGGAAACTATATATAGTATAGGATGTTAAAGAGGTCTCATTACTACTATTTTTCTCCTGTAAGATTGAAGTATTCGTGGTGATTATGAAATTGGTTGATCAGGTCAGAGTTCTTGATATTGTAGGCCTACACTTCATTCTGCATTACACTTTATCCAAGAACCACTGGCACATATAGTGAAAGTATTGCTACTTTTTTATTTCAATGACGATGAAAGTATTATCTTAGACCTTTTAAGCCAGTAGGCTCTAAATTGAGGAGCACAATCTTGAACTCTGAGCAGAATCCTACCAATGGGGACATTTAAGTATGGGGCTGGTTCTCTGGAAATAACCTTAGTCCTGAAGACAAGGAAGCTTCTTTCACTCCCTTCTCAACTTTGGAATTTTTTGTATAATTGTTAAGAAAGTTTAAAATGGTTCTAGAGGTCTCTGAGGACATTATCCAGAATGCATTTTTAAGTTTGTAGAAAGACGTAACAACGGGGTCTTGTGTCTGTGCCTGGAACTTCTTGTTGTGGACCTTTTGATATTTTGTTTTATTGCCTAATAATGTTTATCTATTTTCTACAGATGATTGAAGGTTGTCCACCATTTTCTAGCAGGCGTGAAATTGAAGTTCCAAAATTGTATGTGGCCAATGAGCGACCCCCTTTCAGAGCTCCACCAAAGCTTTATGGCCATGGACTCAGAGAGTAAGCCCCTCTAAATTTTCTCTTTCAGATCTGCAATATTAGTTGTTCAAGAACTTTGTCATAAGCTATGCTACATTTCAGGGGGTAAATCTAAGATTCACTTTTGGCTTTCTTCATGGTTCGTGACTCCATTCTAACAGCATGGTCCATTACTCTGAAAGGAAATTGTTATTTTTTACAATTGTTATGGAGGAATATGGGACGCCTTATTGGTCTGATGCTATTCTGCGTATACCCATGTTTCCCCATGTAAGTATGGTCATAACACCTACACTAATGCAAGGTTCTGTCAGGCACCATGGATTGCATGAGTTTGTCAAAGAGCAATATTCAATCCTATTCTAGCTTTTCCATCAACAAAATTGAAAGGGATTAAGATTAACAGAACATGGTTACAGAGACTGTGTAGGCTTAGATTTATATTAGGCCTGAAATTTCGTGCAACATAGTCATGCAGGATATTAGATAGAATTGATACTTTCATATGTCATGTACTTCTTATAATCCTGAATCTATAATCCTTATTCACATTATACTATGGTGGATGGGGGTGGGGATGGGGAATGCCATTCGCCAGTCCCATGAGCCTTGCTTGTTTACAAAAACATGCATGTGCCTAGATGTAGTTTCTTTCTCACTTTTGTGCACAAACTGTGCATGATATCGAGACTTGGCACTTCCAATTACATGCAAGAAAAGGAGGGAAGTCAGATGCTATGTAAATGCAAAAGGTTAAGTGGACTGCATCCCACTAGTTTCCGAGGCTTATCAGATGCTTCCTGTGCCAGATTAAGTGTTAACAGCTCTGGAGAACGCCTTTCAGAGATACCATGTTGTTTTAAATTCAGCATATTTCATATGCTTGAACTTTGACCAATTTATATAGTTTATTCCCCTTGTCAATTGTCAACTACTGATATATGGTTAATGTTAAAATTAAGGCGTGTGACTTGTGAAACCAGATTGATTGAAGACTGTTGGAGTGACACGCCATACAAGCGACCAACTTTTCGGCAGATAATTTCACGTTTGGAAGAAATCGATGGACAGCTTGTTAATAAAAGACGTTGGAAGGTTTGAAATCTGTCAGCTACTTCTAAACCCCCAAAGAAGCAATCATATAGATATTTGCAATATGGATTCTTGCACGCATATAACAAAGATACACACCTCTCTCTCATACACATAGAGACACAATACAAGCACATCTTTATGGATTCTGCCAATACATCCCTGCCATTGTGGTTCTTGTACGTTCTTCACATCGCCTCCCCTCCCCCCCCTTCTCTCTCTCTCTCTCTCTCTCTCTCTCTCTCTCTCTCTCTCTCACACACACACACACACACACACACACACACACTCATACACACAAGAAGCATACTCAGGAATACAAACCACCATACATGCATCTTTGTGGATTCTGCATTTATATCCCTCTTTCTCACATCATCTCTTTTTCTCCTCTCTCAAACACACAAGAAGCACTCTCAGGAACACAAACTTCCATACATCTTTGTGGGTTCTGCATTTATAACCCTGCTCTTCTGTGTTTTATGTGCATGGTTCATGCTTGGCGATATGAAACTGTGGCATGAACAACCGACATGATGTGAAGAAACTTCAATAATTTAACATTTGTGAAGTACATAGGGTTTTCAAATTCACAGTAGTTGGAAATATGTTCGAAAATAAACTGGCAGAATCTGACTGGTTTTGGGTTCCACCTTTCTTTTGCAGGCAAAGATGCTTAGATGCATCCAGAAATTTGAGAACATCTTGAAATCAGACCGTTCTTATTCAAAGAGTCGATCTTCCCACTCACGCTCGGGTTTGGGATGAGCTGCTGTTGGTAGATCACGGCATACAAGTTCTGCGATTTACCAATCAAAACACTCTCAGCAGTTCTCTACGGACTGAAATTTAGATTCATTTCAGAGCTTTTAGTGGATTGACATTGATACATTTGTATATATGTTTGCTGATTGTGTACAGCTGCAACGTGGAGATGACCGTCATTCTAATTGCGTACTGCTTTTGCACCTAGTACGGTCTTTTTATGTTATTATCATTTTAATTCTCTGTCACAACTCTTAGCATTCGGTCGAGGAAATGACTGTTGAAAGAGATTACAAGCCACAGTGCCGTGATGTATTGATCTTAAAGGGTGATTAAGGTGTCGCTTGTTGGTAATTGGTCAGTCGCCTTACATCATTAACAAAAGTTTATGTATTTTTTGACGAAGAAAGGAAGTGTTTGTCACCCTTTCCGAACACCGTGGATTCCGTTAGTTCAGTTTTCTCTTCTGAATCAATTTGTGACGCGAAAACGTGGCACAGGGAAGTCCATTTAGGCAAACAACTATTGTGGGTTCGGCATGGAGAACTGCCCCGGAAAATATTTTTTGAATTTACAAAATCACATTCCCTCGTGTTTAGTTTTATGGTTGTGGGTTTGATTTTATGATGAGAAAAAAAAAATTTCAATAATGTATCAGTAGGCGTATACCTTAACAAATTTAAAATTGTAGAACAATCAAATGCAGAATGCAAAAGAGAATGTTGCCGCATACTTTCTTTGTCAATTAACCTTGCCATCTCTAACTTCGGCTTAGAGGAAGTGTTCCTTATAGAACTGCAAAACCTTTGGGTGCGCCCGAATCTTGGACTTATGGAAACCAATCAAATCAAGTCCATCCAAAGTTTTAACGCGCGAGAGTGCAACATAAACCATACCATGGCCAAAAGCGCGACGAAGATCAGTGCGAAGCCTGTCAAGGGTCATTCCCTGTGATTTGTGAATGCTTAGAGCCCAAGCCAGCATGAGGGGTATCTGTTTTCGTTTTGCAACAACTCTCTCTCCATCTATCACGGACCATGATTCTGGGCCAATCGCCAATTCTTGCCCAGAATCAAATTTCACCACGGGTATTTGGCTGCCAGATTCACATATAAACTCAATATCAGGATCTGTGGAATCTCTTTCTGCATCCGAATCATCACGGAAGTCTATGACCGTGCCAGTTGCACCATTCACAAGTTTATGCTTAACGTCTATGTTCTTGCAAAGTATCACTCTTGCACCTAAACAGAGCTCAAGCTGATTAGGTGCAATTCCCAGCTTGAGCTGATTCTTCCAAGGGTACTCACCACTGTCAAGAGCAGTATAAGTAATAATATCCTCACCTAAGCTCAACAAATGCCGTTGATTCACCCTATTTACTTCTTCATTCCGCGGAAAAAGTTGTACAGCTGAAGTATCCTCCTTCGCTGTATACTTACAATGTTGTTGTAAAAGTTTTAGGTCATTCAAATCAATCTCACCTCTTCGTATTCCCTGAAGCAATTTTACAAGTGGAGCCTCTGATTGTCTGAAAATGGTTTTAAGCTCAATTTGCAAGTCGAAACTTGCATTCCAACATTCAGCTTCAAAAGCAAATTCCTTCTCTGTCGCACGCTGTTTAGATATAACGGGAGGCAACTGAAAAAAGTCTCCGCCTACAACAAGCTGTATTCCACCCCAAACTGCACTAGCGCCTCGCACGATCCTGGCAATCTGTTCAAGCTTATCGAAATAATCAGCACTAATCATGCTGCACTCATCAATAACCAATGCTTCAACTCTTCCCCACCTCCGAGAGGCCCTCCTATCTGAAAAGACTCTTGATAATAAAGTCTCTATATCTTTGTCATCAATACCAGTGCCTGCAAAGTAGTGCAGGGTCGAACCATCAAGGGCACAAGCAGCAGTTCCCGTGGATGCTGTCACAGCCACCTTTGATTTACCATACATTTTCCTCAGTCTTCTAATGACCTCAAGCATCAAAGCTGTTTTGCCTGTCCCTGCTGATCCAGTGACAAAAACAGACTGTCCGGTAGAAACCGCAAGCAAGACTTGTAATTGTTCATCCGTCCATTCAATTTTAGGCCTTCTACGAGTTGTAAACTCCTCATTTCTGCTCTGGCTATTCTTCTTGGAACCAGTTTTCCACTTTGTGCTCTGGTAGGTAGATTTCGTACTGTAGTATCTAAATGTTGCTACAAATTTGAAGAACACCTGCTTCATTCTCTAATACATATGTTGCCTGCCAAATCCCGGCTCTTCAGTCACTCAAACATAAAATCAAGCACATAACATGCAACCTGTAAGCCGAGACCTTGACTCCATCCAAGATCACTGCTTAAAACGCGGATGAGAGTAGACAAACAGCGGCAAAAGGAACCCAAAAAGAAATTAAAAGATGTTCCTACTTGCACAATCAAAATTAGACACCTTCCTCATTTCTGGGACTTCAAGAATTCATCCGCAATCAGTATTCAACAAAGATGAATATCTACTAGTGAAATGCCAATTTACTTTAAGTCAAATACAGTTGAAGCTTCAAGAGAAGAATGAATTTCTCACCAAAGATAATGGAAATGGGAAGCTTCATCGTTTTCTGCAGAAAAAATGTTACTGCAGTATTCATTTCCAAATCCCAGATACCCAAGCCAGGAGTAGAACGCATTTTGATAATGGGATTAGTCGAAAAGAACGCATTGCTAATATATTCATATTACTGCTTTCTTTTAAAAATAATTCTCATTTTTTAATTTGAATAAGGTGTGCGAATTAAAGAGTTAAATAATCTTGCCAAAGAGTGAATTGAATGTCTTAGAAAATTTTGTAAAATTGATATATTAGACACTCTTTCCTACAATTTGCAAATCAGTACTTATGTAATTCTTTTTTTTTGGGGAAATAAAAGGACTTGATTTGAAAATTAGATAATATAAAGGATGAAAATGAAAGCAAATCAGTACATATGTATTCTTTTTTCGGGGGGTGGGGGTGGGGATAAAAGGACGTGATTTGAAAATTAGATAATATAAAGGATGAAAATGAAAGAAAGTAATAAATATACTATAAAAATATAACTGATAAAATGATAAGTATTTTGAAAGGGCAAAAATAAAAAGGATTGACAATAATTTTAAAACAAACAAATTTAGTAGAAAATGGGTTTAAATTGATATATAAGCTATGGTACGTTCATTTTCTAGTTATGATAATGCATCCAAACAAATTTACGGAGTTCAGTTTCCAAACCTAAGCAGGGAAAAACCTGAATTTGAGATTCTTGTTTGAATACACTTTGGGCCAGATTATTTGGGTCTTCAAAACCGAACGTGTCTTTCTAATGGGCCACATTCGTCTCCCAAGAAATTAAACTTGTAGATGGGCCTTGACTTCAGGCCGGTTTCCGTGTAAATGAAAGAGGACTTTTTGAGCTGTATTTGTCCCAGAGGCCAGAGCCAGAATCTGATCACCTACTTGAAAAGAAAAGGAATACAATGCAGCTTTCTGTTTACTATTACCAAAACATTATATATCGGAGCGAGAGTTGACTTTTTGAGAAAAAAGTAAAAGAATTTTTATTAGAATGTTGCCCCCCGAATAAAGAAATTTCCAGAACTTCAACTTTGCCGAAAGCTATTTTTTGACTAATAATTATATTCCGTTAATGAAATGGTTCGTCACCTAACAATTATCGGATTAAAGAGTTTGGACTAATCGCATCATTCTATAAAGAACAAGTTTAATCAGCGGCCCCAGGGAGTTCCAGCTCAGTAGCTGCTGCATGACGTTATAGTTTTCCCAGCTTCTCAGTAAAGATACGGATAGGATTGATTGGCTTTGCGGGTGAGCCATCTTGATGGACTATATGTGGGATTAACAGAGGCAGTTGAAGTAGATATATAGATATTAGATAAACAAGAAGTAGAAAGTGAACTTATTGCTCGTAGTTGAACACAGTTTCATGTATCCATCCATTCGTGGCATCAAGATTTTCCTTCAAAGTTTATGCCTTTGTACTCGTAAATAAAGCAAATTAAACTTTATTGCAAATTAGTGCTCTAAATGAAAATGGAGTACCAAACGCTGCACATGATGAATCTTGAGAAGAAGAAATCCATTTCTTACCGAGATATGGAGGTTCTGAAAGGCATGCACATGTATAACAATTTTAATTATATATTTCTTTTGTCTGAAATTGAATATTTACTTTTTTATTTATGGTTAATATATGTATGATCACTTGAAATTTTTTTTTTCCATAATCAAGTTTGAAACGAACTCTAAATGAAAACAGAAAATGGAAGATTATCAGTAAACCTTAACAGCAGTATCACCCACTTTGATGGGTTGTAAGCATTAGTCAACTAGGAGAAAGAAAGGAACAAATGAACAAAGGTAATAATTTTTCTCCACTCTTTCTGGAACATTGTGTCCTTTGCTTAGTGTTTATTTGAAGAACATGCACCCAACTTAACTGACATGAGAAGCCATTTTGTTTTGTCCCAACCTAACATGCATTGCCTACTTGTTTACCTTTTTTTATCCTTTGAAGACCTAAGAACAGTAGTAATTGCCATATATCTATAGCATATAGCTTTAGGTTTATAATCATCAACAGGTATACCCTACCCCTAGCCTTACCTGCTACATGGCCCTGCGGCGATATCCATCCAGAAACCTTTTCTATTAGGTTACTGATTAAAACGTGAAGAGTTTTATCTGTAGGAATATCAAACATATAGGGCGTGATCTCTACAGGTTTTACAGACAACTATACACAGGTTTCATGAGTTAAAACCGTACTGGAAATCACCTGCTACAAGTCATATTAGCACTCCAATTAACTAGAATGACAGAAAGAAATGACAAAACTGTATAGCACCGCTTGGTCTTCCACACTGAGAATGCTTATTTATGATGCCACTGCATAAACATTACAGATAAACAGAGCCTTTCCATGCATAGCCTAAGAACTAATTAGACAGATTACAGAAGCAGGAATGTGGTTAGCAGAAGTCTGCAGTAGCAGACCCTTGAAGCCTTTTCAATTTCCAGAATTACCTACTGCCTTCCATAATGCAACTTTCATCATTTTATATTAGCATGATCAACATGTAATATTGTCACCCGTAAAACTTCAATAGGGCTGAACTTAATTACAACTGTTTCTACATTATCATCAAATAAAAGATCGCCGAGAATTACTAGTAAGTTTCGTGCTTCAACTATATATGTTTATGTGACGAGAACAAAGACACAGGACAAAGTTTTTGTACTAGTCACTGAAACAGAAGTTATGAAACAGCTGAATGAACAAGACGACCAAACATCCTTCCATAGCATACAATGGTTCAATCAATACCGATAAATATTGCTTCTCCTAAAATTGGCTCATCACTAACTCTCGAAAGCGTAGAAATTCTTAAATCTTCTAACCGATCGAACTCCCACTCCCACATCGGGTAGCCCACCTGACCGCAGAACTGAGGTGAAAAA
This sequence comes from Rauvolfia tetraphylla, assembly GCA_030512225.1. Lineage (NCBI taxonomy): Eukaryota > Viridiplantae > Streptophyta > Magnoliopsida > Gentianales > Apocynaceae > Rauvolfia > Rauvolfia tetraphylla. The sequence goes on from JAJQKT010000022.1 coordinate 463,835, forward strand.
CTTGTGAGGCCAAGTCAACCTTCAAAACTCAACTTACAGAGCTATTCCTTATCGATCATGAGACTACTGTGCAAAATGCAGTACTATACAGACTTTACATGTTTATGGGGGGATGATAGCAGAAGAGAAGTTGTCTGCATATGGCTTGGCTTCAGATACTTTGATCCAAGGAGAAGAAGATGATGAAGAAACTTGAAAATGGGCGAAGAAACAGTTTTTCTTCATTGATGAAACTAAAGGGTACGAGTATTTGAAGAAGGAAAGGGAGACAAGGGTCTCGTTTTCTGTTTCTTTTAACCTTTTAGGTGCAACGTTGGGGGAGCTTCCTTCTTCTTTTACCTTCCCTGGGAATTATCATTGTCTTGTAGGGCTTCAATTATAATATGCTCTTTCCCACTAGACCATTCCGCCCACCTCTCCCCACCCAAGCTCGTGGATGACCATACCTATTCCAACCCACTTCTTAGCTGTTTCTTTCACCATAATAACATCTAGATTTATTTTCTTAGTCCATTTATTTTTAAAATATAATATTTTTAAATTTTTTCTTAACTTTTTACAAATTTAAAAAATTATTCTGACACATAAATATAATTTTTTATTATTTATTATATTAATAAAATTAATTAATGAAAAATATAAAAAATACCCCTTATATTTTTCTTCTATAAAAAAAATCTTATATTTTAAAATAGAAAATGTTAATCGGAGAGTGTCAATTATTTTCACGAGTACCAATTCCTATAAGCTGTTTTCATGGAGTGAAGGCCCTATATTCTACATTTTGTTTTGGATGCCAATACACATTAATTCTTTTCTTTTCCATATATATATAAATATATCTTAGTATATGGTTCCTTTTTCGAAAGCATATATCATTATAACTCGGACTACGTTAGTAAAAATCTTACAAAATTTCATATAATAAATTTAAAAATTTATTTAAATAGTGTATGACCTAACTAAATACACAATTAAATTTTTTTTTTTCACAAAACATTCACAGAACTCAAGATAAAAACTCTCTCAACCAAATACAATCTAAATACAACTAAACGCTTGTTCTAAAATTGTGATCTTATAAAGATTTTTTGACTCTTTGGGGGAACAGATCCTACAATGAACGAAACAAAGAAAGAAAAAGAGAAAACATTGGTATGGATAAATATCGAATTGAACAGGCTGTCTTGATTGAATTTTTATACTGTGCTTCAGTGCGAGCTTTTCAATGAATTTGTAGAGCCAATAAGGGATGCGTAATATGACTTGCAATAATGTTCTTCAAAGTTATCAGTTAGGAGCGTACTAGGTACAAGGTAATTGGTCTTGTAATCGCGGAATTGAAACGTAGTTATATTTGCATGCACGTGTTTCACTGACCCCATTGGATTGGAAATGGGAAAGAGGAATATTGTAATGTAGGAGTTTTTTACATACTACTTCGACATATTTCAAGTAAAAAATAATTGATATTTTGTTATGAGGCCCGAAGCTGACCACAAATACAGAAGTGTCTTCTGAGGACAAAACCGCCGCTGCCCAGTTTCAATGTCACAATGATATCCGCAACAAAATGATATTTTCTTTTTAAATTTTTTTTTCTGGCTGAATAACAAAATTGGGTTTTGGTTCTATTCTAATTTTTCATTTCTCAATCTAAGTAACCTCATGGGCGAACCCTCGTTGGCTAGCATGTTAAAGAGAAACATACATCTATCTCTATATCTGTTTGGTTCCAACCCCAGCAACAGCAAGAACTGTTTCCTGTTAATTGTTCCGAAGTTGATGCGATGAAATCGGGAAATTCTCCTAAACCTATAATTAATCTTAATGAGAAGAAAAAAGAAGGCGTTAAAGAGACCCTCCTGGTTCAACCCTAGACATTCTAAGATTTTTTTTCAAACTTGTTTCCATTTCGAGTCAAGAGATAGATAAATAGACACATCCCATTGTACTGATCGAGGGCGTTCGTAGTGACTGAGGAGTCGAAGACCAAGAAATAAGTTATTTATAGCAAGCATTCTTCTTACGACTAGATCCAATATTTATGAGTTTAAAGTTTCGCATAAGATCTTGAAACACGGATTTAGTTTAATTTAGAGAAATATATTAGCCACTCATATTCAGCCAAGACATGCTAAACTAGATTAATGTAGAATCATGTCCTAGGTTTTGTTTTTACAACTCATGACCATAGTAAAGGGTTTTGTGTGAGTGTATGTGTGTTTTCACATCACATGTAGGCAATATGGACAAAGTGGAAATGTCTCATTCTCTGTTACCCTTTAGCAAGTAAAGAACCCTAAGAAACAAAAGGTTTTATAATAGCAAGGACAAGCAACACCTCCCACTGCAGTAGCAAATGTCTGAGTTGAAAAGAAAGGTGATGGGGAATTCCCTCCATGAAAAGGGTCCTCTTCCGGGACCCATGTTTATGCCTTTTCTTCTTTCTATCCCATCAAAAACTACTACTAGGCACAAAGAAATACTGCCAGGGTGTTTCTTTTTTTTTTCTTTAAAACTCTTTATTTCTTCATTAATTAATTTAATTCTTACTTTAAAAAATTTATTACTATAAATAAAAATTAAATTTATAATTTTATATCAATATTTACCATTCGCTTATTAATTATTTTAAATTATTAACTTCTCTCTAGTATTTTGATACAATTAAAAGGTGTTTACTGTCAAACTCAAAATTTTTTGTCTCCTTAACTGGAAGAGGGATTAAAAGATAAAAACCTAATGATCTATAATTGTCAAATTGGAAAAAGAAAAAAGAAAACTAAATAGTTTAAAGCATTGAGAGTTAACTCCTAACTAACACGACGAACGAGTGCGTACCACTCTCCAAAACAGCGCGTCGTAGGGAACGGACAGAAATAATACTCTTTATAAATTTTAAATTAAAAAAAGGTTCACTCCCATGGTTTTGTGTCTTTCAACATAACGACAAACATTCATCAAAATATAAAAATAAAATAATAGTCCTTGAGCAAATCTGGTCCTTATCAAGGGGTACTGACATTCTGGGGTAGATGGGTCCCACATATCAGGTAGCCGCGGTGGAGCGGATGTCGCCATCATAGTATGTATGCATATCATGTCCGGTGTACTGCACCTTCTGTGCTGCAGGATACACCTTCTGTGCTGCAGGAACTTGATTTCTTACCTCCAAATATGTAAACTATGGAAAATTTATTTTTGAAAATCGCCCATGAATGCTTAAAAATATTTCAGGCTTTTATCTTTTTAATAAAATTTTTAATATACATAAATTATTTTTGAATAATTATTTTGTTAAAATTTTAATATCACAGGTGGTGGAATCTGCCAAGAAGGGTCACCATTCCCAAGAGCAATTTTGATTTTGGAGTTAATTTTAAGAGAGTTTTAGATGATTGGAACTCTATGGTCGAGATAGATTTCACATGTGATTAGGTATGTTTATTCAGATTTCGGTTCAGTTTTAATTTAAAATTTTAATTTTTGATTTAATTTTTTAAAAAAATATAAAATTGAACTAAAATTAAATTTTTAGAAAATTAAACCTAACCAAAATAATTCGATTCGATTGAAATTTAAAATTGAAAAAAAGAACATATTTTAACAATGTATTCTTGAGGTATTTTTATTTTAAAATTTTAATTTTAACGTAAGAACACATTATTGAAATGTATTTATATATATATTTTAAAATTTCAATTTTTAGTTCAGTTTTTGATTTGAGAATAAAAATTAAAAACTGAACCGAATTTCTCAAAATTTTTTATAAACCGAACCGAACTGAATAAAATATTAAAAAATTGAACCGAAATGTATATTTCGATTCAATTTTATTCAAATTTTTAGATTGTACCAAATAATGAATACCCTAATATGTACTATTGAGTCGAATTGAATTTTTTACCTTATATTTTAGATTGAGCAGTAAATAATATAGAGAATGTCATGAATAGATAAAAATTAATTAAAAAAAAGTGACATGTACTTGCAATATGACTTTTCTTATTGAATTTTATCATATCATTTAAAATTTATTAAATATAATTATTTAAAAATAATTTATGTGTATAAAAAAGATAAAATAAAAGTTTTTATTAAAATGTATAAGTAGTTTTTAGACATATATAATTAGAGTAATACAAAATTAAAATAGCGTAGAGTATAAAAAACTAGGTGCAAAATTTAATAATAAACGGTCATTTAAGAGATTTAAAATTCTTACAAAAATTTTTAAAATAAAAAGAGGTAGTTATTGATTGTGTGTGTCCGTAGTTTACAGAGCCGAGAATTGAATTGGAAGGGTATAAAAGTAGGGGGTGGCGACACTCATGATTTGAGCATCCCATAATGTAAAGGCGGTACGTACTGCTTTGAAGAGTTATTGCGAACTTATAATGTTTGCATGGTGGCAATATTTGGAGGGACACTTCCTCTGGTGTACCACATCATGTAGTTAATATTCACCAAAAATGATGATTCATAGACTTATGTCCCTATCTTGCTCGGGGATTTGAAAGCATTTGCCTTCCACGCTCTTTTTAGTTCTAACTTCTTCTTTTTTTTTAAATTCAATCTAAAATTTTAAACTCGAATTCTATTCCGTTTCACATTTAATTTTTAAATAAAAGATATTTTAAATAAATTTTACTATACAAAAGATATTACACAATTTATTTTAAAATATAATATCTTTTAATATTTTATAAATTTTAAATATTATTTTTTAAAAATTATTCTTATTATAAATATAATTATTTCACTCTTTATTATATTAATATAATTAATTAATGATATAAAAAAATATCACTTATTTTCTTCTTCCTTAATCTATATAAGAAGAATAAACAAACCTTATATTTTTTAAAACGGATAGAGTGATAAAAAACCTTGTAAATATAACGGTTTTTTTTATCTCCAATCTTTTTATTTTTTCTCCTTTTCTAATATTTGGAGACAAAGAATAAGAATTGAATTTAATGATTATTATTTGATAAGAGTGCAACTCTAAACTCTCTCTTTCCTCTCTCTCTCTCTCTCTCTCTCTCTCTCTGAGGGAACCTAAATTCTCTCTAACTGATAGTAGTGCTAAAGAAATGCTGCCGTTGAATGTTTTTGTACAATTAAAATAAGTGAAAGTCTACGGTACATATGAAGGTAGTACGAGCATAAGCAATTACTGAAAATAACATTTAACAAACTCCGGATATAATTAATTTACTATTCTCTCTGTTTCAAAATATAATAATTTTTTATTATTCTTTTTATTCTTAAAATATTTAATTTTTTATAAATTTTAAAAATTACATTCACTATAAATATAATTATCTAATCGTTCTCTTATGATAATAAGGCAAACAAATTACAAATAACTTACGGAAAATATTGTATTCTTGTTAGCCAAATCACTTGTGAGGTTTACCATTTTAATACTCATTCAAAAGAGTAGATTAAGATTTAATTGTACAATCTAAGGTTTTGAATTTGAAGATGCTTTTTTGTTGAATACACGTATATGTTTGTAGGCAAACTTGTCAGAGTTGCATTTCCAGAATTGTTTAACTACAAAACTTGTAAGCAAAAGAAAAGCAAAGGACAAAAATAAAAATCAAAATTGTCATTTCCATACGTTCTTATCCCAACATGTATCTAAAATGTAATTGAAAAAATTTAAAATGAAAATATTGATAAAGTCTTATTATTTATACACTTTTAGTAGCTTTACTATCAAATTCGAATGATAAAAATTCTTAGAACAACTATTACGAAATTTTTGTATTTTATGTAATATTCTTGTCTATCTTATTGTGTATATAATATATTAAAAGGAAGTGATATCTTTTAATTTTTTCACTCCTCTCCTATTTTTTTAATAAATAAAAAGATTTTTAATATCTTTAGCCTCGATGTGGTACTGCTCTTACAACCCGCACTGATCTCTAGTGGGCATCTTAGTAGGATTTGAACTCATATGAAGTTTTGACAATCTATCACAGAAAAAAAAAAACGAATGGATCTTGCAAGATAAGAAGATAGTTAGAAATCTTTTATTTTTTCAATTTAATTATGAAAAAATAAAAGAAAATAAAAAGAGTAAGAATATCTTTTATCTGCATTAAGTTATATATATATATATATATATATATATATATATATATACATAAATATAAAATATCTTATAATGTATTCGTTGTACTAATTCGTACACGAAGATGTCTTCCCATATATATAATGTACACATACGAGCAGGGGTGTGTAAATATATGCACGCACGGATAAACGCAGGCTGGCATCAGAGTTCCGGTTAATAATCAATTGAGCAATATTAAAAAATATTTGTCAAATTCATTTAGTTTTATAATTTAGATTTTAATATTTTAAATTAATTATTTTTATATATTTTAATATTTATAATTTTAAATACTATTAATATGGTGAAAGCGGATAAAGACATACATTTATATATTATATGTTTTATTGGTACATGACAAATTTATCTATTTAAGAATTTTTCTACCCATAATTCATGACACATGCAATTAAAATTTAACTTTTTTATTTTTTGAATCGAGAAAAATAGAATTAGATAAAAGAATGAGAGAAATAAATACATATTTCTTAAATTTTAATTCTTGTTGTGTAGAGTTTATTATTTTAGCTAAAAAATAATAAATCATACAAAACAAGAATTATAATTGAGGAATATTTATCTTTTTTCTCCTCTAATTATAAAAATTATTTTAATTATTATAATTTTATTTTATAACTTATTTTTAATATTTTTAATTAAATTATTATCTTTATTGATCTTTATCACATTAATAGTATTTTAAATTTATGAATATTAAAATACATAAAGATAATTAATAAAAAATAGTAAAAATAAATTATAAAATGAAATTTTAATAATTAAAATAATTTATAAATTATTTTTACATATTATTCTAATCAATAATAAAATTATAAAAGAAGTTGATCATCCGAAGTACAAGACCCACTCTTAAAATAAATAAAAAAACAAAATACTGAACTTATAATACCCTCTTCTACTTTTTCTTCCTCCGAAGAAAGAGTCATGTCGAATGTAGATATACTACTACTAGCACTAGCAGGAGAGAGAGAGAGAGAGAGAGAGAGAGAGAGAGAGAGAGAGATTATACTTGTGTTAACTTTATCGTGGTTGGGATGGGGTTGGGGTTGAGTTTCTCATAGGTCGTTTTCAGTCTTAAATAGCCTTTAGCTGATGCCTGAGAGACAGACACACCTCTTTTCTCTCTTTCTTTAGTCTTGCTACTCTCACACCCCACACTTTTCGAGCGGGAAATTTATGCATAAAGTATTTCCCTCTTACCCTCCTCTCTCTTTTGCTTTCTCTCTATTACAGTGTCTACCTCCCACTTCGAATTCATCTCCACAGTCTTTTCCATCTTGTAACCTTATTCTCTCTTCTAATCTTTTGTATGTAAATGATGTTTCTAGTTATGCTTAAGCCCTTTTGGCATAATGGGATGCTGTTGATGAAGGAATTAGCTTTGAGGTTGTTTCTTCTAGCCAGTTCTTGATTTTGGTTTTGAGCTGAATTTCTTAGCTTCTCTCTCTAGCTGCCTGCTTGCTAATTGTCTCTCTACAACTGCAGCACCGAATAGAACTCTCTCTGTCTGTGTTCTAGTGGCTGTATTTGTTAAGGAAGTAGCTAGCTTTATCTCTGTAATTGTATGATATTTGTTGTTTTCATCTCTTGAAATGAATCAAAACTCCGAAAGAAACTTGGGTTATTCTTGTTTTCTTGAAAGTTTGCTTTTTTGCCCAAATTTGTTAATCTTCTCTCTCTAGTTACTCAGTTTCTTTCACTGTTTGCATTTCACTTTTTCGTCTCTATCTAACCCTATGTCTGTATGTATACATGGACCGGAGATAGTGTTCCTCTCGATCTGTTCCTTTCCTGCTTCTGCTTCCACCAGTTGTCCTTCGATACTTCTCATGAACCCTTCATCTCCTTAATACACCAAAAAGTGCACACATATTTGTGGTCGTTTCACTTCATCTTCTAGCTGCAGTCTGGAGCATACGATGGCCGCGTCTATGGGGTCTTTTTCGATCCGGTGAGTTCTTGAATTTGAGCTTACTACTTTTATTTGTGGATTCTGTGTTGTTTTCTCTTTTGATCGGGTTTAGTATTCGGTGATTTGGGTTTTGTAGAGAGTACGCAGCGAGGACGAGGAGCGTAGACGTGGTGAAATGCTGGCCATTCGAGGAGGCCGACCAAGAATTTGTCAATACTATGTTACCTCCTATTACTATCAAGAAATTCAGGTGGTGGTTTGACGAGCTTGAATTGATCCGTTCAGATTCTGCTGGTTATGGCGAAAGCTCTTGGAAGAAGCTTCAAGATGAGGGGAAAATATCCGATCTGGAGTCGGAAACAATTCAATCAATGAGGATGAAAAGGATTGAAAAGAGTAAGCCAGTGAAGGGAAAGCTGAAGTTGAAGAACAAGCCTCCAAAAAAGAGGTCAATCGTTGAGCTTTTTGCGGTGTCGCCACAGGTTGAGAGAGTACACACTGATGACGACAATTCTAAGGATCAAGAAGATAGTGATAATGACAGCTTCCGTGAAGGTGGGTTTCCTAAATCGAAACTGGTCGCAGTTGGAAATGTGGGTTCAAAATGTAAAAACAAGAGGAAGGCCATGAAGAAAGGAATTTCAAGCATGTTGGAGAAGCAAAAGAAAGTGGTCAAGAGTCTGAAGAAAAAGGGGAACGCGAAAACAAAGAAGTTGGAGAATAATACTGCTTTGGGAGTAAGAAATGCGAATAAGGTACGTTTCTTCTATTATCATATGTTGGTCATTTGTTGAATTGATTATGATTGTTTACGAGACTTAATTAGAGCATGAAATATTGGTATTCCATCTAATTTGTGTAGCTTCAACTTGTTTTGGAGCATAAAATATAGGTTGGCTGAATCGTTTGATTGATTCTTGGTTGATCGGTGCTTTAAACTAAACTCATTATCTCTGAAATGCACGAATTTTGTTACTTCTGTGCACTTCGAGCTTTGAAATTACAGCTGAAAAAGCTGGTCTAGACTGCGAACATTTGAGGATGAAAACAATCGCTTGTTTAATCTTTTTGCTTCTTTGTATATATCAAGTAATCTACCTGCAATAGATTTAAAGCGAACCCAGGGATGGGGTTCTCATGTTGGGCAAGATTTGAGCACTTAGGGAAGAAGGTGCGGTGTTCCAACTGTACAGTACGGCTTGGCGGGATGACTTTTCTGAGTTTTTGTTCCTCCTTTGCTGCTTGCCCTAAATTAATTATGTTGTTCCTCCAATTTTTGCACATATTAGGCTATCATTGTTCTGGCACTTTTGGGGGGGTGGTACGTGGGGTGGGGTTTCCATTTTTATTGGTGTTCAATATTTTGACCATCAGATTGAATATTAGTCTGATGAATTGTTGGAATGATAGTGCATTATGTTATTTAGTTATTACTATCTGTCTAGAGAAGGGAGGAGATTCCCATTTAGAAATGGGTTTTCATGTGATGTGACTTAGTTCCCATTTTATGTTTGTTTCTCTAAATGTTTACATTTTCTGGACGAGATGGAAGTGAGTTGAATAAAAATATTTAGTAAGATAATGAATTACTGTAGAATCTTGACAAAGCTTTTATTTTAGTGGAGATTGGTTGCTGGGTACAGGAGTTTGGCTGGGACTAGATTTTATGCTGCTGGTTGGTGTTTAACTGAGTTGGAAGGTCTAGAAGATGCTGTTTCATAAATCTGATTTTTGAGTTTCTCTCTTTTTCAAATGCACTTCTCATTTATCATAACTCATTCCGGTACAATTTTTTGAGTCCTTTGGCTGGTAAAATTTCATTCTTTAACTTTCCATGAAAGGGGGTCCTTTGTCAATGATGCTATTGTTGAAATCTGCTATATAAATTGACACAACAAAAACATACTTGACTTGCGATTCAGATATCTCATTTAGGTGCCTGTTGTTTGTTTTTCCTTTTCAGTTGTAATTTGATTTAGGACGGATGTTTCTATTCATTGAAAGGTATCTCAGTCTTGTCAGTTTGTAATCCGGCTTGAGTAGATAAAAGTCCAAAGGGCCAAATATAATGTAGCTTGTTTCATCCTATAGAATAAACTTTTCTGTCAATTGATGGAGAGAGAATTGGGAGAGGGGATGATGAAGATTAGACATTCTATGTAACTGGTTTTGTGCTCCACAGTAAACCAGTGAAACAATAATTGTTGCCACTGTTTCCAGGATTTTGACTTAAATGTGTTACCAAATATTTTTATATTTGAATTAAAGACTGAAGTTTCATTTGCTGTTGGCCGTAGATTCCCTTTTTCCTAATTTTTAGTATCTTTAGCTAAGAAGTCAGAATATAACAGACTGGCAAATATGAAGAGTTGGAATTACAGATTTGAGAACCTTAGAATTGCCTGCCTAAATCCACCGTCCTTTTTGGAGTGTCCAAAGTTCTAAATGATGAGACAAGGTGATTGGAGAATGTAGCGTCTGTGATGATTTATGAAAGAACTAAAGGGTTTTCCTTCAATTACAATCTGATTCTTACTAGAACAAGATTTTAGTATCACCTGTGACTTTGTATCATTGAGGATGTAGCTGGAAATCTGGGTTAATAAAAGAAGCATTATTTATGAAGGTCAACATATGGACTTCAGGATCTGCCTCTACTTGTCTTGTCAGTTTTTTGGTTTGTCAAACAATCAAGGAATGTCTCGTAAATCTGCGATGGTATCCCGAGTCATTTAACTTTGACATAGCCTGTAATATCTCTTCTCTTTCAGATTGTACAACATGGCGAAATTGGTTAAACATCATTAAAAAGAGTTACTGAGGAAAGATGTTATTTCACCTGAGATCATGTAGAAAAGCTAGAGACTAAATGCTTTAGTACTAAAGATATTCTTGTGTCACATGAGTTATTTATGCTTCTCTCTCAGGAAAAATCTTCTAGGCTCAAATTGATCTCCTCAGTTGGTTTCACAGCAAGTTCGAAATGTTCAACAGATGATACTTGTATCATCAGTGACCGTTCTTCTCACAAGAAGGACCCAAGAATGGAGTGCTTGGCTTCTGAGAAGAAGAGCAAGGCTCTCAAAACATCCAAGTTGCTCGAGAAGAATAAAAAAATGATGCTTCCTGTGCGTGGAATCCTTAAAAATCAAACAAAAGTAAGTCCATCAGGGAAATCTGCAAGCTGCGCATCAGAAGATGTTGGGAAAGTAAATCAAGGTAACAGTCGACATGTCAATAGGCATGTCAGTTTCTCAGTAAATCATCATGTTCTTGGACTGGGGAGGAATATAAATTCTACTCCGGAATTAGAGTTGCAAAACTTTAGCAATTTAAGTTCTGATGTTACTGGTGCTTCTGAGGTAAATGACAATACTGAAGAGAAGGGAGAAAGTCTAACCATCCATCAGATGGAGGAACCTGAGGAAGAAAATGTCAATTGTGAAGAAAAAGAGATCAATCTTCAGCCTGTTACTGGAATGCAGTTCTCCACTAGGAGTAATGATGCTGATGCACCAAATTTTCTTATGCATCATGTTAGTGGTGATGGGAATTTCTTTAGTAAATCTGTGGCCTTAGATCCAGTTTCTTTACGTAGTGAAAATCTGCACAGTTCGGAAGGATGCAGTAGAGGAAAATTACACGATTCATTGTATACTTGCCGAATTCCTCAAATGTCTCAAGAAGATAGAATCCCCGAGTTGACTAGTCCAATGGTTGGGCATTCGTCAGATGCTTCAAGTAGTCATGGGTCGTTCCTTGCTTCTGGTTATTTTGCAGATTTTCTGAAGTCATATCCTCGGTCTCCGAATTCCTGTGCATCTATTTTGAATGCAAATTCAAACTGTAGACATCATTTTCCATTACAGATCACTAGAGAGAATTACAATGACCATTCTTTGCAGTACCAATGGTTCCCTCATCTGTCTCCGAAAGAATTGATGCACTCTATTTGTTCCCGTCCCGACTGGAAACCAAAAATGGCTATCAGTGGAGAAACTAGCATGAATGAAGATCTTATTGGCTTGCCTCTCAATTCACAAGGGGAACTGATCAAGTTGAACTCAAATGTTAATGGTAGATTTGATCAGCTAAGAGACGCTTCTACTTTTATGAGTCCTTCCATAAGCTCAGCCATGCATGATAATGTCCCCTCAACCTTGATGGTTGACCAGGCATATTTTGGAAGCTGGAATGGAGTAAAATCACCAACTGACCAGCTTAGAATGTGCAGTATAAGGGATTTCGGAAGAGAGATGGAAAATCTTCCGATACCTTCTAGATTGGATACCACAGAACAACGTTATGGTGCTAGAAGAACAAATATCATGAAGACTGGTTCCGGTTCTGGTTCTGATCCCTCATCCTATGCACTGGAATCAGACGTGGACCTGACAAAAATGTTATACAACAGGTCCAGACAAGATCAACTGGTTCAGAAAAATCCTGGGAATCCTAATCATATTTCCTTGCAATTCTCTCAAGCAACAATGCGCCTGATGGGCCAGGAGTTTAAAATAGGTGGAAATGAATTGCAAGAAATTGATAGAGAGGTTTGGATGGATAAGCAGACAGCAAAGGAGCAGCATGCCAATACTGCCAGACTAGCTTCCTGCTTTAGGAGTCATGATCATTTGCCAGATTTTACAGTACATCCCATTTCAACAAAATTGAAAAACACTGTGTTTCATTTATCAGAGACTGAAGTCAATCCAGCATCAGGAAGTGTGTCACAGATGATGGTTCCAGAATCCAAGATCTTTTCCCAATTCCTTCAGGACCAAGATTATGTAGTACGTAACAATGGGTATGGGACAGGCAAAGGCAATATGACCCCTGAGGTTTATCCTCATTTTTCCCTTGCTGGTTCCCCTTTATCTGGCAGTGGCGAGACAGATCCTTTCTTTTGTGGATATAAATCTCCCACAGCATCTCAGACACTTGTTCCAGCATTGCTGTTTCAGGACACTCCTCGGACCATGAGCAGGAGCTACATTGAACTGAAAAACAAGCCACCTTACCCTTCAAACTTAGCCTTCAAGTTCCCTTTTTTACATGAACAATGTGAAAGTCATATCCAACAGACTCAGAATTCTTTTAAGGTCAGGGCCCCTTGGTGGTTGGACTCGAGACAAAAGGGAACAATTATCGACTATAACCAGACCTACTCTAGTCCAGCCAATAGCTGTCATGACTGGTTCATTTCTGGTATTGATCACCAAATAGAGCCCTCAGTTTATCCAACTCCCGAACCATGTTATACATTCCCTCATCCTACCTTGCAGAATTCACTTGCCTCATCTTCCTTGGTTCACTGTCCAGTTTTGCCGGTCCATCCTGCTAACTCACTAGATTCTGCATCACAGAATATGTATGGAGAGAAGTTTGAAAGCTGTGTCAAGTCAAGGATTGGTGTTGGAATTCCTAATCATGGGAGAAGATCTAAGAAGAGACTGGTATCTGCACCAGATGATGCTGTGAAGCTTGCTAAGATGCCGAAATTAGGAATTCGTGAAGACTCCAGACATGCTGTAACAGTACTGAAGAGCAGTCCAAACTTTGAACATGATGTGCATTGCAGCAGGGAAATACTAGATTCAGCTTCAGCTAATAAAGAAAAAGCAAACACTATGGCATGTGGTAAAGATGCTGCTCAAAAGGATGATAATAGAGTTTGTTGTGGGATGGCTTTTGATAAACTTCAAGGTGCTTCTAAGTTAGGCTCGATTAAACTGACACCTGGAGCTAGATATGTCCTAAAGCCGTGTCAAAAGAGAGAAATAAAGAACTCCAAGCCAAGCCATTCTGGTATTCCTTTTCCAGAAATAACTATGGGTGACAGAGTTCTAGCGTCTGAGAAATCAGCAAAGATTTACAGGTTTTAGAAGTGAGTCTAATCAGAGAATTTTGCTATCATAGCTTAAATAAAACCATTCTGAAATACTCATGATGCCCTCTTTTATGATGCTGCAGGAATGCTTTGCTCAATCAGAATCTCTGACCTGGTCGCTCGCCCGTTTGAGCTTGTAATTTCATGGAAAGTGTGCAGCTGAGCGTAACTTGTTCTGTTATTGAAATTGGCCATCTCTACAGCTCCCGTTCTGCCAAATTCTGCTTTTAACTTACGCTTCGTCTTTACTCTAAGTTCTATCAGTTGAATGCCTAGTTATTTCTGATATATCCTCTTATTTGTGTGTTCTGATGTATTTGTGGTTACTAGAAGCTGTATTTAGATATTACTCTCATCAGTTTATTCTCCAACAAAGGACCTTGGAATTGATATCATGTGAAGGAGAGATTTCCCCAGATATATATGAGAGTCCACCGAATTTTCAATCTCTTTCACAGGAAAAGACATTTTTAGCAGAATAAACATGATGAAACACACGGATATTGAAGGATTTATTGCAGCATGGCATGATCTTGACCATCATATAACCTCTAGAACGCGGATACTTTCATTATTACACCAACTATTTTTATCCTCTATATAACTGTGGTGGAGAATGATCCGTAGGAAAAAGGAGATAGTATTAAGAATTCTTTCTTGTACTGCGGCGCTAATTAGTTCTAAGGAAATGCATGCAATTCAAGATGCATTTTTCCCCATTTTGAATAATTTCTAATTTAGAGCTCTTGAACGTTCATCAAATTCCATTTATTAATAACTAGATAATCATTTCAGTCAAATAAAATCAAACAATGTACTAATTTTCATCTTTGATATTTACAAAAGTAAAATAAAAAATTCCATTGTAGAAATTGTCAGCACGCAGCAGGAATCTCTCCAAATCCAATATCAGATCTTTGCACTGCATACTTGACAAATTGTTAGGAGATCCAACGTGAAGGAGAATTTCAGAAATTTATCAGTGATATCTTCGAGCTGGTTCCGTTGCTAGTGTTTCTTTGCTTCTTTTTCAGCCTACAAAAGTATCGAAAACTCTAAATTAATATATGAAAAGAGCACAAAAGTTTTCCATCACCCTAAGTATGTATTTGGATTGTGTTTAATCTTAGGATTTTTGTCTTAAATTGCATAAAACAAGATTATATTTTTGAGAGAAGAAATTGGTCGGGAAGAAAATTTTGATGTTTCATTTCCGGTCGAAAAGCAACCCGAAACATGAGAATACGGCTCCCGTTATGAATATGAGGCTCTATCTATTCCATTAGTGATTATTTCACCGGACTCTTGATCGATGCGTGATGGTGAGTGAATTTGAGTTAAAATGAAGAGTTGGCGTGTTACCGCTTTGACAACCCTATCAAAAGCGTCTGGGCCATGTTTATCGATGTATCTTGCAACAGATTTTCTGGCATCGAGGCTCATCATCTGGAGTACCTTTCTCTGTCCTTCGGGGTAGCTGGAGCTCACATGGCTTCCCACTTTAACGTACTTCCTTACGTAGTTGGAGTATATATAAGCTGCCCCATTAAACATTGGCATCACCAGCCACATGCAAAACAGAAGCTTCACGTAGGGCCAGAATGGAACCCTGCAAATCAAGTACAAAAATCTTGACGAATAATAAAGAGAGATTGTCTATATATATCGCGCAATTGGTCCTAGTAGATGAAGATTAATTCTTGATTTGTGGGGTACCATTGAAGAACTGTCCAGCAGGAAAGTTCAAAGAGAGTTATAAATGAGTAGAGAACCCAATACGTAAGCCATTGCTGATCATCAATTGGTGAAGGGCTCTCAATTGCTCGCATGGAAGCATATCTGTTCATTCATGAGTTTACGAGTTAAATCAGCACAGTCGATTTTGCTTATTTGACTCGGGCAAACGAAATCCTAAAGAGAGATCATCATGACTTACAGTGGATACAGAAGCATCACACCTGGCCTGTTTCAAGTTCCAACACCAGGACAAAAAGGGTTAGATAGATCAAATGATAAAAAATTCTGGTAACACTTCACTTTTTCAATGGAATGTGAAAGTTCCCAGCACAACACGAGAATGTTTTGAGTTTTGATTCAAAGATTGAATTCATATGTTAAGAACAGGAATCTTCACTGATCATGCTCAGAAAGATCGGGATTCCTAAGCCCAGATCGAAGGTACCTATTCTGAACATTTTTACCCCCAGAAATGGATTATATTTATCTTAATGATCGTGAACACAAATGTTAAAGAAAAAGCCTAACATGAAAACACAAAAGATTTTGCAGAGCCAATAATGAGACAATGACATGATGGAGAGAGAGAGAAAGAGAGTACCCAATCAACGAATCAGACAATGAAATGATGGAGAGAGAGAAAGAGAGTACCCAATCAACGAATCTATGTGTCTTGCCATAGCTCCGAGGACACCCATATTGGGATAATCTTATAGAAATGATACTTCTGAAATTCACAAGATAAACGAAAGTTTTCTGCTAAGGATGATGAGATGGTATTGAAGTGAGAACTGTGGAATCGGGGATTTTTATAAAAGGGTATTAGTAGTTGATGATATCAAGAAATGGATAGCTTTATGAAGGAGATGAAGTCTACTTTTCTGCAACCACAAGAAAAGAAAGATGAGTTGAGAATGAGACAACAAAGCAGGGAAAGAGAGGAGACTTTCAAGGTAATTAAAGATCTATTAAACCACGATTAATATCCTTGGGAATAAATAACAAATAATTAAAAATTTTAATTTTTTTAAAAATTTATATTTCTATTGACTTATGAGTTTGATATAATAGTCTAGTGACTTGTAAAACCAATACAAATTTTATACTTTGGGTCTTAATTTTTTCATAAACAATTCATTTTTTTGAAATCTAAAACAGAAAATCTCAAATTCGAACTCTATTCAATCTCATTCATTATTACTGTAACAACCTTTTTTTTTCCTAAAATCTTTAGAAGAGTTTTTGTGTCTTAAAAACCCAAAACAGGGAAAGAAAAGATTGTATGGTGGAGACAAATGTGAAGCGCCACTACAAATGTAGAATTATTATTTTGCTCTATTTAAGAAGATTAATTTCTAAATATGCTCATGCTAGCAAAATCATTTTTAAAAGGTATCTAACCTTTGATGACATATAATATTACCACAGTCCTCTTAATTAATGTTTCTTGATTAGTAGTTAGTGAGTAAAATCTTGTTAGTTAATTCTTTTTGTTTAATTTGGAATTTAGGTAAAGTTATTACAAAATCCCTTCCATTAATTCTCCTGTTGGAGTGGGACAGGAGAACATAAATGGCCCTAAAGTAGGAAATCTACCACAGTAATTTTTCCTTTTTTTGATGAATAAATCTACCACAGTAGGTTGAGTCTCTAAATAAGTTGAAATCTCAGAAGGAAAAAAAAGATTTAAATAAGTTATAATCCCAATTTTTTTAATCCAAAGCGAAATATCATGTTATAACAAAATAAATATTAAATTTAATTCACATCTCGTCTTTTAAATTTATAAATAAAAGAAATTTAAAAAAATTTTAAATTCGAATAACATCTTTTTTAAATATATATACATATATATAAAAAGTGAAATAGCATGTTATTTGATTGATTACTCGTGCTGCCAAAAGTACAATCATTTTTGCTCAAGGTTTCCTTTACCCACTTCAAGGTCCAGACAAATCCTTTTTCATCTGTCTGGTGCCTAACCTTAATTATTCCGAAAATTCTAATATCTTTTTCTTTTTAACTTTACATATTCATATGGTATAAAGCATATTTTATCTTTTGAACAACTCAGTATGATTCTCCTTTAACTTTTTTATGTTGTACTATAAAGTTAACAAACTGCAAAAGCTACCTTTGCATATCATATGTGTAAAATAGTGGCAGGAGAAGCAAAGAATCTGGAAAGGTGGTTTTCATTAGTGAAAAAAACAAAGGACGTATTTGATAGAGTTAGTAGGTACGTTGATTGGTTTTTTTGATAAATAAAATTTTGGGTAATGAAAAATAAAAATTTTAAGCGGGTATATTTAGATAGCATATCGTTCTGAAATTTAAGATAAAATTTTAAGTGTGGAACTCTTATCTTCTTACGTAAATAATTTATTTTTATAAAATAAGATAAAAATTTTAAAATTAAATTTTATCTGTGCGTTTTTCTTATCACTTGTAGACCCCTTATATTTAGAAGAAAAAAATTTCATAATATTTGCTAACACAGGTAGATATTGCTTATTGAAGGAAAGAAAAAGTAATATTGCTGAAGCAATAAATTTTCCCCAAAAAGAAGCTGAAGTTATGATTAATTTTCCCTCTCAGAAAAATGATTAGTCTCCTTGCAATATTATTTTTTACAAAAATATTTAATTTTTTATTCCTTTTAATTGGCTAATGGAAAAATAATTACTACCAAAAGCATGATATTTTGTTTTCTTTTTTTTTTCCTACTGGGTGTAATGTAAAATGAACTTTCTAATGCATTGTAGTTATTGGATGATCTGGAAGAAACAAAAACAGGCTCAATGCGTAAAGGCCCAAAACCCAAATTAAATAACTTAGACCCGGCCGGCCCACAAATTTCACTTCGCAACGGGTTCGCGCCCTTTCAGCAACATCGGCTCCATGTTTGCCCAAGTGACTACCCCCTCGCCAACAGGGACACACGGTAGACTGCTCTTCCATCCACACAATACATACCCTACTCCGAAGCCCCGAACCGCCTCTGCCTCTTCATTAAACCCTAACTTCTGGAATTTACGCTCTGTAAGTTTTCTCTATCTCCGTGGATAATCTTTCTTTACCGTGTATGTGTAATTGTGTGTGCGTATTTATATGTTCATGTCGTAATTCGGGTTCGTCCAATTGGGTTGCATCTACGATCCGAAGTCCGAATTGTACAGAGTGCGCCGGAGACTCAGCGTTGGGACTTGGTTAGGAATTTTCATCTGTTAGTAATCTTCATTGACCCGAGTATTTTTTAAAAAATAACCTACTGGGTACGGGTTAGAATGGGTCTTGTGGATCCGGGCTTTCCGGGTGGTAAGGGAAGGACGTGGGTCGGCTAATTTTTAATTTTAATTCTGTATTGAATGTATGTGTTTTATTTCTGGGTTGGCACTCTTTCTTTGCTTGTTCTAATAAAAATGTATCTTTTTGGCTCCCTTTTTTCTTTTTTCTTTTTTCTTTTTTTTTTGGTGGGGTGGGGTTGGGGGGGTTTGTTTTTGAATTCCGAGAGAGTTTTTGTTGTTGTTTGCTGAACTCTTGAAACTCCAGATATTAGTTGCTTTAGTTGTCTGGAAATTACTGCTCCCGAAGAATTTGTGTTTTTAGCTGATTAAAGTTTGTTTCTTTTGCACTCTTTTGACTATTTTTTGGGGGTATTTTTGCAGCCTCTCTGCTTAGTTTTTGGAGTACTGGAAACGGTTTGAAAGTTTCTGTCTTGTTTGGTTTTCAATTTTTACTGTAGCAGAAACAGATAATGTCATGTTTGCCAATCAATTTACTGCTAGATTTTCTGTTCTGGAGTTGTTTTACACACTCATTATGAATGATGATGAATCAGTTTGTTTCACGATTCCTAATACTATGTAATTGGTTAGTTAACATTTCTAGCTTTCCCTTCTTTTGGTTGCAAGAGTTGCATATTTAATATGTCGGAACCCCTTGTTGGGGGAATAGTTTGGTTATTGCAGTTGACAGTTTAAGAAGCTTTTTTCTTTTTTTTTTTTGGTTCTCTGACGGAAATTTTGTCTTTTATTCACCCTTTGCTCTCTTAATTGTTTATCAGAGATAATGCTCTTGCTTCCTTGTTGCTGCTCCAATTTGCCAATTTACATTTACTAGTAGAAGGTCCTCTTCATATGATGGAGATACCAGATGAAGCTGTGTTAGTCAATTCCAGTAGACTGAAGTCTGTTGTATGGAATGATTTTGATAGGGTTAAAAAGGGTGATACTTTAGTTGCTATTTGTAGGCACTGTAAAAGGAAACTTAGTGGATCGAGTACTAGTGGTACGTCACATTTGAGAAATCATTTGATTAGATGTAGAAGAAGATCTAACCATGATGTTACACAATTATTAACAAGGGGAAAGAAGAAGGATGGAAATGTTACTCTTGCAAATTTGAGTTTCAATCAAGAGGAAAGGAAGACAGAGTCACTCAGCATTATAAATACTAAGTTGGATCAAGGGCATAAAAAGGATGCAAGTATTGGCATGGAGAGTCTGAACTTTGATCAGAAGCGTAGCCGACTTGATCTTGCCCGCATGATCATAATACATGGTTATTCTTTGACCATGGTTGAGGACTTTGGCTTCAGGATATTTGTTAGAAATCTTCAGCCCTTGTTTGAGCTGGGGACAATTAATACAGTTGAGACTGACTGCAAGGAAATTTATCAAGTAGAGAAGCAAAGGGTGCTTGAAGAGCTGGAGGAATTGCCTGGAAAAATCAGCCTTTGTGCTGATACATGGATTACTGATGCAGGTACCAAGTACCTCTCTTTAACTGCACATTACATTGATGATACTTGGCGATTAAAGAAGAAGATTTTGGAACTTTTAATGCTTGATTCTTCTAAAACAGAAGACATGCTTCCTGAAGCCATCATGACAAGCCTAAGGAACTGGAATATCGATAGGAAGTTGTTTTCGGTCACGTTTGATAATGATTCTACTTATGACCATATTATTCGCAGAATCAGAGACCAACTCTGTGAGCAGAGGTTCCTTGTGTGCAATGGCCAATTGTTTGATGTTCGCTGTGCAGCAAATGTTGTCAAGCTAATGGCTGAAGATGCTCTGGAGACATTGTTTGAGATAACCCTTAAGATTCGTGAAAGCATTCGCTATGTCAGGAGTTCACAGGCAATAGAAGAAAAGTTCAATGAGGTGGTTCAACTAGCTGGCATTAATAGTCAGAAATGCTTGTGTCTTGATAATTTGCAACAATGGAACTCAACATACACTATGCTTGAAGCTGCTTTAGAGTACAAAGATGCATTTCTTCTTCTGCAAGATCATGACTCCCTCTACACAGTATGTCCAGATGCTGCAGACTGGGGCAGAGCAAGTGCTATTACTAGTTTCTTAAAGCTGTTTATTGAAATGTCTAATTTTTTTGCTCGAAATAAGTATTCTACTGCAAATATCTATTTCTCGGAAATTTGTGATATTCATTTACAATTGATTGAGTGGTGCCAGAACTCAGATGACTTTATAAGTTCATTGGCATTGAAAATGAAAAGCAGATTTGATGAGTACTGGAAGAAGTGCAGCTTGGCTTTGGCAATTGCTGTCATCTTAGATCCACAATTCAAGATGAAGTTAGTAGAATACTACTATTTAAAGATATACAGTAGTAGTGCCCCAGAGTGCATTGATATTGTTTCAAACTGTATGAAGGCTCTTTACAGTGGGCATGCTATATACTCGCCATTAGCTTCTCAGGGTCAAGGTGCTGCTTTGCCGGATGGTGCTAGTGGAGCCGGTGGCAATCATGATTCCAGAAATAGGCTAACAGGATTTGACAAATTCATCAGCGAAACTTCTCTGAATCAGAACATGAGATCAGACTTGGATAAGTATTTGGAGGAACCTCTCTTTCCTCGTAGTGCTGATTTCAACGTATTAAATTGGTGGAAAGTTCATACACCAAGGTATCCCCTTTTGTCCATGATGGCACGCAACATTTTGGGGATCCCGCTCTCCAAAGTTCCAGTTGAGTCCTTGTTCAATTCTGGAGATAGAGAAATTGATCACTGTTGGGGTTCACTCAGTTCTGATACTTTGCAAGCTTTGATGTGTACCCAAGACTGGATATGCAGTGAATTAGAAGGTTAGTTCATTACATCCTGGCTTTAATTTTGGATATTCTCTGATAGCTACTG
The DNA here is from genome assembly GCA_030512225.1 of Rauvolfia tetraphylla. NCBI lineage: Eukaryota > Viridiplantae > Streptophyta > Magnoliopsida > Gentianales > Apocynaceae > Rauvolfia > Rauvolfia tetraphylla. The sequence goes on from JAJQKT010000022.1 coordinate 485,697, forward strand.
ATGCATATTTATTCTCTGCTGCTCTTACAGATTCAGAAACATCTCCAAGCCCCGTTCCATTAGCCATATGCTATGATGTCAAGTAGCCTGCCTTCATTGACATATTTTGTCCATATTTTGTATGTTGATCAGGAGTGGCATGCTCATTCTTTTTTTGCTCAAGATTTTGGTGAAAAATTCTTTCATGTTAGGCTTTCATATGCTTTCAGAGCCAATATAAATGAAAGAGTAATCATGTCGCTATCTTTGCGTGGCTCAGATTACATTTGCTCTTGTTTATTCAAAAAGCGTCCATGCATATGTTATCTGTTCATTAGGAGCGAACAAACGGGTATGGCACATGACATGCTTCTTTTTGGCGAGTTGCAGGTCTCTTTTGCTTAGAACCTAAATTTTGGCCCCGAAGAGGCCTCATGAACCTTCTTTGGCCTGATAAATGGCCATAAAACAAAAACCAATGTTGATGAATTGTGATTGATGAGCCCCAAAAAAAGGCTTGCGATGAATTTCGTATTTTAGGTCGATATAGCTCAGACGGAAAACCAGGTAAAACTTCTTTCTCCGAATACTGAAAGTTCCCCCACCCGGTCCAACCCCACCCCTACTCTAAGATGAGTTCTGTTACCTGGGGAAGAAATGGGCTCAGTTTAACCACAAGTGTCATTCCCCGAAGAGTACTTCTCTTAACCGTAATGTCTACCACTGTGATAGTGGCTGCCCGGAAGATTGCAGCTTGGCTTCTCCACATATTATTTCCTTGGGAGGGAAAGATTCCTCCAATCTCGAAAGTGTGTAATCATAGTTCCTTAGCTTAACCAAAAATTTGGAGAATCTTTGTCGTAGGAAAGATGTATGGTTCGAACCCCTCCTATATTATAGAACAAGGTTCTCACAATTACAATGTTGGTAAGTGAGTCGTTAGGTCCCTTGTTCACTCTTGTAGACTTGAAAATTTGAAACCCAAAAACATTAAACAATTTGGTATATGCCAACAGAAGGACTCGGCAGCCCTCCAATACTGATATGATGATGATATATCAAATCCATCTCCTTGGACAAAGACCTCGTACAAGAAATTATTACGTGGTCCAAAGACCAGAAAACACACACAAACACACACACACTAGCAAGCTTCTTTGGATCCATTCTCACAATATGCATCATCTTACGAATATATACATACACATCGGCCCTACAATCATAGGAGCAGTCCAAATCAGTGGACATGGTTTTCTGATATTCCGTAGTTTGCAACTGAGTTTGCTGTATGATTTATGTATATATCTACTAGTATATATCTGTATCTATATATATGTATACTTGGATGTGTATCAATTTCAGTGTAATTATTGTTCTCCAAAGGACAATCTTAATTTCGTTTCCATGCACATGCAGTGATGAGGGAGAAGGGGAACAACAGCCCCTATTGATTATGGTGGTTTCGTCAGATGCTAATGATGTTTCTTAGGAGAATCATTTGAAGAAATTATTCTCAGGATTTTAGTTGTCTGGACCACTTCTGATCTACCACTTTCATGATAATTTTACCCCATGTACATATTCAAAATAGTACAGTTTTTGCAAAAAAATGATCAAGATTTATTGGACACACAAAGAGTTTAGTATTTACGATAATATTACAAAGCGATTACTCGATTAGTTAAAAATATTTCTTTTGAAGCAAATAAAATTTAAGTTCAATTTACTACATCCCCGCGCCTCTGTCTTGTATTAGAAGATACTATGCACCTTAAAATTGCATGTAATGCCCCTTATGGGTGTATATGAATTGCATCTCAATCTCAAATCTAATTACTTTTAAGTTTTACATTTTTTCTTATAAATGATTCATTTTTAAATAACTTAAGATAAAAAATCTCGAACTCAAATTTAGACCTGTTGTTATCTGTTGATGATTTTCGAAGTATGGATGCATTAGTTCCTTAATGGAAATTTGAGGACAAGAAGATCATTTAATATTCACAAGTAATTTTCCAAGTGAACCTTATACTATTCCTACAATTTTACGAAGGAGGATAGGGAAAAGGATGGTCATCGTAAGTGATGAGTATCATACTTGACATTTTGGTTGCGTATAAAATGCTTTACTGACTGAGCTACTGTTTGTTTTGAAGAGAGAGGCAAATTGAGAGCATTTGACTAATAATTAATAGAGAACTAGGGATCAATTAATTAAAGGGATAATTTTTCTTGAATACCCACTACTCTCGGCCCGGTTGCATTTTTGGGGGTAAATTAATTTAATACTTGCTCTTGTTGTCCTAAATCCAATTGATCTGTTTTCCCATCTCTCCTATGCCTTGAAAATATCTTTTTAATTTTTTATATGCTTCCTTACAAATTACTTTTTAAAAGAGAAAAAAGGGAAATAACCATATATTTCTACTATAATGTGTTAGTGCTCTCTCTGAAAAGTTAATTCCACCAGGAACGAAAAAGAAAAAAACAATTTATTTTTTTTTTAAAAGAGGAAAGGCGATGCTTGATGCAAGAAGGTGCATAAGATGCTGACCTGTTCTGTTGGAAATTTTTGTGAACTATCAGAAATATATACAACTAAAATCAAATGATAAAAGGGGAAACTTCATTAGATTATAATGCACACGAAACTAAGAACATCTTCTTCTCCAAATGCGTATCATCGATTGGCATATTCTTCAAGTATTTTCCTTTGTTTACTTACACAGTGAATTCAATATGATTCCCTTGTAAAAAGAATTCTTGCTATCTAAACATCTTTGTTAATTTTTTTTTAAGTGCACGACACGTTTTGTTATAACTTTCTGTAGAAAGTATGAAAGGTCATAATTTCAGGTCGCTATCTTGACTTAGCAGCGAAATATGAAGTTGAGTTAGTATTCTCCTCATTTATCATCTATACAATGAATTCAATGTGATCTCACTTTCAAAAGACGTATTATCTTTAGAGAAAAAGAATTGAAAAATAAAAAACCTAAAAAGAAGCTGAATTTCCTCCAAAGTAGTTCTAGGGGTAAGGCCAGAGAAAAAGGAGGAAGTGATGAGATAGATTGAAGAAGATAGATGCCAAATGGAATGTCCTTCACAAGAGAGAAGATGAAGCAAATGCAAGTACAAGCAGCAAATGTATTCTTATGCAATAATATTCTTGGAACACAAAGGGACCACAATTGCAATATACATTGGAACACCAAATGATGGTGAAAGGTGCAAAGAATTCAATGCTGTACCTAATACTATAAATGCCCACATTACTAGCCCCATTCCTCAATGCCCCTTCTTTCTCCCTAAAGGGTTAAGGTTTTTGGAAGAATTGGGTATTTTTTTTCTTTATTTTATGTGCTTCAAAAGTGCAGTAGATGATAATTTTCACTATGTGACAAAGTGAAAAAAATTATTGCACCTGATCAACTTCACAATAAAGGTAAAAAAAGTTGCTCCTCAAAATTGAAGGGAATTGCACAAGTGGAAAAATTAACACTAAAGTATATGCCCGCAAGAACTTGAAATGTACTCTATACTTTTGCATATAGTGAAGTTTTTACTTGACTAGAATGGATGGTTTCTCATGTGAAGCTAGAGGGTTTTCTGTTTCAAACTGCAACTTGTTTTAAGGGTTCTTGATTTGGGGTAATTTTCACAAAAATCCTTTTACCTTTTTTTGTTATGTATTATTAATTTCCTTTTGGCCACATATTCAATTTTAAATCATGGACTCAATGATGATATCTTGATTCTTCACTAGAATGGTCATTTGAATCACCAAAGGAAGGAAGTGCGGATTTAACAATTTGCCCTTTTGATAATTGCATTCTTGTTTTTGTAATGCATTTTTTCTTGTGGGTTTAAGATGTGGAAAACAAAGAACAACTAGTTTGTTGCCCTAATCCTAAATTGATGTAATTGATAGAACTAGGAAACCTATATATCCTTGTCAAATAAATTTCCTAACACTAAATCAAATACTACGAGCCTTATTATAAACTTTTTCCCTGTTAAATAAATCTTACATTACGTAAAAATGAAACTCTCAATTAGAATGTGTTGAGAGTTTCAGCTTTTATCACTCGGATAAGATTTCACGATTCCCTAAAACTGAATTTGAAATTTTCTTTAAGCAATTAGCAATATAATTTCATCAATGGATGTAAAAATAAGCATTTAAATAAAAAAATTTTTTCCGACATATTTCTCTTTTGCATCTTCGTACCATTTTCATGTGACTAGTAGAGAAGCCAAAACGACAAGACAAAGAAAAATTAAGTCAGAACATTAAATATCGTAATCATCATTTTGGAAACAAAATCCATTGCTATCATTTTAGGAAAATTCGGTTTTGTTGACTTCCCTCTTCATATTGGTAATTTCTTTTCTTTGCCCTTTGTTCTTTTGAGTTCAAGAAATTAAAGATAGTCAAATTCATAAGAAAAAATGCATCAAAGAAAGAAGACGTGTTTGGTCACTGCGAAATTATGTTTAGCATATTATTGTCATATGTCTTTTAGCATTCTTGGTCATATTATAATTTTGTTTGGATTAATATCAGGTAAGATTATGATCAAATTTAAAACTTTAATACTCCCATTTGTTTGGAATTGAATATTCTATATTAGTTGATTATAGATTAATTATTATAGCATCTTTATTAATTAAAGAGATGTTAGTGGTAAGATCTACGTGTGGAGCTTATATGTCCTTTTAAGTCAAGGAGACTCAAAAAGATTATTAATGGTCTATTATATTAGCGGAGCTTAATTAAGCACGTTATTAATAGAAGTTTAGATTAAATATATAATTATTTTTAAAAATAAATATAAAATTTTGGATATTCTAAAAAGAAAATGTAGACATTTACTATTTGTTAACGGAGGTAGTAGCATATTTAAGAGATATATATGTAAATCAAGTAAACCAAGAAAAGTATTCAGGAGAAGCGCTCCTCCATCTTGTAGCTAGTTGAGATTATTACATCAATCGTTTCACTGGATCAATTTCAACAACCTGAAAAAGAATTTCTAAATGGCAAGACTGATTTCTAAAGATAATTGTCAAAACAGAGTGGTAGGAAAGCAAATGTTCTCTTTAAATTGATCTTCTATGATTAAGGACAGGAACTTTTAAGGTTGAATGTGTTTTTCATATGCAAGAAGACAATATTTGAAATTACTATTGTAAAATTGCTTATATGGCATACAAACTAAAACTACAAGAATCTGAGTTCTACAAGCGTACCTTTTACTCCCTCTGTCCCTAAATACTAGTTCAATTTGTCATATTCTTACATAAATTAAGAATTTACTGAAATCAATAATATTTAAAATAAAAAAGATTTAAGTACTCATTGACTTTAATTATGATTCATTAATCAGAGTATTTGGAATTTGGAGTAGATAGTGGTTAAAGAGAGGTAAGAATTGAAAATCTTCATTAAATTTTCATTGATATCGCAAATGGAGCAGATATTATGGGACAAATGAAAAAAAGTAAATGGAGTTAATATTTCAAGATGGAGGAAGTAATAAATTTTTTCTTCTATATGTATCTGTTAGGGTGATGTGACTAATAGTACTATTAGTTCTGTTGAAGAAGATGGGAAATTTTTGTCTCTACATAATTTGTTGTTACCCAAAATTCAATAAAAAATAAGAGAAATGACATCCTTTTATAATTTTCAGCTACATGTTATCAGTTTAAAAACAAGAAAATACCATTATAAAACATATTCCTTTTAAAGAAGTTGAGCTGAAAATAGAAATTTTTATTTTTTTCCAGAATTTGAGAATTTTTTGAAGTATATTATCAATGTCTGGTTTTTCTATTAACTAATTCTAAGCCTCAAGATTGATATTGAGTGGACTTCAAAAAAAACTTTACACAAAATGAAATTCATATAGAGTGCAAGAAACACTTTTGCTAAGTGCATTACTAACTAATTACTAAAAAACATACCTTTTTTGGTATAGAAGCAAACAAAAATTCCTAAAACAAACCATCTCTAATTAAAAAGCCAGATTAGAAGAATAAAGAAATTCTAAGAAAGAAGTTTCTCTCCCCCTGCCCCTAGAATTAGAGTCCAAAAATATGTATTTACAGTTTGGTCCAGCAATATCTAGAGTTGTACTATTTATCTATATTTAGAATGCTAAAAGAAGCAATAAATCTTTTTATTACATCGAGCAAATTGGGGAAATGAAGAGAACTGTTTCTATAAATGGAAACCTATAGCTATAGGTCTAAGAAGAATAATTTAACCACCACTTTATGAGTGGGACTCAAAACCAATTGTTGAACTTCAATGGACTACTTTATTTGCATTTCTCATTGTTAGTTCTTATTAATATGTCTTGGCTCCTTCAAGCAACTCAAAATGCTTAACTTCAACTTTTCAAAAGTACTGACCTAATCCTCTCCAAATGTGAAACCCTCAAAATCTCATGAAATATAGGATGTCTAGTTTGCACCACAAATTTGAGGACATGATCAATCTAGCACCGGCCCTAAGTCGCATTTAACGTGTACATATATATCTAGTGCATATAATTAATGATTCGTGATAAGCGAAAATAGTTTAGTCAGTATATTAGGTGGTAAGTTAAGGAAATCAATATTCAAGTTTCAGCCTGCTTTACTATGCAATGCTTAGTAAATTATGTATAGTTACTTGACCATCCATGGTGAACTCACTGCTACAACCCTACCTAGAACATAGAGTTAAGATCATACTCTAAAGGTGAGTTAAGTGGTATGCTTCAATTAAACCATCCACTTAATTATATAAGATCTGAATCGGCCGTTCTTGATCAACCTTGAAAGCTCGCTGATACCTCAACTGAATTAGCTTCAAAATCATTATGTTTGATTTAGACACTCAACCCTACTTGATATTGTCAAACAAAAAAACAAAAAAAATGTGAGATTTCACGAGAGGTTTGTTTGAAAAAGACAAAAGAAAGAAGAGAAGCATCGAATAAGAAGAGAGATAATCGAAAGACATCAAAAAGAAAGGAACGGTGGAGATCGATGTAGGACAAACCCTACGTCAAGAAATGTCATGATAAAAAAGCCAGGGAAAGAGAGACCCACTGAGCAAAATTGAGGGCGGAGACTGACGGAGACGGAGGGCCAAATCTCTCTCTCTCTCTCTCTCTCTGTGTCTGTCTGTCTGTGTAATGGGAATGGGGAATGGGAAAGGATGAAAGGATGGGTGAGACGACGGAGGATGGATTCTCTCTCTGCGATTTGAAATATGGTCAAAAGCTATCATCTTTACGTTTCTTTGGTAACTAAACCAATATGGCTCTGTAAATCTACTTCTTCAACTACTAAGAATGGAAGCTGGCTGCTACAACAATACCACATCACATATTAAAGTATATTTGGAACCCCTCAAAGAAAGCTTGCTGTACTATCATTATTACATATCTATGGTATTCTTTTCTTCCCACCTTTCTCAAGCTTTTTATATCTTGCATTTTGTAGTCTTTATGACTATGTTGAGAACCAATGAGTTGTTGCTCAAATTGAGAACTTGTTTCGTTGTAACCTACTCTTGTATTATTGGCAAGATTAATGTAGCTCGTCCAACTATCCATGCCACACTACTTGGATAGCATCTCATTTTGAAATTCGATGCAAAATTTCAAGTTTGGAAATTATATTTCTTCTCATAAATAATTTAAACGAAAAATTGAAATAAAAATTTTAAAATCAAACTTTTATCCAATCTCACCGTAGGTTAAAGTCTTTGACGTTGGGATTAAGATTGAATCATTTTACCTATGCATAAGGTTAACTTAAACAAGGACTAATGATTTGAGGTTAACTTCAATTTTATAATTTAAATGTCAATGATTTCTCATTTTATCATCGAACCTTCTTCAACAGGTTGGAAGATGATCTCCTAATTAACTTATCGTGCATGTTTGAGTTTTTCTTTTGATTTTCATATATACTAATTAACTAGTGTATGAAGTGAATGAACTATTAACATTAGATTATATCAACTTAATAATAACTATTAATGTCTAAAGTAAGATTATTCTTTCCCTTTTAAAATAGCACTCTTTTTAAAAATCATTTCCAAAGCTTCTAAAACCTCAAGGAACTAATATATGTTGGTTTACACATGTGTACTACATTTAGTTTATGAATTTACACATAAAAGTTTAGGAAGAATTTTCAATAGTTTACGTGCTTAAAAAAACTTGAATAATTAGAAATAGAAGCTTCATAAACAGTTGTGTATTATGATAATAATTTTTGTAGTTTTATTTCTTTAAGCACTTTGCTGATATCTTCAAAATGAAATACGAATCGTGAGAGAGTTTTGTTAATTGCTAGGGTTTAAGTCACAACGAGTTAAATACTTGGATATGAAATGTGTTTAGAACAAAAACTGGAGGATCAAAGTAAGAATTGATGCAACAAAATGAAGATACTTTTTCCTCTTTGGTATTACATACAAATTACAATGGAGAAGGAGAAAGGGAGGCTTTAGAGACTATAGTAACCACTCAAACCAACAAATCCTTACTAACTAGTCCCTTGTCTATCAATATATTTTAATTCAAATGAAAATCTTTTGAAATTTATTACAACATAATAGAATATGAATAATCTTTTTTACAAGCATAAGTACTTATGAATTACAAGCTTTAAAATATTGTACATTTTTATAAGATATAACGTTCGATGCATTTGACATAAGTATCCAAAGCTTATGGTGCTCGAAGCGGTTCATAACAGAAGTTTAATAATAAAAAAAATATAAATAAATTAAACAAAGCAATTCAAGGTCAAATATTATTGTATTATTCCCCAACTTTATGAAGGACTTTAGGGCAAACTATTTTTAAACCTATCATATTCATATGATATTAAAATGCAATTATATGAACTCTAATTAAGTACTACTTACTTTAATATCTTATTTTGTATAGTTCCATCTACAAATGCTGGACAAAATCAATGAAACAAATACAGCATAGTGACAATAGGCAGCCATGAACAGTGTTTTGTGTTTGTCCTCAAGAATCCCAAAAATATATATGGCACTCCCAAATCATGGATTCGTAAACCAATGGGGTTGAAGAACATGATGAGGCTTCTCTATCGGTTACCATAAATGAAACTCAGTAATGAGAGATGGTAAAATCGGACATCACATGGCAAGTCACCCTCAAATATGACACAAAATTTAAACAGATGCAACGAGAATTTGTAATAATGTAAGAGAGAGACAGAGTAGTGAAAACTTTTCAATAAACAGAGTCGGAGAAAGAAAATCTTGATTCTTGAATCAAGAAAAGAAAATTTCTTAAGTTTGGAAGGATTATTATGTATGACAGAATTGTCTTCTGAAGAGATTTAAGATATTTCTTGAAAAATGGATTAAGAGAAAATACTCTGAATAAATACAAAAAGATCAGGTTGGATGAGTAGTATTAGCTATATGAAAGGTTGTGAAATTTTGGTTTTTGTTTTCTTCCTTTTTCAAGAACTCCATTTTGATAATATGGCTTGAGTGAAACTTCACCAAGTGCTCAAGGGTCACTTTCCAAAAGAACGCAGCAGGGTTTATTATCTCTTACCCTTTTTCCCATACTTGAGAAAATGGACGGTTAATGGAGTTCGAAAGCAGACATCAATACCCTCTTGTTCAGCCTCCCACCGTTCTTGCCCACAAAAAAGCCTATATGGTGGAATAGTTTGAAATGTTAGCCATAGCACCAAAGTAATACAGCCGGGGGGGGGGGGGGGTGTTGTTGGGGTTTCTATTTTCTATCTATATATACACATCTGCGTGAGCTGCTCGCTTCCATTTTCTGCAACTCTCCTGTTCACAGCTACAGACAGGAAGAGAGAGCATAGCACAGTAGAGTGAAATCAAAGAAAGCTGAAGGAAGAAATTCTTGTTAGAATATCTTTCCTATAGTGTTAAAATCATCTTCTTTACCAGGTCGGTAATCAAAGTCCATATTTTTGTGTAGTACTGACCAAAAATGCACGCAAACAGTGACTAGAAATTCTTGCTTTGCTTAATTTGGATGCCTCTATATATTTCTCTTTACTACAACTCCCCAATTCAGGCTATAATCTTTATCACTTTACTAACAGAATCATCAAATTGGTTTTGCTTATTTCAGCTCTGGAGATGGCGTGTCCTAATCAAGAATTTGAGTCTTCTTCTCAGAAGAAAACGGGAAGAGGAAAGATTGAGATCAAGAGGATAGAGAACACTACCAATCGACAGGTCACCTTCTGCAAGCGTCGTAATGGCCTACTGAAGAAAGCTTACGAATTGTCGGTCCTATGTGATGCTGAAGTTGCTCTTATAGTCTTCTCTAGCCGTGGCCGGCTTTATGAATATGCCAATAACAGGTTGAGTCTGCTTCTATCCCCTTCCCCAGTTTGAGATCTTGTGCTTTGATGTTATGCTTTTCTGCAGTTAATTTCTGTTTGATCGTTTCATAATTTCTCCGATTTTCTTCTGTTGAATGAGTTGATCGTATTACCTTTAGGAGGACATATTGACAGTTGTTTGTGTGTCCAGATTCAGCTTCTGTCATGGAATTTAAGTGAGATTTTTTGCATCATTTCTATGCACTTAAGATTGTGTTCTTCCTCAAAAAGATTCACTTGTCTTTCTATTTCTCTTTTGTTTCCCTATCCTTAATGAGTTCTGTAACATTTATCTTTCCCCACAAACCTTCTTCCCAGTTCTTGGTTTGATTTTCTCAGATCTGCTTCAGGAAACTAATATAGAACAAGAGCATAAACAAGGAGTTCCAAGACTGCAAAACTGAGTTTAACAAAGCAAGAAAGTATTGCAAAATCTGCTTCTTTATTTCTTCAGTTCCTTGCTGCAATGTTTGCTATTTCCTCTGTGAACTCTTTCTCTCTCTTCAAACCCTTCCTCTCTCTCCACATGTCACTTATCAGCCCAGAAGCTCTGCTACGAAGCTGTCGTGTTCTCATTTGCCAGTATTCTTCATCTCTTGACGCTTCCTTAATAACTTGTCAGTTCAATAAACCTCAAGAATGACAGTCACAATAACCTATGAGGATGCAGATTAGGGTTTGAAAACACAGAAGGGTATGACTAAAACCAATCATAGTTCCGTTTCCAGTTAGTCAAAACCCAAATTAGGGTGGTTGAAATATCGAAACGGGATTTCTTTATTTGTCCTGAAGTATGACCGTTTTACCCCCCTACAGCCTATAGATTTTACAATTTCTAGGGTTTGATATCAGTGTGCATCATCAAAAGCTAGATGGAAGAATCTTTGGTCTCTTCAGACATGATTTGTCAGTTGTAAAACACTTACGGAGAAGAAGTGTCTATGTCACATTCTCCGTCCTCTCCTGAGTTCGTCTTTCATCAGCTCTCATGATCAGTCAAATTTTTGTCTCAAAAGGTGAAAAATTTCGCCCTATCTAACCTCGCAGTGGATTCTTCTACTTAGATTTTCTTTCCCTCTTTTCTTTAGCATTGACTTTTTCTTCCATAGCTCAAAAGAGCATACAGAAATTAAAGGAGGGAATATAATTTTTTACTGTATAGGAACATAAATGGGATAGTTGAACTTGGAAACATTTTTTCAATTCTATTTTTTTTCTTTTATCTTTTTTGTTGATATTTTTCCTGATTACAAGCCCAGAATACAAGAATGGGGGAGGGGGAATCAAAGAGTACGATCAAGAAAAAGAGCCCAATGGGGTTTCTTCACTTTTTGTGTTATCTACACTGCATGGGGAAGAGAGTATAACAATGGCTGCTCTGAGCAGCGACAGCTTGTCTGCTGCAGTCAAAAAACTCAAAACAGAAGAAATGTCAGGCAAAGAACTCTTACAACTCGGAAAACACGCGCAAATACACACTGAGATGTACAATAGATTCAATAGTTGTGTGTTTAATCGCTAAAACTACTGAAAGAAACCTGCACTGTGGAAGCAATATTGGGATTTTGAAGAGATCGAGGTGGGTAAAGGGAGTGTTCTTGTGGGTATTAACCTGAGAGTAAAAGGGTTCTTGAGACTTGGCATGAGATGGAAACATAGATGCTCAAGCCAATCATATTGTGGGATCTTGTGCCAGCGTGGCAGAGCGCAGCCAATCAGTGGCTCGACGAAATTAAGGTTACACTTGCAGCTTATCTGGACTGGCAGTGGACGTATGTGTTTTCACTGTTGAGTTCTGTGTCGCTCATAGACTCACAGCTCTGTTTAGTCCAAGAAACTTCGGAGAAAGGAAAATAATCCTAAGATGTTAGAGGCCACTTTTCGATCTTGAAATAATTTAAAGAAATGAATTTTCTTAATATTTTCAAATTATGGAAGAAAAATATTTAATTTTGTACTCTATTAAGATTTAGTATACAAAAATTGGGAGGGAAAAAAATTCTACATTTGAAGAATATTTAGACAATTCTTACTTTTTCATACTTAAATCTTACACCACTTGAACTATTAAAGTACTGAGTCACATAATTGATTATTAAGTTATTTCAAAAATTATAAGTTTACTATTATACATAAGAATCTATTATCATTTTTTGTCATCTAAACCTTTTATTCCAAGAAAGTGGATGGTACCAACTCTAATCTCCTTAGAATTGTGCTGAGATGATTTAGTTGCATTTTTGAGCTAAAATTATATATTGTTTTTTCTTTTCAATGTTTCAGAAGCAGATACACTTTTTATAGATATGGACTGTGGAGAACAAATTAACTGGCAAAACTATAAGTTAAAAAAATTCATCTGATTTGCTGTGCTGTTCTTTTAACTATTAGACTTTGTTGATTGTTCATGAACTATATGGAAATATGTTATTAATAAATGAAAACTATTTGATGCAGTTAATTAGTTCTTCTTTTTTTTTCGGCTATTGCGTTTGCAGTGTTAGAGGAACTATTGAGAGGTATAAGAAAGCTTGTGCTGATTCCTCAAATACAGGATCTGTGTCTGAAGCTAACACCCAGGTAGGGTTATTTCCCACTGTTGCAATGAAATATTCTCATTTTTCTGGGTTATATTTGTCAACCTTTAAACCATTGTATAAAAAGTTGTGCCTATGCATGCTATATTTAGCATACCATGAATTAATGTCAATCAGATGATTCCTTTAAATTATATATACAATACCAATTCCAGTTAACCAAAACTGGATGTTCACTCAATCTGAGTGTATATCCAATTCCAAATAAAGTAAGTATTAGCTAATTGCATAGTACATTTACCTTCAAACCTTTACTATGAAGTACATTACTGCAACTTTTATAAAGCATTGCCAAGGGAATAGAAGAAGAAAACTATAGGGGTTGGGGTCTATTATCCATTTCCACAACTTTTAGATGCATGCATGCAAGATTTATGCATCTTTCTCTTACACACACGTGCATATATATACAAACATAGGCACATACAAACAATGATAAAAATTCAAGGAATCCACTGGCCTGTCATTTACTAGCTCCCACTAGTTGGAAGGGCTTTGCCAAGAAGTTATTTTGCCCATAATGCTGACTTTAGGTATAGCATTGCGAAAGAAAACCTATATTCTTCAAAACTATTGCCTGCCAACTTACTAATGCTTGTGAAGTTTTCTAGCAGAATAACTTCCAACATCTATGAGCAATCAAGTGGAAGCTGATTCATTCTTGGTGTTCAATAGGGAAATGAATGCTGAATGCAAGGCATTCCCACATATGTTTGTTTGCGTGTCCGGAAAATCTATGAATTGCTAAAAAAATTAAATATAAAATGATGAAAGAAGAGAGATCCACAAATCTCTAAAGGAAGTTTATAAATCAACACAACAAATTGAAAAAGAAGAGAAAATCATGAGTTTGTTTTACCATGAAGATTCAAAAGATAATGTGCTTTTTCAACTTAGAGTAGCCTGAGAAGAAAAAGAAATTAAAAGGTAAAGAATATAAAATGTAATGTGCACAACAATCTCTTGATGAGAACAATTTGACTTAGACCAAATATTGGGAAAAATTATTAGAAAACCGGCATCTTATAGAAATGAAAAAATAATTCATGGATAAATACTTCTGTAAGATATCATATTCTTTTGATGGTTCCTTTGGATTCAAGAATTTGAAATTTCTCATTATTATTCACCTATGACTCTCAACTGGGTTTTAAGCAACATATCCGCTGTTCTCTTTCATTCCTTTAATTATCTGAACAAATTAATTTGAAAAATATCCCAAAATATTTTCCTCTCAAACCCTTTCCACATTTCAAACTTGAGTTCAAATGCAATTATATGTGCAACTAAAAGGTGCTTTGTGTCATGAGGAACATTTAGAACTCATCAGTTTGGGGGGGGGGGGGGGGGGAAAGAAATTTAAAAAAATCAGAAATAATTCGAGAAGGATCAAATTAATAACAAATTAATAAATAGGCTTTGCTGATGATACGAGCTGTAGTAAATGTTCTTGGAATAGCAAGATAATTAAGATTAACAACAAACTACCAGTACAATATCAGTAAACTCTTGATATTGTATTTTACTTATGTTTTTCCTGCTGTTTATTTTCTTTTTGCATTTATGTTCTTCTGCTCAAAATCATGGTAGAGATGGTAACTTAGGATCTTCCTGTTTGTCTGTTTTAAATTTGGAGAATCGTATTTAAGGGTTGTTTGCATTTGTTCTTTTTGTTAATTAATGGAATATGTTTTGTTGTACCATGTCTTGTTAAGAAACATTGTGGGCTAGGGCAGTTATTTCCACAAATGATGATTTCAATGCCAATAGTACTTTTTATTCTAAAAGCCTTTGCATCGGTGGATCAATTAGGGGAACTAGCATTTTTTGTCTTTTTTTGGTGTTAAAGACCTTGATTCCATAAACATGGAAACAAAAGGCCCTTTTTTTCCTTTAATTTGTTTTTCTTCTTTTGGTCCAATACAAATAACTTGAACTTCATTACTTGTGCATCTGCTCAGTTTTACCAGCAAGAAGCGACCAAACTGAGGCGACAAATAAGAGAGATACAGAATTCCAACAGGTAAGTACCCTAAGAAATACTATTAGTTTAGCTCAAACAGTTCAGCAAATGACATTCCAGTCGTGCAATCTCTAGAAACATTCTTGGCGAAGGAGTAGATGGCTTAAACTTCAAGGACCTCAAGAATCTCGAAGGCAGAGTCGAGAAAGCCATTGGAAGAATTCGTACCCGGAAGGTAAATATCAACTTTGTTTACTTGACTCTTTGGCCATAACGCTATTGATCTTTCCTCTGAATCTAACATGCTCAATCCCTTTCCCAGAATGAGTTATTGTTTGCTGAAATAGAGCTCATGCAAAAGAGGGTAAGTCTTTGCTCAGCTCTACTGCTTTGGTTTCTTTACTTGCAGTTAATGAAATTTCCCAGTCAAATGGCCTTGAGTTTGTAGTTCCTAATTTGAACTCAAATACTTGGTAGACAATCTGACAAACTTTTCATAAATGTCAATAAGTAGGTTTTTTGTTCTTTTTTTTTTTTTTGTCTGCAAGTAAAGATCAATAAGTAATTTTCACAAGATACGACCTATCTGAGTGTCAAAATTGCCATTTTTATGAAAGATGAATGCTATGTTTTCCAGGGCAATTTATGTTAGTATTAGATATATATAATAAAAAGAAATTCTGCAGATTTTTTTTGGACAAAAAGAAACGAAAGCTGTGGTATAGGTTTCTTCAACTTGTGACTAATAGCTAGATATGCAGCGTCTTTTTTGCATTCAAGATTTGGAACATTTCGTTATGGAGCAGAAGACGCGTTTGCCAGTGATCAAGTATTATGTATTAATTAATACCATTCCATTGATTGGTATAAAGTTATCAGCAAGAATATTTGTTTTTTTTTTTTGGGATTAGTGTTGGGAATTGCCATAAGTTCTTAGGCTCCTTTCCGGCCCATAAGGCTACTGGAAAAGAGCATTTGCCCTCTTGATCCCCCCGGTGGGAGCCATGAATACAGCGGCAAATTTTGAGATCATTTTCTTAAGAAAACTTCACATGAACACAATAGAAGATTCACTTTTGCCTCTTGAAACCCTACTTGATTTATCATCCACGAAGTCTTCGGTTTTTTTGTTATCGAACAATAAAGAGTTGTCTTCAGTTGGAAGATTCTAGTGTCTGATCTTACAAAAACTTGAAATGTGTGGAATTTTGCAGGAGATTGAACTGCAGAACGCCAACATGTATCTCCGGGCAAAGGTCCGAAACGAACCCTTCTTAAGTTCACTCTGCACATTCACAAAACCAACTATCTTTTCAGCTCTTTTAAGTATTGATGCAACTTTTAAACGCTGCCAGATAGCTGAAAATGAAAGAGCACAACAGCAGCAGATGAGCTTAATGCCAGGATCTGAATACGTCCAGCAGCCTATTGCTTCGCAGCCAAATTACGATGTTCGAAACTTCATCCCAGACCTAATGGAACCAAATCAACAGTACTCTCGTCAAGACCAAACAGCTCTTCAACTCGTGTATGGTTCTTCTTTCTTGATCTTCTAAACCAATTTATCTCGACGCCAACGAAATCGTACATAATGCCCTAATAACTGATTGATATTTTTTTGCTGATGCCGTGGATGCAGCTGATGTCGACGAAGGGTATCCGTGAGGGTTCAATTCCAATCTTGTGGAATGATGTGAACATTTGATCTGTAGAGTAATTTACTTTGGAGTATGTTATGTATAAGCATTTTCTCTCTCTTTTTAAATGACGGACATGGTCTTTTTTTGAGCAATCTCGTCGCCTAAGCTTATATTCTTTTACCAATTTTGCCCTTACAAAATAGGCATATTTGCAGAAGGTTAATTTTTGCATATATTCTTCTTCATGCCTGAATGCCCTTGCTTTTTGTTTGAGTGTTTACGGTGAATATATATCTTCTTAACTATTTATATATAGTACGTATTTATATGCACATGAATCTATTATTTTTGCTGAATATGTGCACATGAATATATTTATTTATGCATTTCAAACCTTTGTATTTATACATTTATCCAGTTAATCATTTCTTTGATTCGTCGTATACTGATAGTGTATTAAATTAATTTATTCATCCAAAATTCAGTGTCTATACTCTTATTTTTGGATGTTGTCCAATTAAAAAATGGACAGAGCAAATTCCAGTTGCATATCCTGCAACTGGTACATGAACAGAAGCTAGCCTCCAGTGATTCTTTAAAAAAAAGAAGAAAAAAGGAAAAATGAAGCTAGCATCCAAGGAAAGGGATTTGACGTTATCAAATGGAGGATATAAATAAGTGAGTCTCCGATAAGAAAATGCAATCTAAACTCGTGTCCACGAGTTCTATCTATCTCACACACTTTATTAAGTAGGTATTGCATAAATATTCGAGGCCGCCACATTTTCTAGGAGAAGCAAGCTGACTGGCTCTTTCTAGGATAGAATGGAAGTACAAAGCATATGATATAATCTTGATATCAAAGTAACGGGCCTGGTTTTCATGGAAATGGTGCAACTACGGGGTCTAGACTACAGAAGAGGAATAGATCAAATATTTATCATTATCAATATAGGAATTTGGAAGCTCACTTTACAATAAGTATTGTTACATTACATCTTGCATTCCTATAATCCCCGGAAGTTATATATCTAGTTTGTGTACTAATGCTATCTTCATTTGCTTCTTTCTATGGACAAAGATAACATCTCTCATTTGTAGAGAGGGCCTAGTATGATGAGAAGAGACTGAAGGCAAAACCTTCTTCCCTCTATCTCAAACTATACCCCCGGCCTCATGCCGGAACAAATATGGAACAAGTAAAAGAATTTGTTGTCTTCAGCCCACAATTCCACATTTATTGATGAATTTGTTGGACAGGTTTAGATGGTTATACCACAAACTTCGTACCTCAGGGGCACAGATCTCCAACCATGGCTTTGCAGGCCCACTGAAATGTATAACTGCTGCAGTTTCTAACATATATCTGCTTACTTGTGGTGAGCGATAACCTAATCCAGCAATATGCCAAGAAGAATCAATGGCCTGGACATGACCTTCAAATGCCAACAATGCAGGTGGAAGCGCTCCAGGGTGCCACAAGGTAAAACCAGAATTCAGACTCTGCAAAAACAACAGAGGGTTATTTGAGAAGTATTAAATGATATTCCTGTCGTATGTTTGAAATATCAAGTTATGGGATGCTCCAAACTAACGTTTCATTTCAATCAACATTGGCAGCTACAAAAGCCTAGAGTTGAATAAGTGGAATTTTAAGGAGAAAGACTGGGAAGTTAAACTTTCAACGACTTAATGGATTATTTTGTTTCATTTATTCTCCCTGCTTCAATCAAATATTTTACATTGCATGCCTTCTTGCAAAGAACTGAGAAAGCAGTTGGATGGAACAACTATGATATTTTAGAAGTTATTAGCAGCTAGGGTGGAAAGGAGTGAAAGAGGTATGAGGCTGGGGTTTCTCAGCAGCTGGCCTTAGCTTCAGGAACCTAAGGAGTAGGGAAAGTGTAACAGTATGAAGTTTGGGCAACTGGGCTTCAGCAGCGCATTGAACTAGCTGAACTAAATAAACTCACAAGCTTGAGCCACTGATGATAAGTTCTGGTGATGTTGGTTTTCCTCCATGCTTGAAGATCAAATACATTCATCCCGTAAAGCCATCCACAACGTGTAAAATCCAACTTCGATGATATGATTGGAGTGGTAAAATTGAAATAGTCCTTATATCTTCTTCCTGGGCAACAATCTCGTCCACAACCTGAGTCAACAACTGCACCAACAACTTTCCCACTTAGATCCAATTCCCAAAGGGATGCTAAGTCATGCTGTACCACTACATCATCGTCCAAGAAGACAATTTTGTTCAGATCTGGAAACAGCTGGAGTGCCCATGAAAACCAGATAGAGAATCGATGTTCATCAGAAGTTCATATTAGAGATCTCCAGACCAGTTAAAAACAACATAAATTTGAGTAATTACCTTAGGCATATAAATACGTAGATGATTCAAGAGGGAGACAAAGCTGGGACTTAGCACCTCCAAGTTCATTTCACATTCGTGCTGATATTCAAAATCTTCTGTCTTCAGATTTACATATTCATGTTTCCAAATCAGACGATGAATCTCTAACATCTCTTTGACCCCAATATTTACTTCATGAGACCAATCATATTGATGCAAACCCTTGACTTCCACAACAGCTGAATAGATATCATTTACTGCAAACCAAGCATGCATTCCTGTGTAGGTTTTCTTATCTGTGATTACATGAAATACCAATTTTCCTGGGTCGGTTGAGCTTTTGACAGCAGAAGAGATGACAACAGAGGCAGCAAGGACATTGTCAGTGAGAAGAACAACATGATTGAAGGAAGGGTCAGACAAGCTAGAAACGTGTTCAGCTGGAGGTAAACGGGAGCGAGCCATGGCATTCACAGCATACTCCTCGGCCAATATAAGTGACAGGCACTGTAGGCTTTTGGGTATACCATGAGAAGCTAAATGCCAGTTTATATACTCCCTCCGCCTAGCTGATTTAACCATCTGCTCCATTTTTGTGATCTGAAAAAAAAAATTGAAGAAGCTAAACCTGCTGAGCACAAGATTTGTGAACAAGGGGGAAAAAGCTACAAGAAGCTCATAATCTGCATGAGTTCCTCATGTTGGGCAAAGACCTTGATTCACGTAGCTCGTTATGTAATTGAAATATTTCAAAAGCATGCTACAGTTGATCAACTATCTGATCAGAAATTAAGAAAATCGCATCAAAGACACCAAGGAATTGATTTTCCCCTCTTTCCTATTAAATTGTCTAAGTGATTCTGAGCTAGTACCAGACAGATTACAATACACATTTCATGAGATTGAGAGGAAAAAACAATTAAGTAGGGCATAACCAAGTAAGTTACAGTTAAAGCTACTAAAGAGCTCAAAGTAAATCTATTTATAAAAATGCTTGAAAATGACAAGCTGAAATAAGTTAGAGAGAAAGTCAGTTGGCTGACGTCTGTGCACTAGAAAATGCACATTGAACACACATATTTTCTTTCCTCAATATATACTGACCTTCTATAGTATCTTATCTAGTTCATGGTACATTCAAGGGCAAAATATTCAAACAAAAACCAGTCTGATACCAAAAAGAAAGTTTTTCACCCTCAAGAACATGAAAGCACAAGAAGGCAATAGATGAAAATTTAAAACAAACTCCCTGCTGCAACAACACAAGACTGTTCCTTACAGTAAAAATGGCAAAATCTGTGCTATTAGAAGATATCTCTAGACCCCCATCACTAGATTAATAATCATGTAGAAGGGATACTAACTAAGCGCATCAAAGATTGTATTTGTCAAATTGCATAAACCAACTAGAATACTCTTATTGATTGAGCAACAATGTTGTTAGCCAGCATGGTCTTTTTCCCTTCCCTTCTTTTCCCTAACTGGGTTATTGGCGTTCATCTGAAGGATCTGATTATAGTACAGTCAGTTTGTATCTGCGGTTTGCCAAGTGTCTGAGCAGCCACATCCTCTTCAATAATGAAGTGGATTCTTCCGAGTTTATCTTTCACTCGCTAAAGGTTGTTCTGTACACAACATGTTTACATTAAAAACCACATTAATATATGCTCATCCTGATTGTTAATGGTTCTCTTCTTTGCCTAAGACCAGTTGAGGCAGCCCGAGGTCCACATACTCAGTTTTGGAACCTAGGGACCTTTAAGAATAATCCAAATAGTTTCAACCAACTAGTTTTAAAGAACTTGGCATAAGTACAAAGTGATTACTAGAATGAAATTGACATAATTGACAATATTCAAATTCCAACAGTTTATGCAAGAGAGAGAAGAGAGGGAGACAAGGCATAAACTGTTTGATAGAGCCTAGAGGTTCATACAAAATCCTAGAAGATTGGTAAACCAACTAAGTTCTGATAGTTAAAGAACAGGAGAATTCTGACATTGAGCTTCAACTGCTCTGTTACTCAACTAAATCATTCCTCATCTTCAATGTTTCTATTTTATCTTCACAGGTAAGGCTAGTTTGGTTGGGAGGAAAAATGGGGAGGGGAAGTAAAAAATGTAGTA
Source organism: Rauvolfia tetraphylla (assembly GCA_030512225.1). Taxonomy (NCBI): domain Eukaryota; kingdom Viridiplantae; phylum Streptophyta; class Magnoliopsida; order Gentianales; family Apocynaceae; genus Rauvolfia; species Rauvolfia tetraphylla. The sequence goes on from JAJQKT010000022.1 coordinate 506,783, forward strand.
AATGGATGTTTTACTTAGTTTGGTTGGAGGGGGAGAAGGAAGGAGAGTAAATGTCTCCCCTTCCACATCAGCATTCTCAATCCTTCCAAAAATGGATGGATTGGGAGGTATTTGGTCTTAAAGGACTATGCTATCAACTTTTACTTTTATCATAATTGAAGAATTTAAGAGGAGGATAAATTGGTAACACAACAAAATATCCTCTCCTCTCTTTTCACTTTTCGTACAATCAAACAAGGGAAAGTATTTCTAATTTACTTCCCTTCCCCTCATACAAAACAAAAATTAAGTAAATACAAATACTTCCCATAGGAAAAGTAAAATTTGCCTCTTTTCCTCTAGACCAAACTAAACCGTATTCTAGTAAAAAGCACGCAATAAACTATGATAACAAAAAGTGGAATCATAGACATTCAGGGCATACCCAATTGCGTAAAGTAGGACTTCAGGGAGGGAGCTATTTGTGATTCAGGTTAGTGGTTAATACCCGCTAATAAATAGGACTGCCGATAAAATTTAACAAAGTGCCCCAAACAGCAAATCCCAAAATAGAAAAGCAAATAGTTTTAGTAGTTGAAGTGGTAATGGAAGTGGGATATATGATTACCACAGCTTTGGTCTTGAAAGCGAAAGCCTTGATGTCTTGTCCATTTGATGTCACATCCTTCACAAGATCCTTGAATGCTAATGGCAGTAAAGTTGAATCTTCTACTTCTCCAATTTCAGTCTCAGCATCAGCCTTCGTTGTCTCCACCAATGTCCTCGTCAGCTCTTCTCTGAGCTTTTTAAACCGTAGCCAAAAGTCATCATCACAACAGTAAACAAACAAACAAACAACTTCTATCATGTGCACAGGAATTTTATCTAAAGCCATTCAAATTCTCAATCCCGCATTGACGTGTGAGTAGTAACATGTGTGACACCTTAAAAAGCACCATGATTTTCTTCTGTCATGAAACCTAGTGGTGCAAGTGGGAATACACTGTAGAATCAAGAAACTATTTTTCCTCTTTTCATTCGTAGCTAGGGGACATTTTACTCCCTAATTAATAGAAAAACAGGAAATAGTTAAATAAAATATATTTATACTATAAACTGCCTTTTCAAAGAATAAACTTCTTAGTGGGGCCTATTAATTATTTATAAATTTTTGGCAGAAACCAAATACTCAAAAGACCAGGAGCTATGCTAGAATATGAAGGTAGTTTTCCTGAAAAAAAAGTGGAGTTAGTGCAAGTCATGGTCAAAGGTCCACCAGTATATAATATGCCATGGCCCTATCAATAATTAAATATTCCAAAATTAATTATATTTCGTACTAATTAGTTTTTCCTTTGAATGTTTTTGATACAAAAAAAAAATGTTTTTGATACTTCTTGCATCATCATGTACTATTTTGTAAAAAAACTATCAGATTGATCAGTTCTTTACAATTAGAAAATCACAAAAAGCAGACTCCCAAATTATTTAAAAGAATTATTTATATCCATGAAAACAATACACAAAATTCATATGAACTGAGTTAGTGGAAGAAAGGCTGACTTCTGACCCAAAATGACATAACGTCTAATAAAGACAAGACTCAAAGAAACGACGTAGTCGTTTTCGACGATCAACCTAAGCTTTGAGCAATCGTGCAGCTGCGTTGGATGCGATTATCGCTAAACGTGTAGCCCAATTGAAGGGGAAATTGTAAAGGCCCGATGAGGTGACCTCCGAGATGCAAATCAGTGATCCATAGTTTTCAATCCAAACCTTGTCAATCAGATTCAAGGACTTTTTAAAAAAAAAAAATTAGAGACTCAATGCATTTGGATGGACTTTCAAATTAATATTCGCTTTGCAATTTCTTCTCAAGTCAATCTTAACCTTCTCAAAGCATAAAAGGTTCTGAAAAAGAAATACACTAAACTTATAGATTTCATTTGATAAACAATGGAAAGGAAATAAAAGATGGTCATGGTCAGACTGAATGTAAAAGCATCGTTGAAAAGCGACTACAACGTTTTAAAACTGAAAAAGGAAGAATTCATTAACTTTGCCTTGTATTCCCAGCAAAGATTTACCAGGCAAGATCTTTTCTCGTTTCATAAGTTAAAGTAGAACCAAAATTCATGAGATTTAGTTGCGGTTATTTGTTGAAAGAAAAATTTTGGAGAACAGTTTTTCCACGTATTGGACAAAAACTAGCCTGGCATGAATATTTATAAAGCTCCGTATACTACAAAATAGAAACTAGTAAGTGCTCTTCAAAAAAAAAAGTAACCAGTAACTGAAAATGAGATAACATAAGAGAATAAACCGACTCATGCAACTTCGTTACATCGGAAGTTCAATAATTTGGGCATCCTAGGCCAGATTCATTAATAAACTACAAAATTCTTTAAAATCTGTTCACATACAAAAAGTCTTTTTTTCACTTTTTAACACATAATTAAGAAGATGCAAATACTAATGAAATTTTTATTTCATCATAGGACGTGATATTTTAAATCTCAGTTTTAATCCAAAACTTTCTCCCCCGCCCCCACGCCCCCCTCTTTTTAGAAAAAATCTAAAACTTTATTTAAAACAGTTGATGTTTAGCCCAAATGAGAAAAGTAACCTCACGTGTCGAGTTGGAAAAGAGTAATCTACTACGTTTTGTCGTCCTCGTTTCCGAAATAAACTAACGCTAATGAAGTGTGGGAAAATAATAAAAAATGAAATGCAGGGGAAAGGGTAAATCCGTCACACTATATGAAAAGTAAAATACTAGTCCCACATACCAGAGCTGCATCATTCCCGCCGAAAATTCTCCATCCCATGCAATCTGCAGCTTCAGAATAATCACCAGCCGACAAATTCAATTTCACCCGGAAAACATCGTAATTACAAAATTTACTGTCAAATTGAAAATATATATGTTACTTGACGAAAAGATTACCGAGAGATGAAGAGCAAAAAGACCCAGATTCAAGGACGAGGAAAGCAATTCTGACGAAGAGAAAGGGCACAAATAAAGCAAAAATCAAAACAATCGGCAACACCACCCGGTGATACATCCGCCGCCTTCCTCCAGGAAGCGATCCTTTTTTACCCTTCATCACCTCCCCAAAACCTCCGCCGTCGCCGTCGCCGCCGCAGTCCTCCGCCAAAGTACTCGATATCGTTACTCTCTTTATTCCTCTGGCCGATATATAAAACTTCATTATCTCTCCCTCGCTCTACATATATAAACAAATTTCAACCTCCTGATCGATCAATCAATTTCTAACCCTCCTTTCCGCTTCCTTTTTCTAAAGAAATTTCTCATCTCACTATCCTGAATACACTTTCAGATCTGTACAACTGTAAACAAACATTAAAACTCACAAATTCAACAGACACAAGACGATCAATCGAAAACGATAGCGAAGGAGACTTTGGAAGAACAATTCTTTCAGTTGCGTGTGCGGATGTGAGAGTAAAAGAGTAAGGCACTGAAACAGTGAAAGTTACCTCTTACCTCTGCCATGTGAAATCAGAAATGGAAAGTTCAGTAGCTTCGAGTCAAACTCGGCCTCTATTGCATCTTCTTCTTTTTTTCTTCAAACAGTAGTTCTTATCTGAATCAGTATCCAGTCAGTGTGTGATTAAATTTGTATGTATAGATTTACTTAGCAAAAAAAAAAAAAAATTGGATGTATAGATTGGATTTGTCAAGTGGCAAAGGGAATGAGATCACAGAATAAACAAATGTTTTCTGCTTTAAGATTGAGTGAGAGACAGGCGGAGGAGCAGAGCAGCGTGAGTGGGACCTGCAGAGAGAAATGCGAGACTGCGTGTGGGTGGGTGGGGACGACGGACCACCGGACTAAAGGCCAAAACAAATGCCGCGTTGAGTGCCTGTGCCTCGGGATTTAGGACTTTGGAGAAACGTTTTCTCTCCTCTTTTTTTTTTTTTTTTATTCTTTAGGGGGAATATTCTAAAATTTGGAATTTCTTTTGAGCAAGGAATAAATTTTATTGAAATTATTAAATTATAAAAAATTTTATGTGATAGTAAGATTTGATTTTTTTTAGAGGAAGATTTTAATACTTATTATTCAGCTTTAAGAATAAAAATAAGATTGTAAAATGATTTTCAAAAAATAAGAGTGTAATATTATTGTGACCATTCAAAGATTATATTACTCCCTGGTTCACTTTTATTTGTCAAAAAGACTAAAACAGACAAATCAAAGAATTACATAATTTCATATAAATTATATAGAAGACTGTTTTACCTTTTTCTATGATTTAAATGAAAGACAAATCATTTTCTTTCTTAATCACTATTTAAAATGTTTCTTAAGTAAAGGTATATTTGGAGGTTAACTAGTTAAACATTTTTAAATTCACAAATCCGACAAATAAAAATAAATAAAAAATTTTCTTGAAAATTTAAAGTGAAATGAAGGAGTAGAAGCCTTAGAGTAGTATTAGATAGAGTTTCATTTTAAATTTTTGTTTCTTTTAGGTTTCCTAAGAGTGACCTAAAGAGTGAAGTTTTCATGAAAAAGAATAGGAATGTGAGATTTAAAGTAAAAAAAATTATATTAGATTTTAAAATAAAATTGAATCCAAATGCACCTTTAGATTAATCATTACTCCTTTCGTTCTATTTTATCATTTTATTTTATTTAATAGTATTTGACTTGAAATAAACTTTTATGTAAAAGTTTGAATTAATTACAAAAATAATATAATATAATAAAAAGTAAGAAATATATAGCTTAGCGAAGTATTTTATGTCAAATTTAAATATATAAAAATGATATATAGTGGAGTTAGTAGTTAATTAATATTATAAAATATATTAAAATATGTTTTATAAAAATAGTCAATTATTTTGAAACATTCTAATATGATAAGAATGTTAAATAAAATGGGACGGGTGATATATTTTACTTTTTTTGGGGTCCAAATCATTGTTAAACTTAAAGTTACACTACCAAAGATTTAGGTAGTTGAGGGCTAAAGCAAAATAATGGGGTAGTATTTGGCTAATAAAATTATACTTTTTAAGAATTAAATATTTTATTTTTATTGAAATAAATATTTAAGAGAGTATTTAACTATTTCTTATGTTTCAAAGCATACGAGTTTTTGGCTTTTTTCCTCAAAATATTTGGACTTTTGTCAATTTTAAGGATTATTATTCAAAAATTACTTTCCTCATAAACATAATTCACTTATTCTCTCTTATGTTTGAAAATAAATAAAATTAGTTAAGGATGTAAAAAAAATAATAATTTTTTTTCTTAATCTATGTAAAAAGTACAAAAAACCATTATATTTTGAAATAGAAGAATATATATAGGTTATTACTTTATACCTTTATTAATTAAAAAGATCAATAGCATTAGGACTTTGTCCCTTAAATTAGCATTCTAAGAACAAAACTTCTACCATGATACAACAAAGTTTTGAACTACCTAAGAAAAATAGAAGTAAAAACCTTCATATATGATAGTATAAATCAACTATATATTTTCAAACTCCTCAAAAAAAATTATATATTTTAAAAATTTATAATTTTTTATTATTTTATGACGACTAAGATTGAAGTTGAATTGGAAAAGACCATTAAAATGGAAAAGAACCCAATGATTTTTTAATGGATTTTACGGGCAAATCCAAGACCAAATGTGTTGAGTTTTTCTTTTTCTTTTTTTCATCACCGACACATGCCGAATGCAATTGACAGTGTCATACAAAGGAAAGAGGGAAAATAACGTGTGATCTGACATGGCGATTGTATTGAGTAGAGTTAACATGTGCCATTGAAACCTCGCCACGTTAATCCTGATTTTGCGGGGGCGGGAGAGCTTAGAAAGCATTTGATTGTTTAATGCTGATTTTCTTTTTCTTTTTTTTTTGAGGAATTAATGCTGACATTGTATAAGCAATTGATTAAGCAGCCTGATAATTTAATGCTGATTTTACATGATCAATATTGAGTACAATTAAGATGTATTTGAATTATGTTTGGTTGTGAGAGTTTTTAACTTAGATTATATGAAAATAATTTTTTTATGAACGGATAAGTATAACTCAATTATGCATTTAATTAGGAAAGATGCAATCCAAATAAATCCTTAAATTACTGCTACAAGTGACTATCGATGGAGAATAAAAAGCTCTCAAGTAAGCATTGAACAATAGATCTTTAATTGAGAGGTCAAAATTCTTCTCATTCACATAAAATTTTACGCGCTAGATGTAATTTGTTTTTTATGATTTTTTGTATGACCACTGGCCATTTTGTATTAAAATCCTTATTTTAGGTCTAGTCTTAATGGATTTTATGTTTTAAAAATAGTAGTACATTTTAGAAAGTAGGATATAAAATTCATGATGAAGTAGAAGTTCTTAAAACATTCAGTTTTATAAACATTAGATCTGGTTAAATATTTTTCATTTCACATAATCCTAGAAATGTCGTTTACTTGTGTAAAGGTTTAGCAACGTTTCCATTTGTGAAAGGGAAAACCAGTCAATAAAAATTAAATCATTTTTGTGCAACTATGCAAGTAAAGACAGGCATTGAAGATATATATATACATATATATATATATATACACACATACATAGTAGCTATTAGAGTATATGTTGATTTTGCTTGAAGTACTTCAGAATCAAACATTGAAGCAATATTAAGATATCACTTTGAGTGATGTTTTATTTGCAATGACAATGAAACTCAGTCATTCTCCTTCATCAGAACACGCTAAGATTTTAACTATTTTGGAGGGACTCGGACTTGTAGAATGGTTAGGGTATAAAGGTTTTAAATTTAAGAGTAATTGCTTGTCTGATATATGACATTTCTTGCATTTATAGTAAGGGTAAATGACTATAAATAACATTCAACTATTTTTTAATCTGTAAAAGTAGTCATAATAATTTTTTTCAAGTTTTATTACCAGTAATATATTTTCGTTCCCGTTGTTATACCCATCCACCACCACACACGGTGTTTTCTGACTGCAAGACTCACGTGTAACACACATGATATTTTCTTTAAGGGTATAAAAGTCCATTTTACATTAAAAATATGAGAGACCTGATTTAAATGGGTCAAACCAAATCTTAATTATTTAACCCAAATGCTCAAAGTTTTTGGGAAAATATTTGAAGATCATCCAATGATTAAACAAATCATCTTCAATGGCATCGGAGATTCGTCCATGAATGCGGGCAAGCAAGGGTTTCAAGATGGCTCTAAAGAAAAAACATCCCAAAACTCAACATGGCAAGAGTAGGGCCACAAAGAACCGGTCTTTAAGGTGGGTTTTGTGAAACCTGGTATAGGAGGTAGCACCACTGGCTTTCTCCGATATATGCGATAACAGGGGTCAATTGTATAAAAATTGGGGTTTAAGCAAATGGGTTGGGTGGATTTCAGAGGGTTTTGGCCATAGAATTCAAAGAGAGAAAATTTATAAGCATTTTGAAGAGATGATAGGTTCTGAAATGAATGTCTTGTTTCTGAGATTTTGCAAAGGTGGTAAGAGAAAAATCATGGGGTAGAAGAAATTTTGGTGGATGAAAATGCATATATTCAATATCTTCTTGTGTGTTGGAGTTTGAGTTTTCTGGGATTGATCGATCTTCTGTTGCTGCTGTTGAATTCTGTACAAATTGAAAGAATTTTCATTTTGTTCGGAAACTTTGTTGATTCTGAAAGAAATATGGTGGTATTTTTGAATGGTATGATGGTGCTATGAAGGTGAGCTAATGTCCATTTGATCAAGTTTTGAAAATACAAAGAAGAAAGTTTGAATTTTTTGGCGATTTGTTGTTGAATTGCATGTCTTCCTGCATTGTGCTTGAGTTTTCTCTGCAACCCAAGCATGCATCATCTTTTTGCTGTTTTATTGTTCCTCCTTGTGGAATTATTCATACAAAAGTTTTGCTTTTCTCATGCAGCAAGATTCTTTTTTTCTGTCTTTTCCTTCCTCTCCTCTTTAACCCATCCTGAATTCCGGGTTTGATCTGGTTTTTCAGTGCTGAAGTTTTGAAAATTTGGGGGCTCAAAAATCTGCTTTCATCTGCCATGACATTGAGAAGATGGTTTAGATCCACTCGGTTTCGTTTCTCTTTGAATCAACTAAATCGTCACCTTCGTTGTCTTCATCACCAATCTTTGAAGATGATTAAGACTTTGGGCATTTGGGTTAAATGATTAAGACTTGATTTGACCCATAGGTCTCTCAATTTTTAATATAAATGAACTTTTATATCCTTAAAGAAAATATCATGTGTATTACACATGAATCTTGCAGTCGGAAAATACTGTATGTGGTGGTGGGTGGGTATAATAACGGGAACAAAAATATATTACTGGTAATAAAAATTGAAAAAATTTATTATGACTATTTTTACAGATTAAAAAATAATTAAATATTATTTAAAGTCATTTACCCGTATAGTAATATCGAAGATCTTTCATTCATATGTCATTTTAATTTGTCGGCTTCCTTGTTCTGTTCATCATATCAGGCGTTTGGCTAATATACCTACCCATATTCTTATTAAATCTTTTCTGGTAATCTATCCATCAAATGTATTGATAGAAAAACTTCTCTCCAAAATAACTTCTCGTGTGATATGACAGAATTTTGGCTATTAGATTACAATTAATTAGGTTGGTGTAAACTTGTAATTTTAATCCCTGGACGTGCTAACTTTTAGAATCTGATTTCGTAGGTCTCTTGTATTTATTTTATTAAAAAAAAATTAAAAATTTTGACAATCAAATTTCGAATACGATCCAATAGTGTAGCAGGTGTAGGACCGAAACCGGATTGGTAAACTTGTTTGTGAAAATTGTACCTTTCTAAATAGTATATTCCTTTTCTGTTTTACAAATCAAAGAATTTTTCCGAGAAATCATTTGATTCCCAATTGTGAAAAATTAGGAAATCATCTTCGTGAACATTGACATGTGAGTGCTGATAAGAGTCTGGGAAACGGTGAGAAGATTGGTTTTAACATTATTGTTTCTGGCCTCGTGCAATTTCCATCGTCTCGTGTGCTTGTAGCATTTCATTTTACCAGAAAAGCATATAAATATAAGGACAAAAATGGAAAAATTTCCCCAAAATAATATATAAATATAAGCCATACAAAGTACTAGCTTTGGCTACGGTCTTGCATGTCATTTTTGTAGGGCGTGCAAAATCTAATATAAGTAATTAGATGAGATTGAAAATCTGATCTGATGATTCATACTTTTTTATCTTAATAGATTTTTTTAAAAAAAATTGTAAATTTTTTCATCAATTGAATCATATTTGAGATATGATCCAACTAACTATATTTATTTTTATATGTGCGACAAAAATTCCGTGCAGGACCATAATCGAATCGTACGTCTTTGCCATCTATTGTTGTATTGCATGCAAAATATAATATTTTTAATTATTTTTTAAAAGTATTTAATTTTTAAAAAATTTTAAATATTATTTTTTAAAATTATCTTTATTACAAATAAATAAATAAATAAATATTTATTTATATTAATAAAATTAATTTAAAATATGTATTATTTTTTTATTTATATAAAAAGATTTATATTATAAAACGGACGAAGTATCATTAAGAGAAATCAAGTAAAAATCTTGAAATTAGTCTTGAGCTGTGCTATTACGAACGAAGTATTCTATATTATTGAAAAAGAAATGTTGGTGGATATATGTTCTTTGTTTTTGTGCTCATTCTATACCTAACGGTTCACTTTATGTTGAAGTTATGATGTAACCAATTGACGTAGTACGATGTCGGAAGCTACTCTCAAGACGTGGATGCTCTCCATACATTTTACCCCCATATTGGTCTAATTTATTTACACATTCATATAACTGTAAATTTCATATCTTCTCGCAGTACTAATTTGAGATAATATATTTGAGTTGTTGTTTCTTTTCTTTTATCCATTATTGTGCATTGTCTTTCTTCTCCTTATCAATTTTACAAAATAACGTATCGTTGTAAACAAAAGCGCTCTAGGAATGGTAGTTCCTTATGTTAAAAGAGGCAGTACCACATTTGTCTTCTCTCTCTCTCTTTTTTTTTTTTTTTGTGGTGCAAATAGTTCTACTATATTGTATTATTTTTTAGAGCCGAACCGAATTTAAGGAGTCAAGAAACGTGGCTAGCGGGGTCATGAAGGTGGTCACATTACACGTGGCCTACATACTTAGGTCCATTCTGAAATAAAGGAGAAATGAGCCCATAAAAGTGTCCTGATGCGGGTTCATTTTTGGAAGCTTAATGCCCTTGGATTGACACATTAAAAACATCATTTACTTTAGACCACTTAAAAATTAAATATTTTTTAATTGATTAATATGTAAAAAGAGTCTTAAAATTATTTTAATTTCTGTGATTTTATTTCAAAATTTATATTTTAATATTTTTAATCTATTTAGAGTAATTTGTAAAAATAATTCTTAAATTATTTTAATTTTTACAACTTAGGCCCACAACTTATATTGCAATATTTTTAGTCCATTATCTTTATATATTTCAATATTTATAATAATAAATACTATTAATGTAACAGAAAATGATAAAGATATATACATGCATTTCATGTAGCATATCAATGTAGAGACAAATCCCCTCCAAGAGTTTTTCTTTTCAAATTCATGGCACGTGTAATTGGAATTGAGTTTTTTTTATTTTTTATTTTTTATTGAATCGAGTAAAACTGAGTTGGCAGAAGAAGAGATGAGCAAGAAAGACACATATTTCCTAAATCTTAATTCTTATTTTTGTAAAATTTATCATTTTTGTTTCGATAAAATAATAAAACCTACAGTATATGAATTAGAATTTAAGAAATATATATTTTTCCCCTCATTTTTTGGTCCAATTATGTTTTATTTGATTATAAAAAAATCAATTTCAATTTCATATGTCACGAATTTTGAGAGGAAAAATTCTTAAAGGAATATATTTGTTGTTCACTCAGTAAGACACACAATATGTATGTGTATGTCTTCATTGGTCTTTGCCACATTACTAGTGTTTGGGATTACAAATATTAAAATATATAGAGATAATATACTAAAAATATTAAAATATGAGTTGTGAGACTAAATTATAAAAATTAAGATATTTTTGAGATTATTTTTACAGATTACTCTAAATATAATGAACTAAAAATATTAAAATATAAGTTATGAGATGAAATTATAACAATTAAGATAGTTTGAGGATTAATTTTACATATTGCTCTTTTTAATTTCTTTCTTTCTCTATCTATCTCATTTCTTCTTTCATTATCTCTCTCTATAATTTTATTAAAATTAATAAATATCGTATTAAATCGAGTTATAAAATATAATATGTAAAAAAATTATATTAAAGTCTTTCGATTTTGAAGTAAAACTTCATAAAAATATTAAAGTTTGAATTTTTTTTTATCATTCTAAACAAATTTTACCACTTTTAGTGGAACTTGAATAGTAATTCCGGCATGGTGGAACTTTTGCTAGAGTTATGCCTAATCATGGAGGAGTTCCACTATGTGTAGAGGAATCTTGTGAGACTTTTGTCACGTAAGGCGAAAATCACTTAGAATTAAAAAAATAAAAGATTTTAAATTTTTTATCTCAAAATCTAGAAAGTTCGGTGTAGATTAATTACACATTGTGTTGTATAGCCAAATCTAATGCGATGCTCATTTAGTAAATTATAGAAAGAAAATAGGTTGAATAGAGAGAAAAAAGTTAAAAATAATTTCTTTTAATTGTATGGAATCAAATTTAAAATTGCATATAGCACTCCATTAAAAATGCTATAGAAAAGCCACCTTTGCCCATTTGCCCCATGTAACATAGACATTGCAAGTTCTAGATTTATCATACAAAATTTGTATCGTAAAATGTGTGAAATAAGTGATCTACTTCTACTTCTTTTTCTAGTTTGTAGTGGGAGATGAGAGAATAATTTAATTAGTTAAAAGTATTTTTGTTAAGTTATAAGTTTGAATTTGATATTATGGTATAATTTGTCGTCATATATTAAATGAAAATGAATGACATATAATAAGTCTTTTCAACTCATAAAGAAAAAAGAAGAAGATGAAGAAGAAAGGAACACATTTTTCTTTCTTCTTTTTGCGGAAGGAGAAAGGAGTGCATTTATTTATTTATAACAGCAGATATTACATCCTAAGGCATAAAAAAAGGAACACGAATTTTTTTTTGGGGGGTGAAAAGCAAAAGGAAAAAAGAGTGCATTTATTTATTTTGGAGGCGGGGAATCCGTCTCCTATCCACTTTTCTTAAAGTCCTGTTTTTGTTACTTTCTCGGTCTATATGTATGCTGCAAAGTCGGTATATATCACCGGGAAAGAGAGAGAGGCGGGAAAGAGAGAACGAAATGCAAGTATGATTTCTCATTGATTCCTTCAGCAACTCGTGGTTTACTTATGTGTGTATACATATAGCCCCCGCCCCCGTTTAATGCAACCATGGGCTCGATGGCCCTCAACCATGAAATTGTTTTGAATTTTTGATGATGTTAATGTTAGTGATTAGCTATTTATTTACCTAAAGGAAAAAAACTTGAATATCAAATGTAGAACTCATTACTTATATGAATAGATTGATGATAACTAATTTATGTGTCACTATAATTGTAATAACCAAATTAGATATAGATTCGCTAAGCTATTACCAAAAAAAAAAAAAAAAACAAATTATCGCAGTAAGTCCAAGAATGATTTGATTTGGTTTCTTTCTTAGATTTAGTACCAGTGTTTTGACAAAAATGAGCGCCCATGCCATTATCATGAAAAGGCTTCTTTGGTGGTTTCCTCTCTATTCAATGCAAAGGGGACATCCTTTCTGAGTCTCATCATCTTGCAGGTTGCAGCAGCCACTTCAGTTAATCATCTCTTTCGCTTTAAAGTTGATTTTAAAACACCAAATTCTTGATTGCTCTTTTCAGGTTTTTATTAAATGGGCACTGCTGTCTACTAGTACTAGAAGAGCACATATGCCGCATCTTAAATTGTCTTTATTGTTGGCTTTTGAAGGGGGTTCAACACCAACACACAAACTGGTTTCCATATAATATACACCATTCCATCCACCTACTTAACTGAGGCTACTGAGTATTCATCTCTACAGCAACTACCAGCACACTTCCTTTTCAGACCTTGAACTTTTCTTGGCCCCCTCCCTTTTAGCCTAGGGGACAGGAGACCCGTTGCCGGTTGCAACACGAGCCTGAAGCCTGAATCACTGACTTTCATAGCAGGACTTGTGTGCGATGTTTCTGTCAATAGTTATTGCTGCTCAACACTCTACGCCAAGAAATACAAGCACTTGAACAGCCAAAAGAGCTCGGTTGGCAGGAACAAAGATGTAACAAAAAGATAGAAAATTTGCAAATATAACGTAAATGTACAAAAATTGTTGCTCAGGAAAATGAGAAGCTTCTCATTAAATTCAAGTTATACACCTTCACAGGGTATGTAAAGGGCAAACGTTTTTTTACTCCCAAGACTAACTCCACTTTTACAGAACTATATGCACACATAAATGCAACAAATATAAAATGACAATAGGATAATGTCAAGGCAGGAAGACAAATAAAATGCAAAATAATGCATAAATTTGATCTAACCCGCTTTCCTTTCTAGAGCATAACATAAATCAGTATGTGATAAGTCTAAATTCCATCGAAATACTTCTTGCAGTTCAAGCAGTGAACTTGTTGGGTTCAAAGACATATTTGATCAGTGATTCTTTGATAGACAATAATTCTGGGAACTCATTCTTCAACTTGGATGCGTCCATTTCATTATTGCTCCTAGGCGCAACAATTACCTTGGCCTGTTCTTCCAGGGTGAAGTTTGTCCACTTAAATTTGGGGTCAATGTTATCCTTGTACATCTCCAGTATCTCATTGTGGCTTATAACACCTGGATTTGTGAAGTTCCATATTCCTTTCAAGTTCCTCTTGGCCATCTCAATTGAGATGGGCAAGAGCTCATCCAACACGGTCATGCTGTTCAGAATGTTCACAACTTTGTCATATTGTGCAATTTTTGTGATGAAGTTACGAGGATTTTGAAGATCAGAGGATATCGGCATTCTGACTCTCAAGGTGCACACGTTGTCATATTCTTTTAGAAGTTCTTCAACCTGCAAAAGTTAATGGAATTACTTTAAATTAATCCATGTAACCAGTTTTCCGAATGTGTAATAAAAGATATGAAGAACATACCATTGCCTTGGTTTTTGAATAGAAAGATCCAGTGAAATTGGGCACATCTTCCTCCTTAAACCCGATGCCTGAGCCAAGGGGATGTTCAGAATCATACTCAAATATGCAGCCTGTGGCAAAGTTAAGCATAAGTAATCCATGCTCCCTACAAACATCTGCCAAATTTAGAGTACCAACAACATTAGTCCGAATTGTCTCGGGTTTATGTGACTCGCACCAATCCACATTAGGTCTGCCAGTAACACCAGCAGCATTCAGAACGTGGGTTGGCTTCACACTCTGAATATCAGATAGTAGCTGTGCTCTTTCCTGAAGGCGTCCTTTACCATACTCAAAGGCTATTCCTTGTTTCTCACATAACTTCCCTAGAAGACCTCCAATCCACCCAGTCCTGCCATAAATCAAGAACTTCAAGAGAGGCTTCTCATTAGGATTTTTAAGGACCGGCACCACCATTTCCTTCCAAGCAGACTCATTTGATGCGCAAGATACATCAATAGAACCAACATCAGAATTATTTCTCCCCATACCAGGCATCATTAGCATCCTTGGATGAGGTACCAGAGCACCAGATACATCTCCCCACCAATCAGGATTTCTGACATACCAATCCATTGTTCTTCTTAGACCTTCTTCCCATAAAGTGCTCTCTGACCATCCCAACTTTTTCAGCTTTCGATCATCTAGAAAATATCTCTGGTCATTAAATGGACGGTTTTCCACAAATTTGATCATGTTATTTGGGTCCAAAGAGAAAAGCTTGCAGATATCCTTAGCAACATCAAGGACTCTTCTTTCCTTATCAGTCCCTATGTTATAGACATGGTCCACTTCACCTTTGTGGAGAATGATTTCAAATGCCTCTGCAACATCCTCACAATAAAGATAACTACGCACATTGGATCCATCACCATGAATTGGAAGAGGTTGTCCTTTCATGGCCAATAGGATGAATTTTGGAATTAACTTCTCAGGGAACTGGTTTGGACCGTATACATTGTTTCCTCTAGTGGTTATCACGGGCAAACCGTAGGACCGTCCATATGCCATAACAAGCATTTCAGCTCCAGCTTTAGTTGCAGAATACGGGTTGGTTGGGTGGAGCTGAGAAGCCTCATGATTACCAACAACTGCATGCTCATCTGTCTCTCCATAAACTTCATCTGTGCTGACATGGATAAATCGTTTAATTTGACCAGTGACCTTGCAGGCCTCAAGAAGGACATGAGTGCCATAAATGTTGTTCTTAGTGAACTCAAAGCTGTTCCCAAATGAATTGTCTACGTGAGTTTGAGCTGCAAAGTGCATGATTGTATCAACTGACTCAGTGACAAGGATGAAATTGACAAGGTCTGCACTAGCAATGTCTCCCTTGATGAACTTGAAGTTGGGAGATGATCGAGAAGGGTCAAGATTCTTCAAATTTGAACAGTAATCAAGCTTGTCAAGAACAATGATTTTGTAGTCAGGATAGTTGCAGATAAGCCGATTAGCAACATGGCATGCGATAAATCCTGCAGCACCAGTGATGAGAATATTCTTTGGCTTGTAGGTTGCCATGTTGATGGATACCTGAAAGTTTCAAATTAATACCACAGGAAGTTAAGCATAAGAAAAGCTTCAAGAAAATGCTTAGGACTGCTAAGAATGTGGAAGAGAAATTCATATATTTTATTTAAAAGAGAACAATATGCACTAAAATTGAAAGAAGAAAAGTAATGAGATATTCTTTCATTTATTCTGAACTGCTCCAGGAATCATGGTTCTCTATTGCTCGCACTAAATGCAGAACTTTCTGTTTTCATCAAAAGAAAAGGTGAATACAAAATGATAAGTCGGTGGTCTTTCTACAAATTCCGTTGGCCAAACTGAACCTTACTTACTTCCCCACCTAATTCTGCTATTTGATCAGAAAGTAATCAGGCTGAAAATTCTGCATCCAACTAACAAGTCCCCAGTGTTCGTGCAAATATTCCCACTTCCAACAAGAGCCTAATTTCCCCTCACTTTCCTCAAAACCATCATCACAGAAAATGCTGTTTGTTCCAAAGAGGAAAAAACGAAATGCAGAAAATATCTAAGCAAAAAGACTAAAAATTTTTGTTGCTAATTTTGGACAAAATGAACTAGTAGCATTCTGAATTCGACTGGCATCAATATGGTGAAGTTAAATCAGATCAAAATAGAATCCCAGTAACTAAAACTCAGAACCCAAACACAAACACGAAAATACAATACAAAATGCCAATGGCACTAGAATATCAGATTACACATTCAAAACACAAGTTCAAGTAAACAAAACCAAAGAAAAGAACCCAATTTGCTTGCAAAAGCCAAAGCAAAAATGGAATAAAAAACGAAAATACGAAAATTTCAAGCCAGATTACAAGACCCCAAAATATCAAACTTGACTCTGAACTCAAACACGCATAGATAAATGCTGTAGACGACAAATGCAGGCAAAGCAATGCATCATGTGAAATCAACTGTAAATAAATTGAGGAAATGAATCTAGAAGCTTCGTGATAAGTAAAAATTGGAACTTTACAGCGATTCATGTAGAAGCTATTCACAACTGAGAGGTGAACATACAATGAGTCTATACTCCAAAGAAAGATTATGCACTTACAGAAAAAAAGATTCGGAGTAAAATCTGATTGCAGAAGCCAGTTGAGAGCGAGGGAGAGAAGCAGAAGAAAGAAGAATACTCGGAGGACAGCGTGCAGAGACATGTGATTGTTTTGGGTATTTATAAGCATTGGGCCAGCTTCAAATTGCTAACAACTTCCCCCCTCTCCTGAACAAATTCTTTAACATTTTGTCCATTAAATTCCATTTCTTGCATTTGAAAACTTCATTCTTTTACAATATAATTCTTGTTTTTCCATCTTAGTTTGGCAAAATCATTTTAAGGTTGATGGAATAATAATGACAATGATAATAGTAGCCCAGAAAAGGAAAAAGAAAGGAAAATGGATGGTACTGCATGTACATACAGTGATTGACTATGGTACCAGGGGTGGACCGGTGGTCTGCCTCCAAACATTTTCTCTGATTTTGATCGAACTGGTTTCTCTATTTCCCCCTCTGTGCTTCCAAGACAGAGTCATTTTTATGATAATATACAATGGCAGAAATTTAAATATGAAAATTATTCTATATAAATAACTCGAGTCTTTATAAACAAAATTTTTATTTTTATTTTTATTTTTAAAATATACAACTTAGTAATATATACTATACAACTATTTAAAGTTTGTTGTCTCTTAACATAATTTTTGAAAAAATTGAAGGGCATGGGAGTAGGTGATTTTTAATTTTGAAAATGTTTTATTTTGGAGATTGCTTAATACACAATGATTTTGTATTTTACTGATGCATGATATTGCTTAAAAAATTTTAACCTTTACAATCTTTATTATTTTTTAAAAAAATTAAACAGAAAAATAAAACAAATTTTTATTTAAAAATTAAAAAACTGGGGAGGGTACGGCCAAGCTGGGCACAGCTTCCCCAGTTAGCTGGCAGCCGCAACCGCTGGAGCAGGGTGCAACCACTGCGCACCTTGGGCAACCCCCGTCCCCGGGTCTTTTTTCTTTTTTTAAAAAAATAATAAATTTTTTTTAATAAATATTATTTTTATTAATTTTTTCATTTTAAGTTTTAAAAAATTTATATTAAGATTTAAAATTATAATTCAATTATAATAATTCAAAATTAAGTTACAATCAATTATAATTTTTAAAATTTAATTTTTTCTTAATTTTTAAATTTTTAAATAAATAATAAAAATCAATATCGACACAATCTAAATAAAACGATGAATCTTGACCGTCCACTAAATCTCAAAATATAGTGATTATTAAAAATAAAATAAAATAAACATCACATTATAAATTTTAAAATTTTATAAAATATTTAAAAAAATATTAAAATTATTTTAAAATTATAATGTATTATAAGCCGTCTTATATTTAATTTTCAGATCATTACTATAAATTGCCAAAGAAAAAAAAGACAGATGTTTATTTGTACAAAGAAACTTGAATTAAGGGAAACAAGTAAAGAATCGTGTGGGAGAAATTATTAAATATTAAATTGAGGATCGTAGACAAATGTCGCCATAGTATTTAGTTCATACAGTACTAAAAGCGTGCCTGACCTCATTTACAGAGCTCTAGAGGCAGCTTTAACTTACCATTGTGGTGAATTTGGCACATCACATCTTTACTCTCGCCCTCCTGCATCTTTCCATAATGAGACCCTCGCCTCGCAATCTTTGGATGCCTTCATTTTAGATTTTATTTTTCTTTGTCAAACGTCTCTCATGTTAATCATTTAATATGAACTCTATCCTACGCAAAAGTTATGAATTAGAATCACATTTTTTTCGTTGGATCTATTAAGAAAATGAAGACACATGATTTACCATGGTAAAAATAGATAAAGCACCTTCCAAAATGGGATGGAAGAAGGAGGCTATGCATTCTATGCCTATTTCAGAATTGTAACGCATGATTTTTATGATAAAAATGTACCTTTCAAAGTAGGAGGTGTGGGTCGAAGCATTTATTCTGCACCTACTTTTTTTTTTTTTTTGGTCGGGGGGGGGTTTAATCTTTTTTTTTTTTTGGGAATCTCATTAAAACAACAGAAGTAGGATATTATACAAAATAATATTACATCACCCAGAATATGTAGCAAACACCCTTTGTGAATGCCAAGTTGGTTTATGTTTGATTACATAGATTATAATATATCACGCAAATATATTATTATTGATTTTTTTTTAAAAGAGCATTGAGCCACGTTAATACTTTAATCAATTTTTATTAGCATTTTTTCTTAAATTTTACCTAGCAAAAAAAAAAAAACAAACAAACAAACAAAGGCTCTCTTTTTTTAATGGATAAAAAAATATTAAAGTCATTACAATCAAAACAGTTTTTAAATTTCTTCTTTAATATATCAAAAGAGAAAATTTAAAAATTAAAATAATTTAATAATAAGAATGATAAAAAATTTAAAAATTATGATAATAAAAAATATTTATATCTTAAATACTCAAAATAGATGAAATATAAATACTAAAATTAATAAAATAATAAATAAATACATTTTAATCTTCCTAACAACATCTTTATCATCCTCTCGAAAGCAAAAGAAGGGTACTCTTTACTTGATAGTCAGCATACATACGCATGCATTCCACCCTTCCTTTAAATACTGCAAGTTTTTTTTTTTTCCCTTTTCTTTAAGATGCTGTCGTGACTTTGCACATTTTTCTCAAGATGAGAAGGTCGCTTTTGATAGCTTGGCCATGTTACATATTGGAGTCCTTATGCATTCCAAAATGCGTTGAGCGTAATCTTTCTACAGACCCTGGTTTCACTCTTTCTTCGACCCGTTTGCTTTGTTGCTTTTAACACAGAGCTTCGCAAATGGTGAGATGTCCAACGAATAGCCTCAACGCATTATGCGTCGGAAGAACCCGTTACGATCATTGATTATTTCAGCCTGACGTATCATTCTGAAATATGGAGAACGCATTCTTTAATGCGTTTTCGGAGCTCAATCTCAGAGCAAGGCCAAGCGGGTGAGAAACAGGCCTCAGTCTCTGGGCGGTTCACAGACACAGCTCTCCGACCTGCTCCGCCACCTCCACCACAGGTCTCCATCGTCTAACGCAAGCTTATTTTGATTTTTTTCTGTTGCTCCACATAACTAATCTTCTGTCAGATTGGAGAAAATGGTTCCTGGTACTTTCTCATTTTTTTCTTGATTTTCATAATAGATTATTGATGGTTATGATATCTTTTTCCGTTTGACATACATTATATACTGAATTATATGATGCCCATGAATTTTTTTTTGGCAATGTGATTCTTTTCTGTATCTTACTTCGAGCTTTAATTGTAAATGGAAGAAACGGAAAACAAGTGGAGGAAAGTTTGGTAATGATAGAAGTCAAATTTATAGCAAGGGAGAAACTGGTTCAAATTTTTTTTGGAATTGGGCCTTTCCTTTTTCTTCTTGCTGAGAAAAGGAATCAATATAAAAATGTTTTTTTTGGGGAATTTAATTGCACCATATTCTTTTATAAAGATTCAATCTTTGCTTGCATGAATATGCTGAGCGAAATTAAACGGAGCCATATTGCTGCCTATATCCTGATGATATTGATCAAAGATTTCCCATGTTATCTCATTAGTGTATGATTTTTAGACTTGGATCATGCTTTAGATTTTATTAGACTTCTTTACATGTGGGACGGGAACAAAGCATGATATATTCAACTTTTTCAATTTTTTTCTGCAGCTATACTAAGACGCGGAAATAGGTTACTTAAGAAAACAAATGGTGATCGGAATTTTCCATTTGCGGCTATAATTTCTTTGCTGATTCTAGTATTTGTATTGATCTTTTTGATTTTTGGGAGTACTAGTGACAAATCAAATCCATCTGGGCTGCTGAACCAAAAGTGGAATAGTTTTAATTCCGTGGTCAAGTTGGATCCTACAGTGGAGTTCAGAAATGGAACAGACTTGATATGGCAGATACCTGAATCACCCAAGGGGGTGCTGTTTTTGGCTCATGGTTGTAATGGTAGAGCAGCCAACTTTTGGGATAAATCTTCTAATTGCCCAAATTGTGTTGGTTTACCTGAAGAAAGACTTATTGTTCTTCATGCTCTGGTGAGAAAATTTGCCGTTCTTGCTGTATCTAGTGCTGGGAGATGCTGGTCTTTCCAGGAGGAAAGAGCTATTATCAAAGAAATTATAGAGTGGTGGCTTGCAAAACAAGGACTTCTAAGTCTACCTCTTGTAGCTTTGGGTGCTTCGTCTGGAGGGTATTTTGTTTCCGTGCTTGCCACAGACTTGAGATTCAGTAGCATTACTCTAATGATTGCTGAAGGGATGTTTGGCCAAATGGATATCGCAAGCAGTTACCCACCTACCCTTTTTGTGCACATGCCCAAAGATGAAGCAAGGAAACAGAGGATCGATAGATATCTGAGTGTTCTGAGGCAGAAAGGCATTGATGTTGCGGAAATTAAATGTATGGAGTTTCCTCTTACACCTAGTTACTTAGCCGACAGGATCCCGGCTGTTGATCCTGCCATGTCCATAGAACTGTTCAATTTATTCCTGGACAAAAGTTACATTGACAAGAATGGTTATATGACAAATGATGGCCGTGCTATACCTTTGAAGGCAGCTCTTCGGGAGAGAAAAATTAGTTTGCCAGATAAGTCCTTGGTCAATCACATTCAAGAAGAAATGAATCTTGCTTTTGCGTATCATGAAATGACTAGCTTGCAGGCTGAGCAAATCTTTGAATGGTTTGAATCCCATATGAGCTAAATCAGGAGTCTATGGGGCCTCTTTCTGCCTTTCTTCTATCTTTGAAGAATATCATGGACGGTGCATTGGTGAGAATTGGATAATCAGCCTTAACTTTCTACATATTGTTCGAGCCAAATCAAATGGAAAATTATTGGGCTTGGTGATACAATTTGAAACTTTTGTTAAACGGGAAAAAGTAGACAAGAAGCCATAACTACTACATCTATCAGTCAGTTCAGGCCATCTAATAACTACTGCATCTATCAGTCAGTTTAGGCCATCTATGTCCCTATTCTTGAAAGAGTGTACGCTTGCTTGATTCTTTGCTTCTAGGTAAATATACCTGCTCCCACAGGAAATATTCAGTTAAAAAATGATAGATCTACTTATTGCATAGGAATAAACAGACATGTCTATTTCCGGATGGTTAGCAGTGTAATTAAGCTTATAGTTTTCAATGTGCAAACACAAAAGCTTCTATTGCATATACTTATTGCTGACTCTATAGCTCTGTATGCAGGGATAACATTATTAAACCGGTAGTCATTGAACATTGCAAGTTATCTGGTCGGATTTAGCAAGTGAATGAACTGAAGTTTGTGTCACTGTCTTGGAATGATCTTTGATAGCAAAATTTAATAGATAACGTTCAGAGGAGACAGATTTAGGGAAAATTATTTCATGCGTGAGCATAAGGAGTGTTCTCTTCAGTGTTGTGTTTTGCCTTTATCATCAGATTCCTAACAGCAATTTTGCCCCATCTTTTGGAATCGGCCCTTTGATCGAAATGGAAATGCTCTTGGCCAATGGTCACCAACTACTCAAAGTTCATTAATTAGAGAACAAAAAAACAAAAAGGAAAGAGATCTCTGTTCAGTTTGTTGAAATATCAAATTCTGGCATTTGGATATACTCAAAACGCCAGTGTGAGATAAACTGCATTTTGCTACCTTATCCTACAAATTCCAAGGGTTTCCGAAACCTGTTCCCTCGGCTAGAGGGTGCAGGCAGATTATGTATTACAATTTACATGTTAGAAAAGTAACTACAATTTTCTACATGATAACACTCTTTAAGACAACCTGAATGCAGACAGATAATAAGCTTTTCTCTATTCCTTTGTTTTCTTTTCGTCAAAGATAGAACTAAATTACAACCACCAACTTAGGCTACAAAACCTGGTAAGCTGAGGAAACAAGAGAAAAGAAATGTTAATAATACCTTAATAAGTTTCTATACTAAAAGAAACTTAGTAGCAAATTTCTTCTGATTACAATCCAACATCTCACTCAGACTACAAGTCATGCCTTTTTGTCCCAAAAGCTTATGCCTCGACTCTAATCTTTTCTTCAAACCATGCCTAAAAAATTCTGGATAATCAGCAATCTCACCGATTTGTCTCCCCATCACATTTACCAAGAACTTGATTCTTGGTTCTAAAGAATTATTGATACTCTTTATCAGAACAAGGGGATAACCAGTCACCAAAGCTGCTATTTGCCTGTTGTCAAAACCCCATGATTGTAGGTAAGTAAGATTAGGTTTGAGGATTTTGTTGACATCTCTACATAAAATTTCAGGGAAATTCATCACTGCACTTTGGAGATCCATTTCACTGAGGCCTAACGATCTCAAGAATTCTGTAGTAGGCCGTAGTCGTTTATCAACACTATAGCCCATAATGAAGGGGTTTTTTACCAAAACTTTACTAATCATTCCTTCTCTGGGTAGACCTAGGCTGGCAAGGAACTCCACTATTTCTGAAAGCTTTGAGTCAATGCTGTAGCTGATGATTCTTGGATTTAATAGTATCATTTTACCAAGTTGCTTTTCAGGAACACCAATAGTTTCAAAAAAAGCCAGGAGGGGACAGAGCTTTTCCTCCACATTGTGAGATAGGATGTTAGGAAATCTGGTTATGGCAGAAGCAACCTCTGTACGCTTTGTTCCCAGTGTTGCAAGGCACTCGACCATTGGCACAAGTTTCTCACACAAGCTAAGAGTAAGGATTTTTGGGCACTTTCCAACTACAGAAGGAAGTTTTCTCTCTTGAATGCCTATACTTTTCAAGTAATCCCAGTTTTCTGAGGCCTTTTCCCTTGGTACGCCCTCAAGGCGCTTGCACTTCTTCATCATTTCGTTAATGCTTTTATCATCAAAACCTTTGTCCTTGAAGAACCACATTATGCCACCAGTCTGGCTGTTAGTGGTGTCCATATTGCCTGAAAGGATAAAGAAAGATCACCAATGAAGAAAACGTATATCTAAGCCAGAGAATGAAAGAGCAAATTATATGTCACAGAATGACAATAGATTACAAGATTAAGACAGAACTTACTTTGGACAGGTATTCATTGACTATGAAAAGCAGACAAATAACCTTTTATTCATAAGTTATTAATTTTTGAGTGTATGCGCATAGAAATGAGCTTTAAAGCTATCTAGCATTTTGATGCCCTCAACTTAGCAAATATCTTTCGAAAAATCCTACGAACTGGACGCCATGTGCTGATTCAAAGATTAAAAATCCTGCCCTAAGATTTCAAATCAAATTTTTACGAAAGGTAACCAAAGGAAAATGGTAGATATGCAGAAAGGGGAATCCTCAATCACTATACGGTGTTATGGAGATTCAATTATTGCATCTGTTTGCTGGTCCAGGGGATTCTTCCACCTTTTTCCTTGCTTTGCAAAATCAGTATATTTTAAGTCAAACCAAGTACAACCAAAGGTCCAAAACAATTTCAATTATTTTACATACATTTATGTATTTCAATAACCTTCCTCATCAAAGGAAAACCATAGTTCAAATGAGGCTGGTTAAGCAATGGAAAAGCATAGTTCAAGTTCCAAAATGCAGACAACCAGAATACTGAGGAAAAAAAAAATCCCAAGGAACTTAAGAATTTGACTAATATTAAAGTTTGCATAACTTAGTTTGAAGTGAACAGAAAAATCCACTCAAGAGAAACACTAGGAAAACTGCCACAAGCTAAAAGCTTGATACAAAAACCTCATCAAAAGTACACACCTTCCTATAATAGTCCTGTTATACTTGAGTTATAAAAATTCAGCCAAAAGATATGAAATATCCAACTACATACATCCTTGACATAATTCGATAAGTGCTAAAGAGCCATAAATTAGACTGAAATGTGGCCTGGAAGTTCCAATGAACCCTATGGCATACATGCCTTATTTTAGGACCTAAACGTGCAAGAATCAGCTTATTTCCCAAAAGTAGCATTTCCAACATTACTTACACAGAGCTTTAGATACTGGAAGCGAATAGATTAGTGCAAACAAATACAATTTCTTTGGAGAAAAAGAAATAATTACTTCAGATTATGGAGGCACTCAAATTTGGAGATGCAACTAAGCATCACAACTTCAATACATGTCTTTAAAAACTTCCTGGTACCAAGGAAAACATGAAAGAACACTGGAGCTCTCTAGCTGCTCTTCAGAAACTAGCTTTATGATGTTTGGCTACTGTGGGTTTCCTCAATAAGTTAGCTCACAGTTTCATGTATTCTTCTTGGTATTTATCTTGTCTTACAAATCTAAACTGGACAATTGCAGGTGCTACAATTTTAAGAACTTCTTTAGTATCTGTCACCCGAATGGAACCACGCAGATAAAGTGCTTGTGAAGACAATTATTTTCAGAAGAACATGGTTAAAAATAAGAATCATCTTTCTTATTCAAATGTACGTTTTGAATTTTTCAATCAAGCAGCCAGTCGTATAATGGAAATAACAATGATAATGTACATCTCTATGGAACATTATATATAACCCCAAGAAGAAGGGGGTGGGAGGAGGAGACACATCCAATTGGCTCAATGCATAACATAATGAAAAAACATACCAAAATTCTAAAATAAAAAACCCAGATGATAATCACCGAAAAAATCAAAATCCACTTGATGAAAACAGTAAAGCAATGATCCTTAAAAGAATTATCTACCGGGCTCACTGCCATTCAATTGCAGTATCACTCATTCTTTCACTTATTCAAGAAATCCGAAGTGATAAAACTAGAATACTTCTGCGTGAACATGATGAAATGTATTTCCACACAGACGGACAAAAGGAGGAAGAAACCAACTTACTCGGCAGAAGAAACTACTACGGAATTGAAGGTTCAAACAAATCTCTACTCATTACAATAATCTTTGCTTGAAACTTCTTGCAGCCCCCCTTTGCGGCGGCGAGAGGCAAATTGGCCTTTGCGGTAGAGGAACGGGGAGGCAGAGCAGTCAGTGACTGAGACACCCAATGGCCAAGAGACATTGGAGAGAGCTTGTCAGCCTACTAAGGATCATAGTTATGGATGTCAACTGAGGATAATATCAATTAGACCCCTAAATGTTTCTTGTAATTTAATTGAGAACCACTGATGTTTGGAAATGTTAATTACTAAGTTTTTTTTTTGGAGGGAGTAATTACACAGTTATAATATATTTTTAGACTTGGTAAAAGGAAATATTTGTATCTAAGATATGTCACGGTAGTATATTATAGTAGGAGTTTTAATAATATTGATCACGAAAATTCTAGTTAAATATTTAAAAATGATCACTAATTTATTTCGTAATTTAAAAGAAGCACCTTTCAAATCTTGCAAGTTTGAGGAAAGAAATATTGAAAAATTGTGAAAGCAACGGCTGATTATATCTTTTTTCTGAAAACTACAAATGGCTATAGAAGGTTCTGTTATGATTTAGAATGTATTTAGATTGTATTTGGTTGAAAGAAATTTTATTTTAAATTATATAAAAATAATTTTTTTATAAAAAAAATAATAAAATTTAATTATATATTTAGTTGAAAGAAAGACGAAAGCCTTATTCTTCATATGATTTTCTAACATCCTTGTTTGCGCCCATGTGGTGTCTTTTTCTCTGTTTCATTTGCAGAAACAGAGAATTCTACATTGTTTCAAAATATTTCTCCAAATTGCAGCTAACATATACGATAAAGCCTGGAATTTGAAGGGAAAACATTCTTTCTTCCCTCTTCTCCTCTTGTTTTCCTCCCTAGATTAACCTTTACCTGCCCGAAGACAAGTTCAGATATATTGGTTTCTCAGGTAAATATTTGCATCAGATTGTGTCTGTAATGATTTTCAATGAAAAGTCAACAATTTGTTCCTCATCATCTTGTTTTTTTTAGCTTTTAAACTAATCGTTTCATTGGGGTATATATAAAATGCAGATTGGACCAATGGAACTCTTTCAGAAAGCAGAGAGAATTCGTCTAAGAAGCTACAACGACAAGTACTTGGTTGCAGGAGAGGATGAAGAAACTGTTTTTCAAGATCGTGACGGTTCATCCAAGAACTCATTGTGGACGGTTGAATTCGTTACCGGACGAGACGTTGTTCGCCTGAAAAGTTGTTATGGAAAGTACCTGACAGCCACAGACATTCCATTCCCTCCTAAGGTGACCGGAAAAAAGGTCATCCAATCTCTACCAAGCGAAACCGATGCAAGAATATTTGAATGGGAACCCATCAGAGATGGCTTCCAAGTGAGGCTGAAAACGCTTTGCGGAAACTATTTGCGTCCCAATGGTGGCCTCCCTCCCTGGAGGAATTGCATTACACATGACATTCCTCTTCGGAACAGAAGTGGGGATAAAATCTTGTGGGATGTTGAAGTGGTGGAGACTCAGCAGCCGCCTCGTCATAGGACAACATCTGATATGACATTTAACAGATCATCAGTTTCAGCATCCGAATTGCAGAAACCATTAGGAAGGAGAGTAGTGCAAGATTTCATTTAATTCTGATCTTTATTTTGCAATTTTGTAGATTCTGTTTTCTGCGGATATTTGAGTTTTTGGTTGTTGCATGCACTCTCTGTGAATTTGTATTGGTGAAGGAACCAATTGCCATTGCCAGTTATGCAACATTTGATAAGTTAAATTTTTGACATATCAGAACCAAAAGACATACTTGATCATCAGTGTTCTTTTTTTATCTTCCGTAGAAGAACATTATGGTGCATTTATGTAAATTATGAACATTCATCTGCGGTTCAAACCAGAAGACAATTGCAGGCATTGTTAAGCCAGGATATCCAATATCCAACCTGAGTAGAGGAACATTTTGGGTGATGTTGCAAAATAAGAAGAAAGCAATGGAGCAAAGGTGCAATATTTAGGTTATCTCTTATTTTATTGTTCTATTTTTACTTTTTGATGTAGAGTTCCAGTACTATTCCAAGACAGTTTTCCCATAGCCTATGGTCATTAGATTTTTTTTTTTTGATAAATATATTCGTTAGGATTATTACTATAATTATTTACTGTTGTCTTTGAAAGATGAAAAATTTAAAAGAATCAGTTGTTTAAAGGAAAGATTTCTCTAATGAACCAAAAATATGTAGCTCAGTTTTTGAGGGCCTTTAACTTAGCCAACGTTTCCAGTGGGGCTTTTCCTCCTGAATGTGGGAAATAAACCTAGAAAACAGAAAGAGAAATGGAAAAAGATGCTAAACAGCTTCAAAGGCCATTACAGAATCAATTTGCTGAAATGTTCTATTTTTAGCTTTTGCAAAGTAGTATCTATTTCGGAATACCACCAAGCTAATAATTTGATGGATCCGTGGAGTTTTTACTTGTCCAGTGCAAGATGTTGACTCAAGGGGGCAGCAAATTCATGGCACTAATTAGTAACCTGGACTAGTCTCGTTGTTAGGCAATAAGTACATATAACTTTTTATTGTCTTGCTCATTTTGTTAGTAAGGGACCCCTTCTGGGCCAATTAGTAATCTAACCTTCTGTATGCCACCCCAGCAGCATCATGGTTAATATTTTGGGAATTTGATCTTCTTTTCTCTAATCTTCATCTTAGATTGTGTTTATATTTTTTGTAGTCTCAGTTAGTTGCGATAGGTTCGAAACGATGTATTTCTGCAGCCAAGAAAATGTCTGCAATTCATACCAATAGAATTGGGAGCAAAAAATTGTAGATTTCTTTTTCTTAAGCATATATAGACTTCCATATTGTTATCGGTGACAGCAATGTAATTAACTTAATCCTATGTTTGATTTAATATAAAAGCAAAGCTAGAATGTGTTGCATCTACTAGTTGGATTTGCTTCAAAAAATTGATGACAACAAGGGGGACAGTGAGCAGGCTGTCGTATTTACGAGCTTTTGGGTGATTTTCTACTTTTCTCGGGGTTGGTATGTGTCCTTCATTACTATTTTTGAATGCAAATGCTGCAGGCCATTCATTCATTAATTTAATCCCTAGGTCTCTAGCACAAGAATTTTGTGACCTTTTTGATTAATAGCCCGAGATTTTTTGTGGTACAGTGGGAAGACTTTGAGACTAGCAATTTTGAGGATGCAGACATTTTGTTCTGCTTGGATGGCTTTAATGCTTTGCATAGGTGACAAAGGCTTTCTGCTTTATGGTTTCAATGTCATAGCCTCTTTATTTTCGTTCCCTATGTTGGTGGTGCTGGTGTGGGGGTTGGTTGGTTGTGGTGTGGAGTGGAGGGTTTGGCGCTAATCTGCAGGGTTAGTCTGAGATGCAGCAGAGCATTAATCTTGTAGGACTAATAAAAACCCAAGCAATGTCCCGTTGAAACCTGAGTTTTTTCCAACTTTTGGAGCTGAATCTCAAGAATATTATGTCTAAAATCTTACCAGCTTACCCCACATTAACTGCAAGCAATGCTAGTAAACCACAAAATGAGACATTAATTTCCTCTGGAATCAAGGTTGTACAATTTGCTTTTCTGATCTTACTCTGAAGATTAAAAGGAATTCATGGAAAAGTAACACTGCATGGGATAACATGAACACGATTCAGCAAAAAAAAAAAAAGAAAGAAAAAGGAAAAAAATCATGAACATGGAAACAAACTATCTTATTTATACTAGAGTTAAACATAAAGTTACTATTCATCTCAACTCTGTAGCACCCATACTAAACTAAAACATCAAATTTCATAGTCCAACAGCACACTAGTGAAGCAAAAGCATCATGAACCAAGTTGAATATAACTGATAGTGATGATATCATAAAAAATAAGTATCAGGCTCTGGGAATTCGACCCTCATTAGCAAGCTTGAAGAGATGTGCCTGAGCTGCTGCAGCCTTGTTAGAGCTGAGTCCTGCAATAAACATTTCTCTAACTTGTCTGGTTGCGTAAGGGAACCTCTTGTCTGCCATGGAGTTCAGCAATGAAGCCGTGCCTTCTCTATAGAGTGCTCCAAGTCCATCTGTGCGAGTGTTTTCTAGAGCTTCCTGCAAGCTTGTGCTTGAGCCAAACCCTGGGGTGCTAGCCACTCCAAATGCTCCACCAACTGTTCCCCACCAGCCAAGCAACCCCCATATTAGAGAAGGGTGGGTTCTCCAATAGCTGCGTTCAAAAAGATGTAATACATTAAGTGCTTTCTCATATTGATAAAAGACAGTAGTGTACTTGCGTTGAACTACTGGACTTACTCGCATGTAAAAGGTGGTGAGTTCGGATCAAATGAAAATGGTGGCGTCGGTATTGGAAATCCTGGAACGCTTGGGGTGCCTGGATCAATTGGAGTAGTTGGTGGACTAACAATGGTTGGGGTGCCTGGAGTAATGGATGGTGTGCTTGGTGGGCTCACAATGGTTGGTGTTGAAGGGGTGCTGGGGGTACTAGGAGGAAAGTAGCTTGGAATACTAGGAGGAGAGTAGCTTGGTGTACTTGGAGGAGAGTAATATCCACCACCTCCTGTTGGAGGACTTGGCCTAGGGGTATAATGGCCTCCACTTGGGGGGTTACCACAGTTTGCAGGAGGATTGCCTCCGTGGTTGCCACCTCCATGTGAAGGTGTTCTACTCCGATGGCCGCCGCCTGAACCACGCGGTGGGCTGTGTTGAGCTGAAACAAAGAAAGTCTTAACTGTTAGTGTTGCAGCCTCTGCTGTGGGGTGCAAAAAGACACAAGATTATATGAGTTTATTCCTTTTCTTTGCATCTGTATTTCTCAAACTACATCACCCCTTCCCCCAAGACAAACATGCAAGGGCACAGAAAAAGCAAAAAACCACAAACTGTTTGTTTCAGCCGCAACCTTGCCTCTATATATCAGCTTTACTGCTGCTGCACTTGGCAAAGTTGGAGAGAACTACAAGCATCTATGAAGTAAAAATATTGAAGCAGAGACAGAGGGGGAGAGAGAGAGAGAGACCTGCGGGGGGCCTTCCTGCATTTGGATCAGGAGAGTAGTAGTTCTTTTGATCTTCAACAGTTGCAGAGATGACCGGAAAGACCAAGTTTTGAGAAAGCAATGCTGCCACTGTAGCCCACAAGAGCAGAGAAGCCTGCTTGCTTCTCTTCCTCTCCATTCTTTGTACTATCTTCTTTTGTACAAAAATCAGCAATAAGGAAAAAGAATCAAAGGGAAGAGTAGATTTGAATGATGTGAGTGATTGAAAGAGGAGCTAGCAGTGTATATAAATGGCCAGAGAAGACTGAAGTAAATATAAGCAGGTGATGGAGTATGTAGTTGGTTGTAATTGTTGCAGAGAGCATTTAAAGTACCATTTAAAACTCCATATTTCAAAAGTATGGAAGTCTCACAGCATCACTCTTCACTTTGTCTTTCGTACACAGAGTTAATATCATCTTCCCAACAAGGGGCAGAGTTAATCTGTTCTTAGCCTAAGAAACACTAACACCTCTCCCAAGTCTCATGCTGTGCCATACGTGCATTAGTTTGAGAGTGCAACATGTCACAATTTCTGGGATGCAGATAAACTCGACTTTAGGACACGATTGAAGAAGTTCATATATCTGCAACTTTTCCTTTGTTTTTCTCGTCTACCTCATGATCGATTTACTTTCTTAAATCTCCTCATGAAAGATTTAAATTTGAATAGCCCTCTCTTGACATCTGTTTTGTCGAAATCTTTACTTTAAGTGGGTCTCTTTTCTACCACATACTATCACAATTTTCATGGGATTTGAAAGAAGCATGAGAAAATAGCGTTGCCATCATGATTAATATAGGACCACAAGTGGTTTAGATTATGTATGCGTAAACCTACGTTGAATCTTCCGTCTTGAATCTTTGTTTTGTTTGTAATAAAGCCCTGCAGGTACCCACAGGAAAACCCTTTATTATGTTTAGCTAATCTCATTTACGGTTTACCGAAAATCGACAAAATAAAGAGTATGGCTGTAGGCCTATTTGAAGTTATCGAGTTTGGAACTTAGAAATTTTCAAGCAGAAAAATACAAAATTAAATGTGCAATTTACTAGTTCTGACCTTACAAGTAAAACATTGCATAAAAATCAATAATAAGCGTGGGATTAGAACCAATATATTAGTCTATTCCTATGTTTGCCCTTCGTTTCAATGCACATAAAATTTACAGTGAATATACTGTGGTTGTTTGCGAGTTGGTTAGGGTGCAGACAATATTTTTTTTGGTATGTGCAGACTAAAGCTGAATCGTCAAATTTTGATCTAACGGTTAAAAATTCACATGTTGATAATAATTATTCAGATAAAATAATTATTTTTTATAAAATAAATAATTATTCCCTCTCAACGTGTGAATTTTTAACCGTTAGATTAAAATTTGATGGTCGAAAATTTATTCTTCATATTCTTCATATATTGAAAAAAGTATCATATGTACCATAACCAATGTTTGTGTTTGACTTGATTCTCAATCCATATGAAGAAGAAAAATAATTCTAACAACTTTTCTACCTATATAATATTCCTCTCGCTTCAAAGCATCCTTTAACAAGATCCTCTAATATAATCTTTTTAAATTTATCTTTTAGATTCTTTTTTCGAAACAATCTTTTACTAGCTTCTTTTTTCTTTTTTTGAGGAAGCAATCTCATAGCTTTTGGTGTACGGAAATTTCCCATATGGATGGAAGGAATTGGAAGAAAATACTGGGACAGGAGACAGTTGAGTGTTTGGATTGGTGTTTATGAAAGGAAAGGAAAGAAAAAAGAGAGAGAGAGAGAGAGAATGATATATTTAGACAAGGTTTAGTTTAAAATGTATTAGTTTCTCGAAGTAAGAAAGGAGGCCAACTATTTCATTTTTTTCACTAATCAAATCGATTCCTTTTTAAGATGTTTATATTCATATAAATACAGAGATGAAGATGTAAAAATACATAGAAATAAGTATAGAAATTTAAGAATTTAAATACTAATATAGTTTATAAAAAAATTGAAAATGATAGCATGAACTACAAAAAAAAAGATTATTTAACTTTTTTATGAAGAAACAAAACATGTGTCTTATTCGAATATCTTGTAAATAAATAAAAAATAGTAAAAAATGCACTTCAACCTTTATCATTACGAAAGTAAAAAAATATTATTATTAAAAAGGCTTAAATTATTATGAAAAAATATAATATTAATTAAAAATATAAAAAAATAATGTTATTTAATAAAAAATATAATAGCGTAAGATGTAAAAATAAATTACACAATCTTCATGAAATAGTTTATAAAATTAGTAAAAATATATAGTTTATTATAATATTATAAAAATAATTAAATAGAAGATAAAAAATAATCTATTTTCTATCACTAAAAAATTAAGAAAAAATAATTATTTTATAAAAATATTAAATAAACTATTTAATACATGCAATTGTACTTAAGTAATATTAATTGTATAAATATAAGAACTCAATATCCTTCGTTTACCTCTCCTCTCTTTCCTTTCCCTCTAACTATTTTCAATTCCTCTCTACCCTTTTCCATCAATTATCCTTTCCTTTCTTTTACTTTCCATCTAACTATTCTCAATTCCTCCCTTCTCTTTTCCATCAATCCTTCCTTTAAAATTCGATTGACATTCTTATCAAATCAAGTATATAAGTTCCTAGCTTTTGTACTACCTCCATTAAGAAGTATCACTACAAGAATTTTTCATTTTTGCGACGGACTATTCCGTCGCAAATCCGTAGCAAATTATAGATTGCGACGGGTTTGCGACGAAATAGTTAAAGTCGCATAAAATAATCGCAAATTTGAAAGCGGACACCATTTCGGTCGCAAATTTGCGACGGACTATCATTTCAGTCGCAAATTTGCGACGGAAATATCCGTCGCAATTCTGTGACGGATAATATTCCGTCGCAAATTTGCGACGGATATTATCCGTCGCAAATTTGCGACGCCTTATCGCGTCGTCGAATTGCGACGGATAATATCCGTCGCAAATTTGCGACGGAATATTCGCTCGCGAAATTGCGGCGGATATTGCCGTCGCAAATTTGCGACGGATATATCCGTCGCAGTTCTGCGACGGAATATTATCCGTCACAGAATTGCGACGGAATATTTCCGTCGCAAATTTGCGACGAAAATTGAAAGGAGGGCCAGTCGTTGGAGGATGGTCGTCAGGCGGATCGATCGTGTAATCCTCACCGACCTCGTGCATGCGCTCTTCAAAATGCAGTATCGGGAAAAGGAGGTGGAGGCGGAGAAGGCGGAGAAGGCAGATGTAATGCCTCAGACATAACTCGCAAATACTGGTCCAAACTAGCAAAGCATTGCTGAAAATAACCGCGCATCGACCTCTCTCTCTGCAACTGACTGTGAAGAGATGCGTACTCCGGATGCGATGTAATCGAGCAAGCTCGTCGGAGCAGTGGGTGACGTGGGATCGACATAACCTCCGTTGCATGTGAGCGCCTCGAACCCAATCCAAAAATCCGATTCTTCGAAGCACCACCCAAGCAATCCTCCATAAATAGGGACTTCTCATCCGGTGGTTGCTTTGAGAAGTCACCGAATCACTGGACTCCACTGCGAATAGCGCTCCTTCAAAGCGTTGACGCTATCCTGCAAATTGTATACATCGTAAATTTATAACGGATTCTAAGAATAAAACAATTAATATAAAATACGGAGTAATATAATATGTAAACTTACCAACGTATGTTGTGATTTCTCACTGACAAACGTGCCCCTTTTTAGGCCACTCTTATATTTGTGTGTCGCCTCGTACATATCGGTGAAGTGGAAGTTATCTCCGCGCTCCTTACGCTAAAAATATATTAATATAAATAATTAGTAATTATACTATAATTAAATATATTCATAAAATTTAAAAACATTAAAGCCATGCTCAATTAAAAGAATTAAAAAATCAGCCAAAGAATACCAAAGTTGAAAGAACAGATGCAAAAATTACAAGAAAAATAATAAATGTATAAAAAAGTACAAACAAATACATAATATAAGAGAACAAAAAAAATAATAAAATAAGAAAACTTCTAAATTAAAACAAAAAAGGAAAAACCGGTGATAATTTGCCCAAAAAAGGGAAAAATTTATACCCCATTGCAAGCATAATGTGACATTTAAAATTTTTTGCCTATTAAATTTTTTCAAATTCCACGAAAAAAATTTAGGAATTCGGAATGTCTTATTAAAATAGAGTCGAAAACTTAGACAAGTGTTAAGGAAGGAAAAAAAATTCGGCAGCATCTCCACTGTAAAATGGACGTTTTCCAGGCACAAGGCCACCACAATGAATCCCCAAAGCCAAATTTAGTTCTCCCAACAATTAATTCCAACTAAATATATCCAAAAATCCACAACGCCGCCGCCTAAAAAATAGTATAAATATCTTCATAAAATTTTAAAACATTAAAGCCATGCTCAATTAAAAGAATTAAAAAATCAGCCAAAGAATACCAAAGTTGAAAGAACAGATGCAAAAATTACAAGAAAAATAATAAATGTATAAAAAAGTACAAACAAATACATCATATAAGAGAACAAAAAAAACAATAAAATAAGAAAACTTCTAAATTAAAACAAAAAAGGAAAAACCGGTGATAATTTGCCAAAAAAAGGAAAAAATTTATACCAATTGCAATAATACTTCATCAATAATTAAAAAAAGTATAAAATTTTTTTTAAAAAAAAAGAATGGCTTACCTCGGTCGAGCCTGGGCAGACGCGTGGGCGACGGACCCAGGCTGGCTGGGCGGGACCAGGCGAGCTCTTTAGGGCGGACGCGGGCGAGCTCTTTGAGGCGGGACAGGGCGGCAGCGAGGCGGGCGAGCGCGCCTGTGAGGGCTTAGGGCGACGTCTGGCGAGCATCGGCGAGGCTGGCGAGGGCTGCGGTCGACGCTCAGATTTGCGACACATTTGCGACGGAATTGAAATATAGAAATAAAAAAATATGTGCATTATGTCCGTCGCAAATCCGTCGCGGATTTGCGACGGATTTGCGACGGAATTTAAATAAATGAATAAAAAAATAGATAAATAATATCAGTCGCAAATCAAGTCGCCGATCAGTGACGGATTTGCGACTGGACTTTAAAATATAGAAATTAAAAAAATACATGCATAAATTCCGTCGCAAATCTGTCGCAGATTTGCGACGGATTTGCGACGGAAATTAAAAATTAAATTAAAAATAATATCCGTCGCAAATCAGTCGCCGATCGATGACAGTTTGCGACTAAATAATTCCGTCGCAAATTTAGCCACTTATTTCATCCGTAGCTGTTTTGTCGCAAATCCGTCGTATATTTGCGACGCAAATTTCCATCGCAATATTCCGTCGCAAAATTTAATTTTTCTTGTAGTGTATAGAGGAGAAGTAGTACTATTGTTTCCATGTTTTAAGTGATCCTACAGAGGGTTAAAAAAGAAGGGGGAAAAAAAAAAGGACTTGGAGAGGAAGAGAAAGAGTTAAGCTTGGTAGGTTTAGGAGGCATAATGGAGGGACACTTGGACAGCCAAGAAGTACTACTAGAAACAACACAAAGAAATGTAGAGAAGCAAGGGAGGAAAAGGAATTGAATGAAGGGGTGTTTTTATCTCACTTAATGGCCATGGTAGAGAGGTAGTTGAAGATGGGGAAAAAAAAAAAAAAGAGAGAGAGAGAGAGAGAGAGAGATAGAAGCCCACATTCAATTGCAGAAACTAAATGCCACAGTGACACCATCGTCGATTACTCGAGGCTTAGGGTTAACTTGGTGCGGAACCCAATATAAATTTCTCATTTCATATCTCACTTTTTTTCTCACAAAAATTTCTCTTTCCCGAAACCCAAGACAAAAAATTTCAAAACTAAACTCTATCCAATCACACCCTTAATCGCTGTCAAATACTATCTTCCTTTTTTACTTTGCTTTTTCTGATATAGAATAAAATGCTCTTGTCTACAATACCATTGAATGAGCCAAATCGTTAATTAATGTATCTTATACTATAATTAATTTACTCTCTATCCAGAATTAGATATTTGAATAGAAAAATGGATACTTACCATGGAGTTGGCTTAAAAAAACTTATCAACCTTATATTTCGACTGTTGCAATTGTTGAGATCTTATATTGATTAATTAATATAAAAATCAATTTTTTATAAGACTTGATTGATCCTTTCCTCTTAAGGTATATTTTTAATGATAGAGTTAGAGTTAAATTTAGTTTTTCAAATGTAATTACCATAAATAAAGACCTCTTTGGCATATATATATTTTTTAATTACATCATTACTATATGCAGTCTAAAAATCAAATATTTTTCAACTTCGTTCTCTATTTATCTCACATCTTATCTCTTTACTATCATGAGTTCCGCGCTTATTCCATGATTTCCACCCTCAAGGGCAGAACTCAACCATGGACGGAACTCACTCCAAATTCAAAAAAATAAGAGAGAAGAAAGTTAAAAATGATTAACTTTCTTATTATATACAATTATATTTAAAATTGTATATAGTAATATCTTTTAGTTAAACTTTTAGATCGTGCAACCCCTTACCCTTTTGCAAAACAGCTAGTCCATACCCATCATGCAATCCAGTGGAAGCTGTACGTACTATGGGTACAGGTAGATCAAGCTGGAGTTACTCCAATCCAACCAAGTAAATGTTCATAGTGTAAGAAAAAATAAGGTGGTTGAACCCATGTTGAATGGTATCGATATGAATGAGCTGTCCTTTTCAAAAATAATCTCAAAGCAGAGGCAGTTGGTCCCTATGGATTCTGGTTCACTTTGCTGTCATCACTGATATGTATAGAAAGGTCTTCAATGTAGAGTTGTGTCTGCAACAATAGTTGAGAACTTTGAGCTGATCACAGCTCAACAATCTCCAGGGGAGTTGGATAATGAGGATGCAGTAATGCTTCCTTTTCAATTCTCTTCGGTTTCAACTAAAGTAAAAGAAAAGGACTGCTTAGAGCATTCTTGAGTACATATACTGTATAACTCATGCAGCATCTGTGCATCCCTAAGGTGGTAGAATGAGCAGAGTCTATGTAATACGAGACGAGGTTAATCTCAAGAGCGCTCTCACGGGTAGAGAAATATAAAAGGGAGAAAAAAGAGTAGAGAATATAAAGCCCGAGGAATTATAAATAAATATCAAAAAGGAAAATTGTAAATATTAGTCTCTTAAGAAATAAGGATTAGACTGAATTTTGAAATAACGACATTCTACCAAACATTCAACTAGGGATGAAACATTGCTTCTCTGGTTCAGAGGCACAATGCAACCTTAGTTAACTACATTCATATTTTTGTTTAATTTGCAGGTTCAAAAATGTCCAAAATCAACTGCATTTATGATGTTTAGATAGATTTCGTGCAGAGAATTTTCTTTGTTGGACAATCTTGATGGTTGGCAATCCGTGACAAAAGACTGGTGGAATGGATTACGTGATTGTGATACTTGTGAACGTTTTATACATAGCGCACTGAGCTGTCCTTCTGGCTAGAACAAATCGGTACGTTTTCTCGAGGGTCTGAAATGCTGGAGGCCTTCGGTTGGGGCCGCAGAATAACTCGATCGAATTTTATTTTAAAATTAAATTTTAAATTTTAAATATAATATTTATATTTTTTTAAATAATTTAATTTTTATATAATTAAAAAATAAAAATTTTAAAATTATATTTTATCCAATCGCATTCTCAAATATATGAAAATTTAAAAAAAAAATAAGATCAATCTCGAATTATATAAAAGTAAATTTAGTATATTTAGATTAAATTTTATTTTAAAACTTGATATAATTTTTTATTTTTTTAATAATAATTTAATTTTTATAAAAATTAAAAAAAAAACTCAAATTCAAAATCTGTCCGATTTTATGTTAAATTGTGTGGACATAACCCACTCTAACAACAATATGAAAACCAAAAGAAGAAAAGTAAGATCAGTTACAAAGATCTATTGATTGAAATTGTGGTTCAAATGGAACATTTTACACGTAGGAAGACTTTATGATATTATAACCCTACTTGACGCTGTTCCTCCAAAAAAAAAAAAAAGTAGAGAAATTTTTTAGACTTTACCGATACGTGCTTTTGCTATTTCATTTGTACAATGACTAAAGTGTTGGTCTGTATACATATATACGGGCCAAAAATTTACGAAAGCCTGTAACTGGGCTCTGAAAATATTATTGGAGCCCAATATCATTTTAAGAGCCCATGAAAGGATATTGATGGACTCATAACAAGATAGGATACCGGAAACGTACGCATCTATGGAAGAGCCGCAACTGTTAACGCATTTTCATGCTTTGTTTTTCCCTCATAAAACTTATTCCTTCGCTATCCATTGCATTATATTGTGATTATAAAGGGGACTCCTAATTTCTGCCGTTGTAGTAATTAAGTGATAACTTAATTAATTAGAAGTATATTTTATCAATAATCATAGCATTAGATTTTTTCTTTTTTTTTGAAGTAAATCCAATAATATTACAGGAAGGGAGACGAAGGGAATGAACATTACACCGAATGACTTTCAATTATGAGACCTTCTGGTTTGATAAGGAGTGCTTTATCAATTCAATTATTACATTGATCCAACACTTGACGTTATAGATGTAAAAAATTTTATTTTGATGGTCACCAAAAAAAATATATTGTTTATAATAATGCAACATGTCCAATATTTGGAAAGAGTTTCTAAATTCAATACTCATCTACTTTTGTCGTTTTTCAATATAAGATATACATATATTTGTTACAGAGTTTTTGCGTCCCCCCCCACCACCACCACCACAATCCCAAAAAAAAAAAGTGCGAGCGGATCCTTTCTTGATGTATCAAGAAAAGAAAATTGGAAAAAAAAAAAGTCATTGCCAAGTGGAAGGAGATTTAAGGGAATTGTTCCACATGCAGCATGGAGTGGCAGCTGTAAATTGCTTAAGCCTAGCGCCGTATGTAATCTATGGACGGCGACTGTAAAGATACGGTGCTGCAGGAGGCGGCAGGAGGTGGCGTCCGCGCGCCTCCCTCAACCCATGCAAGCAACGGAATATTTTGCCACCCCCACGTGAGAATTGTATCGGATAT
This sequence comes from Rauvolfia tetraphylla, assembly GCA_030512225.1. Lineage (NCBI taxonomy): Eukaryota > Viridiplantae > Streptophyta > Magnoliopsida > Gentianales > Apocynaceae > Rauvolfia > Rauvolfia tetraphylla. The sequence goes on from JAJQKT010000022.1 coordinate 546,712, forward strand.
TTTACCATATTATTTGACGGCCCTCAAAGCACCGGTTGTTCCCATTTATATGAATATTTTGGTCTCTAAGCACCAGTTTACAGGTGGGATTTTATAGCCAAAACCTTCTTATTTCTTTCATTTCTATGAGAAGGAGATACACTATATGATAGATACATATATTCTTGTACATATATGCAGATTCCTCCATAATTGTTTTCTGTTATCATTGTGGATGAAGAAGAGGAGATTCCTGTTTTCTTATTTGACTTTCAGTCTAATAAAGTATTACAGAAAGCAGATATGTTGGGATACTTTGCTGGTTGAAAATTGTAATGAGATTTGACTAATATAACTATATCATCAACCCAAGTTTTATCCTTCACATTGAATCTATCAGCTATTTCATGATGATCATCTCACAAAATTTGCACATGATGAGTCGGTCGAAGAAACCGACCTCTAACTTCTTTTTTCTCTTCAAATATGGGAGAAGATCATTAATTATTCACAATAATCCCTTTTGTGATGAGATAGATTCTCATTTAACTCATCTTATTTTCTTGTTTCAGATTATAAATCTTCAAAGCAATAGGCTCATCATGAAGTGGTGAGAGAACTATGACGAATTTGATTTCTAAAACTCCAAATAACGTTCTGCGTTATGCCCTTGTTAGTTGCTGCCAAGAAACTGTGGACAGCGAGAGCAATTTTTTCTAATCATTTAAGGGCTAAAAAACAAGTGTCTCTAGCGCGCCTAGTTGCAGCTTGATTCTTGGAATTATATAAAGAAGCATTGACTCGGATAGAATTGATTCAGATAGAATTGATAATGATTTGCGAACTGCAACAAACTATAAAAGGTTGACTTATAATATTTATTTTATGGATACTGCACGTTCCCTCATGCAAAGCAGATACTATAAATCAGATCCAGAAGTACACATTTCTCAGTAAACAGAAGCGCCGAGAAAAGATTCCATTTCTTTTTCTTCGTCAATCTTCTTTGATCATTTCTTGCTGCAATGGCCTTCGACGTGGGATTTCCTCTTTGTCTGTTTTCGGTTTTGCTTGCTTTTGTTTTTGCCATTTTCTTGACACACTTCAACAGCTACAAGCCAAAAGGCAAGAAAACACTACCACCAGGAGAAGTGGGACTTCCTTGGATTGGTGAAACCATAGATTTCTACAAGGCTCAGAGGAAAAACAGATTATACGAGGAATTTGTTCAGCCCAGAATCCAGATGTATGGGAAAACTTTCAAAACAAGACTTATGGGATCACCAACAGTGGTAGTGAATGGAGCTGAAGCTAACAAGTTCTTCTTGTCTAACGAATTCAAGCTGGTGGTGAGCTCATGGCCTTCTACAGCTGTGCAACTCATGGGTACTGACTCCATAATGGAGAAACAAGGGGAGGCGCACCGGTGCCTTCGTGGTATCATCGCCACCACCCTCAGCAGCAGCGGACTAGAGGCTCTGGTGCCCAAGATATGCAATACAGTTCAGTTGCACATGGAAAAGAATTGGCAAGGTCAGGACACAATCAGCCTGTATCGTCTAACAAAGATTTTGACATTCTCCATTGTGCTTGAATGCTTGCTGGGAATTGCTGTAAAACAAGAAATCTTGGCAAAATTTGAGAAAGTCTTGGAAGGAGTTCTATCTCCTCCTTTCAATTTTCCAGGATCGAAGTTTTCAAGAGCAAAAAAAGCAAGAATGGAGGTGGAGAAGTTCTTGCTTAATGAGGTGAGGAATAAGAGAGAAGAACTCCTACGGCAGCAAGGAGGAGGAGAAGAAGGAATGCTACTTTGTCGGCTGGTTCTGGCGATGATTCGAGGCGAAATAAGTGAAAAGGAAGTTGTCGATAATGTTGTTTTGCTCGTATTTGCAGCACATGATACTACTACTTTCGCAATTGCTATGACTTTCAGGATGCTTGCTCACCATCCATATTGCCATTCTCAACTCCTTCAAGGTATCACGTAATCTTTTGCATTGTCTTTCGACCATTCGTAGTGATTCATCTGTGTAATTTGCAGTCAGTAGATTATTAAACGTTGTTGAAACACATTTTCTGCAGAAAATCTTGATATAATGAGAAACAAAAGAAGAGGTGAAAATCTGACGTTGGAGGACACGAAGAAGATGAATTATACCTGGCAAGTTGCTCGCGAAAGCATGAGGATGTTTCCTCCCATCTTTGGCTCCTTCAGAAAAGCAATTGAGGACATTGAGTTCCAAGGATTCATCATTCCGAAAGGGTGGAAGGTAATAATTTTTCCCAACCCAGTTACATTCCTGGATCTTGCTAATCTATCTTGTAAAAGCCATTTACTTATTAGCGAAAAAGATTGATAAGTTTCAAACTCAACTCTAACATATTTTAAAATATTGTGAAAAAACATCTACAGTACTAATACAATCATCACATTAAAGGACCACTTTGTGCTGTAAAAGGGACTGGCTACTGATGAAAATCAAACCAAGATGGAGATCTAGAGAAAGGGAATTTAATTGTTTATTTGATTGTTGGCTCTTTTATAGGTGCTGTGGACTACATATGGAACCCATTATGAACCAGAGTATTTTGAAGATCCTATGAAGTTCAATCCAAGTAGGTTTGAGGAGCCTATTCAACCATATGCTTATCTACCCTTTGGTGGAGGGCCAAGGCAGTGTGCTGGCTACCAATTGGCTAAGCTAAATATCCTCATACTGGTACATTATGTTGTAACCCAATACGAATGGTCCTTAGTAGAGCCTGAGGAACCTATTGCTGTGGATCCCCTACCTTTTCCTTCTCGGGGCATGCCCATTAAAATTTCTCGCAAATTGTTTTAAGGCAACAACATATTCAATTCTTTGTGATTAATCAAATCCTACTGATTATTTAATTTGATTGTTTGGATTACACATTTCATGGGATGGAGTTGGAGGGTAGAGAGAGGGGCTGCGGGTGAAAAATAAAAAATGGGCTTTGTTCATTTGAACTACTTTATTTGGATCTAAATTCTGTCCACCAAAAAGGAAGATGCTAACAAGTTGATCTTTTCTTAGAAGAGAAAAAGATCTTGGAAGTCGATGTCTTGTTGAAATTCTTAATTGCCGTTAATCTCCATCAAAATATGATCGACTGTTTGCTTCGGGAGTTGTATTTATCAAAATGGGCATGTGACCATTGGTAAGAAAATTCTGATTTGCACAAAGGAGAGGCCTCCCATTCCTTGTGGTGATATCAAATTTAATCAATTTTTGCAATCCCACAGCTTGGCGTACCAAGCGCACGCCTTTATGTTCTTTTATTTCAATTGTTTCAAGACAGCTTCAAGAGCTTCCAGTAAACTACGACTACTACTAGTGGGGATGGGGACTGGAATAGTGAGGATAATTTGGTGATTAGTGACTCATAATCCACATTAAAGACATGCCTTGTGCAGAATGGTCACAAGACATGTCTGTGGAGTATCAAAACAATGTAAATGACTAAGGCATTCAGATGTACCAAATAAAGTTATAAACTAATATTGCATATCACTAGAATAACAATTTTGAAATCTACAGGCAAGTCTGTATCTAAGGATCCTAATAATGTAGGTTCGTGGATGTTGCGCCCATCCAGAAAGATTTTGTAAAAAGTTTTGGCCTCATTATAAACCTCCAAATGTTTCCACAGCCAACCTACCATAAGCTGCTTGGCAGCAAAGACAGGTTGGAAGTGAAAGATGCCCAGACCTGCTATAAGAAGTAGAAAAATACAGCTAGAGCAGAAGTCTTGCATCTGGCCTTTCTGCATCCATTCTAAGACTAGGTCAAATGTCAAAAAACATCAGAGAGAACATAATTCCCTAGGAACAATTGCTAAACCGTTCAGCAGCTGGCTTTTAAGTGCTGTGTTCAGCTCCTTGGAAGTGCTTTTGGAATCACTACCATCGGCAGCCTTACGGGCTAAGTTGGTCAATTAGAGTACCTCAAGAGTACTGGAAACACATATGAGGAAGTCCAAAGATTATACTGATTCATACAAGACTAGCAAGAAGTCTCAAAATAAGACATAAGACTCGATAAGATATGCGAAAAATATTTTACAAAGTTGGAGGAAGAACAATAAAGAAAGAGAAATATTATGACATTCAAAAGATTAATGGCAAAGATTGTCCTAATACCTGACTAGTGAGAGATGACCAGAAAAAGACTCGAATAATGACATGCTGAAATTTTACCATCATAGAGATGCAAAAGAGATATATAAACAATTAGGCAAAAGGGAAAAGAAAAAAGAGAGAGAGAGAGAGAGAGATCCAAACTTCCTCCCCATCAGGTAATAGTTTGCCCCTTTGGGAAGTTGAATATGTTCCTTCTTCTCCTGATTTTAATTAAAATTTCACTCTTCCAGAATATCTTAACCAGTGACCTAGCACTACCCAAACTAATAAAAGAAGGGGGATAGAAAGAAAACCATCCACAGACAAAACATTAAAAAATTTCAGATACATATTCTTCAGGATAAGAACAATGCTTGCAGAAAAATAAATATGTGTACGTAACCGATTGTTCAACTCAATATCAAGACATAAATCATAGTGGTTGATCTTTCACACATTGCTGAGCTACTGGAAGAAGATCATGACTTGATGGCTTCACCCCCTCTTTCATCCACTCGTTCAGAAATGCTACTTCAAGTTTCCTAACCTGCATGCAGACAAGTTTTCCCGTAATGAAAAAATGTAGAAGACAAGTAACAGACTTTCTTCAATGATTTTGTTTCACCCTTCGAAATGTCATGACATACAAATTTATTCTAGATAAGTATAAAGATGACTGAAATTTCTAAATGCAAGAAAAGAAACGATTGTTGTATCCGAAGTAAGAAACCTTTCTTAACCTGGTAGTTAGCAAAAGGAAAAAAGGCATCTTACATTCAATTTTCCATTTAGCAGATGGGGGAAAGGCATAACTAAAGTAAGATAAAATCAAGAATAATGAAGCCAAGGAAATAATTACATAATCTCTCTCACTCTCTCTCTCACTCTCTCTCTCTCTCTCACACACACACACACATTGCACATTGACTGTACCACTCCAAGAACTTCACAATGACCATATCCTCTCTCACAATTGCATTATCAGTGCATCAAAAGACACTACTTTAGAAATTGGTCATTAAGAAAAATTTGAGATACAAAACACCAGCCATTTTTTAAAAACTGAATAAAACTAGCAGTACATTCATCTTTACCTGTTCAAATCGTATAGTGCCATAGGGCTTGTTACAAGTCTAATATTCCAACCACGACCAGCACCGCTTATCTAACTGTATTTTTCTTCCACAAGGATGGATTGACTCCATGAAGCAAGTTAGATAGTTTAACTCGGCTACTTTATAAGACTTACTGAAGTACATAAACATTTTGGAAATTTCAAAACTATGGCAAGAACTTATGTTTCTTTCAAAAGAAGAGGAACTAATTTTGAATTACTTCAAATCGCTACACCTCAAGTGAAAAGAAGAGGAGCCTGATAAATGCTTGAATCACTCTATGAATCTCTATGCCACAAAGAAGGGAACGGACCAGTACAGTATGGTCACATGAAGTTCATATCAGGCATATCTACTTTGTGTACTAAACTTCTTCACAAGAATCACTAATGTGGCATTAAAGGAAAAACAAGAGGATGGAAGCAAGAGAAAAGAGGTGCGATTGGGCCATTTCAAGCTTCTGATTTCCATGGTCAATTGCACAGATGACCAACATTAGTATTTGTTGCTCCATTACGAATGCAAGGTTTACAACCAGTTCTTAGATCCTTGCTAAATGGTATATATAAACCAGAGAAGGCATAATTTTCTCCTTTGCAATAAAGTATCGATCAGTGTCAGGGCTTTGCAAATTGAGAATTATAGAAGATTCATCCATCAGGTGTGATGAGGAACTATAACTTTTTTTGGAAGAGCTTCCTCCTCAGACAACTAGCCAAAGGAGGAACACGCTTTCGTCTGTGTGAATAACAAGGAAAGGTGAACCAAAAGCTATGGAAATTGGACCTTCTAGGTTGAGAATGGGTACTATAACTGCTATGTTCCATGCATCTAACCAGAGCTTGAGAGCCCACCCCCCGCCTCCCCAGTTTGGTGGTCAATCTGACCTTGCCCATGCCTTTCCTGGGAAATGGACCAAACAGCCCTTTGTACTCCACTGGTAAGGTAGTCATTCTTCCATCATCAAATTGAAAACCAAGCTTTGGATTCTCTTAGTGAACTACTCAAACTGGACTAACTATTTTATCTTCTTTTAATACCTTCTGGCAGGACACAAACTATAATGTACTAATATCCATCAAAGCAAGCTTAAAAGTCAAATTTTGAACAATATCATGAACAGAATTTGAAGGCCCAACTAACACTGGAGTGATTTGCAAGATGACTGGCTTGATGCATTGCTGGAATAATTTGTCCATGCTAATAGGCTTGAAGTTCTCTCCAAACAAATTTTCATCTAATATCCTTTCTTCTTTTTCTCTTTTAAGTAGGTTATCCAAATTCTTCAATGCATGTTATCTAAAGGTTAATCTCAATATATGCAACTGTTCTCACAAAAAGACCATAATGCACCTAGAAAAAGCAGGACACAAGCTATAGGTTCCAAATTGAATTAAGACCAAGAAAATAACACTATAAGGAAAGCGAGATACAACAGCTAATAAGCCACAAAAAACTGCAGCATAGTTTGACTTATTAAGCACAATTCATGAAGTTACGTATTTGGGGGATAGGAGAGTATTGAGCTTTCAGAAATAAGCATAACTCCTAGATCACTTGAAAACTTTAATTCTACCAACCTGCTTCACTGTAAAAGGCTCTTCTGCCAGGCTTAGAGGTTCAGTCAAAATAGTTAGAAAACCATTTCTGTTACCAAAGACAACATCAGTGAAAGGCCGATCACCCACCTGCAAAAGGCACTACTATCATATTCTCCAATAAAACTTGGTATCCATACAAATGAAAAGTTAAAACAAAGGTTCTTGATACCATTATGAGTCTTGAGGATTCACAGCTAAAGTGCCTTTCAATTTCGTCAGCTGTTCCTGCTGGTTTTTTCACCCCTACAAAATCCACAGAAAAAAGGAGCCAAAAAGGGCATGGGAGAAGAGAAGACAGGGTTAATATTCATGAAATTTCATCCAAAAAATTATTGCCGCAAGCTAATTCTAAAAAAGTAAATTCATTTCTTAAAGGAAAAATCTTTCATGCATTCTGTAAATGCAAAAAGTTCATTATAAAGATGCGCTTTGATTATTGCCACATAATCTTGTGCATGATCTTGACAGACTGTTTCTTTGCACGTGAACTATATCAATGCATGCTTATACTAGCTTTCTATGCACTGAAAATATAAATTGTTCATGAAAGGAAAAGCTAAAGAGAGGAACAAAACTTACCATGCCTAATTACTTTAATTCCAATCGCATTCTCAAGTGCTCTAGCATTTTTACCATCAGGGTCATACTCATATAATCCTAAAAATCCATAAAAGGAAGAAAGAATATGAATTCTTTTAACAAAGTTACAAAATTTAACAAATAAAATTGCAACGTAAAAATTAAAAGACAGATTGCGAATGGGTGGCATTCGAAAATTACCTGCAGAATTGCTAAACACCGCAATATTGTTACCAAACAGAGACTTACACTCTTCTAGAGATGATCCAAGAGGTGTCCACAAGCTCAAAGAGTAAGGAACAGTAAGAGTATTATCCTTATCAAAGACGACGCCTTTGAACCCCCTTTTCTTCAGCTCAGCCCAATCAATATACCTTATATCAGGAACAGAAACATGTGGAATAACCAAGTGTTTATCTTTAGCAAAAACCCCAAGGGAGGAAGCAATGCCCTCTAGGTTAATTCTCTGCCCAATTGTAGCCTTTAACTCTGCCCACCTCATAGAAATTCCCGAACTACTATCCCAATCACTGTCTGCTATTTCTATATCCTCTTTGTTCTGGGGCTTTGGAATTTCATTAATGTCAGAGTAAAAATCTTGGACCAAAATTTGGTTTTTTTGGTATGGGTACTGAATTTTTTTAGGGTTCTTTCTGTTCCTCTGTTCTTTACTGCAACTATTTGTTGCAGTGAGAGTGACAGAGGATTTGTTTAACAAATGGGTTTTGGGGGGAAAATGATAATAAGAGGAATTGAGAGAAACATGGTGGGCATCGTGGGTATAATAATGTTTAGGAATTGGATAATAGCTAGTTTGCCATGGAGGCGTAGCTGAGATAGACTGCATATTCAACACATAATTTTTCTGGTTTTTTTTTATTTGGATTTAAACTGAGAGATTGCCTCAACTCTCAAGATTGAATTTCCAAATTGCATGTTGGGACCCCGTTTTTGTAGTGTAGAATTTGGAAGCTAATTGCCATGAGCTTAAGGTGTTCGTTGGAAAGGCCCAATTAAAAAAACTGATGTTCATAAGAGTATTTGTCCTAAGGCTCCAACTTGATTTGGCCCATTTGTGATTCTTTCTGTACTTCATTTTTCCATGCACAGAGTAGCATTTCCAAGCTCTTGCATAAAAGACAACTCCTTCCATTTAGACTTGAATGCTATGCAAATAATAAAAAAAGCCTTTTCTTTCGATTCAAAAATTAAATATTTTATTTTAATTTTAATATAAAAATTACAAAAAAAAATTGAATATAAATAAGTTATTGTAATTCTTATTAATTAATTAAATTTGTTGATTTTAAACCTTTAACGACGACATCGCAAGCAAATTAATAGGGTTAAAAATTAATTTCTCAGGAAAATTGAGAAAGGGGATAAAGATAACATCTAATTTTTAATGTAGGATTATATTATTTATTATCTATCAAAAAAGAAAAAAAAACAATGTTTACCTTTGAGCGTGTCAAGATGAGCCCTTGTTTCTCGTGATGCGACCCCAAATAATTGCTTCAAAAAAAATGTTATTAATACATCAAATATTGTCTCGAGTATACTTTTTTATAATATTTGATATCAATTTCACAAAATCTTACCGCAAACTCGAAAAGTAAGAGTGTATTTATATTAAATTATATTATATTAAAAATTATAAAATTAAATATTTATAAAAAAATATAAAATTTTAAATTTTAAAAAATAAATAATAAGATATTTTTATTTAAAAAATCAATCTAAATATACGGTAGACTGCAATAAAATCGAGCCCTTATCGTTCTGACCCGAAAAGATAAGGACTCAATTTGAGTTCAACATTTTCGAGCTCCAAAGTTTTAAATGAATTGAATTCGAATATTTATGTTAGGCTCGAATGTTGACGAATATGTTTGATTATATATTTAAATAAATAAAATAATATATTATATTTGTTATTTAGTACATATTTATTTTGCATTTCTAGCTTTCGAAAAGTTTTTATCTCCGACTCAGTTCAACCTTGTTAAAAACTCAGCGAAATCGACTTGATCAATTCAAGTTTTGAGTCGAGTCGATTTGATTATATTCTATTTTAAACGGTAAATTAGCGTGTTTCATCATCTATATTTTTTCGATTAGTATGTTCAATTACTATTATTTTATTTTAATTTTTTTTAATTTCTTATATATTTTTAAAATAATCATTAAGAACTCTTCACCACTAGAGGTGGGCAACCAATTTACAATTTGATTTTCGTGTTCCTTTTAAATTTTAAGTCAAATTTTATATTTTTTCTAAATATTAAATCGAACCGAAGCAAAGTAAATTAATTTTGTTTGGTTACAAACTAACATCACAACAAAAAAAAGGAAGAAAACCTACGTTAATTAGTAAAAATGAGCATATATACGCATTATCATTATACATCGTCTTTTATTAGTAAACGGTCCTATATTGGTGATGCATTCATATATTAAATAAATATATATATATATATATATATATATATATATATATATATATATATATATATATATATATATTGATTTTGTTTAAAATCATTCTTATTTAATATTGTTGCAGTGATTTTCAACCAATATATGAACGAAAACTGATTTAAAACCAATGCAATAGTAACTGAAAACAACCAAACAGTGATAGGAAATTCTTAATAATTGTTTCAAAATATATAAAAATTTAAAAAATTAAAATAAAATAATAAAAATTGGATATACCAAACGAAAAAGTATAGATGACCTAAAATTTGCCAACTTTAAACACCCCAAACCTGCGAAGTGGACATGAAAATGTATTTTTAAGGTCCGAGTTGGATCATGCGATTCCTGACAGCCATTCAGATTTCACAGCTATATCAGTACGCCCCCCTCACGCGTAGGCACAGTTTGTTTTAGTCGCTTTTGAAACATAATTCCTCCATTAATCTCTTTGATTTCTTCAAAAAATAAAATATTTTTGACTTGGGATTCGAAATCAAGTTCATCACTTGCCTCCAACTCATCGAAATCGACTCGACTAATTTTAGATTTAACTCGACACCACCAACAGGTCCAACACCCCAATCCCTTGACAAGGGTAGCTTTTGGTCCATCTAGCAATTTGCTTTAAAAAATGTCTTGGGTGTATTTTTATGAGTTAGCTAGGATGCAGATAGTATTTTTTTCAGTATATGCAGATTAAATCTTAATCGTCAAATTTTGATCTAACGGTTAAAAATTCACATATTGAGAATAATTATTCAAATAGAATAATTATTTTCTATAGAGTGAATAATTATTCTAACAGGAATAATTATTCTCAACGTGTGAATTTTTAACCGTTAGATCAAAATCTGACGGTCGAAAATCTATTCTGCACATACTGAAAAAATTACTGTCTGCATTATAGCCAAGTCGTTATTTTTAAGCGAGTCCGCTACGGTACGGATGGCTATTTTTTCCGCACGTGCGGAAGGCCATCCCAGCCGTTCGATCGGTTAAAAACTGATCCAACGGCCTGGAGCATTCAAGGGCAATTTGGACCTAAAAAAATATTTCAACTCCCGCTCAAACTAAGAAAAAATTTCAAAATCTAATTTTGAATTCAGATTTTTCTATCAAATTCAACTTCCTCACTCTCTCTCTTTATCATATCCGATTCTCTCTCTCTCACTCCTCTCTTCTTTCTCTTTCTTTCTCTCTTCTTTCTCTTTTCTTTCTCTGTTTTTTTGCTCTTTTCTCTGTCATTACTCTAGATAATTGTTACAAAAAATACTGAAAAATGGTAAATATCGATGGGCAACAACAAGTTCGAAAGTGCAAGACTTTGTGGTTTTGAATGAGTGAAGACTTTGCGGTTGTGTTCACAGGTATGAAAATGACTTTGATATTGGAAAATAGATGAATTTTAAAGAATAGTAACTCTTCTATTGTCTGGATTTCGGTGGTTCATGAATTAGGTTCTTGAGATGATTTTAGATTTGAGTGAATGATTGTTCAAAAGACAACCTAAACTGAAGGCATTGGCAGTGAATTGGTTTATCTTGATTCCTGTGACTTGAAGAAACGTTTTGATGATGAAGGATTTCAATGCTGGACATTTTTTTGTTATTTTACAAATATTCATGTAAACTTTGAATTCTGCAGTAATGAGAATAATTATTCACAATGTACATAATAATTATTTTCGAATGATTGAATAATTATTATGGTCATTGCCAGTAGAAGCAGACAGAAGGATAAAATGTTCTCAACTGTCAGTGATGCTCATGCATTCTACAATATATATGCCCACCATATTGGATTCGGAACAAAGATTATGTATGAGAAGAGATGTTTGAAGATAGACAAAATGCAATACATGAAATACGTGTATAACAAGGAGGGATTTTGACAGGAAAGTAAATTTGACCTCATATATGTAAGCCATTTGGTGACCAAAAGCGCCCTCTCTGAGGCCTTTTGTGAATCAACTATTCCTTCTTCACTAATTTCTCAACCCCCAGCCCTAACTTGGGGCAGCAAGGCACAAGCCTCAGCAACCCTACTCCCATTCCACCAAGAGCAGGGCAACTCACAATCAAGTTTGCTTGTAAAACCTCAGCACATCGCATCTACATCAGTGAATAATTATGCACAGCATCCACATTCGTCAATCAAACCACAATCATCATATCAATGAATAATTATTATTTAAATATAAGAATAATTATTCAGTATCCGAAAAGAAACACTCAAACCACAATCAAGATTGTTTCTTCTTTTCCACTCAAGATTAACTGTTCATAGTTAAATTTTTTGATTGTTTATGGTAGCAATGAACCATTCCAACTTTGGAGGAATATACAACATCGAAATAGAAGTTTTGAAGATCATCTTCCTTGGCGAAGTATACTTGGAGAGGCTACCCATACGGATATCATATGGTTTTTTTTTTTTTTTTGCTAAGTTGTTAAAAATAATATTGATAGAGTATAGGAAACGGGAGAAGTTTTGCTACTAAAATCCGGAGGAATAATAATGTTACAAACAATGAATCAATTTCCCTTTGATTCTTTTTTTTTTCCTTTTATAATAAACGTCTCCCTTTTGATAGGAAATTCACAAAATTTTTCCCATGTGAATTATCAAAGTTTTTTTCCTTACGTGGTTTGCTACTTTTGTTTGTTATTGTATAATTTGTTTATCAAATTATTCAATAGAAAGATAATTTTTTTTATCTTTCTGAGCTCTCTTAAGCCTTTAGAGTCCCTAATCCAAATGTTCTTATTACGAAATATTGTGAATATTCATTATTCTACTATAAAAAGTTAGGAGTTATAACTAAAGTTATTATTACCTCAATTATAACATATGAGATAATGAAAAGTAAGTTATGTAAGTTATAGAGAATGATATTAATAACTTATGATGGGAAGAGTCATTTCTAATGCTATAAATAGAAACTTGTAAGAATATAAATGTATTGTGAAAAAAATATTTCTCAATAAAATTTTAATTTCTATATTTCTTACGTTCTCTTCTCCTCTCTTGTTTTTCTTGTTTTTCAACTCAAAATTTATATTATCATTCATTCGAAATTTAAATATTTATATTCATAGTTTAAAATATTAAAAATTAAATATCTATTTTTAAAATAATTATATATTTTATCTAAATTTTAATTACTAATTCTTTTATTTAAAAAATTAAATTTCACTAACATTATAGTTCTTCAATTAATCTCTTTGATTTCTTTAAAAAAATTTTTATTGAGAACTCAAGTTCAACCTTGCCTCCAACTCATCGAAATCTACCCGACTAATTTTAGATTTAACTCGACACCACCAACAGGTCCAACACCCCAATCCCTTGAGAAGTGTAGCTTTTGGTCCATCTGGCAATTTGCTTTAAAAAATGTCTTGGGGTGTATTTTTAAGTGTCTGAGTTGGATCCTGGCTGCCCATTCAGGTTGCCCGGCTGTATCCGGTACGCACCCATGCTTCCCCTCCCGCGTGACCACAGTTTGTTTCGTCGCTTTTGGGAAAAAGAAACCGACGTTTGCCAGCTCTTCTCCATCTCCTTCGCCTTCCCAGATGCTTCTTTCACCGCACTTTGAATTCTGTCCCCCGAAAGCCACAGCTATATAAGCCCTTCTCAACGTCTCCTCAAAGCATCACCTCACCAACATCACAAAATCTTTTTCCTTTCACAAATCACTTAAACCTTCATCCTTCAACGCTATTACTACTCAAATATTATCGCTCCAAAAATGTTTTCCAAGTCGGTGCTTCTGCTATGCGTACTAATGGCAGGCCTAACGGCAGCCTCAGCTGGAAATTTCTACAATGATGTGGACATCACTTGGGGTGATGGAAGAGGCAAGATACTCAACGGAGGCCAAGAGCTTACACTCTCTCTTGACAAGTATTCTGGTTCTGGTTTTCAATCCAAGAAAGAGCATCTCTTTGGCCGATTCGATGTTCAGCTCAAACTTGTACCCGGGAATTCAGCTGGCAGCGTCACTACATTCTTTGTAAGTCACAAAATTCAAGATTCAAATCAAAGTTCTTTACTTTGCCACCTCTGTTTTTCTTTTTCTTTGGCTCTTTTTCCCTGACAAATTTCGTTTCCTGACGATTGCAGTTATCATCTCAAGGAGCAAACCACGATGAGATTGACTTTGAGTTCTTAGGCAATTCGTCCGGCGAGCCATACACAGTCCACACCAATGTTTATGCCCAAGGAAAAGGCAACAAGGAGCAGCAGTTCCGTCTCTGGTTCGATCCCACCGCAGCATTCCACACATACTCCATTGTTTGGAATCCCGAACGCATAATGTGAGTTAAAAATCCCTCAAATTCATTTTCAAGAAACCAAAATCTAAGCAGATTTGTCCCGGTTTCTAATACTTGCTTGTTTCTCTGTTTTACAGTTTCTTGGTCGATAACAGCCCCATCAGAGTATTCAGCAACAGCGAAGGAATGGGCATCCCATTCCCAAAGGACCAGCCAATGAGATTGCACTGCAGCTTGTGGAATGCAGATGATTGGGCAACACAAGGAGGAAGAGTTAAGGCCGATTGGTCTCAAGCCCCTTTCGTTGCCTCTTACAGGAACATCAATCTTGATGGCAATGTCTGCTCTGGATCATCTTGTGCTTCGAAATCCCTTGAATCTTTCAACTCAGCGGCATGGAAAACTCAGGGCCTCGATGCTAAGGGCAGAAACAGACTTCGATGGGTGCAATCCAAGTTCATGATTTATGACTATTGTAAGGATTCGCCAAGGTTTCCTCAAGGCCTCTCTGCTGAATGCAAGCGCCCAAGATTTCTTTAGGATCCAAAGAGACAATTAGATTTATCTATTCATTCTTGGAATTAGTTTAGAAAAGATCAAATTCGTTATTCTTTTTGCCTGTTGAAATAAAGAAAATGATTTTTTCCATTTATCTTTTTTCCAATTTGGAGCCAAAATGAATGAAATTATATCTCTCTTTCTCTTCGTAATCTCTTTTCTTCTAATAATTACTAAAATAAAGTTTAATAAATGTCCAAATTGTGTTGATATTAAATTCCTTTACCTATTTAAATTTTTAAAAATTAAGAAAGAAAAATCCTATCTTCAAAATTATTATAATTGATTGTAATCAAATCTTAAATTAATTTTAAATTATTGCAATTGGATATAATTTAAAATATTAATATAAATTTTAAAACTTAAAAATAAAAAATTAATAACTAAAATCTTTAAAATTAATAAAATAATATTTATTAAAGTAAAATTTTTATTAATTAAACATAAAAAGAAAAAAATTCTAGTAATCACTACAAAGTATGGTTAAATAGAAGATCAAGATTTATTGTTTTATCTAAATTATGTTAATATTAAATTCTATCATCTATTTAAATTTTTAAAATTTACGAGAGAAAAATCAAATATTAAAATTTATAATTGATTGTAATCAAATTCTAAATTAATTTTAAAATATTTTAATTAAATTATAATTTTAAATATTAATATAAATTCAAAAAATAAAAATAAAATTAATAAAAATATTTATTAAAATTTTAATTATTTTTTAAAAATTAAATATTAAAAAAGGGAAAAACTTTGCTAGCCCGTCTTTCTTTTCTGTCTTGAATTGAGGGAGAGGAAGGGGGAGAAAGGGAAAGGAAAGGAGATGAGAGGGAAGGAGAAGATTAGTGTGGTGTCTGAATAGTTAATAAAAGATAAAAGAATAGTTAATGAAATATAAAAGAAAATTAGTTATCAGTTTATATATTTATTTTTATTTTTATACAAATATAAGCATCTTAAAATCAGAATAATTTAATGAATTTAAATAATTTTGTTAAAGATAGTCTCATTTCTTCACATTTTCATTAGTCTCATTTCTTCACATTTTCATTTGCTTTTGGACAACAAAGAGACTGACTTTTTAAAACTAAAGTTAATCATTCCGTTCCTTTATATTCCTTTCCTTTTCTTTCCTTCATAAAAAATCAAACAAAATGCTAAAATTTCAATCCTTCCACCCCTTTTCCTTTCGTCTATATATATGAACAAGGCCTAAGGGATTTAAACTTATTAACACATAAGTTCCACGCTAATTCTTTTAATTAATAAAGATATTATAGTAATTTATTTATACTTAAATTATTTTTTTAATTTTTGTATTGAGTCAAAATAGAATATTTAATTCAAAGTGGAAGGAGCATTTCAATGTATATATTAAACTGCTTTTGCGACGTTTATCATTTATATGAAGAGGCAAGTTCGGTTGAATTAAAAAGGTAATTAAGCCTGGTTAGATAAGTTTCAAGATTTGACCCTCAAATCCAAGCTTGTGCTTGACTAGATTAAAAAGAAAAAAAAAAAAAATCTTAAAACTCCAATTCGATTCAAGTCTTAAATCAAAGCTCGAGCTCCACCAAGACGAAGAACTCTAGAAGCTCAACATGAATTTTAGGGGTTGAAGGCTCAAGCACTCAAATTTGAATTTGGGCCTGATTTGAAAGTTTGAATTCGAACTTCATTTATTTAAATAATAATATTATATATTTAAACAAAAAATTAAACATTTTTAGAAATAAATATTTAAATATTTATACTTTACTTAATTTTAAAATAGAGGTGTGTATATGACTATAACGTAATTTTATTTAATATTATTGAAATAATAATATCAAAATAAATAACGTCATTAATTCTTCTAAATTAGAAGAAGATAATAATACTATTCAATTTAGCGTTATTAAGAGAATAATGACAAACGAAATCATTAAAAGAAGTAATAACGCCATTGAAAAATAGAATGGTAAGAACGCTATTGAAAGGCGTTGTTGCCTCCCTTTGCTTTCTTTTCTCACCTACGCGTACGTCTCTCTTTTGTATATTTTCCAAATCCAGGTGTGTTCAGCTGTCTTCATTAGTATTAAAATAAAAACAATGAAATGATGAGCAAGCATTAAATACTCTATTTTGACTTAAAACACGTAAGACAATTAGCTGTGTTTATTCGGTTTTTTCACTTTGGCCTGCTTGCCCTGTTTGTTGGCTTCTGCAACAGCATGAATTGGCATGTGTTTCTGCGATGGCATGAATTGGCTTGAGTTCAACTTCTATTCGTTATGTTTGCTAGGCTTTGTTCTTGCTCTCATGAATGTCAATATGGCAATGTTCTATTTTTGTCCTCTCATCCTATAGTTTTTGATACTATCTTTATGGTTGTTTGCAGTATTTAATTATCAAAACCTAATTTCATTTGGTAACCTACCATGCTATTTTTCCTTTAACCGCTGTTAGAATTCTCTATCAATTCACTAATTTGTTTCAATATATATATTCTATAGTTTGATATCCTTATATTCTATCTTCGTGTTTATCCAGAGAATGGGTAATTACACCCAGGGCCGAAGGCGATTGATTGGCAGGGAGAAGATAGTATTAGGTGATGAACCTGATGCTTTACAAATTAAAGGAGTAGTTTAGTTTTTTAGGCTGAAAATTTCATTTTACTTGGATGTACTTTTATGAAGTAATATCTCAAACTTGTTAAAAAAAAGATGTTTTCACTATTCCCATCACTGCATCAATCTTCTCTCTCTCGACAGATTTTCTTTCTCTCTGGCTCCCTTTTTCCTCTTCTAGAGCCTTTTCTGCTCTCTGTTTCCCTATCTTCTCCATCTACTTTCCTCCTTCAAATTCACCAGGGCGTCGAATCAGTGAGCGTGGAGATGGCTACCAAACCCGAAGAAATCAGTAGCTCAAAGATTTTTGGAGGATTCAACAAGAGATATAAGCATTTCAGTCCCACCCTTGGTTGCTCCATGACTTTCTCCATCTACTTTCATCCTTCAAATTCACCTTCTCATAAATTCCCTGTAAGTCATTCCGCCTCAGAAACTCAAGAAAAGGGTAATAATTCATTTCTCTCGCAAACACATATCCTAATTTCTTGCTTGATTTATTTAGTTCGCACAATTTTTTCTGCAGAGTTCTTAAGTCTTACATATCTTATTCAGAAAATCTTTACAAAGATGCAATTTTGATTTATTGGATCTGTTGGTAAAGTTCTATTGGTTACTGAATGCTGATTCTTGATTGCATTTGAGGTGGTCTGTTATTCAGTTTAATTGCATTAGCTGCATCATTAATTATTTATATGCTGCCTCATTTCTGTCTTTTGGTTAATACCAAGAAATGATGAAGAAAATCTATGAGACGCCAATGCCCACCACTCATTTGGTGATATATGCATGCTTAGTTTTAACGTGATGGAACATGAAAAAAATTTGTCATTGGTTGTTTCTTTTGGTAATTTTAAGTCAATGTTACCCGAAAGAAGTCATGTTTTGTATTTTTCTCTATTTGTCCTCCTATGCTTCTTTTTTATGTATTCATATGCAGCTTTCTCTGCACATTTTACGCAATGCTCACGAACAGTTTCAGAATCAATGTCCCAATAATTTTCTCTGAAACTGTTAACAGGTTTAAAAAAATCTTTTCACAGCTTTTGGTCGATTTGCTTCAGAAGAAAGGATGATTTTTTTTTTTGTTGAGGGGGCGGTGGAAGAATGATTTAATGAGATTCCAGAAGAATGTACTTAGAAAAAACTTACCTGGCATCTTTGTTTTGCGAATGTTTCCCTAAAGTTACATTTTGTATGTGTCCTTGTAACTGTCAAGATTTTGAAGTCATGATATATGTTCTATTAACTTGGTTATTCACTGCTTGTATTTGCTTATATGCTGTTCTAATTGTGCTTATGAGGTCATAGTGATGACAATGAGCTTGAGTTTCAGAACAATCATTTTGAGCATTGAGGTGGTGTTTTGCTAATTCTTATTGTTCAGGTTCTTTACTGGCTCTCTGGCCTTACATGCACCGATGAGAACTTTATTACCAAATCTGCTGCGCAGCGTGTTGCTGCGAGTGAAGGCGTTGCACTTATTGCTCCAAACACATCCCCAAGTGAGTTGACTTTCTTATTCAAATTTATGTTCAGTTTTATGATTGAGATAACAGTTTATTTACTCGGGACAAAATCTACAATTGTCATCTTACTTCCAGTTCCAATCTGGAGTTCCTTTTTCTTTTTGGTCCTCATTTTTTCATTTTTAAGTCCAATCAATCACTTATTTTGTCACTAAAGAAAAAGAAAACATAAGACTTGGTTTTGTTAATATTATGTAAGCATGTGTTATTTTCCGTTTAGTCCAGGGACTCTTTTATCTCATTCAACTGCGACTGCATATGATTCTTTGTCATGGAACATTTATCTTTCCTAAGAAAAGAAAAGGAGAATGGAAGCAACATTAGAATATCTATTTAGTAGGGAGTTTTCATTATTATAGGAGTTCGAATCTTACCATGTAATTTGACGTTTCTTACAAGAGGGCTCAATGTTGAAGGGGAATCTGATAGTTGGGATTTTGGTGTAGGTATGTGGCATATCTGTAATTCTTGAGCATTTTCAAGTGATTATTTGTT
The DNA here is from genome assembly GCA_030512225.1 of Rauvolfia tetraphylla. NCBI lineage: Eukaryota > Viridiplantae > Streptophyta > Magnoliopsida > Gentianales > Apocynaceae > Rauvolfia > Rauvolfia tetraphylla. The sequence continues at coordinate 566,082 of JAJQKT010000022.1, forward strand.
TATATTTTTGCAACTTATCTTAACTGCCTCATCAGTACTTTGAGCAAGTCTAGGCAATCAATTTCAAATTGGTTTTATCTTTGCCTAAAGGAGGATGAGTACGTTTTAGATTTATGTTGATTTTTGGTAAAAGCTTTCATGTTATCTTTTTGTGCTAAAAGACTACAACTTCCTCTGTAAAAAATTAAAGGCCCTTCTTTTTGGGACTTGCTACAAAGATCTGGGGGAGTATTTGACATTGGGCAAGTTACTACCCTAACTCTACCAATAAGGAGGTTGTTGGTAGGACCAAAGTGTTTGTGAACTCTTATCCCTTAAATTGAGGAGTATATCTATGGAAGTTTAGATGAAACACGTGTTAATTTTGAGAAAGTGGACATTCATTTTTGACACCTCATATTGAAATATTTTATAGAGGGATTATATCTTTTTTAGAACTATATAGCTCTGTGGTTGTTAAAGCTTTTTATGTATCTATCACTCAAATAGTTTTGCCACACCAACTCAACGTCAACTAAGGTGGAAACCTGTGGAGATTGCAGTAGCACCTACAGATTTCACTGATGGCCTGTACACTGTATGCGGTGCTGGAAGCTCATATCTTCGACATGGTTTTGCCGCACACATGTATGTAATGATATTCCAAACTTGATATGTTGTATCTATTGCTCTGATTGTTTGATGTTATCCCTATTGCTTATGTGCTTTGATAAAAATTTATTCAGTAGCAAGTATTGCAACAGGGTGCTTGAATTGTAAGTGTAGATGTATGGGCTCTTCTGTTGGCATATTTTATTATTGAGTTTCACAGTTGTCACTGGTCTCACTTTGTAAGCAAAGAAGTTCTAATTGTGTGACGTAACTTGTTGTGCGATGTGAGTTATGAGGAAATAGCTTCTTAAAAATCCTTATCATCATGCACCACACCATAGCAGAAGAATTATTTTCCCTTTATAGCTTATTCATATAAATATGCTTAGCATTTGTTGGGAGGTGTTTAGACTCTAGGTAAGGCGACTGGAGAATTGGAATCATCCAGATATTCATGATACTCAACCATTTGCTTATAAGCATCGCATTAATTCTAATATATATCTTTGTGCTGTTCCTGTAGAAATGACTCACCTTCCTTCACACTTGTGTATTTGGATTGTGTTTGGTTAGGTGAGTTTCTATCTTGTGTCCTGTAAAAATGAATTTTTTGTGAGAGGAGAAATGGGACTCAATTATGTGTTTAGTTGGCCAAAGACTATCCAAATGAAAGATTGGTGTTATTTTAATACTATTATACTGCCTAATGATAGCAAAAGCTGTTGGGTCTGCACTCACCAATGGATGTTGTGTGTTTATGGTGTAGGTATGCTGCTAATAAATCCGTGGAGAACTGTGCATTTTGCAATGCTGATGGTGACTTTTTGATAGTTCCTCAAAATGGAAGTAAGTGATAATAAACTTTCTGTTTCTGTCATTATTAGGTTGTATGCATGTGCCATTAAGAAATTTCTCTTATTTTTGTATTCAGAATCTGTATTTCCATTATTTGGCATTATGCAATATCTTGTAGGACAGAAGTAATTCTTTTGGTTTGCAATTCATTATATATAGCCTCTGTTAACTAATGTTTACGTTCTAATTTCTCTTTTTGGTATTTTTTTTGGGGGGTCATTTTCCGATTTGTACCTTTGTGTATTTGTTATCAACACATGAACTGCAGGGAGGGAATATGGTCTTCCTCTTGTTATTCCAGCTTATTTTCTTATGTTAGATGTTGAATTTGGATAAAATATCAAATATTTTCTCTATCTGATATAATGTAGCAGAAATTTTTACATTTTGTACCCATTTATTCTTATTTCTTTTCTCTTGGGTAGTCTCTATGGTTTTATTGCTCTAAACGAACTATTATCTGTTGTTTGCAGGGCTATGGCTCACAACTGAATGTGGAAGACTACAAGTAGTTCCTGGTCAAATTGCTGCCATACCTGAAGGATTCCATTCACTATTGACCTGCCTGATGGACCATCACGTGGTTACGTTGCTGAGATTTTTGGAACACACTTCCAACTTCCTGATCTTGGGCCAATAGGTGCAGTGAGAAGTTCACATATACTTATGCTGGATCCTCTGTTATATCATTTACCGTTGTTTTAGTTACTGGAGGTGTTTCATATACTTAGGTGCTAATGGTCTTACTTCTCCAAGGGATTTCGTTATTCCAGTGGCCTGGTTTGAACAAGACTCCCATCCAGGTTATACTATTGTACAGAAGTTTGGAGGCGAACTCTTCACTGCAAAACAGGATTTTTCTCCATTCAATGTGGTTGCTTGGCACGGCAATTATGTCCCTTACAAGGTAGGTGTACATTAAGCTGGCCTGCACCAAAATTTGCAAGGTCTAGAATAATCTAATATGTAATATATATGGGAAACATGTTGAAGTATGATCTAATACGTTTGTAGCTGATAAAATGAATTACTTTTGCAGTATGATCTAAGCAACTTCTGCCCTTACAATACTGTTTTAATTGATCACTTCTGCCTCTCTGCACTCCCTCTGTTTGTATTGGTTTTATGCTTGATTTTGGTGAGCTGGTCAATGTTTTATCCTTTAATTTCTTTCTTGGCCTGTGTGTTAATGCTTCCGGCAAATTCAAAAAATTTTTAGGTTTTGGTACTCCAACAAGGGAGGAAATAAAATGCATGAATCCCAACTATACTGAGTTTATATTTCCACAAATTAAAGCTCATCCATGGCATAAGGTACTTATAAATTATTGTTTTTTCTTTTCTTAAGGTGTGTTAATTATGATCCTGTCTTTTTCTCTCAATGTCATCAGATATTTCACAAGTGCATGCTGCCAGAATCTGTTGATTTGGTTTCAAGACTATTCTGGGCAGCAACAGATGACTTAATTTACTTTAACAGTAAATCATGGCATCAGCCAATGTCTGTGCTTATGACAATGCTCCAAGCTCTATAAACGTCTTATATGATGCTTTATGAGCATTTATTTATTGCTTGGTTTGCTGGATGATTAAAATTCTGTTCGAGTTTAGCTAATAATCAATTTAAAATAAACAGTTTGATTTTGTATTTACAGTTTCATTCTTTTTTGTAACCATAGACAAATAAATATTGATAATATCAAAATGTTCTATATTTATTTATGGTTTGATATCTATAATTGTCATATTTTGCTTGATGTTTCAATGAAATTATTTAATTGTTTGTGTAAAATTTACCATAAACGCTATATCTACAAGATTACTAATTTAAACAGTAACGGGTTCCCGCGCATACTGTGACTACAAGTTCTTGGATGGAAATGATTGGATTTGGTTTTCTATAGGTACTGTGACTACAAGTCTTCTGTCCTGAACAAACCACTTTTTCAATTTGGACATCGACATTCCAGGTACTTCTGTTGTCAGTTTGGTTTCCTTTTTGCTATTCGTTTCTCTTAAAGTTCTATTTTTGGAGCAAAGTATGAGGCTTGATGGACAATGTACTTGATTATGTTGCAACATTTGATTTGGTGCTTGTAGCCAATCTGGAAATGTTGTTGTGGTTTAGTCATTTACTGTTCTCATCTTAGATTGTGTTGGCACTTATGGGTTTGTCTTTATTTGATTATAGGTCTCTGAAAGTATGATTTTTCGTTGGCATCGGTTTTGATCTTGCTGCATTGCTTGGAGGAATTATGTTTTGTCTCTGATACCTAAGATTTAGATATAAGTATCAAATATTTTTCTTTCTTAAGTAGAAAGAAACTGCATAAAATCAAATAAATGAACTGACTTTTCCAATTTAGTAAACTCTCCCATATTCAAGTTACGATGACTTCTGTATCCATGAGACTTGGCAGATTGTTCTGTGGGAACTGGTCACTGTTCTCCTTTCCTTTGATTCTGCTGTGGCAAAACATGCTTGTTTGACTTAGGCCTATGATATGCCTTACAGAACCATTATGCAATGACTGTTTGCTCAGGTTTGACATTTATTGAAAATGGTTCATGGTAGCTTTTGGAAGAAGAAAATAGATCATGGTATATTCTGTTGACTTCTTACATTTTAGATATCAGCAGTTATATATAGTTTTTTCTCTTTCTCAAGTTTCTTTCTCCAGGAGTAACTCTCTCAAGTTTCTTTTTCCAGGAGTAACTCTTTCTATTATGATTATTAAGTTTGAATGAATATGTGTGCAAGTATTGTTGTACCACTTAAGCACTTTGATGCAGGGTTCAAAAGGATGTGATGGAGTCCTTGAGTCTGCATAACCCTTTGGTGCTGAAATCATCTGTCAACCATCCTAATATTTATTATTATGAAGGTCAGAGGGATATGGCATGTGCTCCATTTTTTTCTTCCAATAGTATTAAGGCAAAAAAAGGATGAACATTAGAATGACAGTAAATTTTGTTGATGTTTTTTTTTTTTTACTCATGTTGAAATTGCTTTCCACAGCTCTCATCCAGTTAGATTATAGAAATTGTAAAAAACATTCTCTTGAACTGCTCAATTCAATAACATCCTTTAGACCGAAATTTGCCAATTTCTAGACCCCACTACTATCCTTTTTGGAAATTTGATTTCTGACTGAGATTTGAAAGTTATGAATACCCGTTTTAAATTTATTCATTGACAGAAAAAAGAAAACAGAAGGAAGCAAGCAACAAAGCATGTATCCTTGCATTAGCCTATAATCCTACCAGTTATTTTTGCATTAAAATCAGAATTTTCAAGTGATCTTATTAATTTTAAGTTGGCATAACTAGATCATTGACCAAACCCCGCGCGCGGCGCGGGGGTCCCTACTAGTCTTAAAAGAAGAAGGAAAACTTTGGCCTCGACCAATTGGAAGGATTTTTATTCTCAAAACGTTCTTTTTTTTTTCCCCACCAGCGCTAAATAGCACTCGGTGGGCCCACAGGCCGCATGATAGGGAAATCCTTGGCTCCACCGTCCCACAGAAATTTGTCTCATTAAATTTGAAATATGATTTAATTATATTTTTTAATTTTTAAATATATTTATTTTAAAAAAATTTTTAATTTTTTAATCATTAAATTAGATCTCAAATTTAAGATGATATTCGTATGTGTGGCAAAAATGCTGTCTAGGACTAAACGCGGATCCATAGAAATTTCATCTTTCTTTCAACGTTTCCCTTTTCTTTTGGTTTGTGGATGGATGACAAATACACTTGTGTCAGACCATTCTTGTGAAGGCATTCAGCCAATATATCCAATCTTGATGTTGATGTTAGGTTTTATGTTGTTTCAAGATTTAATGACCTAAGTAAGAATGAAGTTAGAATATAACCATGAAAAGAGTTTATCTATGGACTAAGGGAAATTGACTAAATTGTGCTTTCATCTTTTACTGCTGGTTAGTTTCAGTCACAAAAGAATTTTTTTAGAATTTAATTAATTAATCCCACGAAATAATAAATTTTACAATGTAAGTCCTAAATTCAAAGCTACCCACAGCAATAATTTCTAGACCAAGCGCGTCATTAATAGTGAATGCAATTATATGACAAATGCACTTAAAGTTGAGCAAAAATTTGTTTTCAATAGCTTAAAATAAATTACTTATAACTTTGTTTAAGTCAAAAGTTATTTTTGAGTTATTATCAAGTGTGTATTCTAATTTCAACTTAAATGAGCTAAAACACTATTTTGAGAAGCTATTCTGAAAATATTTTTTAAAAAAAATTAAAATTTTCTAATTAGAATTATAAAAATAATATTATTATTTAATTTAAATTTTAATTACGATTTTTTAAACTATTTATTTTTTTAAAAAAATTCAGCAATCAAGAAGATATCTAAAAAAAGAAAGCGCTTACTCAAACATTCTATAGCTGTAGGATTGCTTAGTTAACATTTCTGCATAAACAAATTGCTAGTGGAAACTCAAGAGGGCCCTCTATCCGTTTCGAGCCATTCATTGAGCTTTTAGCATTGTCTTCCCCGTTTGGAGGTCGTCACAGCTGACATTTCATTCATTATTAATTCTTCCCACATGGAGGAGAAGAGTCACAGTCTCCTCCAACCTCTCATCCCCATCACCACCCAAAACTCTATCTCCGCCTCATTCGGCAGCTCCGCCGATGGAGACAAGCTCAAGTCATCGACAAATTCAGGGATCATTTTCAGGTTTGGCTTTATCATCTGTATTGGAATAGTCTCCGTATGGGCAAACCATGAAGCCTCCAAAGGACATTCCATAAGCATTGTCAACCAAGCTGGCCACACCGCTCAGGGCAGGCGTTTCGATCTTTTTTATGCAGCAAATGATAAAGCTTCACGTGTAATCATGAGCAATGTGATCAAATCCAAACCCAAGTGAATAAAAAGAAGTTTCCATATAATCTCGTGGCAAACTGCTTTCTTGATCATAGGATTCCACAAGAAAATGCTCTGGGAATTGTTTCCGCGATCATTACAAAGGCATATTAGGCCATTACAAGTTCCAACTACACTGAATATATAACCCGAACAAGGAATCTGGCATTCCAATTTCTTGTTCTCATCAAAACTACTGCCATCATCAAATTGTAAGAAGAAATACTCTTTTCAATAATATGGTACTCTTACAGTGCTCCACTAAGGTATAAGCTTTGTCCTTCTCAAGGCCTGATTGCTTGAGGTGCAAGGAGATGACTAACCAAAACACGACCATTTGCTGATTGATCATAATGTGGGGGCATCTTCACGTCATTGGTCTTCGGTGCAACGATGGCATGAAATTTTTTGATTAACAGAGTTATGGACAAATAAATTTTTCCATGAGTTACAAGGCCTTCTCCCGCGGTATGTTTGGGATCTTTTGTTTCTTATTGGTCCAAGCACTATGCGTAGCTGAGAATGACAGGCCAGTTTGGTCTGGGGCGATTTGAATCTAGGACGGCATATAGGCGGAGCCAGCAAGTAGAAAATGCAGATACATGAATTCTTGGCAAACAGTCTGGAAAGCAAATAGTCCTCTGCATTTTCCACTCATTCTCTGGTTTGCAAGATGGAATCTGCTCAAAACTATCTACTACATTATCGAGGAATTAGTGACAATCCTAGGTGTGACCATTGTGGTTATAGTCAAGAATCTGGTTTACATGCATTGAGGGATTGTCCCATGTGAAAGTAGGGGTGTTCATTGATTCGATTTGAAAAAATAATTAATTTTATAATTTTTTAAAAAAATTAATTTGTTATATTTTTAAAAAAATAAATTTAATTTAATTTACTTTTAAAATTAAATTCAGTTTAGAGAAAATTAAAATATATGAAATTAAAAAGTTTAAATTTTAAAATAATATTGATTATACTTCAACTTAATTTAAGTTATTAATCTTTAAATAGTATTTATAAAAATATATAAAATTAAGTATTTTAAATTTTAAAATAATCTTAATTAAGATTTAATTTAGTTATAGTTATTAACCTTCAATTATACTGAATTATTAGTTTTGAGAAATTCTAATTTTTTTTCAGCTTTGGTTTGGTCCAAATTGAAAACCTAATCAAATTTTAATTTGAATATAAAAAATAAATTTTTTTCTAAATAGATTTATTAAAATCAAATTAAAAATTAAATTAAATTTTAATTTAATTAAAATTTTAAATTTTTTCTAAATAATACACACCCGTACGATTTGGATACGTTTGCTACCGACTCAGTGATGTGGGGAATCGAACATTATTACCAAATGGGTGGATATGAAGCTTAATGGTTTTTGGAGGTGGGTGCATAGGAGCTTTACTTGGGAGGATGTCTTCGTAGAAGTATGCCATATGCATTGGTGTTTTGTGGTTAGCGGTGTAAACGGGTCCAATCGTTCGTATTTTGAACCTGAACTTGATTAATTAATATTGGTATCGGACCTGACCTGATTACTCGACGGGTCTAAATAGAGTGGATTCGTACCTTACTCTATAGGGTTTCGTGTCATGTCCGGATAGACACGATAAGGTATTTTAATATAAATTTATAGATAAGTAACCGTTAAATCAAACTCATCTAACGGTTATAAAAAATTTAAGTATATAAAATATTTATTATTCAAAATTTAATCGAGAAATCGGGTCTATCGTGTCTTAAATTTTATATACTGTATACGTACCCATTTAGATATTTACTATCGAGTCCGGATCCTGATTCTGATAAACGGGTATGATTATTATTCCGTACTCGAGATTAACAGATCGAGACCGAATCGAATTTGAATAAGATCCGACCCATTAATAGCGTTATTAGTGGTGCTGAAATGCTTCTTTGCATGACCAACTTAGTTTTTCCAAGGTTATTCTTGCTAGGGTGGAGAGTTCAACGTACCAACTGATCTTTTACCCTAGCTAGTCCTTGTACAAATGGGAAAATTCATTCTTATATATGAACTCATTGCGCCACTTTTAGACCAAATTGCAAGTTACTCTGACGGTAAAATATTCTTTGTCAGACAATTTGTCCAGATGTCGATTCATCATCGTGCTTTCCTACCAAAGAAAAGAGAAAAAGAAAAGGCAAAATAATGATGATTTGATCTCAAGTATCCTCTTAAAATTTCTGCAGTGGTGGATACGAATGTGTTCCAAGGGAATACTCTCTGTTCCAATTCCTCAATTTGTTTGTAGCCGTTCGTGCTTGTGCCCGCCGCCCGTTCACCAAATTCAATCTCGCTATGCTGCTGGTTATAATTTTTTTAATACATATTAAAAATAAATTGTAATTTAATAAATAATAATTTATATTATGTCAAATTAAAATAATAATTCATTCTATAATTTAATAATTATTCATTATATTACAAATAGAATAATTATTCTATTTGTAATATTAAATAATTATTTATAATATATACAAATTTAATTATTTAATAATTAAAATTGATTTAATATAATATTAAAAAAATATAATTACCACCATAATTAAACCGCACTAAATTAAGAATATTGATTGATCTCCACTATTAACTTCCCACGCGCACAATATTTTTCTATAATTCAACTCAACTACTATTTTAGGTGGATACCTTAGTATATTTGCTCTGCCGATGAGAGAGAGAGAGATTATTTTTCTCTTTTCCTATGTTTGAAATATGGGCGGCACATGAACCACTAAATCAATGTCTAATTAATAACAGATTCTGTTAAGACCCACTCGATGGCCACCACCAAAGTATCATTTTTCATACTGTGACAATTGAATCCTTCTTCAAAATATTCAAATTACTGAACTGTTACAATGACCGACTAAGCTTTGTATTACTTCTCAAATGTTGGTCCAATGGTTTTCTTGGACCAGTTTAAAGTAACCTCTAAAGCTCCCACGTGATATTTTGGTATGGAAACCAATGCAAATTTTTCATCTCACATCTTACTTTTTTTCTTACAAATATTTCTCTATCCCGAAACTCAAGACAGAAAATTTCAAAACCAAACTCTATCCAATCATACCCTAAATTGGGTTTCTATTCGAAAAATTCTAAAAAAATAAAATACTTTACTTTTTTAGAGGAATTTCATCTCAGCTTATGCACGGGAAAGAATAATATTTTAAAAAATAAAAATAAATTTTTTATTAGACAAAAAGATGAGTAAAATACTTTTCTTTTTTTAAAAAGGAAAAAAAAGGGGAAAATTGGTCTCTTTCTTTGGACAAGAAGACACCACAAACGTAAGACAATTTAAATCTGCAATCTCGGCAATTTGCCCGAAAAAGGGAATTTGGATCCGGTCCTGCACGTCCTTTTTGCAGGACGTGCAGGACCAAATATGGTCCGTTGGATCAGATTCGAAATCTGATCCAACGGATCATATATTTTGACCCCTGTATGTATTTTTAAAAATTCGAAAATTTGTAAAATTTTGGCAGCCGTTGGATCAGATTTCGAATCTGATCCAACGGTCAAGATTTGGTCCTACACGTCCTGCAAAAAGGATGTGCAGGACCGGATCCGGACGCCGCAAAAGGATTGAAATTTTCGCGTTTGGCTCAGGTCCTGCACCTGCTTTTTGCAGCACGTGCAGGACCTGCCCTAGGCCGTTGGATCACATTATTTCTGATCCAACGGCCAAAGAAGATTAAGGGCAAAGAAGACAATTTAAAAAATAAAAAAATTATTAAAAAATTAGCAAAATTTAAAAGTGTCCGCCTCAATCCATCTTGTCAAACTTTAAAGCTGCAAAATGTCAACTTTCAAATTCAAAAAAAGAACGACTAAAGAAATAAGAAGAAGCTTTATTCTTCTTATATTTAACTTCACTTTTCCTTTCTCATTTTCTGTCGTTCTTCTTCTCCTCCTCATGCTTTCTCGCGATCGAGCTTTTTACAATGGCCAGTGTAAAAAACACCAACGGTTGAGGTAATGTTGTTGCTACAATTTTTTTTATTTTTTTTGCACTACCGACTTTTTGTCGCTCAATTTTTTTTTATTTGCACTACCTCCACCAACAAACTTTCGTGATAATATTGTTGCTATAATTATTTTTTGTTTTTTTTACACCGTCGACTTCTCTCGCTCATTTTTTTCTCTATTTTGCACTGTCTCAACTAACGATCGAGGTAATGTTGTTGCTATAAATTTTTTTTATTTTTTTTGCACCGTCATCATTTCCACTCAAAGTTTATTTTTTATTTTGCACTACCTCCTTCGCTGCGAGCCCGTGTTCCTCCTCCGTCTGTAGGCCTGCAAAATGAAGTGAGTGAATATTGTAACAACTCGCTGCCCCGAACAATTGTTCTTCTAGGTTGTATTGGTAGTGAACAATTGTTCTGCGCAACACGTGTTCTGTTGTTAGTTTATGTCAATTGTCAAGGTTGTGTTGGTAGCGAACAATTGTTCCGTTGTTAGTCTAGTACATTTGTCAAGTATTTGTTTATCGTGAATAATTATTCTGTAAATGCTTTAGTGTGAGTAATTTAGTGTGAACAGCTGTGTCATTATATCTTTGGAGTTACTTAGTTGAATGCTTGAGTTGTGACAACTCTTGTCTTGAACAATTATTCTTTTATGTTGTGTTGGTAGTGAACAATTATTCTGTTTTTCCTAAAAAATATTGTACTGAACAAATACAGGTTCAGTATCTAGAGATCGTAGGGTGGAAAGAGTCAACCACCCAGCTTGCCTTGTTAGTGGTGGGATCATATTAGGGTAGTGGATGTTTGTGCCGCCCATCCTTTTGCCGCTTTAGTTCAGTGGAGAATCGAAGACTTACTGGGATATTGAAGCCAAAGATTTGAAGGAGCATAAAGAGTTAGAAGCTAAGAGGCGCAAATATCGTAGAAAGTTGGAAAAGATTAACTAGAGGCTCCAGTGGCATTTATTTTCTCTTGTATATTTTCTAATCAATCAAACTTTCAAATGTTTCATTCAGAAAAAGTTATGAGTTGTGTGTCTTATAAATTTTTTGTCGAACAATTGTTCGGTACTAGATTCTTAGTGTTTGTACAATTATTAGGTTGATACCGTACAAGTATAAACCGACAACAATTACTTACCAAGTATAAACTAACAAAATAGACATGAGTGAATATTGTTGAAAGAACACTCGCTCACCCTGCAACAATTATTCGTGCACAAATGTTCTCCAAAAATAGCAATATTCTTGTCTCATCAAATTTCTATATTCTACCCTCGTACAATTCTTCATCACAATGTTAGATGCAAGTTTTCGATGTTCATATCTCGACAAATTGTTGAAAGCTATAGCGCCACGATGCATTCGCACTGCGTTTTCTTCGTTGTCCCGACCTATTCCATAAGGCTCTTCACCCGCTTCGCGACCGATTAGGGTTCTCTCTCAATTTACCCTGGTCTTTACAGAAATAATTGTCCTTCCACACTAACCGGTGGAGTAAGAGTTGGACAAATGTTTCATAACAATTGTTATCAAGTTATTCATGTTCATGTGAATAATTGTTCGAGAATACACATCTAAGGGAGAAGGTACAATTGTTCACGTATAAATAGATACTTGACATATGCACTAAAACTAATAACGAACAATTGTTCGCGATAAATAGATACTTGACATATGCACAAAACTAATATCGAACAATTGTTCGCGATAAATAGATACTTGACATATGCACAAAATTAATAACGAAAAAATTATTCGCGACCAACATACGTAAATCAATTTAGCCTTCATTTTTCACTAGACAATTGTTTAAGCTCAAAATAAGAAAAAAAAATAAACCAAACAAATGTCCAAATTCCGGAGAACAATTGTTCACATATCAAACGAATAGTTCATGTTTCCTTCCTACCATCTTTCAAAGTGTTCTTCTTGTCTTTTAGGCTAAATGCAAAGAACCATTTTAAGCAGAATTCACAAATATGTCTCTGCTCAATTATAGCTTGCGATAGTATCTATATCCTTCACACTAAAGCATTTACTGTAACAATTGTTCACGTATAAACAAATCTTGACAAATGTACTAGACTAACAACTGAACAATTGTTCGCTACCAACACAACCTTGACAAGTGACATAAACTAACAATGTAACACGCTGCTGCATGTAACAATTGTTCACTACCAACACAACCTCGACAAGTGACATAAACTAACAATGCAACACGCTACGTGCGTAACAATTGTTCACTACCAATACAACCTAGAAGAACAATTGTTCGTAGTAATGCATTGTTACAATTCATGCATTCAATCGAATAACTTCAACAGCTTGTTCACTAGCCATTTTCCTCGCGCACATTTCTTTTCTTTATGAGGGTCGTTCTCCACACTTTTCTCTCGCAGATTTCGGGAATCGCAGAGATCAACGTAATTATTCAATACAACACGGATTATTAGTTACAGCTTGCGCCAAGTATTTTGAGAAAAACTCACTTCATTTTGCTAGCTTACAACAGTAGGATGAACACAGTGCTCGCAACGGGATGAGGTGAGTGCAAAAATAAATACTGGATCATTAGTTACAGTTGAACAAAAACTAACTTCATTTTTGGCGCAGCTCACGACAGAGGAGGGACGCAGCTCGAAACGAAGCGAGGCAGTGCAAAAAAGGAAAACATTTTCAAAGAAAAATGCAATCAGGCAAAAAAATAAAAAAAATAGAAACGACATTACCTCAAACTCTTGGTGTTTTTGTACTGCCCATCTTGAGCAGTAAAGCTCACGCAAGGAAGCACGTAAGGAGAAGCAGTAATGACAGACAAGAAAACAAGGAAGCTTTGAAGGAGAGAGAAAGCTAAATTTTAAGCAAGAACAGTTTATTTCTTCTCACTCTCCTTTTCTTTTCTGAGTTTGAGAGCTGATGTTGTTGCAGCTTTTACTGTTTGATATTATGGCTTCTGTACGGTCAATATTGATGACAGGCAGATTTAAATTTTTTCAAATTTTCAAGATTTTTTTTTCTTTTTAATTTCCATCTTTGCCTCTGATGTTTCCTGGCCGTTGGATCAAGTGCAGAGAGATCCAACGGCCGGACCTGAGCCAAACGCGAAATTTTCAGCTAATTCGCATGTGACGTAACTGACATTAACTGGACCGTTGTCCTCTGAGATCCGCCCACCATGGTCAACTCCATCCACGTTCCCATCAGTCAATTTCCTGAAAAAGAAAAAACAATTGTGTGTTTTTTTATGTGTATCGAAAATGGAATTTAGTGCCATTTTGGATACCTCACAGCAAATTGATCGGAAATTTTCCTAACGCTGCATCATGAATTGTATTTCTCACGCTCAAATGGTAACGGTAGTAAGGTACGGTGTCCAAGCTTGAATTTCTTAACAATGAGCTAATTAATAACTACTTTCTTATCTTTTACTAATCTTCTTTTTCGATATAATTTAAGTAAATATTATTGTATCCAAATTAATTTTGATACCAATTTGTTCACTATAAAATAAGAGTTTATTTGGATCAAGTTTTATTATAAAATTTAATGTAAATTTTTTATTTTAAATCATATTATTTTTCTCACAAATAATTCACTCTTATCAAACTCAAGATACAAAATTTCAAACTTAAATTTTATCGAATCACGATCTAAATAGGTGAAATGGTACATAAATAACACCAAGAAAACAATAGTCAATGGATGTTACCACTTCACACAAATCACAAAGTTTCCCTTGGTCTTCGTTTCCTTCCGGTAAAAATGAGCTGTTTTGAGCATATAGCAATGCAGAAGCAGCTCAAGCTGAAGCTCAGAACTGCAAATCATTTCAACAAGGATGAGGGGGCAGGGGGGTATGGCCATGTAATGAAGGATATTATCAAAAAGATATTGTTTAATGAGTCACGGGTGTAGGAAGTTGAATTCTCTTCTCACAAAGAATGAATAAAAGAATTAAAGTTAGGGGAAGAGGAAGGCCAAAAAGGAAGGGGAAAAGCCACCCTTCAGGAACGACCTAACCACCAATTCCGCGTCTTTTGATTCCCTAATCATTTTGCCAGCTTAACGTAATCTGGTTCTCATTCCCATGAACCCCATTCCTAAACCCTGCCCCCCAACACAGCAAAACCCCGAAATCAGGGGCACAAGAAATCTACTCGGTTTTTATTAGACCAGTAATACTTTTTAGGTCAGAATGACATGTTAACAAGCTCTGGTCAAGCAAGGAAATCCTTCCCTCGCGGCCCTCCCCCCACCAAACAGATTCCAAGACACCTTTTTTGGGTAGCTTTAGACCAAATGGCCATATTTTCTGGTGTCCTCTCCTCATAGTGGTCGGCGGAGCGCCCTCTAATCTTTTATCCTAGTAGTAGTACTTTTAAAAAATTTCATCTTTTGACAGCTCGCACTTTGGTTTTCCCATTAACAAATAATAGTTTTTTCAACCTCCAAGACCACCTTATATATAAGCTTTCAATTCTGGCTCCCCCAACAATCATCAAACTTCGCAAGCTCATATACTAATATTTCTCTCTAATCCCATTGAAAGAATTTAATCAAATCCAGCAATGGCGTCACCTCCTGCTCTGTTTCTTCTCTCTGCTCATTTCTTCTCTTCTGCTTTCATCTGCATCAGCTGGAAATTTCAAGAGAGATGTCATCCTTTCCTGGGGTGAAGAAAGAGCTAAGATTCTTGACGGAGGCAAACAAATTATGCTAACTCTAGATGAATGGTCAGGCTCAGGATTTGAATCCAGGAATCAGTACATGTTTGGCAGGATCGACATGGACCTCAAACTCGTTCCGGGCAATTCCGCTGGCACCGTCACAGCATATTTTGTATGTTAACTTTCTATCCTTTCTAACCAGTAGTTGGTCTGGTTTTCTGTTCGATTTCTGATTATTTCAGTTTCTTGTTATGTGTAATATAGTTGTCTTCTCAAGAACCAGAACATGACGAGATCGACTTTGAGTTCTTGGGTAATGAAACAGGGGAGCCTTACACGGTCCACACTAATGTTTTCACCCAAGGCCATGGGGGTAGGGAACAGCAGTTCGCTATGTGGTTTGATCCTACAGAGGACTTCCACACTTACTCCATCATATGGAATCCTCAAAGGATCATGTAAGACCCTCCTCTCTAATACCCATTCAATCCTTCTTTCTGGCAAAGGTTTTAGCAAATCTTGAAAGTTGGTTCTTTTTCCGATTTCCAGATTCATGGTAGATGAGATTGCAATAAGAGTATACCACAACCTTGAAGCATCAGGGGTACCATTTCCAAGTAAACAGCCTATGAGGCTCTATTCTAGCCTATGGAATGCTGATAGCTGGGCAACACAGGGTGGGAAAGTTAAGATTGACTGGACAAAGGCTCCCTTCACGGCCTCCTTCAGAAATTTCACAGCTAAAGCTTGTGTCTGGACATCAAGGTCGTCTTGCAGTGGTCTTGGCACGACCACCGATTCCTTGTCCTCCTCCAGCCAATGGATGAATCAAGAACTAGATGCTAAGACCTTGAAGAAGCTTCAATGGGTGCAAAAGAACCACATTGTTTACAATTACTCACTGATTATGAAAGATTTATCTATGGTGTCCCTTTTGAATGCACTCATGATGTTTCCAACAGGCAGAGATCATAATTCAAGAGTTGTCATTTGCCACTGTACATATTTATAGATTTGTTTGATCATTTCATTTTGCTGTATATGTACTAATGAGAAATTCTAGCTATCTATGAAAACAGAGGACGAAAGTAGCCAATTATTTCTCGGTTAGAAGTTCATTGCAGAGCTATACAGCAATGTGTAAGATCAGAATAGATCTTGGTTTAGTTGAGATAAACCCAAAGAAAGCAAACGGTGTAAGAAGAAGAGTAAAACTAGTTCGATCTAAAATAACTAATGAAGAAACAATATCAATCTTGAGGGATCATTATGTGAAAACTAGTTCATGTATAAACCTATTACAGTCATCACTTCTGGAAACAGAAATGATGGGATTCACTGACACAAGAGAAGAAATAGTTGACAATCTCTGCACTTCGAGTCCAAATATGAATTTCCAGAGAAAACATGTCTCCAGATCAAGGTACAATAAAGAATCAGTTTATTTAGTTAGCAAATGTAGCATGTTCATCGTCACCATTCAAATTCAAGAAAATTGCTACCAAATATGCTGCCTATCCGTTGCTTTTATAATTGCACGATCTATCACCTCACCGAATAATATAACCATTACATAGCATCCACTAACACGTTATTTTATGATATAAAATCAGACTTTAAGACGGGCCTGAAGAATTATCCTAATAAAAACTATTCAGCCTGCAGAGGCTCCTGCATCAACTATTTCTAGGTTTAACCTAGGCAGAATACCGAAACCTTAGTTATGAATTATATCTACATATGAATATTGATATATTGCACTTCTAGCATCGCCGTTCTAACTGTGCATGTGAAAGAAAATCATAGGCAGGGGGGAGTTCTGGCAGCTGAGGGTGGTCTGTAATCTAAGCCTCTTGGAGTTTATTTCAAAACTTGGGACACGTGAAGAATTATGGAACTGACATGTATGCATAAGAACTACCGTGAGTATCACCCCACTAACAACAGATCTTTCCACAGAACCGGAAGAGAGGCCGGGTGAGGAGAGGAAGACGAGACAACCTTGATATAACCTTCCTGACCGCGATTTTTAGGCATTTCAATGCGAAATAAGGAATTCTATTCTGTTATAGGTGTTAAAAATAGAAAATAGAAATGGATAAAGAAACAGCGGGTTCCTTCGTTTCTATGGTGACTTCTTAACCCTATTCTATTCTTTTTAGAAATAGATTAGAAATAGATACGGGCGGAAATGTCTTATTACATCTAATAATTCTATATTGATCCGAACCAATCCATACGCATTTTTTATTTTTTTAGTCCAACCGAGACAATCATAAATTATTCTAATTGATAATAGTAATATGGGCGTGCTCATATATACGGATAGATAGATCCATCGGCAGATTCCCACCCGAGGTTTTTCTGTCTTTCTACAGATAGTGGTGGTAAGTGCTCTTGCAACATATTTCAAATCTTCAAACTTGCCTCCAACGAAATGTTGCATTTTGAGCACTCATCTAGTGCAGGAGTTTCTTAGGGCTGGGGTTTAAGATATTGATTTCCTAGGGATCGAGTATGAGATATGGTCATTGAAATTCTCAATTATCATAGTGACACGTAGGCAGCTGAATATAAACTAGCTGTTTACCAACACCTAAGCCCAGAAGCAGGGGCTGGCTAGACACTATAGATCATTAACTAGCATTCACACCTACACAATTCACGATAATGAAGATGCAAAAAGGAGATCCAACAATATGAAAATACATCTCACATCAGACTCCCCACAAGATTGCAACAGTGCATGAGATCGAAATGATATCGTCTGGTAGTAAGTTACCACTAGAGAACCCAGTAGTACATTGTATCATACACCTCAAAGCACCTTCAAAAATGCAATTACATCAAGAAAAGGGTGGCATCAAATGTCCAGGCAGCAGATTTCGGGTAGCATATTAGCAAAAAGAAGCAAACTGGGCCTCTAGACAATAAAAGCCCATAGTATTCTCCAAAATGATAGAGAGATCAACAGTACAAGGTGCAGACTTAACGCTTCCTTTTATCAGTTGAAGCTGCTTGTAATTGATTCTCAATTGGAGCAAGACTATTCCAAAAGAATATAGATGCAATGTGCAAGTAAAATAGATTCAAAATAGTTGGAAACTCCAAAAAGAAAAACTAACATAGATGACAATGTCATGTAAAATCCATTACAGAAATTGTTGATATATTATAACATTGGTAGTTTCGCGGACCGACTGGCTTCATTCCCTACAATTTACCTATCAGCTTACATCTTCCAATGTTCACAAAGATAGGAAATTCTCTGGTAATCAGAAGCTGAGTAGCTTCATATCTTTGAAGCAAACACCACAGCAATATCTTCATCTGAAAAAGAGGATATAACGGAAGTGAGTAATTTGTGTGATGGTAAAAGCATTGGTAACAGGTTGGATTGATTCTAAACAAAACCAAGCAACCTAATTAACTAAGTTTCGTCATGAGTAATAAAATGAACAATGAATAGCCTCATAGATTGGAATCCAACCATTCAAAAGACCAAATTTCTTTGTTCCTGGAGATAAGCATTAAAAAAGTTGCATGCAGTATCTAGGTATCACTATCCATACCACTGCAGCATCTTTAGCCCATAATTCTTCCTCACTATAGGTAAGGAAAGCCTTTTTCATACTCAAGACCACAGGTCTATCAATTAATTTATAATCACATGCCATAAGAACACCTTTTTTTTCTTGCCCTGGACTCTGCAGTTGTTAAAGATAGACATATATCAATTACTTCTTCTGAAGAAATATTTCACCAAAAATACACCAGCTAATAAAGATAAACATTTACCATTTCTTATTCAAGATTGTTTCTATACAAATATAGCAACACCATATTAACAGACCCAACCTATCATCTGCAAAGAAATCAACAGAAAAAAAAGTTTTACCCTCTATGAAACACGGCATGTAGATTCATTTACTCCAAAAACATTGAATTCAACATGCAGCACTTCCAAACACACATATACGCATAAGATAAGAGTTTATGCCAACAAAATCAGCAGAAAAAAGAGTTAACTCTCAAGTCTCAAAACTGGAGCTTTTGAGCAATTTAAAATAACTGTAAGAACCTTCGAAAGACCATCAAGTGAAGGGATTGGGAAAAATAAAACTACAAAATCAGGAAATAAGTTCGTATTAGATCTACGAATACCATGTGACATAGAAATGCCACCATTCCAGATGACGTACTTGCCATTCATCTCCATTAACTTCTCTTTCCAACCCAAAGATCTGAAGCTCGTAAAAGAATAAATTGGGAGAGAGATAGAGCTGAATCAAAAGGAATTCTGACAACTCTTCCCTTTCATCTTAAAAGTTATCCATCTCACCTTGGAAAGTCCGCCTTCTATGTGTCAGATGTTTATGTGGGTTTAGGAAAAATCTCACAGATCTCAAGGAGAGGGGAAAATGTGCAACTGGATTAAGATGGAATTTCAGTCATAATCTGAAATTAACTCTACACTGCCGAACTGGCATCAGGTTATATTTTGTCGTATAAGTGCCAACATGTCTTATGGATTTGAACTTGAATTTTCTTATACACAATGGTATCGTAGGTCAGTTATTTTGCATTCTTTTGTATCCTAAGTATGTCGATATTTTGTTCTTGGCTACCTTATATTTTCCAAACGGGGCTTCCATTTTTAGCCAAGGTATGCACCAGGTAGAGAAGTATAGGAATTTCAATCTCTTCACTTCCTCAGATTAGAGTTTCCTCAAAGGTAAAGTTACCTAGGACTTGGCACTAAACTACTAATGTAGGGGGTTGTAGAATCCCCAAATTGTTTATTTGTAAAGAAACCTTAACTTATTATCTTCACTTTCACAAACAAATGGAAAAACATCCTCTACATTCACATGCAGATTAACATGTGTCACATTGTTGTAGACAATTCTTTGTTAACTTCACATGCAACATGAATTTCCGAAAGGAAACGTCAATCTTTCAATAGCATCCACTTTAGCACCTCAATTATGAATTATACTCAGCAAAAGATATTGTACTTTGCCTATTTTGAATCAAAATTATGATACTACGGATTCTCAAGATATGCTCCTAAGGATTTTCCTATTGTTATTTTTCGACCAGTATTTCCCCGAAAATTTATTGTGTGTCACTGTATCATATTCAATATGATGTAAAATTTAATCTTGCCTTACTTATCTAACTGCTCTATCAATTGTGCACCACAAATCATAGGATCTTGCGATAATAAGGATCATTGTTCTCTTATGCTTGCCTGTCATTTATTTTAGAGCATAGATACTGGCAAAACTCTTAAAAAAGAGAAAAATTTTAACTGCTCAAAATAAAAGCTTTGATATTAAAAATTGCTCATCATTTTCTCCATGAAGCTTTCAAGTAGGAATTCCAGCGATTAAAGGGCATGAACAATATCCAAGGCACAAAATAGTACACGTAATAAACTTTATCAGAAATCAGAAACTCATGAAGCTTATCTAAACTTGAAAGAGAAAATAAAAACAGAAATTCACCTAAAATAACACGTGTCTGCCCAATTTCCTCTAAATTCCATAGATATCCAATCTTTTCACATTTACCATACAAGTCTATTTAGATTGCACAGAATCATACATAAACACAAGGTATCAATAACGTTAGCAAACATATGAGATTTCAATGTCGAAGCAAGATGTAAGATACCTGATAAACATTCCATCAACTAAAAGGCGAAAAAATGGAGCAAGATGAAACAGACCCATTAAAAGAACAAATACAGAAATCAAGAAATGGGTATGCAGTAATGTTGTATCCTTTTCCAGTTTTTACCTTTCTTGAAGCCAAAACAGCCACCTTATCAACAAATGCATTTGTTGCAACGCCATAGCCTTAAAAGCTTTTTTGGGTTTGCAGCTAAAAACCCTAATGAGTCTGCTGCAGAGTTTCAGGAAGCCAAACCAAACAACAAATAAAAATTAAAAAAGAGAGAAAGGGCATAAAAAGAAAAGTTCGTTCAAAACAAATTTTCAAACTCCCTCTTTTTCTTTTCTCCAACTCCCAGTCTTGAGTTACAGTCCCAAGAGGGTCACTCTCTCTCTCTCTCTCTCTCTTTCTCTCTTTCTGCTGTGTGAAGGGTGATTTTCCTGTGGGTTTAAGAAGGGGTTTTTGTTGCACGAATCACGAGGAAGAAGGAAAAGGAAAGGACACTGCACAGGGGAATAAGTTAGCTGATGGTCTTCATTCATAAATTCTCGGACTCAAAATGTACACTGGCGCCACCTCCACACTCTCCTGGAGCTTCAAAACACAACGGCCAAAAAAAAAAAAAAGGAAAAAAATTTCCTCTTAATTCCTTTTTATACTCATAGATTAATGTTTTACTCTTCTTTTTGAAAACATATGTTAAAATCTTTTTTGTTAGTATAATTTTACATAGCCTAAAAATAGTAATACTAAAATAAGAAAGCTTCCATTGTAACGTCAAAAAATGGACACATTTTATGCTTGTTTCAACTTTTTGGAAAGGAAGAGAAATCATAGAAAATTATTAGTTGAAAATATATTTTTTGAGGTAAAAATATTTGGAAATAGTTAAATAGATGTATGTCTTTTGTGATTAGCACTTAGTTAAGAATATCGTACCGAAAATGAAAACTACACATTTTGTTGATTTCTTTGAATTATAAAAAGTAACTTGTAATTGAATTAAAGGAGTGTTGAATCTGTCTTTTAAGAAAAAAAAATACAAACATTTAAATTGTGTTTAGTCGAGAGAATTTCTGTCTTAAGTTTCGTAAAAATAAATTTTTTGTGAAAAAATAATATTCAATTATATGTTTAGTTGAATAAATACTATCTAAATAAATTTTAAAATTATTTGTTATGTTTGAAATATTTTGAAAAGAAAAAAAAGAGAATGGTAAAAATATATATTTTTTTGGTTTTCGGTCATATTCTTTGTAATCATGTAAGGAAATAAAACACAAAGAAAAAGAATCTGCTTTAATGGCGAAATGGAAATTTGCCATTTAATACTTTCTTATGAAATGAAAAACTTGATTAGTCAATAATGTAAAGAATGAAAATAGAAGGAGAAACTCATCTTTTGATAATGAAAATTTGTTACTTGTTAATGTGTACTAGTGTTAAAGTCCGCGCATGTACGGATGTTTATCTACTTCTTTATGATTCTTCCTCAACTTTAATATATATATATATATATATATATATATATATATATATATATATATATATATTTGAATTGAATTCTATTATAGAATTTAATATATTTTGAGTCATATTTTTACGAAATTAGAGAGGCAAACTCTATCCATTTGAACCTGCCTACATTCGACTGAGAAAATACATTAAATCATTCATAAGATGGCGAAGAACTGAACTAAAGGCTTGTCTAGTCGTCATTCTTCATTGAGTGGTATACTTCAACTGTAAATAATTTATATCATCTAATTACTTATCAAGTAATTTTATTTATCTAAAACTCTTCATACTTATTTTTTATTTACCAAAAGATAAATAAATCTGACATGACCTCATCTAAAGCAGGCTTAAGAAAAACATCATCAGAAGTTGATTTAAGAAAGAGAAACATGTCTGAACAATAATGGCAATCTGTTTCTGTCAAGACCCATGCAATAAGTGTCAAAATTCGTAAGTCACTAGCACAAAGGACTTGTTTCTTCAGCTGAATGCAACTTATGGTTGCCTTACCTGCTTATGCTATCTGTATTCAAGAGTGTGGGAAAAACTAAGATCAGCTTATAGAACAGCAGCAGCCAATGGTTGGAATAACACAACAAAAAGGCATATAGCATACTGTTACCAGTGCCCTAAATGCAAAGATGGGAAAAACCAAGTTCAAGGTTCTACAACTGCAAGTGCAGCAACTATAGTGAGACAATGAATAAGGATGGAGCATACCATAGCTCAGGGAACTCCATTGTTCCATTTCATCACATATCAGAATGCAAGTTTAATGATGATTCTGCATGAAAGCCTAATACTACCATCAAATCACTAAATAACCAGCGGTTCAATTTCACAACTTTTGTAGAGCATTATATCGTAACTAGATGCCGGAATAACATTGCAGGATAACAAAAATGAGAACCCTTGAGAATTAGGCAGAGCTGGTACAGAGCTTGCCTATTCAACGTAACAGAATCTTTTGCACACATGAACAAATAAGAAGTCTATGGACTATGATTGAAGTACAGAACTTGAAAACACTGCTTATGGCAAAAAATAGACTTATCTCTGTTCAATTCCCCCTCAAAAAAAAAAAAAAAGACTTATCCTTCACCATTCCAATTCCCCCTCCCACCAGCCTAAGCATGCCTCCCTACACCCTCTTCTCTATTCACGCACAACTTTATCTCTGTTCAAAAACTCATGAAGCTTAAGCTTTAAATTCCAAAGGTAGAATAAACAATAACCCAGTCTCCATCCTGAATCCAACAACCTTGGAGAAAAAATTTAGGCTTACCTTCAATCAAGAACAGGTGAGAAAGAGAGAGACGAAACAGTTGGTAAGGTGCTCCCTCAAAGAATTTGTCATATGATAAAACAATTCTTGACAGACTAATATGGCATCATCCACCAGTAGAAGAGAAACACAATGAATAAACAGCATAATACATGATCAACAGCAAGAAGATGTAAAGCTATAAGCATGAAATCACAGCTCTTCCGGTAAGGAAGCTTCTTTCTAGGACATCAACCTGATGGAGCACAATGAATCAATAAAACAATCACTTTTAGCTCTAAAGGACTTTTCCACCACAAAATCCTAATCAGACCATTGTCGAAAATCTTCCTACCACGGAATAAGCCCTATCATCAGTATTGGCCTATGTACAACTAACAGACCTGACATTTATTTTGGGCTATTTTCTATCAAATCCATCAAATCTATTCCTTCATCCTCCATTCAAGTTTTACTAAATAGTTAACACCAGCATTCTCAACTTCATCTATTTGATATTTCATTTCCCTTAGGAGTAATTTCTCTTCAACCATGGTACTATAAAACTAGGTTACCATGAGTTAAAATATAAAGAACTATTCACTTCTTTTCATCTTCAGAAAAAGTGATCATGAATTAGAGAAACTGCAAAAGATTACCATCTTAAGAAATATCAACATTAAGTTGATCACCCAATAAAACTACCTTGGTGTGTCAAAAATATTTACAGTGCACTTAAGATACTATAGACATGCAGAAATTAAATGATAAATTCAAATAATTTTAAATGGCATGCATCAAAATGACTAAAAAACAATATTAAGCAGTACAACAGCTAAACAGAATATGCCAAGCACCTCACTCAGAGTAAGTATTCTTCTTATATCATAAAAGTCACCGTTAAATTCTACATTCACTGCAATGTAAATACAGATCATCTTGACAACGTAACAGAAAGCTCCTAAATTTAAGCTGAAAATCTTAGTAGCAAAATTGTAGCAAAAGCAAAAAATTGCTGGAGTATTCAATTTGCTAAAATGTGTGCCGTCCAAAAAGCAGCAAACAGAAGCAATCCTGTGGCTGGACATAGAGAACACCACATAGCTGGTGGCTAGAAGAGTGCTTCACTTCGTTATGCTGCTCAAATTCTACTCTTACCTCTTTTAGCTTTATTCACCAGTGGAGCTTCATTCAATCCTTTCTCCGTTTTACTTTTTTAGATGTTTTCTTACTGATAGACCCTTCTGCACCTTCGGAAGACAATACATTTTTCTTTTTCTCTCTCTCACCTTGCTTGACTACTTTTTTTTCCTCGTTTTCCATCAACTAACACGCTTACAACTGCTCCCTTCAATTTGACCTTCTTATTATCACCTCCAGAATCAGCACTATCAAAGCCATCAGCATTATCCTCACTCTTATTTCCCTCATTTTTGTCATCACTTTCTTCATTAACGCCGACAAGTTCATAGTCCTCACTCTTCTTCCCCTCATTTTCATCTTCATCATCCTCACTTACTAACTGAGCTTCACCTGCACCAACGTCCATATAGCGAACCTCATGAATCCTACCTTTCTTCTTCTTCTTCCCCTTCTTCTCCTCTTCCCGACTCTTCTCCTTCACTTCTACTTCAACGTCACTAGGTTTAACACTTTCCTTGGCCGCTTCAATCCTGAACTTCGCATCAGGCAAGGCCTGATAAACTGGCAATGCCAACGAATCAGAGAGCTTCAAATGCAAACTCCTCAAACCTCCCCATTTCTTATGCACCACCTGAACAGCCCCTTTGATTGCCTCCATCACATTCTCCACAATCTCCTCACTCTCCATTGACACCTTCCCAACCTTCATCACAGAACAAGTCCCAGTCCTCAAATGCAATAGCCCACATCCCGCAGCCCTTTCAATCTGTTCCTTCCAATTCTTATGAGTAAGGTCCAACGGTATAGGCAATTTCTTTTTCTTGAAAAAAGACTTGCCCAAAAGCTTAGGAAGAAAATGAACAATCCTCCTATCAACCAAAAACAGATCGTAGGAATCACAGAGTTTCCTTTTAGCTTCAAACGGTTTGTAGTTAGTCTGGAGCTTTGAAAGCTTCAGCACTTTGGATATGGCTATGTTCTGGGACTTGATGATTTTCTGGGCAGCCTCTTTTGTAAGATTGGAAGTGGGTCTGTCATCAATTATAAGGCAAAACTCGGAAGAGGCATCAAAAAGCGGGTGAGGGACTGGAATTTTGAAGGGGTTAGTGCGAGATTTTTGGGGGATTTTTTTGAGCGTCAAGTTGAGGTAGATGAAATCATCTTGAGGTAGAAGCTGAGGCTTTTGGTTAGCTGATTGGGCGTCTTTCCATTTGAGCAAAGCTTTGACTGCAGTGGCAGCATTCCTGGCGGCCGTGGCGGAGGCGGCAGCGGCGGCGGAGTCAGCATCCATGAGGAGAAAGTTGCGTCTTTGCAGCTACGGCTACAGCGAGGGGAGAAGGGAAGAAGATTAGGGTTTTAACCCAACCTACTGCCTCCAAAACCCTCGGGTATAGACTCCGACTCGGGTGTTCGGATCTCAACTAAATTCTGCCCTTTGTTTTCTTAAGGGGAAAAAATAATATACTCTCATTTTTTAAATAGAAATTAGCCTTTCTTTTTCAAATTTTTTGCTGCATAACTTTCCTTATTAAAAAATAATATGGTACTGATCAACACATACTATGGGTTTGGATCAAAATTTAGGTTGCTCTTGAAATAAGATATCTAACTAAATATTCCAGAAACTGCATGTAAAAAAAAAATGTAAACAATAATTTTAAGAAAATATCTTGAAATACAACTAATTCGAAACTAATTATATTTACAGCCCATTTTTATTTTTTCTGAATAAGAAAGAACAGCCAATAATTGACCTCATGCCAAAGAGTATGGAGATGACCTATTTGCCCTTCAAAGTCACGAGTCTGTCATTCTATGATCTTCACGGTCTTTGATTACCAACTTCTGCTATAGTCTTAGACAAAAAATTACTAACTTTGTCTCCTCCTATTTGATATTCTTACTATATTAAGACTTTTTAATATAATTAAAAAATTTTATTAAAAATATTTTAAATATAATTTTATACTATCAATCAATTACTAACCCCATTATATATTACTTTTATATATTTAAATTTGATATAAAGTACTCGCTCACTCATATATTTTTTAGTACTCGTTGACTCATATATTTTTTTTTACTTTTTATTATACTATATTACTTTTATAATACAATTCAAATTTTTACATAAAATTCATCTTCAGTCAAACACTATTAATTTAAATATGACGGAGGAAGTATTTTTTAGGACAAAATTATAATATTAAATAATTTTCTCCAATACAACATCACATATCATACACATATGCCAATAATAATAATAATAAATGGTCATTGAAACATTTTGGATAATCAGCCTTGTTGTCTTAGGCAAAAATATCTTATGTGATGAACTTGTCTTAAACAAGTAACACATGAGTCAGATATGATGTTTTTTTTAATTAGAATTGTGTTAAAAGATAGTAACAAAATGCACGTATTAGATTGTTCAACGATTATAATAAAAGAAAAAAGACCTTTAAGAATCATAATGTCTTAAAGCCCCTTTAACTCCAAGGACTAAATGGTCATTTTCCTGAAAGCCCATAATCTATAATTTATCTTGTGAACAACAGTAGAAACCCAAAATTTCATGTACCATATCTTTTTGCTTTAAAAAATTGTATCATATATTTTAAAAACTTAATAATATAGAACATATAATGGATAACATATAAAATATGCGTTTAAAGTTCGCATAAAAATTGTAAGAAATTCCAAAAGATACAGATTTTACTCCTTCAATCATAATCAAAATGCATCTCAATAATAAGACTTTCCTAAAGGAGAGAAAGATGTATGAAAGTTGAACCCAGATCTCAACCACCAGTCTTACCTTTTGATTCAAAAGGCAACAAAATTATGCAAGAAAAAGTAGCAGAGATCACCAATACTTCACGTACAATGGGCAACTGCAAACCCCACATCGAACTACCATTCAACTTCAACGTGCCTCCAACTTCTTCCAAACTTCATCATCAGCCACTTATAGGAAAACCTCATCGCATATTTCCTTCTGTTTCTTGGGATTTTTTCAAGAATCGTAGGTTTTTTCTTGGCCTCGATCCCTATTGATTGAATCATCAAAATAACTAGCTAGCGGAAACCAAAAATCACTGTGTCTTCTCTTTGGCTGATCCAAGGAATTCTGGAAATGGAGAATAGCAAAGAGAAGATAGGTACTGAGGAAGTTAGAGCCAAAGAGGAAGTTGCTGAGAAGGTTGCCGAGACTCAAGTAGAAACCACTGATGGAAAACTAGTAACGGTGACAGAGGTGGATGTGAAAGAGGTTGTTTCCGCAGAAGTTGAGTCGAAAACGAAGACTGGGGAGACGGTGGCTGCCGCTGAAGAAGTGATAGAGACTAAGGAAGAGGTTGTGACCACATCTGATGGCACTACAGTTGAAGAAGCAGCTGAAAAGGTTGCTATTGATCAAGCTGTAGTAGCAGAAGGTGTTTCCAAAGGGCCCGAGGATGCATCAGAAAAGACTGAGGAGGTTGCTGCTTCTGCTGTCCCTGAGTCAGCTCCAAAGAAATTGGAGGAGGCTGCGTTGCCAACTTCAAACACAAAAGTCGGAGAATCATCAGGAGTTGCTGATTCAGTTCCAAAAGAAAATCTTGCTACCAAAGGCAGTGGAGGGAATCAAGAAACATCTGAAATTCCCAAGAGCACTGAAAATCAGGTGCTGTTTTTTTGTTAGCAATTCTGGTACCTTTGGCTGCAGAATGCCTCTTTAACTAGTTGTGTAAATATTCGTAAACTAACCATTTTGTTGATTGACAACGTCTGACAGCAACCTGTTTCTGCAACTCCAAGAACGCATACTTCTTGGACGAACTGCTGTGGGCTACTGGATCTTCTGAAAAGTTCACATCAGTAGGTAAATCGCTATATCAACTTGTAAGATGCTGAACATTTCATTTATGCACGAGGGAACTTATGAATCTCTGTATCTCCTCTAACTTTACCGTACTCGATAAATTTCAAATTTACACACCTGAGATGCAAAAAGAGTCTCTTTACATTTTACTACAGTATCAATTAAGATCTGATGTTTTCTTATACTGTGCAGAAACATTATGTGAGTGGATTTTGTTTTGAAGCATGGAGTGTGAGCTTAAAAGCCATTGATTTCTGACATTAGACAAATAAGGTACATCTCCAGATGATACCAGTAGCTGGTGTTTTGGAAGCTTTTTATGCTTAGATAAACAGATTTGTGAATGAAAATGTACTATTTCTGGTGTGTATTCTTTTAACTGTTATGGTTTATGAGTAGCTAAGTCCCGCAACAAATTTCTGTTTCTCTTGCTTCTGTTTATTGCTTTACTACTGTTCCATCAAATCCCAAATAAAATAAAAACAAGTATATCCAATCAATATTCCCAAAAGTGGATAAATTCTTAAGGGAACAAGTCTTTTACAACCTACAAGTACTGGTAAATATTTTGTACCTAAAAAGGCACTACTCACAATGCACATATCAGATCCCCAAAAGAACATTTTTCTAAAGAAAGACTTGAGCATAAAATGGAGTTGTA
Source organism: Rauvolfia tetraphylla (assembly GCA_030512225.1). Lineage (NCBI taxonomy): Eukaryota > Viridiplantae > Streptophyta > Magnoliopsida > Gentianales > Apocynaceae > Rauvolfia > Rauvolfia tetraphylla. The sequence continues at coordinate 595,244 of JAJQKT010000022.1, forward strand.
AGCTGGGATGTGAATGCCTGTTACTTTATATTGCCACTCAAAATCAGGCTGTTTGCATCGGACTAAAAAAAATCTAGTGATGAATTCAACCGCTCGAGTACAATCAATTATTTTGAAAGGGGAAATCTTATCCTACCTTGAGTGCAATCAATTACTCCAAAAGGGAAACTCTTATCTCGGAGCGGAATAACCATTGCAATTTATTTGTGGAAAGGAAGATCAAAATCGAAGGACGTTGTACAACCAAGAGCCATAAACAGCCATCAAAGCGATGACCTAAAACAAAGCCAAAAGAGAACTAGAAGCCGCACCAGACAACATGAGCTAAAGCCTTCCAATCAGTTGGAAATATCTACAAGACCACGCAGTGGCCTAGGAAGTTTCCAAAAAGTTCGCCGTGCGTACCATGTGGGAACGTGTACAGATCTCTAGCAATGGCCTAAAGATTTTTTTGTCATGTGGAAGTGAGTACCAGCCCCCAACAATACTTGTAACTTCTCCTAGGTTAACTCTTTAATGTGAAAAACCAAACCATTGGTGAAGCAGCCCATTGGTAATCCTGCACATTATTGAAGGAGGACAGAAGGTTCCAATTAGACGAACAGTAAACACCAGTTTTGTACTTCCATAATTCAGAAATTTCCCCATAATTTGCTCTTGGTACGGTAGCAGAAGATCAGCCCACTGTAAAAGTACGGAATAAGAAATGTTTTTGCATGCCCTGCATCAGAAGAATCCCAGAAAGAGAAACAGAGAGCTGCGGTATCTAATTGGCAGACGGATCCAGTAATCAAAAATATTCCATCCTCCCTCCACAACAGGTGGGAAGGCTTTGTTCCGAGGTTATAGTCACCATTCAAATGTGTTCTACTGTATACTCAAAGTAAGCCAGTCCCAAATTACCATTAGTGTGTTACAAATTTTGCTTTGAAGTAAAAGTTACTGAGACTTCTATCAGCAGACGATATCCAGGCAATTCAAGAGGTTCTTGGACCTATAGAAGTGAAAGAATGACTAAATCAGATTAAACACAATTAAGTGTTACCTAGCCAATAGAATGATGCCAAGCTCCATAAATCCACAATACCAGATCAGACATCAATATGTTAGGATAAATATAAAGAAAGATGTCAAACTCACGCGACATTATTCTTCGATTTATGTCAGAAACCACTGCCTATGAAAGTGGAAAAGAAAAGGAGATCAGGCTATCCAAAAAGGCTGGTCAATAAGTCGCGCAAGCCATTTTATTCCCCCAACAATATTCGGTAGGAAGGTTACTCTATTGATGATCACAAAGAATCAGAACCAACTCCACTGGTTTTAGTCATTATTAAACAAATTGAATAGTTCAGAATCCTACTTATTTGGACATTAGAAATTCAAAATTGCAATTATGCAGGACACATCATTAATTCTGCTAAATTATCCACCAAATAGAAGTATTCTTGAGTCAGACCCATAAAAGGAAAAATCATAGGCAATGAGGGGAATCAAAGGAACAGTACTCAGATGGCTGAAAACATTTACTCAGGCATTGTAAGAGAAATTAAATATTGAAAAACTTGAAGATAATGTAATGGAGGATCTACTCAGGTAAAATGTTCCCTTTCTTACCAGCTGAAAAATACAAGTAAAAGTACATCAAAATTTTTCAGAAGGCACCAAGTTGGAGAACAATTATGAGGTATTTTGGTTGTCGTCAAGCCCTGTATTTCAGTTTCTCAAATAGCTTGTGCAAGGAAGATGAAATGAACAACCCGATGTACTAAACAACATTAATCATGCCATCTATCAATTAAACAGAATTTAAAGACACCTACCAGCATAATTTTAACTGACAGCAGTGCTGGAAAATACTGATAAAGTAGTCTTAAAACTAAAAGTGGCTCCAGAGAGATGACAAGGAATATACACTGGTTTGAGTGAAATACAATTCCACTGTAGTCAACTGAATGTTCGACCATAAGTAACACCCGACCCACAATTGGAAAAAAAACCATTACTTCATCTTTCCAAATCAGACTAAACATATCTGTACTCTACGACAGTCTGCTACTAAAGCCAATTAACGTACATTTAACATAAGTTATGGGAAGCAGAGAGGTCAGTAAATCATCCTGATTAAGCAATCACCGCACATAAGTACATAAAGAACACATCCCAATATAGACCAGAGAAACTTAACCGCGGTTCTTGAAAGTTAGGCTAGATAAGAAAACTAACAAATTAATTGATACTGAAGTTACAATGTAATAAAGAAGTTAAATCTATTGCGGAAGTCAGACTAAAAATCCATTACTTAAAGCAATCAATACACCATAGTTTTGCAAACAGAACAAGCATATGGCTTAATACTGCTTAACTAAATAATACTTTAACAAAAGTATCATCAACTACTACTAGAAATGCTTGACAAGAAAACCCAACATAACCATAACACCTGTCAAAATTGATCCATCGCCACAGTCAAGGTTAGCAATAAAATCCTAACCTGCAAGTTCCTCATCCATCTTCAATCTACTTAATTCACCTCTTCCTAGCATGCAGGTAGCATACCACACCGGCAACAGCAACAGCACTAACCAGAGAAACAGCAACCACAGGCCACTCTGCCTTCAAGCCACCAATAAAATTTCCCTTCTTCCTTCCCTCCACAACCGCACTCCCTCTATCCTCCTCCTCAGCAATATCTGCCTTCCCATTCACTCCACCATCAATGTCCCTTTGTTTTGCTTCCAACAAACTAATCATCCTCTCCTTCTCCTCCACCTTGAGTTCCAGAAACTCAACCATTTCCTTATTCGCCAATTTCAACTCCTCAATTTTACTCTGCAAACCCTTAATCTCCTCCTCCTTCTCACGCTCCCTAGCCTCAACGCTCTCCACTTTACCAATCAACAAATCCCTCTCATTCGTAATAGCATCCAACTTAACGGATTTCTCCATTTCCCCGTTTTCCAAATGCTCCACCTTCTTCTTCCACTCTAAAACTTCCTTATTAGTCTCCTCTAAATCACTCATAGCCGATATCAAGTCATGCTGCAGCCTAGACACCTCTGCTTCCAACTCAGCTGCCCTACCAATCACAGATTGCAGAGCTCTACTTTCCGATCCCAATGTCTCAATCTCGGTCTTCAAATTCTCATTCTCAGCATTCGACTTACTCACAGATTCCTTCAGTTTCTCAATTCTATCTTTTATAACCTTATTTTCACGAACTAGCTCCTGCTTCTCTTGCTCCAACGCAGCGATCTTCTGCGACAGTTGAGAAACCTTTGTTTCAGAATCCCCACGATCATCTCCAGTAATATTCACCGTCTGATCCTCAAAAACTTCGCCGTTGATCATCGTCGACTCAGCGGCCATACTTCAAATCTATAAAAAACAACACAAATCCCAAACTGAACAAACTGAAAAATCCAGCAATTTCAAGTACTCTTAGTCACCAAAAACATTATACATGAAGCAAATTCCACATCAAAATGGAAAAACAGGAGGAAAATCAGCAAATATGTTAGATTAACAGTAAAACTTAGGGCCGAAATTGAAATAAGTGCAGAAGAAATCGTACCAGTTGGATACAGTAACAGTGGTGAGGACAGCGTGTGGAGTTGAAAAGTGAACTGCTGATTTTGATTAGGGTTTGGGATGTGAGGCTCCGTTCGTGAGTTCTTGCTCACAGAAATGGGGAATCTTGACCTGTTTGTCCTTGATTTGTTAATGAGGTGAAAAAGATGCCTGAACGCATCTGGTTTAAAATCTGAACGCTGAATTTGTGTGTCTCTTCTGATTTGCCTGGCATTTTAATAAATTTGAACGGTTAACAAATATGCGTTCTAAGAGATAAACGTTTCAAAATGATGCGTTCACAATAGATTGAGACAAGCCAACTTGAGGAATTATGTATAAAAGCAGGGTCAGACTGGTAAAAAGATCTCAGACATGGGGAAATGGACCTTTGGTGGAGCTGGGTGCTGACTGCGAACGGACGGTGGAGGATTCTTTAGTGGGACCCGGTGTCGTGAGAAAGGTAACTACGAATGCGTTGTTACGTTTGGGCAGTCTAGATTTGGGCTAAATGGGTTTCTTCTGTTTGGAGTTGTGTTCTCTGTGGGCCTTTTTGGACTTAGAATTATGAATTTTAACCTTTGTTCTTTTTTTTAATTATACTAAAGGGGAATTCAAACTCTTAGAAAATAAAGAAACCAAAAATGCAAAAGTCCAAGGGCACACTACATTTGGCATCAGATTTTTGAGTTCCTTCCACGTTCTTTTAATTTTTCCTCTGTTTCAATTTCTATCAAGGTAGGTAGAGTAATAATTTAAATAAGTTTTGATTAGAGTTATCATCGTGTACGTACAAGTTTCCAAGGATTATGAAGGAAGTATCTTAAGCTCTATGAAATTTTAATCTTAATTACTAATTGGCTACAGATTTGAATCTCACTCTTCTCTAATTCAATATTAATATGTCATTTTCTGACTTCGAGGATGTCTTTAAAAGTATTTTTCACTATTATTCTTATTCTCTATTGGTTCATAGAAAGGTCATATTTTTAGTATGAGAGAGAATGAATAGTTATTCATGTTTTAAAACTTTGATACAAGGGTAATAAAGTCTTATAATATTAATTTTGCATAGAATTTAATATTTTTTTATTATTTAAGGCATGTATTAGTGTAGGGAGAGTAAAATTTGGTTTCTTCTCCTAAAACACACGGTCATTTTTTTTTCCTTTTTTTTTCTTTTGGCATTGTCATATACATGTTGTGATTAGCAGTATTTAGCCGGCAAAGATTGCTTGATCCCTGTGGCATGAAGCAAATTTCAACTTCATTTTGGGATTTGATTTCCCATATGGATTTGTTTTGGCAATCTTCATGAACTTGCATAAGAATTTGGGCCCTCAATTCTAATTTTCCCACCCCCACGCCCGCCCTAGCGGAGCCCAATTGAAACAAAGGAATACTCTTATGGAAAATGATCTCTGGCTAAGAGGAATTAGCAAAGTTCATCTTTTTGAATTGTATGTAACATTTTACAATTAAAAAAAAAAAACTCCTATCATGGTATCTCCTTAATTGCCTTCTCTTCCTCTTCTCTTTAGCACCAAGAGAAACACCCCCACATTTTCAAAGTCGTAAAATAAGGAGAACAAACTTGCGTGATGGAGATCAAAACCAACTTGATGTTATTTCCATATCTAAGTAAGAACCAATACAACTCCGTATTGGTTACGATTTTCTTGCCCAGTAATGAATCACAAGGCCCCAAACCCATATACTCCATCCCTTACGAAATACTATATCCATTTTCTATTTTTTCTATAAATTAAAAATTCACTAAAATATATAGCGTTCAAAACAAAAATACTTACTATGATTCATTAATTAGAGTATTTAATATTTGAGATATGTTGTAGTCAAAGAGAAGTAAAATTTTTAAATATATATATTAAATTTTTATTGATATTATAAATAAAATAAATATTGCGAGACAAATAGAAACGACAAACGGAGCTAATATTTTGAGATGAAGAAAATAGTTTTATTCCTATGAATCCAAAAATGATTCTAAACGAGATTTGAAATTCAAGAAAAGCCCATAGTAGAACCATTTTTTTCCCAAGTCTATTCTTGACTTGTCTTCTTCTTTAACGGTTGATTTTTGGCGGGAATGCAAAAAGGCTGACTTGTCAAGCTATTATGTGATAGGAGTACTAATAAAACTTTTATCTTCCTCTTGCCCAAAAAAAGATTCTCTTTTTCCTTTTATCTTATTTTGACAAATTTATTGCATTTATCCATAATTTCTTTTATATTGGAAATCTCTCAATTTGTCAGCCAGTAAAAATTACCCCACTTGATATAACATCGTATAAAGGTTTGTTTTTATTATTATTATTATTATTATTATTGTGGGAGATAATAGTGTGCTTAAAAGACACACTTACATTTATTGAAAAAAGTTGTCCAAAGAAAACATTACATCACAATATCTTAGGCACATGATGTCCGTACAATGGGTACCAGGGAAGACTAAAGATTTCCTGGTTGTTTGTTCTTTTCTGAAAAATCAATTACTGCATCATAACTTGTGGAATTCATCACTCCCGAAGTCACAGAACTGCTTCTTCTTCTTCTTCTTCTTCTTCCATTTTCCTATTTTTAACTTTAAATTCAAGAATCCATTTTAACTATTTGGATCTTCACAAGTACATTTTTTGTCTAATAAAAAATGATTTTTTAATGATATGCTAAGGTTATTCTAAGTATTAGCTAATGTTTGTTTATTTTGGTGTAAAAATAAGATTTATTTTGTACAATAATATTGTAATCTTAATAGTTGTAATTTGGAAAGATGTTGAAACAAGAATATCAAACTTTTTGAGATTCAGAAAATGATTTGATTTTGGATTTGAGAACATAAAAATATAAAAATTCCTACAACATAGATGGAAAAATATTTCCACTATCAATTACCTATTCTTTAGCTACTAACAACCAGCTACCCTTCTCCCCCCAAACCCTTTCTATTTCTCTACAGAGAAATCTATCCAAATTGAACACTTACTCAAAAGAAAATTAATCTTCATAGGCCTTTAGAGCCCTTCAAATCTCCTGCCTTCCAAAACCAAGGCCATTATAAGGGGAAAAAATTAAAAATTGAAAATTTTTGCTGCGGAAATCACCATCTTCCACCATTGCAGATACTAAAAATCACAGACAGATGCATAATCATAGATTTATATATATCAACCTCCAAGTTTTCTCTTTTCCTTCTCAAAGCCTTCAACAAAGTTAGCAAGATATTTCAGGGATTTGACTTGGAACTGCAATGCCAAAATATAACCAGCAGTTTCTTCGAAGAGCTTGTCAACACCAAGAGATTCCCCTCCAGGCACAATTCTCTGTAATGCAACGATTTTGTTCTCAATCTCAGCCTTGTCATCTTCTTCATGACAGGAGCCATTATTACAAACACTTGCTGCGTCCTCCTTCATCATCTTCTTCACAGTGTTCCTCCTTCTCCTAGTCCTTCTCTGCCTCACAGGCCGCCTTGGTCGGCGGACGTTAGACAGAGATTCCTGAGCTGCATTGTCCATACAAGTGGTTTTTCGGGCTACCCTATCTTTTCTTGATAATGTGGCTATGGTTTCGCTTCCGGGCTCATCACCGCAGCTACTGCTACTAGTAGTGCTCTCCATGGACATATATCAGAAGGTGGGGGTGGTGAAGGGTAAAGGGGTCTGCGAGCTTGTGAAGGTGGTGAAGGGATGGGGGATGGGGAGGGAAGAAGGAGGCGAGCGGAAGGGTTATGGGTAATAGAAGGAAGGTGGTGGTATGGTGTGGTGTTAAATTATTGTTTTGAGCTCTGGAAATGTCAATGCCAACGAAGCTGTCCCTACCCATTTCGGGACTTTGGCTTCCTAAGACCCCTGATTATGGTTTTCTGGAGAGTGGAGGGTAATTGCATCACGCTCCTTAGAGGAGGTGTCCACAAACATGTCATAGCATAGGCCCAAAATTTTCTGAAACTTCTTTCATATATTGTAAAATTAAGCTCAAACTTATCCTATATTACTTAGTAGGATTGTGTAGTATTTGGTTTGAAATTTTTTATTTTGAATTTTATAAAAATAAATTATTTATAATAAAAAATATAAGATACAAAGTAAAATATTTACATTAGATTTTGTAGTGAAACTCAATCTAATTTCACCTTTTGAGTTTGATTTTGCACCTAAAAAAAATCCTTGGTTGATATATTATTGCATTCAATTGTAATTTTTACGAATTACCAAATTACAAATTTGTTTAAGTAATTACTTCAACAATTTAATTAAAATTTTTACATATTGATAAATAAGTTATTATAAATTAAATTGAGTGGCAAAAAACTTATTAAAGTAATAAGTTATGTTTATATATTTTGAGTAAAAAATTTGTCTCAAATATATAAATATATAATATATATAAACACACGCAAGCTAAAAAATATATTAAAAAAATTATTAAGATTTAAATATACATATATAATTTTGAGTTGTCTAAGGTATATTTAGATTGGTTCTTTATTAAGAATTCTTATACTAAAAATGAAAAAGTTAAATTAATTTGTGAAAGAGATGTAAGATTCAGAATATAAAAATTTTTAAAACGTATTACTAATTTTATAAATACCAATTTAAATATACAAAAATATATGAACTCATAAGTTTAATAAAAAAATTATAATAATCAATAAGCATATGAAGTAAATTCAATACTTCAAAGCTAAAACTCTACATGAAAACTGGAAACTTTTCTCACTTCATCCTTTTCCTCTTTTTCTCGTTATACTATCGTTAATTTTGCTAGCATCAGCATGCCTTGCTTTTTCTTCCCTAGGTTTACATTCCTAGAAACTCAAGAAATAATGCAAAAACCAAAATACGAGAGTGGGCTTCACTTGCCACACAAAGAGACTGGAGATGAATAATGCATTTGATCTGCTGTGGGAAGCTGGAGAGAAAACCGGATAGAGTCGCAGGTGGAAGAAGGGCCCGCGGTCAAAAAACAAACGGAAAAAAGCACATGTGATCACATGAATTTCTTGAACCTACCACTACCCATGTGCAACCCTCCTCCGCCTCTCTTTTTCTTTCCTCTCCACTCCTCTCCTCTCCTCCCCTCCATCCCTCCCCTCCCTATGGTTCTAAACCTCACCTGTTTATATATAATCAAGAAAATTATTTATACAAGCACGACACAATTCATGAATTTTAATTTATATATTTAGTCAATTTTATTTGTTATTTATGAGTTTAAATGTAATTTTTATTCACTTTATATATAAAAATAAATATTTATTGTGTATTTAAATTAATTTTTAAATTTAAAAATTATTTTTTATTTTTCACTTTAAACTCTATTTTTCTTTTATTAATAATTTATTTTTATGATTATTAATATAATTTAATTAATATAATACAATCAATATACGTCCTTAAATATAAACGAGAGATGTTCTGCTTTATAATAAGCGGGACAAAATTGCAAGTATTTGTGTATATAACACTATGAACTAGGGGTGTTCATAATTCGGATCAAATCGAAAATCTGAACCGAATCGAATCGAATTCTTTGGTTCGGTTCGGTTCAGTTTTTATAGTTTTAAAAAATTCGGTTCGGTTTTTGGTTTAGGTGACCAAATCAAAAACCGAACTGAAAATCGAAATTTTGAAAAAAAATACAAAGAACTCATTATGGTAATGCGTTCTTATATTATTTTTTTAAAAAAAATACAAGAACGCATTACCATAATGCGTTCTTTGTATTTTTTTTAAAATTTTAATTTTTCGGTTTGGTTTTCAGTTTTACCTTAAATCGAACCGAAAAACTAAATAGTAAAACTAAAAAAATTACGGTTTGATTTAGTTTTTAAAAAAATAAAAAAATCGAATCGAAAACTGAATAGTAAAATTGAAAACCGAATCGTAATACGTTGGAACACGAACATAATCAATCCGTTTGAACACGAACATAATCAAGAACATCAACATTGTGTGGTGTTATCATCAACAGCGGATGAAGAGGCCAAGTTTCACTCTCCTTGGAGGGAACCCACCTCTAGAGCCCACAAACAGCCTTTCGATATAGGGTGGGCCACGGTGGGTTGCGGTGGTGGTTGATACGTGGTGGTGTTTCCAAGGAGGGAACAGCAGTCGGCGGTTCTGAGGTCATTGGGATTGTGATTTTGCCAAGGGGGAGTTTTGGGTTGTTGGGCATTTGGGACTCCATGTGATCAGACCTACCAGATCTTGTGTTGCTGCCACACGCTACAATGGCACTTCGGCCTCTAGTTTTTTAATACTCTCCTCCACTACTACTACTATTATACTACCAGTTTTTGCCTCTGTATTTGCAACCCCATTTGTACATTGGAAGTACAAATTTTCTTGGATCAATTGCCCATCTCCTGCTCATGCAATTCCTTAGAACAGATCCACATTTGGATTTTCTTCTCTTTCTTAATGAAGGGTTTTGATCATTTCTTCTCTTTCCTATTCATAACCATGGGAACTTGGCATGAGTCAGAAGGAAGCACTATTAGCCCACTCTTCATGAGTTGATTGATCTCTGTTAAAAGTTCACACGATTAACGAATTGGAAAATCTTGATAGGCTAATTAAGCAGGTGCATGTACAATTTGATTGTGATCATGGTCATCTCTGTCAAGCAATATATATATATACACACACAGATAGATACATATCGGATATGCCAACTGGTGATGAAAGAAATCAAACTTTTGTGGGGTTTTTGAGGGACAAAGCATGCATGGATCATTCATGGAAGATAATCAAAGAAAGCGTGAGATGGTGAATTGAATAATGATAATGGTGAGAACAACACATGCATGGCACAACGTTATGTGCAGTTCTCCGATCCTTCCGCCATAAATACACTCACCAGAAGCATGGTGGTAGTCAGATATGTTTCCGGGGCCGTTGGTTGGTGGCGGCAGCCGGATATGGCTTTCCGCTGCCACATTTCGTCATTGTAAGGCCAAATAGATATTATGTAGTTCGAAAAATATCACAACTCGCTCTTAAAGATAAGTGGGTAGATGATAATTTTTTTAAAAAAATTTGAACGCTTACATGGTAAAAAGTGTATAAGTTACTCGTAAAATTGTTAGACGTTTACTTACCTTTGTCTTTTAAAGGAAAAACTAATTAACACTCCTTGCTTTTCAATTTAAATATTATTTTAAAAATTTTTACGCATATTAAGATATTAATTAAATTGATAATTTACTCTTAAATAATATTATATTTTTATGAGAATTACAACATAAAAAATTATCTCTTCCTCTTGAAATACTAACTTCATTTATTTTTTTCATACAAATTAAGAATTTATTAAAATATATAACATTCAAAATAAAATGATTTAGATGCCTTTTGTTTTAGTTATGATTTATTAATTAGATAACTTAGAATTTAAAGTATGTAATAGTTAAAAAAATAAGAATAAAAAATTCTTATTAAATTTTTTATTAATATTATAAATAGAGAAGATGCTACAAGACAAATAAAAAAGGCATATTAAGTTAATATTTTACAAGGAGGGGAGTAGACAAAATTTCATTGATTTATCATGAAAGTAGATAAGAAAAAAAGTTAAATGTTGTTTAATGATATTTATTTTATAATAAAATAAAAAATTTTAAAATAATACTTATATTGAAACGAATATGAAACTAATGAATGAGGTATTTAAGCAAACGAGGCATGCACTGAGTGAGTGGTGTGGTCAGTGGTGTAGAGAACATTTTAGGGAGTTGGGTTATGAAAATTGGCCATGCTGCTGCTGTTGATCTTGTACTTGGTCTGATGAGTGATGGCAAAAAAGTTGTTGCATTAAATGCCAAAGTCATAAATCCATGTTTGCTCATTCTTTTAGGTCAAACTTTAGGAATTCTTTGCATCAATGTCAAGACTATGATGGCCTTTATCCATCCAAAACAAAAAAAAAGATTATAATGGCCCAAGAAATATGGCAAGAAAACAAGCAATTTGACCTCCATTATATCTTTGCTCTAATTTGACCTCTACCGTTTGTATAAAACTTTGATACTGTTTGTTTTTCACAATGTTTTGGTGTGTTAAAAGAGGGGAGTCATTGTCCAGGCTAAGATCCCTTCTCAATCATATCCTTTTCGTATCCCCAAAACTGTATTCCGTTTCAAAATAATTAAACTAATTTTATTTTATATGAAAAACAGAACATTTGACTATTTAGAGTACAACGTCAATAACCGTGCAAATAAACCCATCCTCCAACCACCCCTCCCCACAAGAGCCAGCTGTTTTCTCCAGCTCTCCAAAACCATAAAAAACGACAATGTGAAAAATTCATGCTAGTTATTCCATAATGAGATCATTCATGCTAGAAATATTCCTCTGGCACATACATTACATCATGTTACAAAGATGAATGCTATGTCTAAGTTCCCTTCCTGAATATCCCTTTACTTGGAGCCCCACATAACAGCATAGACATAAAAGGGGAAAGGATAAGAAGTCACTTAAGGTTCACCTTTGTCTTCCTAAAATGAAGACGTCTTTCAGACTCGAGACAAAAACATATGTTAAAATCCTCAATTGTTAGAGAGCCACATGCTTCACATAAAAACGCACCATGAGGGCCCAAACAAGAAAACTAAAGTATCATTTCACTAACATGCAAATATCAAAAGGCTAAAACATTTGGGTCACCTGACAGCTATATGGAGTTGGCTCTTCGAAGAGGACAACACCACACAAATCCCCCCCATATGTACATCAACGACAACCAGATTTAATTTCTGGATAATAATCCTCCAAGAAAGAGCCAGCAGCCCCAATGTACCATTATCCCTGTAACAACCTCCAATCAACATCTAAATAAAGCCTCTGACTAATACATCCTAGACACCCCAAACTGAACGGTTCCTACTTTTCTGCTGGCAGCAGCACTGGCAGCTGCAGCCGCTGCTGCAGCAACTCCAATTCCACTATATTGAGATTTTGCCTGCAATAAGTTTGTATCTATCGTGATCCTGTCATCAGCATGGTCCTTTGACACTGCAGCTCGTGTTATGTAAAACGGGTTGCTATCAATATCTATGGCTATATCTGGGGCTAATTTCGAAGCCATGCCACACTGCGGCAATTTTCTCGTTTGCAAAGAGATCCTCTCCATCTCCATCGTTGCTTTTTCTTGTTTTCCAGGATCATTTCCATGATAGCAATAAGCCGGAGGATTAATATGCGGAGGAATAACTGTGCTTCTGACAAATGTTCTAGGATCATAACCTTCTTTAGTAGCATTCCCATTCTCATATGGTAGAACTGGACCCACCACTTTTCCTGGTTTAGCTGGAAATAGAATACCAATGAATTGTCATCAGACAATGCCATTTTCATTTCCAAGGCAGTACAAGCTAAAGAATTATGAAATATACGAAAGAACAGTTAAAAAACAACTCTCAAGCAACTTTACCTTGAGGAATCCTCTGCTGTGTGTGCAGTGATCTGGAAGGATTAGCAGGAAATACATCAGAATCTCTCGGGTTTCTACTGCATGGTTCATCCCCAACCTGCCGATCTTTTCCATTGGCAATTCTTGATTGTTCTTTAGGAGCGCCCGCATTTGAATGTACAATTGTACACCTGCATAACAAACATGAATTGTTTATCACTATTATTAAGCAAACAAACCACCCAAAGGATGTCAAAAGCATATATTTTTTTGAAATTTGTCTGTGCAGAAAGTCATGCAAAACATGTCAGTGACCAGTCACAAGTTCTTAGTGCATCATTCAGTAAATCAATCTGCTAATTAAGCATTTCTATCATAATCATTATTTACAGTAAACAAGAACTAAAATCCAATCTTTCAATCAGAGCACAATCTGTTGATTGACTTAACAATCTTAAGTACAAAAAAGACAAAACTTGGGAAAGAAACCGACATATTAGTCTCTAGGTTCGTTCAACAGAGGATAAATTGACGGAACATATATAACTAGGTACTTGAATATAGGTAAATCGTCAGTTACAACATATTCAACTTGAAAATTCAGCAAAAATAAAAGTACAAACACAAAAACAAAAACAAAAATTGTCTGCGGGGATCTGTATGCAGCACCAGAACTAGTAAATTCCTAGTCTATTCATTAATATCGTCTAAACTGAAAAGCGCAATGGCAAATAGTTTTGGTATAGTCCAGTAAGTTATTCCAACTAATAGCCTAACAATAGTGTCATTTTTTTCCTTAAACGAATAAAACTCCAAAATAACTGCATTGTAATAATTGCCATCTACTAGATATAAGAGAAATTTCCTTAAATGCATATCCAACTACATTCCAGTCAAATTTCAATTGCATAAAGTACTGCCAAAACATGCAATGAGTTTTCCTTGACCACGTATAAAAAAATTTTCTTAAGCCACCATCACCAAGATACATTAGAAAGCATCAAATGTTTATTCCACTAAAGCACCGTCATCTTGACAAAATACGAATAGAATCAGTCTCTAGATGGACTTGTAATTTGATCTAATAAACAGATGAAATTGGTCAACTGCTTAGAATCATGTTTTCTGACTGCACCAACAAAACCGGGTTCCTGATGCCATGTTCCCGCCAATTTTGGGTGTCTCAGAGGTTGGGACAACAGATAATAAATCAATATCCTATTCAAGTGTATAAAGGCTACAACTTCAACAAGCAAAAGCTATACATTTCATGTCATTGCCTGATGAGACATCGTATTCAGAAGTAACCTTAGAGGGAGACAAGATGAATAAAGAGAAGAGAGATCAAGACTTCTAATTACCTGGGAAGAGAGACATGTTTTCTCTCAAAGGGAATCACTGGCCCACCTTTACCACCATTTTCTTCCAGATGAGCGAATTGCTTTTTAAACTGATCAACGGCACTGCAAATGCCAAAAGATCAGTAAACTAGTGACCCAGAGAAAGATATATTTACAAAAACAAAAGTCAGATGACATTATTTATACCTGGGATAGAGAAAGTTTGTCCTTTCTACGCCATTCATGTAATCTTTCAGCAGCTGAGGATGATATTCTAGTATCTCACGAAATATTAATTCACGTATGTCCTCCTTTGTCACCCTTCGTCTCTCAAACTCAAACTCCATCTTCGAAATAGGCTGAGAAGATGGTTCTCTTTCGACTTTGGCCAGTCCCTTGAAATATGGATCAGCCAATGCCTGATAACAGCCAAAAAGATTAGGACCTTTCATTCTTGATTTTATATCTCAGCATCATTAAGACACCAAAAGCTTTCAAACACTGAATAGGAAAAAAAAAAAAAAAAGGGAACAATGTACCAATCTCTGATATTGTATCACAGAATAAAATAGAGAAACACTTGGAAATAGATCAACAAATAGGATTCTCCCTTGAACAGGTGGCAAATAAGCACCTGACTTTCAGAGGATTCCTTTTAGTAAAGAACAGAAAAAGAGTAGGCCATATGATGTGATGGCAAACCTGTTCAGCTGTAGGCCTGTCCTTTGGATCAAAAGCAAGCAACTTCTCCAGTAGCCGTAATGCTAAAGGAACTGCATTTGGAAACTTTTGAGCAAAAGGCACTGGCTGTTTCTTCCGCATCATGGTAAGGTATCTCCTGGCTTTTTCATTTCGAACCTAAACCAAACAAAGAAGAAAACAATTAACAGTGAACCACTTGTTCAACACATGATGTACATGTCTAAACTCATAAGAACTTAGAAACACAATCTATTTCTAAACAAAATACAGTAGAAGCTTACTCGAGATATGGTATCCATCGAAGGTGTCCCAAGAAGATCCGTCATCAAATCCAGTTGGTGAACAACATTTTTCCCAGGGAAAAGTGGTTTCCCAGTTAAAACCTCAGCAAAAATGCAGCCTATACTCCAAATATCAATTGCAGGAGTGTACTGCAGGTAAATTCCGACCAGGTTGGGAGAGAGAGTACAAAAGTTCTATCAGTTTTAAGTGCACGTAAAGCAACATATACAAAAAAATCTACTTAAGAATTTCACTGAATCAGTGATTCATCCACACCATACAAATCAGAAATCCACAATCCAGGAAAATAGACTGCAAGGATCCAAATTTATGCACCCATATATTTTTGTTCTTTTTCATTGACAAATGGATTATTGAGCATTTATATTAGACCCCTTTCCCTTGTATTTGTTATTGATATACAAATCCAAATTTATATCTCTTTTTTTGTTTTTTTTTTTTTTTGAAGATGAAGTTCTAAATTAAACTCAACAAAAACACTTTCTCAAAATACATAAAGTTGAAGATCGAAGGAAAACAAAAACCAACAGGAGCTCAAAACTCAAAATTGCTTCCTTAATTAAGAATAAGCAATAAATTGCTCCACAAATAAGAATTGTGAATGAACATGTCTGAGAACTCTTGATTTTGAATCTGATATTTGACAAATCACCCAGAACACCAAGTTTCCAAACCAACGACATAGTTTAAATGAACTCTCATTCAACTTTGCCAAGGGCAAACACAAATGAAATTCTTCAATAAATGTCTTAGACATTTTTGTTTGCATACTCTACCAATGTGCTTATTGATATGTCCTCATTAATTACAGAGGCAAGATCTCTACGAACGTGCAAGAACATACTCCAAAAGGAAATCAAAAGGAACAGTTTGGGAAACAAATATAATCTAAAGATAAAATGTGAAGGACCAAAAGCATAATCACAAAGCTCAAATAGATCCACTTTTTACCCTGTATTAAGAAGACTACATAAATCAGAAAAAAAAAAAACTTCTTTATAGATTACTGTCTTATCCATCCAACACCAGATGCAATAACCTAATTTTTGTTATGTCATAAAAATATAAGAGTATCAGGAGTGCAACCACAGCAATCACTAGCATTCCACCTACTTCACAATTGAATTATGCATTCCCAAATGGTCCTCATACTTCCTAAACACTAAATCAAGTTTTCCTTCTCCACTCCAGCATACATATCCTTGTTTAGACATTAAAGGAGTTCCCAATTCCAAATGCATCAACTGAGATGACAAATGTCAAAGTACAAAACCGACAAGGCGATTAAGAAGATGAAAATTATGTAATTATTTCTGCACTGTAAGCAAAAACCTGCGAGAAAACATCAAATATCTCGTATATTCAGGTCACCTGACCAGTGGTAAACAGATACATATTTCTTAGGGTTGAATTTCTGAGTTTTGTGACTCCTAATTACCATAACAAAGAAAGGCAGAATTATACCTTAGAGAAAAAAGAGCCACATAGTTCTGGAGCCCTATACCACCTTGTAGCAACATAATCCTATAATTTTGCACCATCAGTGGAAAATATTAGTGCCAAAATTTTTCCAAAATGAATTTCGAGGGGGGAAGAAGACACAATGAAATGAATAAAGAATGAGAAAAGATGGACCCAAAATTACAAGAGGAACTTCAGCTTCTTACCGTCCAAAATACAGTTGTTGGCGTGTCATTGAATGCAACTCTCGCCAAGCCAAAATCACAAATTTTTAGTTTGCAATTTGCATTTGCTAGTATATTTTTCGGTTTTAAATCTCGATGGTAAACATTAGCTGCAGTAAAATATGTGATCATCAGATGTCTAAATGAAAAACAAGACCCAAATAACCAGCTCTCCAGATCTTATTCTTAAGGCTAATCTAATCAATAGCCAAAATCTTAGTGTGCAGAACAACATACAACTCTTAACTTCATTGTAAGTTTAGAACTAATATGAAATTATATGCACAATGATCCTCATGAAAAAGGAGTGGTAATACTACATTTAGTATACACATTTATAGAACGCAATTCTAATGCAAATTTGACCAATATATTCCCTGCTCTAGATATACATGGAAACACACGTGAAATCTTACTCAACAAATAGAATGTACTTTACCTGTGTGTATATACTTTAGGGCACGAAGCAACTGATAAAGAAAAAACTGATAATGTTCCCGAGTCAAGTCATCATTAGCCTTGATGACTTGGTGGAGATCCGACTCCATGAGCTCAAATACAACATAAATATCCTTAAATTCTCTTCTCGAGGGAGGAAGCATGATGTGCTTAATTTCAACAATGTCTGGATGGCGGAGAAGCCTAAGAAGCTTTATCTCCCGGAGGATTCGAGCAGCATCAGAAATGTGTTCGAAAATATCATGTATTTTCTTTATTGCCACTTTTTCACCAGTGTGTGTGTCAATAGCAGAGCAAACAACGCCATAGCTTCCTTTTCCAATGACCTCCAGAATGTTGTACCTATTTGCATCACCATAATCAGAGAAGAAATCCATCTCTGTGGAGCTCTGTCATTCACAACACAAAAGTCAAATTAATTTAAGATAAATGAGACAGAAACAAGACAACATAAGAGACATGAAAACCTTCGAAAAACCTTCAGATACTTCTCGAGTTTCAACCATAAAATATAATACTCAAGCACAATCTTTGAGAAATTACTTCAACAATCCTCCCAGAACATATCACGTTAGAGTTTGAGACAGGACTTTCCTAGAGATAAGCATTCACTTTTGCCTCTTTTTCTCGTAGCAAAAGGAATTTCCCCGCCAAACTAAGAAATAAGCAACAGATACCCCAACGCACATAATTTTTCAGATTAAATCAAGTACCTTCTAGCTACAAGAAACAACCTGGCTACAAAAAGCAACGCGTCTAAAGCTAATAATACAAGTTCAATACCGGATAAAGCTGTCTTAATATGTTTTCAACAATTGGAAAAGAATATAAAGAATCAAGAAATATTAATCGGAGAGATAAAATCGAATGCAGTGATTGCAAGAAGAGAAGGGAAAATGGAAAAATAACATCTTTATGTTGCAGAATCAGGTTCCGCAGCCTAAAGATATATCAAAAGATGCTTAAGATAAGAAAAAGGAAAGCAGCATTTTTATTCCAGTGTAGGAACGTAACACCCACCCACCCAACCCCCAAATAAAAACTTTTTTTAAAAAAACCCCTAAAATCCTATAGCTGAATTCACCATGTCCACCATATTCCCAAGGATTAAAGAGACAAGAATCACATCAAAATCCACATGTTAACCAAAAAATAGGGAAATCAGTTTTATTCTTTCCAATCTTTTCTCTTGTTGCTATTAAATTGGGATTTCAGAAATCATCACAATTCTGAAGAAAAGTTTAAAAAAAAACTCACTTTTTTCCTATGATCAGGCTGCATTCTTATAGCAATCTCCAAAAGCCTCAAACCAACGGAAAATTTCAGCTCTATTATATCAATACGGGTTGAAATTCGAACAAGAATTCAGCCACATTTGCCCCAGCGGCCTCGGCTTCGAATCAAAAACGATAAATCCCACCTGGCTCTCTTAGAATTATTGAGAAAGAATTCAAGAAACTTAGCCAATTCCTTCATACACCTCTCCTCGTCTTTAATATCTCCTTCCCTAAACCCACTGCTCAAGACCTCGTTGTACAATGCCTTCTCACCTCGTAAATCAACAAAATTCATAGAAAATTGAACACAAACCAATCCACCATTTGCTCAAGCTCCCTCCTTTTTTCATACCAAAATTTCGCAAAACCTTATCCTTAAATCCCTGACGTCAAAACAAACACCCTTATCTCTTCTCCCTCTGGAAGTATATACATAGATATGTATACATAAATTCACGTGCATAAAAAGGGAAAACTGAGAAGAGAACCCCGAGAGAAGGTAAGGGACATGAAGATCTGTCGGTGAAGAGAGGTAGATGGGGTTTTAGAGAGAGAAAACAGAAGAAAGCAGAATATAAACAAATTTAGAGAGAGAACCTGAGCACAACGAAAGTCACGCGTTTATAAGGCATAAATCTAGGGGGTGTTATATTATTCCTATACATATATTTATTGTATGTATAATCTCTATGTATTATCTATTAGCCAATTTTTGGAAAAAAATAGAGGCATGATTTCCTTGATACAAATCATATATTTAACTTTTATATTGTTACTTAAACAATATAATCTTTATTAGTTACATTTTAATCGTTTTTCAGTTGTTATTAGCTTTATTCTATCATAATTCAAGTCCTTTTCTTAATCAATTATACTATTAAATCTTTTGTCTTCAAAAAAAGTTATACGATTATTTTAATATGATTTCTATTAGTAATTTAGAGTATTACAATTAATAATAGTGTATACTAATCTAACTCTTGATATATCTCTCATGGTTTTAGAGTTTTCTGAATTCAAATTTACGTTTTATTTATATTTATAGATAAAGTAGCGGAGAATAGAGATTGAAAATTAGGCTTTACTTAAACATGATTTGATTTTAAAATTAAATTTTAAATTTTAAATGTGATATATATATCTGCTCTAATAAATAATTTAACTTTTACGAAATCTAAAATAAAAATATCAAAATTAAACCCTATCCAATCACAACCTTAGGAATGAGGCTGGGGTGGCCTGTGGTTTTACTGGAAACTGAAATGACCGGATAATAGCAGCTTTTTTTTTTTTCAGAGAAAGATTATTGCACTATTAGTTTTATTTTAGGAGATTATTAAATTATTAATATTTTAATAATTATTTATTTATCAATAAATATAATATATGTGAATAAAATATATTGAGTTGGATGATTCATTTATATTTATATTTTTTATTAATAGATAAATAACTATTAAGATATTAATAAATTATTAGCCGATTAAGATAAAGTTATTTAAATAAAAAGTAGGTGACTTTCTTGAATATTCCTAATATAAGGTTATTTGATCTTTTTTTATAGATTAAAAAATATTAGATTTTTTATGTATTATATTTTTAATTTAATTTAATTTATTTTTATTTACATTAGACCGAACGAGTAAATTATATTTATAAGTTATAATAATTTTTTTAAAAAATAATCCTTAAAATCAACAAAAGACTAGTGATTGGACATAGTTTAGTTTTGAGATTTTTGTCTTAAATTTCGTAAAAATTGCATTGTTTGTGAAAAAAATATGAGTCTTACACTTAAAATTTTAAATTTAGTTTCGAAATGAAATTCTATCCAAGTTGTGTCTTATTACGTTTTAAGAAGAAAAAAGTTAAAAAGTCATATATTTTAAAATAGAAAAATATAATGTTAAAATTATTCTTTTGTTTTATGAATTGATGTACTAAATTATTGTTAGTGTTCTAAAATTAATTAATTTATTTTAATGCAAACATATAATTAATGGAGAAAATAATTGAACTTGTGGTGAAATAAAAATAACTGAACATATTGCAGTACAGGTAAATATTTTAACTTTAATTATCGGCTACTATTATACCCCATCCGGTTTCATATAAAAAAAAATTAAATACCTATTCCATACCATATGGACCATAACCTAGTAGTGTGCTGAAACTTGAAACTGGCTGCCCTAAGACAAAACTCAACATGAAAAAGATTATAGAAAGGCAAATTTTAGGACAAAATTGACTTTATGCATCACAAATTTTAAATGGTTATACTATAAGTTGTACATTTAGATATCATTTTAGAAGGACGAGTCTAAAATTTTATGGCCAACTTGAATTGGCATTTAAACCAAAAAAATATTTACTTTTTTGCACTTTGAGTTTCATTTATCATCTCACAAATAATTCACTTTTAAGATTTTAAATACAACTCAATTCAAATAAAAATGCAATCCAATCATACCCTTAAAAGACGAGACTTGAATTAAACTTAGACTCTATTTAGATTGTGTTTTTTCTAACTAAGTTTCCTTTAATAAAAAATTCACTTTTACGAAACTCAAGATAAAATTATTCCTACCCAAACATAATTGAAATACACTCTTAAAATCAATTACTTTTAACAACAAAAAAAAAAAGCTTCTAATCAATTAGTTGGCAGGGCCAAGTGGAGTTGTAAGGTTGGATCTATTTTAATTTGGTGAAGTGCGCGTCTGTTGATTTGTTTGCCTGCATTTTGGTATCTTTCTCACCTTTCTTTCTTGTTGATTTCTGGAAGTTGAACTTAAACTTTGCATTTGCCAGCTGTTGTTTGGCAACAACTTGAAAGAGTGGAATGATGCCAGCATTTGCTTGTTTAACGTATTATCATCTGTCTCACATTAAGCATAGGAGCAAAACTAGGAATCAGACCACAATTCAGGTTTCGTATTTCACCATGTTCAATTTTGTAGAGTTTTTTCAGAGACTTGTTTGAGGCAATGAATTCTTTTCCCTTCTATAAATGATCTTTCTAATACTGATGACAATTTCTGATAATATCAACGAATAATCACTTATAACTACAAAATAAAGATTCATTGCATACCTCAAAACGTGCAAAATCAACTATGCTAAAGTCATTGATTCTCACTTTCTTCATATCAAAACATTTTATCGTTTTAGAACGATCTTTTTGTTTTAAAATATCTATTATATATCAAGAATGTATTTATTATTTTTTAAGTTTACCTTCATTGTTTTTTTTTATGCTTCCAATGAAACTAATTAATCAGATTTTTTTTATTCTTCATTAGAAGGTAAACATAATAATTTTTTCCTAATAATTCAAGCTATTTAATACATCATTTAATTTAGGACCAAAATTTTAAACAATAGGTACTTTGAAAATGAGAAAAGTCCAATATCAGATCCATGTGTATAATTGTGTATGCATTTATAGGTGCCATTGCAACTCATGCCACACATTTTATTATATATAAAAGTTAAATAATATTGTAGAGTCAATTAATTTTTTTTTTATGTTTTAGTAAATCTTACACTGTTACGAAATGGACATGACAATAAATATTTCAAGACATTTTCGTCCAATAAAATGTATTTTACTAATTGAGTAACTATTTAAACTTGTAATGTCCATTTGTTATTTTTTTAAGGATAAATTAGGCTTGTATATTAATAATTTAATCACTTTGAAAATTTTTGTATTCCAAAATCACTCAATAGGCAGGTGTAATAGTTAATTCACTTACTATCAAAAGAAAGGATTTTCTCCAGCATGAATGGGAACGGTCAATTTTATCAAGTAATTCACTATTCATTATATATTTGAAGTACTTATAAAGACAAAAATGATTAGACACTCATTCAAAAAAAAAAAAAAATCATTGATTCATAGTGGAGCCCATAAAATATAGATCCAGAAGTAGTTCAAAGAAAAAGGGGTTGTCTGTTTATAATTGCTCTTACTTTAATGTATCTTTAGTGTGTTTTTTCTTTTTTTTTCCCCTTTGAAGACAGCTTAGTTTGGCTATTTAGGTAGTAGACAAAATTGGATATGAAAGAGTAGCAAAAGAGGGTTGAATAGATATACACTCTTGAAAGTTGTTTTTGATTGCATATGGCAGAACATGGATGGATAATTATATTGCATTGAATTATGATTTGTTTTTTTACACGTGTAAAGCATTGAGTGGCCAATAATTCACTAAGCAAAAGGCAGATATCTTGTCATTTTCCTTATTTCATTCACTTTGTTACTAAGGAAAGGTTGGAATGGTTCATCCTTGCCATGGTTAGGGTGACACGGTTAGGGTGTCAATCGAATTGAGTGAATCGAGTTTTGTTAAATTTTAAATCGGTTTGATTGTTTCTAGCTGGTAAAATATGAGCCTGAGTTCAGCTCTCTCAGGCTCAAATCGGCCCTAACCTAATTTTTAAAAATTTTTTATATAATAATAATACTTTTAATAATATAATAATATTATTATTATATAAAAATATATATACTTATAAATCTACGAATTAGGCTAAAATCTGGTTAAGCTTTTCTTAACTCGAGCTCGACCTGAAAAGTTATTCGAATTCAAAATCTCAATTCAAACCGCAATTATATAGGTCAAGCAAGCCGAGCTTGGACCAATCTAACCCAATTGACAGTCTTGTGATTTGGACAGATAACTCCTTCCCAAATCCTAATCTTTGGCACAACTTTGCTTTTTCCCAGTGGGGTTAGAGTTTGCTTGCTTTGAATTCTACTATTGGGGCAAATCCTTGTAATACATTTTTAGCAGAATATCAGTATGTGTCTTGTTGTAATATTTTTATTATCAAATTTTGATTTCCAAATATTAAATTTTA
This sequence comes from Rauvolfia tetraphylla, assembly GCA_030512225.1. Lineage (NCBI taxonomy): Eukaryota > Viridiplantae > Streptophyta > Magnoliopsida > Gentianales > Apocynaceae > Rauvolfia > Rauvolfia tetraphylla. Next base: position 618,890 of record JAJQKT010000022.1, read on the forward strand.
AAAAGCAAACGAAAGCCTTACAATTTTATAATAAAAATGTCAAAGGTGAAAAGTTACAAATGATTTGAAAGGTAGAATAGTACTCTAGATTCTTAAACAAATATGTGTAATTGGATAGAATTTAATTTTAAAATCAAATTCAAAATTTTAAGTGTAAAACTCATATCTTCTCTCACAAATAATTTAATTTTTACGAAACTTAAAACAAAAATTTCAAAACTAAATTCTATCTAATCACACCCAATACATAAATTTTGCGTGTAACTTTGTACACTTTGTTTATAGAAGTTTGAAGAGGTAGGAAAAAAATGTTAATTACTATTAATAGGATAGAAGATTCTTATCTAGTGCACGGCCAACCTCCTACTATAAAACATTGTCAATGCCATGTAGGGGATTGTCATCATAATTGCCAAAGGACCACAAATTTATCAAGCCACAAATAGGAGAACATTAGTTGATAGTAACTTGCAGCCGAGTACGAATGGTACCATTCACCAAAAAAAAAAAAAAAAAAAAAGAGTACGATTGGTAACCACAACCTTTCCACGCCCAAAGCCTCTCAATAAAAAACATTTTGAAGCAAAATTAACTAAAAGACACACAACAAGACTGCCGAAAGGTCTTTTTCAACTTTTACCCACTAAAACCAAGAAAAAATGAATCAAGTTTGTAACCAAATCTTGCATTTGCCGTTGATATGAATTTTGCTTCCTTTTTAGGAAGTTCATTGAACTTTACTTAGAGTGCCTTAAATGTAGTGTTGTTGTAGGATAGGTAACTTATAGGACATTAAAGAAGTAAAGATAGAATGAGATATTTTGCTTGAGTTTGATGAAAAGTCCAGTCTATTCAGGTCATAAGGTGGAAAGTGCACTCAAACTTTGGTGTTGAAATCTGGAAGGTGAATTGTATGGTCTCCTTTTGTTGCGTGAGTTTGTTATTTTCTTGAGACGGCAGAAATCAGGTGTTGTTCCTTTTCGTAGGGCTAGTAATTGCCATGTTGCTTCTCCTTCTACCAGAATCTCTTTACTTTGTTACTTTGAATATATGTTGGTTCAATAATTGGAAGTGATCAAGTTTACGTCTAAACTCGAAGAGAACATATAAATTATTAAAAATATACATATATAAATCGTTAAAAAACGATTTAATAGAGACACTCGAACAATCTATAAATTGAATTTATATAGTAAAATTATACATAGATCTTGTACCAAAATATAGTAACTAAAAAGAGAAATCGTGTGCGAAATTATTATTTGCTCAAAAAATATTAGAACTTTAAAATAAGCTCTTATGGTAGAAAATTTTTCTTTTTTCCAATTTTTTCCGGACCAATACAAGGCATGAATATTCTTAAGCAGAACCTCAAGGTCCTAAAGATCAGTTCTACTTAATTAGTCTAATTCTCTATTTTCCGCAGATTCCACGCAAACGAAACGCAGTAAAGATCCAATAAAACAAAATTGAAGAATCTATGACAAGGATCCAACTTAAGTGAATCTTTCCACTTTCATAAATTAATCACTGTCGAAAGCCAATTTTAGGCTCAAATAAAGGGAAACCAAGATATGAAAACCATGTCTTGATGGTTTAGTTCTTTCTGTGGTCCTCGTCTCCCACTTCACATAATTCTCTCCACGTATTCTCCCACTCAAAAGTGTGAACAAAAGTAGAGCTTGTAAAAAAAATTGAGTATAAATTTAATTTCATCCCAAAAAGTTAGTGCTTACATTTAAGATTATACTTAGATAAGATTTGGTTTCAAAATCAAATTTAAAATTTTAAGCGTTAAACACACATCTCATCTCATAAATAATTTAATTTTTACGAAATTCGAGACAAAAATCTCAAAATTAAATCCTTACAATCGCACATCCAATATCTAACTCGTGAAGTTTGAAAATTTATAAAATTTATGTTGAAAATTTGAGTTAGAATCTAATTTCATCTTCAGATACTTCAAGAAGAGAGAATTAATATTAACTGAATAACGTGGAATCTCCAGAGAGCTTAACTCCCTTCTTCTTTTACTTCAAAAAAGTTCCATCCACGTACCTTGGGGGGGACCGAAGGGCCGCAGAGATAGGGAAGGCTACTATCATGTCTCCTTTCTTTCACATCCTTTTGAGACTTTGCCAGATTTGTTTGGCTTATTTCTACGAAGTCTTGATTAGAACAGAATTAAAATTTTAAAGTTAAAGATAAAGTTAATCGAACTAAAGTATTTAGAAGAATCTTTTCAGAAAAAAAAAGGGTATCTAAAGGACGAAAATTGAGTGAAAAACGTTGTTGGTTTTGCAAAAGGATTTTGAGTGAAAAATGTACTAATATCCTATTTATAATGACCTTTTACAAATATCTTCTTTCTACTACATGAAATAGTGCACCTCTCACGAACATTTTGAGAATCCGAGTTCTTTGTTTGTGATTTATCAGGCATGCCTTGATATATATATATATATATATATATATATATATATATATATATATATATATATATAATTTTCAGAAAGTATATGCTAAGAAAGGAAAATAAGATGATTTTAGCCGTACATTGGACATACTCGCGCTAGTCTAATAATTACGTGTATTTGGATTGAGCTTCATTCAAAAATTTAAATATAAATTTTGTATTTTAAATTTTATTTTTTATAACTAATTTATTTTTATAAATTTTTTTAAAATATTAAATTCAAACTCTATCTAATTTTATTTATTAATTTATTTGTAATTTGATAAATTCTTTCTTTTTATGCCTAAGAAGAAAAAAGAAATATTAATCTAATTGAAAAGATTTAATAAAAAAATTGATTCGAGCATTTCTAGTTTACTTTGAATTGCTGTGCATATTCAAAAGAAAAATAGTAGTATTTATTTATTTTTAACTCAAATTAGTATTTATTTAGAAAAAGAAAAAGGAACAGACATGAAATTATCCTAGTGGTAGATTCCAAGTAATACCAATTAGGGAATGGGAATATCGGAATGATAGGAATCCCGAATCCATAGAGTAGACGCCTATGTGTGTACTCTGGGCTGTATAATCCTGTCCTTTTCCGCCCAGGTGACCACGTGCAACTTAGCTTGGCCTAGATGCCAGGGACCGTCCTAAAAGTGGGCCCCTTTTCTAGAGTGGGGCCTCCGACCGTCGGTTGACAACCGCCAAGGGAACTGTATAACTATAGATCGCGAGGTCACAAACTTGAGCGGTGGAGATGCGTCCAGCAATATAAATATTACTATTATTTGTAGTTTTTAATATTCAATTATGTCAATAGTATTTTTCTTTGTTTTTAGTTTCACTACTTATTGCGCCTAATTTCTTCCAGAAAAGGATAAATGAATCAACAGTGCTTTTATTTTATTCCAAGAAATTCCAATATTTTATTCAGCAATTCCCACATTTTTAGTTTCCAAAAAAACCACTGAATTAATAAAGAGTTTCACTTTCTTTTATTTGAATTTTGAAAAATAACCCTCGTTGTATTAATTTTTTACTATATTCCATTTATTTATACAAAAGGACTGAATTTAGTAGAATTGGTTAGCTTTTATTAGCACGTTATGGATTATTGTCTCGAGCTAGTTAAGTGAGTTAATTTCGGATTTACGATACTATTTTTTTAAAAAATAAAAATTTAAATAATAAAAAAAATAAAAAAATTGACATTTAAAAAGAATATTATTTTTACTACCTATGCAAAATAAATTGGATAAACTCGACATAGAATTCCCTCAAAAAAACTTGACACAAAAATTTTCCCTTAATTTTTTTTTAAAAAAAACTTGTCGTAGAAATTTGTTTGGCTTCAATATTTCAAAGGTAACTAATCAATTATGCTCCCATCATGAGAAAACCCTGTTCGAATGATCACTTGCATCGTCGAAATCAATTCATTCTTGGGCTGGGATACTTTATAGGCCTCATTATGGTTTTAGCGGTCCAAGGAGAAATCACGGGAACTTAAAAGCGATACACCGAGACACGAAAGAGGTCATTTCAACAGCCCAAGAATTAGGTAATAACCACTGTTGGAACGCCACGCATCATTGATAGTATTTTATTCCTTCGGTTTTGACCCGTTTTTCACATGTCGTTTACCAACACGATCCAAACTCTTCCCAACCTTAACCAACAAAAAAAGGGAAAAAAAAACCAAATGAGCTATGAATATCCAATTGTTCTGGCAAGGTTGCTTACATGAGTTGCATAATATTCTCAGCAACTGTACAGTGACTCTGAAATTTTTTATGCAAATAATTTTCAATATGCTTCAATTTGATTTTGAAGATAAAAAAATTAATCTAATTGATCGATATTGAGTGGATATTCTGTTAAGAAAAAAAAAAATAGAAAGAGATGAAACATATATTCTAACATGTGTTTGACATGAAAAATAATCATAATAAAAATATTTTACTTGATATTAAGAATCGTAATGAAAATATTTTACTTGATATTAAGAATCGTAATGAAAATATTTTACTTGATTTTAGCATTATGATCTATTATGAGATAAAAATAAATGTTCACGTAAGACTAAAATTACTACTCAAAATATATAAAGAGAATAAATAAATCGTGAATCTATTTATCGATCATTGATTATGATTATAAAAGATAAAATATTAAAACACAAATACTACTTTAATGTAAATCATTTTTAACTTGAAATCTTGAGATGGAATTTGCTCGTAAAGTCTCGGGGTTTAAAAGATGATTGTATTTGTAATAAATAAATAAAGTTGCAACAAAATTTTGATGTTTCGACTTCAAACGAAAGGCAACCCAAATAAACCTGCATTGATTTTTTATAAGGGTGTGCTTGGACAAGATTTCGCACGAAATTCAATATAATTTTTCATCTCAAATCTTATTTTTTCTCTCACAAAAAAATCTCTTTCCCAAAATCCAAGATAAAAAATCTAAAAATCAAACTTTATTCAATCACAAGACAAAATTCAGGTTCATTCCCCCGGCACGGCCGCCGAGGATGTCAAATGAGGTTGGTTTTCTCCTACACTTGCCCACGGCGGCTTGATCTGGATTCCAAATTGACCTCCAACTTTGTCCCCCCGTTTCCACTAATGGTGCCCGTCTTCATTTTCCCTTCTAGAATTTGATGGAGCCAATCCAATCTTTCCTCGCCCATTTCGGTAGCTTTTGGAATTTGATCTTTATAAAAAAGTTGCAATTCTTTTATTTTTTAAAAAATATAATGTATTAAAATATTCATTTAAATTATATTTATTCTAATTAAATACATAATTAGATTTCACTTTTCATCTCATAAATAATTTATTTTTACGAAATTCAATACAAAATCTATCTCAAACAAACATAATTCAAATATACCCTTGATCTTTCATGCATACTTATTTGTTATTGCATTTAATCATCTCTAACTTTGGGCTTAATACTATTTTTATTTTCTTAACATTACATTCTTCTATCACTTCAAAATTTGTTTGACCCTTTTTATATTGAAGGATACCCATAGATTTTTATAATATTCTTGGGCAGACATTACCAAATATTATATATTTTTTTGAAGTAAATTCAATATCAATATAAACTGAAATTTCATTTATCATCTTATAAGTAATTTATTTTTAAAAAAATTCAAAAAAAAATCTCAAAACTTTATCCAGTCTCATCTAATATATTATATTGACTACCACTTGTCAAAATCTTAAAAAGGACTTTTTTGTTTTGCAATTTTTCAACTAGATGCTTTCTAGATTTCAACATTCTTTCTTAACTAAAGTGTAAACATACAAAAACCAAAGAGAGAGAAAAAAAAAGAAAAGACAATTTCAGAAAGGGTAAAATGGAAATTTATTGAAATACTGCTTGTGTTGACCGTCGCTTCCCCTCATCAAACCTTCGCACCAATCATATACCACTATACACCAACCAAGGGCAACCTTAATATTTTATCCTCAAAATCATCCATTTGCAAAACAAGAATTATATACTACTAATGGGGTCACGGTCGGTGGCAATCAACTATAGTAGTTTCTTTCACTATTAAATGTATATTGTTTTCAGGGCATTCACATATAGAATTCTTCTGTCTTCGTAATGTGTACGTTTGTTTCATAAGGTACTAAGAATATTCAGCAAAAAAAAAAAAAAAGAATATTTAAGAAAATTTGTAAATATTTAGATTAATGTATTATCATGAAATAATAAATTTAAAATTTTTAATTTTTGAACTTAGTAAATAAAAAGAATTTTCAAATGTAGGGATATAAACAAACTCAAAAGACGAAATTCGCCTCCACGGACGCAAGAAAACAAAGGGGGAGAGAGAGAGAGAGAGAGGAGGGCGTCGATCTTGCCCAAGAAATTCAGAAGAATTTTTCAAAGAAACAGAGGAAAAAGCATCATTGCATTAGTCTCAATGATTTCTTCCGCTTTAAAACATCTTTCTTTTTTTTCCCCCGATTATTTTTTTACAGTATCTTCATAGCAGCAATACATATAGAGAGACATGCAGATACCCCAGCAATTAATTTCTTTTTCCCTCCAATCATTCTCCACTGTATGATGTGTGTGTGTCTGTGCGTGTGTTTTTGGGACCTTTTGATTTGTGGGTTTCGTTTATCTCAACTCCCTTTTTCTCTCTCTCTCTCTCACACTTCTAGTTTCTCTCTCTGCTGCTTTGTCTTTGTTTTTGTTTTGCTTTGCTGCCTCTTCTCTCTGAGAAGCCTATATAGTAAATTACGGCGGGAGTGAAGGATTAAGGAAGTGAAAGAGTAGAAGAAAACAATTCCTCTGCTTCTACGAAACACACACACACACACACACACACACTCTCTCTCTCTCTCTCTCCTCTCTTTATCTCTCAGTCTCTTCTTCGCACTGCCAACTATCAGATTTTTTTTTCTCTCTCTGTCTCTGTCTCTGCTCTCTCTCTTCTTTTTTTGGCAGTTTGTGGCTTCCTTGTTTGTTCTCTTTGTATGAAGGTACTCTGTCCCTCTCCTTCCTATCAGAATTATATGTGTAAAATTCTGATGATGTTTAATCTTTATTGGCAAGATTGAGGTGGGTTTTTGATTCCTCAAGATTTGAGAGATGGGTTTTGGTTTTTATGGTGATTAGGATTGATTATGACGACAAGTTTTGTGATTATGCTTCTATTCGGTTTATTTCTGTGATATTTTCTTGAAGGCTAATAGGTTTAGATTGTAAAGTTGTTATCTTTACTAAATTTTCTAGTTTCTCTGTTTGAAATTAAGTCAAAATGGTTTTTAATTTTGATAAATTGTTTGATGATTTTGGTAATTTTACGGGTTAAGGAATATTAGGCAAGTTAAGTTTGTTTTCTATATGGGGAGGCCTTCCGATGTTGGATAGTGTTGACGCGGAATTAGAATGAATAGTATTAGCTGATTGTTAGATAGTCATCCTAATTGTGAACTGTATCTGGTTTCTTCATTCTTTCTACTTGGATTCCAACGCTTAGCGTCCTTCTTGTGTTTTTTATTGGAGATAGTAATTAGTTCACATTTCAGTTCTGTTTGCTGGTGACTCTATCCTGGTTCTTCAAGGAATTAATGGACTTTGAACTTTTGACTTCCTAATGCGTTATGAACGCTTGGTAGCTATGTTTATTAGTCCTGTTCTCGGAGTCTAGCTTAGGACTTAAAATGCCTTCCTTTCAACCGAAAAAGAGCAGGAACCACATATCTTTGAATAATACATTTCGACATTCTTCAGAAAACTTATGAAGCTTAAAAGTAAAATTGGTTTCACTTGAAACTCTCATAAATCCATGATTGTTAAGCAATCTGGGTCTTGCGTGTTAAGTGTTCTTTAACTGACTTAAGTACTTCCCTTTGCCACATGATTGATGAATTGTGTATGGAAATAATAACAGTTCCTCTCTCTATTCATGTTGTTGATAATATTGGAACTCTTGGATTCTAACCCCTTTATGGTGACAATATGTACAGCACCTTGGTTGGGTGGTCTTTCTACTTCATGGTTTTCCTTGGCATTGCTCGGTATAGAGCTTGCTCAATCAGGGCCATTTTGCTTCAGTCTGCCTCTTTTCTAATTTGAATGACATAAAAGAAACCTGTCTTTTTTCGTGGTTATTCAGAGGCCTTATAGAGAAGCATGCCTTATAGAGAAGCACTGGCCTACCTGTCAAATCACAGCCAATCCAAAATTTTTGCTATCAGGTTAACTCAGAAATCTGTCTGGGCATCTAATGAACTGTGCCAATTGGCGCTGATGCATGGCTTTGTTTGCATATTATTTGTGCCTGATAGAGACACACATATGGTGTGACTTTGTTTGTATGGGCCTGTCTGTGAGCTTTATTTTTTTTCAGTTTCAATAATGAAGCCATTCAGGTGGTGTTGTATATGCTCATTTGATGGAGAACAGCTAAAAATAGCTCTTTATAATCATAGTTGTATACAAGTTCCCCAATTGTAAACTCAATAACATGTCCTATGACCACTGCGGTGAAGGGTGCTGGATGAAATTGCTTCTGATGCACTCAAATGCCCTTCTCCCATGTCTTTCCCCTCGGGAGTTTCACTAATTCACCAAATAAGCTCCTTTCTTGCGCCTATTCCTGAGTGACGAATTCATACAATTTTTCTGATGCTTGATGTACTACTTCTGCTATTTTATTTAATGTAATCTGTCTTGAACTTGCATAACTTTGTTGGACTTTATTAATGTTGTTGGCTGTAGGGTTTTTAAAGGAGTGCTTGAATGGATAAGGGCTTGAAAAATCCTATTTTGGGTGATTCTGAAGGTGTGGTTTCTTTAGATCACAGCATGTGAGGATTCTAATAAATGCCTCAGGAAATATATCTCATTCCATTCTGATAATTCCATGTTATCTGTAGGTCGTCCTGCAAATCCGCGTGGGAACTTCTCTGGGAAGGAGCAAAATGCATGGAAGATTCCCCCTGGCAGTGTTGCTTATCTTGCATCAAGTGATGTGAGCTTGTTTTCTAGCTCTTTGCCTGTCCTTCCCCATGAGAAGTGTAAGTGCAACCTTCTTATCTGAAGTTTTGTTTTATTCTATTTATTTTTAGATATCTCTATACTTTTGATTGATTTTAAACCTCATTTTTTCTTGCAGTAAACTTTGGTGACTCTGAGCAATGCTTTCAACATTCTGATGATGGGTTTCCTAGCTTAAGTAAATTGCGCATAGAGGATGAGCATAAAGATGTGCTTGAAGTTACTCAAACAAGTTCGATTGGAAGCTTGCTTCCTGGTGATGAAGAGGAGCTATTAGCTGGTGTAATGGATGATTTTGATCTTAGTGAATTGCCAACTCAGCTAGAGGATTTGGATGATGATTTCTTTGGCAGTGGAGGGGGTTTAGAAATGGAATATGAACCCCAAGAGAGCCTACTGAATGGACTATCCAAGCTGGGGATTTCTGATGGTATTCCTGGGACTAATGCAGGGAATTTTGCATTTCCAAATGGCATGGGTACTGTTGCTGGGGAACATCCATACGGAGAACATCCCTCTAGGACCCTTTTGTTCGGAACATTAATAGTAATGTAGAGGACTCTGAATTGAGATCTCTGTTCGAGGTGTTTTTCATTAACCACGTATCTTTGATTGCGTCCTTTTAGCTTCACATATTCTACTTTACATCCTCATACCTTATCCTGTTTACTAGTGAGTAATAATATAATTATGTGCATTTAAGGATGGGAATCTTTAGAAATCATTTTCTTTTTCTTGTGAGGTGGGGCAAGTTCATAAGAGAAAGGTTGTCAAGTTTTTTTGATTTTTAGCAATGCCTAGTTATTCTAGATGGAAAACGTGCATATATGACGATGGTTTCTATCCCAAGAATTCCATTTGTAGATTTAATTGATACAAAAGTTAGATCTTTTCCATTCAAGTTTCCTGGAAATCATTTGTTACCCCAATGGTTTGCTTGTTCCTTTCCCCTCCCTGGTCCTTTTTTTTAGTGGAAGGTTAAATCTATAAGCAAAAGTTGGATCAAGAAGGGATGGTTTTTCTCTCTATTTTGGTTATCTATTAGTCCTCCTTTTCCTAACACCACAAACACATTAAAGATATAGTCTAGAAGAAAAGAAAAAAACGGAACTGAATGAATTGAAAGAAATTTGCATCTGATTGTGGCTTAAGATTTCCTCTATCATCTTGTTCAAACAATTTTGATGTTATCTGACGATAGTTTAGGAGTATTATCTCGATGAACCTGGCAAAATTTTGGTCCACTTATTTTAATTCTATTTTAGGTTCTTAAGAATATAAGTCTCTACAGGTTTGTGGTTGTCTCAGGTGTGTGTTTGTGTTTGAAATCTAAGTAACACTTGCTGTATCTTGCCAAATTGGCTATTAAGTTTGTGATGAATGATTGAGAACTAGAAGTGGAAGAGGCATACTCAAATCCGTCCATACATGGGTTACCAAAATTGGATCTCATTTTCCTATTTTGGAATATCTTGGACCTTTGGAGAAAATGACATATTTGCGTATCCAACCGAGCAATCTTGTTGGTACAATTATATTCTCAATTTGATTCTTTATTTTTTTCATTGAGATTTATTATACCAAGCTATAAATTATGTGACTGCCTGTGGATGCATACCTGCTTAATGAATTACCTTTGGTGCATACACCTGGTAGTCACTGCGGGTGCATTCTTTCTCAGACAGCTCAGAACCCACATTAGTTAAGCCCAGTGCTTCTGGGCTTCAGGTTAGGGAATTCATCAAAATGGATTTGCATATTTTTGCAACTAATCTTTTGTAACTGAAAATTTCGCTGCTTCCTAGATAGTTTTTTTTATCTCTGTTGACAGCCTGAAACAGGAAAGCGGTTTTTTTTTTTTTAATTGGAAGTTTAATGTTTTAAACATTATCCATTCATGGGAGAACTTGAGTACCTTTATCTTCTTTAGTTAGCTTCCCCAGAGCAATATAGAGTAAATCCTAATTTGTCCTTTCCCCTTTCCCGTGCTAATCTGACTTGACATCTACTGTAGTTATTTTGTTGTTGAGTGATTTAACCAGGGTAGAATAAATCCCCTTGGCTATTGTGCTGGATGCTCCTTTTCCTGTTCTGGAGATTCTATTTTGTTTGATATTTATTCCCTGAAAGTGGTATTTGATCATTTGCTGATCTCTTTTGTAGCAATATGGTGACATCCGAACTTTATACACTGCATGTAAGCATAGGGGCTTTGTGATGATATCTTATTATGACATTCGTGCCGCTCGAACAGCGATGCGTGCATTGCAGAACAAACCTTTGAGACGAAGAAGGCTTGATATTCATTTTTCGATTCCCAAGGTAGGACCAAATGTTCTGCTGCTTCTTTTCCTATAATTTGACAGATTGATTGAGTCATTTTATGGGCTGTCAATAATCTTTTTTTCCCCTTTTCCCCCTTCCTTTAGGATAACCCATCAGAGAAAGATATTAATCAAGGAACTCTTGTAGTATTTAACCTGGATGCTTCAGTATCAAATGATGACCTCCGTCAAATATTTGGAGCTTATGGGGAAATCAAAGAGGTGCAAGATTTGCCTACACTTATTCTGTGTAGCGTCTATCCTGTATTTGTACTTGTTTCTCTATGACTGCTTCAACTTATTTATTAAGCTGTACGAATACCTTTTGTACACAAAGCAGATCAGAGAAACACCACACAAACGGCACCATAAGTTCATCGAGTTTTACGATGTTAGAGCTGCTGATGCAGCTCTCAAAGCATTAAATAGAAGTGACATAGCTGGGAAACGGATAAAGCTTGAACCTAGCCGGCCTGGTGGAGCTCGTCGAAAGTATGAAACAATGTCTTTTTCTTTGGGATCTTTTGTGTTTTTCTTACTATGGTCATTGTGTGAATGAAAAATGCATGCTATTATATATCTCAGTATATAGATGGTACGAAGAGTTATGAAATATTCATTTCGTTGGGGGTCAATACATGCTAAACAGTGTTAAGTTACAGAGCTATAAGTGTTTGGTGGTCTGTTTGGAATTCTGATTATTATTGAGGCAGCAATTATATCACACATGTACTTGTAGAACTTCTGATGTAACAGTGAAATTTGTGCTTTGTTCTCTTCAACATTATTATTCTTTCAGCTAGATGATTATATCCCTTGGCTCTTGAGATACTGGGTGATCTGACCTGATATTGAAAACGCTCTTCCCCTGAATGCAGAAGGTTCCTTTGGAAAGAATGACATGACATATGTTGATTCTTTTACCTAATAATTAGAGGAGGAGATTAGTGTTTGCACTGTGGAAAGTTGGCAAAAGGAAATATGTTTTCGGAGTTTAGGAGTCATTGGACCTTGCATCACCTTAAAGCTACTGCTTTCTTTCATTGTTGGAATAGAATTTTATTTGATCTTGGTTCTTTAATTTATTTGTTCTGGGGTTTCTGCTTTCAATTGATCTTGTATATTCTTATTGTCCAGTATTTCTTACTTATGGACATAATTCCACTGAACCTTGATGAATGGTATCATGCATATGATTCCATTGGGAATTAATTTTGTGGTTTTGCTTTCTAGCTTGATGCAGCAGCTGACTCAAGAGCTGGAACATGATGAAGCTCGAACCTTTAGGCATCAAGTTGGTTCGCCTGTGGCCAGTTCTCCACCCGGTATGTTAAGGCTTAAAGTGGATGATGTTCTATTGTCCTCCTATTATTAGGATCTGCCTTTGTTCTAGAAACATCACACGGGAGTTTATTGCTAAAATTAGTTTTACAATCCTCTGTTAGGTTGGCCCAATTTTGGGAGTCCTGTTGAACATAATCCCATGCATGGTTATAGTCAGTCACCTGGTATGGGAAGTATGAGCCCCGTGAGTAGCAATCATTTGCCTGGACTGGCCTCTATTCTTCCAAACCATGTGTCGGGCCCTGGAAAGATTGCGCCAATTGGAAAAGACACTGGAAGGGTAAGCCACATCAACCTATTAGTTACTAGTGACTTAGCTAGCCCAAGAAATGATTTGTAAAAATTCTTATTTGTTCCTGAACAGAACATAAGTTTGAGTCCTGGGCCTGTCTCATCATTTATTGACTTAAAGTCCAAGTCTTCTGGAATTGGAACACTTTCTGGTCCTCAGTTTCTTTGGGGGAGCCCTTCTCTTCAAGCAGAGCGAGCCAGTTCTTCTGCGTGGTCAACTTCACCAATGGGGCATCCATTTGCATCCAGTAGACAGGGGCAAGGTTATCCATTCTCCAGTCGACAGGGCATCTTCCTTGGTTCACGCCATCATGTAGGATCTGCTCCATCTGGAATTCCTTTGGATAGGCAATTTGGGTTTTTTCCTGAGTCACCAGAAACATCCTATATGAGCCAAGTTGCATTTGGAAGTCCTGGTTTAAGTCCAAATAATGGAAACCATTTAATGAATGTTGGGGCTCTGAACGTTGGTGTTGCTCTTGCTGGAAACTTTAGTGAAAGTGGTTCTCCTAGTTCAAGAATGATGTCTTTGTCAAGAAACGGACCTGTCTTTTATGGAAATGGTTCTTTTGGGGGAACAGGGACAAGCAACCTTGAGGTGTTAAGTGATCGTGGTCGAAGTCGTAGGGTTGACAGCGGGAACCAGATGGACAACAAGAAGCAGTACCAGCTTGACTTGGAGAAGATCATTAGTGGGGAAGATACCAGGACTACTTTAATGATTAAAAACATCCCTAACAAGTATGAGATATCTGAACTAGCTTTGCAAATCGCTGCAGAACTTGTCATTTTGGCTTGAGATTAGCGACCTGATGATTTATTGTTTATTGACTCTTATTAGGTATACTTCAAAAATGTTGCTGGCTGCTATTGATGAAACTCACAGTGGTACATATGATTTCCTTTACTTGCCTATTGATTTTAAGGTATGCATACTTTTTTTCATGTGTTTGGTTTCTCTGATTTCCTCACACTAAGCCCCAACTTATAGTATGCTTCTTTGTTTCAGAATAAGTGCAATGTTGGTTATGCCTTCATCAACATGGTGTCTCCTTCCCATATCATCTCGCTTCTATGAGGTTCATATCTTTTACTTGGCTTTGCTAGTTAAAGTAAAGCTCATCCATAATTTAGTGATTCTTCTGAGCCTGTTTAATCTTGTGGTTTTTGATCCCTACGAGTAGCTTCGACGTAGTTAATACCCACTGGGAAGTTCCAACACTCATAGCTTTTGTTTCTAGTATTTCTTGTGGTTTTTAAGTCAGGAATGATTTTTCAAAGGGAAAAAATTGTAGGTGTTCAATGGCAAGAAGTGGGAAAAGTTTAACAGTGAAAAGGTTGCCTCCTTAGCATATGCACGTATCCAAGGAAAGGCTGCCCTGGTTGCACACTTCCAGAATTCAAGCTTGATGAATGAGGATAAGCGCTGCCGGCCAATTCTATTTCAGTCAGAAGGTGAAGGCTTAGGCAACCAGGTAATATGGAAAGTATCGTTGTGCAGGAAGCTTGATTATCTTTCCCTGTCTAACAATGTGAATCATAGATTCTATCTTTGACTTGTGTGATGCATTTTATGATCTTCAATATTGTTTTTTTCTCTGTCATGTTCTGATCTCCTGATGAATATTTTGATGACCCTTGGAATTATTTTTCAAAATCTGTTTGAGCCTCATACTTTGTATGTAGAGAGAGATGTAAAAGTAAAATTACGTATTAGACTCTTTTCTTTGATGGTTTTGCCTAAGTGATGATGATAGCCCTGCACTCTCTCTTGATAAATCTCATTCTTCTAGTTGTCCGCTGGTGGGTGGGAGTCTATATTGGATAGCTTCTACTTATGAAAATGATAAAAGATGATTTCAGATAACGAATCATGATTAATATATCTGATAGCCTATCTTCTAAGGGCTTTTGCAATGTTATCGTCTGAAGAAATTGACCCCTGCATATTCAGACACTTGCACTTACTCAGAGTCTTGATATTGTATCAGGTACGTAATCTTTACTTGTTGTATCATGAAATGTAACATCAGACAAGGTTTCCCAATGTTCATAATTAGTCAACTTCTCATGTTTTATTGTTGCTACCATCAAGCGGTTGCTGGAAGAGTTTATTTAGGATTTATGCACAAAGCTGTCATATTTCTGAAAAAACAATATTGGGCTATATGAATCCGGGCTTTTCAAACAATGTTAACTTCTTTAGAGTTCTCCTGTAATATTAAGTTCATTTTATTGGCTGTTATCTGACCATTTCTTGGTTGCTCAGGAGCTCTTTCCTTCAAGCAATTTAAATATCTGCATCCGTCAGCCTGATGGATCTTACACAGGGGATTCTCTGGACAGTCCCAAGGGTAATCTAGATGAGAAGCCAGAGAAGAGTTCACCATGGACAGGAAGTTAAGAGGCGTTCAAGCCTATTTAGCTGGTCAGCCATAAATGGTGCGGCCAATGATTGATAACTGTTGCACATAAAAGTATGGACTAAATAGTGAAGACAGAAGAGTATGATTGCTTTTCTTCAGGGAAGTATCTGCTTTTTGGGTTATGGATACTCCGTGGTACTAGAGAAAGAATTACCAGAGAGGCGTATGGAGCATTTTGTCTGTAGGTAGAGTAACAATTGATATTCAAGAAGGGGAGGAGAATAAGGTGAAGCATGGTGCTAGTTTGTTTGAAGACCAGACCGGCTCTGAGTAATGGTCACCATTCTCTGATTGGTTTCCCTTTTCTTCTTCCCTTTGTCAGTTTATTGCAGTCGGTTTCACACTTGTTAAATGTGTGTGTACATGTTTATAGAGCTGGGAGGGTCTTGGGATATGGTGGTGCAGGCTGTTTCAGAAGTGTATAGAAGGAAGAAAACAGGTGCTGCATCTTGTATTTACTCTAAATTGGAGTCTTGTACTGAAGCGAACTTTTGTGTTTATGACTTGAATATACAGATAACTTTGTTTTTCTTTCCGTTCTTCCTTCATATGATGTGAATGTGATGCACGCGTGCCCCCCGTAACTCTATATTATGGATGCCCTATGTTGCATTTACAGGATGGGTATACTTCATGGGACATGTTGCCCTGTGTCTGATGTAAAACCATCTTGATACTCGGACAAGTGAGATTTCTGGAACCCCCAAGGCTGGCTGAAATAATCAGAAACCTCAGTTGAGGTTTTTGATTTTATCCGGCAAAGAACTGCGAGATTTTGTAATCTTTTTCTGAAGTACATATTCACCACTAGAGCATACAAGAATACTGCGGAAATTGACTGCTTTCGTTCTACAAGATATTATTTGGTGGCCAACTCTAATTGTATCCATCTATGGTGTACATCAGAGGAAAAATGCGATAAAAGGAGTAATAAAGCAAGAAAAAGCTTGTTTTCATGAACTACTGCCGCAAGCATGAATTTTGCATTTGCAACCGTGAGAAAATTTGAATTGGAAACTGTAATGTCTCACTAGTACAGCCATATCAAAGACTCAAATACAGATGAATATAATTCAGAACCGAGGCATTTTATGCAATGCCTGTTAGAATCTTCCTGTGTCTTAGTATAGTCTTTGATCTCTAGAAAAGATCATATAGCAGTTTGTCCTGCAAGTGTTCAGATTTGGAGAGCATCAGCTATTGATCCTGCAAGACATAGAACCTCGAATGGAGCTTTGTTTTCAATGGCTTTAACGGTAAGGGGACATGAATCCGTGATCCAAAAGTAGGCAAATGCTTTCTCCGAGCCTTATGAATACAGAATGTTTTGAAGTATCAGAAATAAAGACCATTCATTAAGAGAACATTATAAGAACAGATTTGAACGTAAATACCATCGCTCTTGTGAAGGAACCGCTCATAAGACCGTTTAGGGAAAACACCATGGGTAACATAGGCACTCACTTTGGCTGCACCATGAGCTGCCAAAACTTTCTGGTAGAGTCAAAAAGTGAATGATTAATGCCAAATTGACAATACAAAAGCATGCATTCATTAGTAGGACATACATAGCTACCTTTAATTGCAAAATTGAAACATAAGAAAAAAAGTCTGCACAGAGAGAGAACCTCAAACTTGGTCCAAAGAAAACACAAAGAGATACCTGACACTCGATTAGAGTGCCTCCAGATTGAACCAAGTCATCAACAATGACTACATGACAACCAGCTGGGTTACCCTCTTTTAACCTAACAATTCTTTTATCTCCTTCACGGACCTTTGTGCAAATCACCTGCCATTATCCAATTTCAAACATCAAGAGTTTGTAAAGAACTGCACAAAAAGAATAAGATAGAAAAATAACTATTCAAGCCAACCATGGGAAAGTGATCCAGTAGCTTGTGGAATCGCTTCCATGCTCCATCATCTGGGAATGCAATAACTATCTGCACAAAGTAGCTATTAAATTAGAAGAGAGATCTGTGATTACTTTCACTGCTAAGAGAGGAAAAGAAAAAAAATCCCGAAACCTCCGAGTAAAGCACTGGGGGACATTGAAGGAAAAAATTACAATTATCTTTAAGAAGAAAGTCACCTTTTCAGATTCAGGAAGCCGCTGAAGCCGTTGCTTCAACAGTGGAATCCCTGTCTCAAACAAGGGTAAAACTTGATCCCCAAAATAAAATCTTTCCTGCAAAAGAATAACACTATATTTTCATGTTTGGGAAAAATTAAAAATCTGAGAATCTGTCTGCTGTTTGATATTTTCTGACTGCATTCCCTAAAATGCTGGATAAAAGAGCTGCTTTTGTAATACTTCTGCACTCTGTCAGCTTTTAAAAGAGAAAAAGAAATGAAAAATAGTACAGTTTCAATAAGAAAACTTAAAGAAAATTTCTATGAAAATTAATTAATGAATGGAGTAACTTAAAAGAAAATTCTTTATCCCTTTTATGAAAATTTCTGCCCACGAGTAACTTAAAGAAAACAGAAATGCTTCTAGAAAACTCCCTTTAAGATGCATAATACTTTTTCCCAGTGTATTTTGTGTATACTCTTGAGTATTTGGTCAAAACATTTTAAGCCCCCCACAAAGACACCATGCAAGTCAAAATTTTATGGAGAATATAAATAGTATTGAAACATACATAGGAATTATTACTTAATGAGATTGCTTCAAGAAACATTATGGAGTACTAGGGTGTTGTCAACAAATGCAATTATTTACAAAAGATAGTCTCCGCCTGTCACAAAACTAAGGTCATGATTCAGCTTCCCCCACATCAGTATGGTGCAACTAATGAGGATGTCTAACGTAAATTTAGACCAAAACTACTTACAAACGAAAGCACCCTGGGACAAGAATCTCAGTTACAGCCTTATTGTGAAGCAACTCCTCCTTACCTGACTAGAAAATCCCTTAATCCCTAGTCATCTCATCTCCATAAAATTTAATAAAGTGTATCAATCTATTCCAGGAGAAGTATGAAATATAGCAGTCTCCCAACAATGCCTTTGCCATCTTACCATACCTCTTCCCATGCTTTATAAATTTCTCTACAAAGAACTCCATCCCCATCTCTGCAACCCCAAATGGAGCTCATAGTTTTTCTCCCACTTTTTGACATTCTACTAAATATTAAATTTCAGTTGCTTAACATCTTTTCGTAGCGTTAAAGGCAATTCAGTGACAACCATTTTATCATTTGATATCACCAAGGCCCCGGCCTTGAACTAAAAATATAAAGAGAAGTTCTTTTGCTAGAAGTCATGTTATCTGCCTCCACCCCACCCCCCCACCCCCCCCCAAAAAAAAATAAATAAATAAAAACCCAGAGACCACAAATGGGTGGAAGAGCATATGCATATAATGCAAGAAAAAGATAGTAGGTGAAATTTAACCTGCAAAGCGTGTATGTCATATATAACTAGACTGGTTGGGCCACCCCTGGATATAGGAATGTTGGACAGAATTCTTGCCATAGTGAATGCTGTGGCAACATCTCCTTCCTCTTCCATCCTCTCGAAGGAACCAGTTGGGAAAAAAGGTAACACCAGTGTAAAAGAAGCAACAAACAGCCTTGGAAGTGCAAAAATGACAGAAAGTTGTTCAAAGATGACTGCCGGTGAGCTAAATGATGCTAGAAAAGCTACATGCTGGCCTCGGATTTCTTGTGCATTGTTTATAAAAAGATTTGGAAATCCATCATCAAAACTCCTGAAAAACATCATCAGCTATCATAGTATGCCTAGCAAATAAGATTATCACTATCCAGATTAAAAATCAATACTACATCTTTTCCAATCTATTTTTACCGAATAAGCTTACCTAGTAAAAGTTGTCAAATTCCAACCTCCTCAACTAAATCTATATGCATACATGTAAGGTGCTAGTACAACCCATCTTTGAAATCTTTTCCAACATACGAATTGGTACGGATAGGTCTTAAATTTCACATATGATATACTCCAAATGGCACAAAAAATCTATACCACAATTTCGTTCATTTCAAATATCAAGAAAAAAAATATAGCGATGAACCATATCGATATACAATTCGATAACATAGCAAAAATCAAACCTTTATCAGTATCGAAGACATAAATGGGTTGCCCAAAAAAGAAAAAGAAATAAAAACCTTCATTATAAAATACAGAGATAAAGCAAGAGGGATTGCTAAATGGACCTCCAATTGATCGTTTGAAGCTGAATGAATTCGGAGTGAGAAGCCACTTTCCGAGCCAGCTCTTCAGCCTCCACACAGTGGTAAAGCAGGACTTGCTTCTTCTTAGGCATCTCCATGGCCTTTTAGATACTTCTGCACAGAACTTAGCAGAAAGAGAGAAAATGACAGAGAGTTGAGAGAAGCTTGTGTCTGCCAAATGGGTTTTGTCGCGAGTTTTATAAGCCTTCTGAGAAATTCTTTGTTCTTGGTTGCCTCAGAGAAAGCAAAGCAAAGCATGCTTGTTTTTATATATATATATATAGATATAGATATATATTTAAAATTTCATTAGAGGACGCTTCATGCCTCTCCATGACCCTACTTGGGTAAATGGTAGGACCCAAACCCGTGCCCGGTTCGGACGTTATTGAATTCACAAGGGTCAAGGGTCAAAGTATGGAGAATTCTAACTTGTTCCGTGCTCCCGGGCCGAATGGAATTTTTTTTCCCCAAAGGATTTTAGGATAATAATACAGGTGTTATATTTCATGTCGAGATTAGATAGAGTTTCACAATTTTACAGTGAATATTGAAATTGAGACAGTAAATATTGAAATGTATAGAGATTATATATTAAAAATATTAAAATATAAGTTGTGAAACTAAATTGTAATAACTAAGATAATTTAGTTTGGATACTAGTTTTTATATATTATTTTAAATTATATTTGTGAGACAAAATATGAGTTCTATAAAATAAATCTAGAAATAAGTGCTATCCAAATACACTTACATTTACAAGAAAAAAAATGAGAATATAAATTGAATTTAAAACTATTAGAATATAATATAAATAATTAAAAAGAAATAATATCTACCATATTAATAGAAATAACATAAGGAGGATCATCCCCTCAAAAGCCATTTTGAGCTAATGAATTTTGTAAACAATGCTTCAACCAAAACCGTAGAGAATATGAGATTAAATCCTTTTGAGTTAATCGACTTGCACCAACATTGCTTGATTTTTCTTTTCCTTTCTTTAGAAGATATTACCGAGGGGTTAGGCATCTGATGAAATATCAAACTCAAAAATTTTTAATTCGGTAAGAAGTTTTTTTATCAATTCAGCAATTAGCTATACTTGAACATTGCTTGATCTAGAAAAAAAAAATACCGTAATTGCTAAACTATAACCGTGGAGATATCAGGCAAATAGGGGATTAAGTTTTTCTTTTCTTATTTTTTTTTAAAATTCTGAGAAAATAGGGTTAAAGATTTGGTCTAAGAACTTTTATAATCTTTGTAACAGAGAATTGTGGGCCTGAATTTTGTATTAGCAGAAGGTTTGCATGCCCAATGACAATTCTCCAGAGTGTGTTTTCCAACTTCGGACGGGAACGCAGGCTCAATCTTGGGTTCCTTAAGATCTATGGGCTCCCGATCAGGGTCCCAATCCATGAAGTGATGTATAATTATTTGTGAGTAATGTCTTATTATTTAAAAAAATTTCTGAGTAACTCGTGATTAATATCGATTGATTATTATGGAGAGGGGTCGAATGGGGACAGGCAGTCCATTTTTTATTTTTCTTTTTTATCTCTTTTTTTTTCACAACTCTTCTTTATATAATTTGATATATCTTCCGTCTATGAGTTACCTCTTCCTTGAAGCTTTTCGGGGTTCTTGGAAACTGATTCACTAGCTATTTGTGGAGATTGACTGAATGGAAAAAAACTACTTAGAACGTATTATTTCTTATGGTATGTATAGTTTTAGCCTATCAAACTTTTCTAAAAATAGAAGTATTATTTTATCACAATATTAGATATATTTAAAAAATGATAGTATCATTATTTTTTTCTTTTCTATTAATGGTGGAGATATTTGGTTGACTTTTTGATCTATAGGGAATGGGCCAAACTAAGGTGGAGGTAGAGGGTGACGCTGCCGAAGAATTCCAACATTTTGTGTGCTGAAAGACCTATTTTGTGTAATTATATATTTTTTTGGCTGTTTAAAAGAAAATATTATATAATTTTACCTCTTATTTATGATGTCATATCAAGGATTTTTTAAACTCCAAGTTAAAAAAAAATTTAAATATTTATTTATAAATAAAAAATAACGCGCATGCACAAAATAGTAAGTTTTTTTTTTTTTCCTCCCTGATCATACATAAGTGTCTTCAAATTTCACCTCAACAATTTCTAGCTTTCAGACAGTACATTAATTTAGTTTGGCAAAGCAATGTCGAAATGGAAAAGGTCTATAAAATGCTTCTAGTCGTATTCATAGTAAGAGATAGGACCTACACAACTCAAGAGGTAAATGTAAAATCCCTCATGGACCTATATAGATCAACTGCTAAGGTGGTGGTGGGGGGGGCGACGTGTAAGGATGGGATGAATGGGGAAGAAGGAGACGTTATGAAAATTTGAGGAATTACTAGCTTATAGGATTTTATTTCCTCCATACGAAATAAAGATTCATTTATTAGGAGTAATTTTATGAAACAAAACTGTGATGTTAGAAAACTTCTTCTTCAAAACAGATGAAATTAGTGGAAGAGATCGCAGAAGAGTAAAAATGTCAACTCAAACATTTATTCTTGTTTTGCATAACTTTCCTGAATCAAACTTTGCTCTATAAAATCCTCTCCAGTTTCAGTCTTCTCTCCTCACTTCCTCCATAAACTCACTTCTCTCTCTCTCTCTCTCTCTCTGTGACGTCTGAACCTACCAACTGTGCTAGTAATGACATGGCTCTTCCCAATGGTTCTGTAATGAAAGGTCTCATATGGGCTCAAATACATCTATTTGACAAGCTTTTGTTGCAGAGCTGCAATGGAGATCAGAAACAGTATTGAATTCAAACTCAGATCAGATTCCTCCATTGGATCATCAAATGGAGCTTCTCTCTATCCCAGTGTGAAGATATGTTCTTTATATGGAAGACAGTCACAAACTTTCGTCTGTGATATTGATGGCACCTTATTGAGATCACAATCCTTCTTCCCATTTTTCATGCTGGTTGCTTTTGAAGGTGGCAGCATTTTCAGAGCATTCTTGCTGCTTTTATCATATCCTCTTTTGCGGGTTTTGCATTACGAACTCAAATTAAGAGTCATGATCTTCATCACTTTTTGTGGGCTTAGGTTGAAAGACATGGATGTTGTTTCAAGAGCTGTTTTGCCCAAGTTCTTTCTTGAGAATCTCAATCTCCTGGTTTATGAGATTTTTGCTTCTGCAAGTTCTAGGCTGGTTTTCACAAGTGTGCCTGGGGTGATGGTTGAAGGCTTTCTCAAGGAGTATCTTGGAGTTGATCATGTTGAAGGGACTGAGTTGCACACTGTTGGACAGTTCTACACTGGTTTGCTAAGCAGTTCTGGGCTGCTGGTGAAACATAAAGCTCTTGAGGATTTCTGCGGAGAAAATTTGCCAGACATTGGGATTGGAAATTCGGCTTTCTTTGATCAACTATCACTCTCTATTTGCAAGGTAGGTACTCCCTTCCCTATTAGCTCCATTTACACTTTTTTATTTATCTCATAATATTTGCTTCATTTATAATATTAATAAATATTTAATATATTTTTTTCAAACTTATTACTTTTTTTTTAAACTACTGCTATCTCAATTTTCAAAAAGACAGTTTTTAATGTATTCAATGGATAGAAAAGAAAATATGAGTCTTTTTATTTTGAATTGCATAGATTTTTGTGAAACTGCCAAGTGAAGGTCATATTTTGGTATTGAGGAGTAGTATACATCTTAATTAATCTCTGACTAACAAACTGAAGAATTTCACTTATTTGATTGCTTTTACATTAGTGCAATTAATGGTTAAAATTAGGCTTTCTCTAATGGGTTGGTCTCTTGGATAAACTAGCCTAGACTTTTCTTTTTTTATGTATTTGGACATCGTGACTTTTTTCCCCCCACTCCTCTTTTGCGAATCAAACTAGGCTTACGCGTCAAATACTTTTGCACTGGGTATTTAAATACCTAAATGACATTAGCTTAATGAATGACTATTAATTTGTACTATCAACACGCTTGTTCCAAAAGTGGGATCTTTTGTAGAAAATATCATTTCCGCAAACTTTCAGTAAGAGATTTGATATCTTTGTTAATGTATCTATGTTTGGTAGGGGGTTATTTACTTCAAACTTTTATTAGATTATCTAGCTAGTAGTAATTCTTTTCTTAACAAAGTTCCCTTATTGGCTCAAAGAAACAAGAACAAAATTTCCTTATTAGATTAAATTGAAATAACCCCTCATTGTCATGAAATGTTATTGGTATATGCAGCAGAAAGGATGCAATCTCAAAAATATTAAGCTCATTTTTTCAAAACTTGTTGAATTTAAATCTCACATTGTGCATATGTTATAACCTTTTTGAGCTCATTTAATTTTTTCCCCATAAATTATTACTGAAAGTGATTTTGCATTGATGCACTGCTATTTGTTTTTAATCTCTAAAGGAAGCCTATGTGGTTAACAAGGAAGACTGCAGAACGAGTCCAAGAACAGTAATTCCCAGAGAGAAATATCCAAAGCCCCTGGTGTTTCACGACGGGAGGCTAGCTTTCTTGCCAACTCCTCGTGCAACTCTCACCATGTTCTTATGGCTTCCTTTAGGAATAATTCTTGCAATCTTCAGAATGATTATTATTGTTCTTATTCCTCCAAGAATCGCCTCCTTTTTGATAAGATTAACCGGAGCAATCCACAAATTTGAGGTCTGTAAAACCACAAGTTCGCGAAATGGGAAAGGAGAACTCTACATCTGCAACCACAGAACCCTCATAGACCCCATATATCTCAGTTTAGCATTGAAGAAACCAATTACGGCAGTGACATACAGCCTTAGCAGATTCTCTGAGCTGATTTCACCAATAAGAACAACAAAATTGACCCGTGACAGAAATCAAGATGCTAAAACCATGGAGAAACTGCTAAGAGAAGGCGATTTAATCGTTTGCCCGGAAGGAACCACCTGCAGAGAACCATATCTTTTGAGGTTTAGCTCTTTGTTTGCGGAGTTAACTAATGATATTGTGCCTGTGGCCGTAAATACTCATGTGACCATGTTTTACGGAACTACAGCTAGTGGTTTCAAGTTTTTGGATCCCATCTTTTTTGCGATGAATCCGAGACCTTATTACAGTATACGGGTTCTTGATAAGGTGCCTAAGGAGGAAACTGTGGGAGGGGGAAAATCTAGGCATGAGGTTGCTAATTATATACAGAGACAGCTTGCTGATGAATTAGGGTTTGAGTGTACTACTCTTACAAGGAGGGACAAGTATTTGATGCTCGCAGGACATGAAGGGCTTGTCCAAGAAAAAAGAAAGGAATCCTAGGATGATCTTCCACTCATGATATTTAATTTTTCAGAGAGTTTATATATACTATGATAGCTAATTAAGTTGATAGCAAAAGCTTGGTATTAATTAGTTGTACGATGATAAAATTTTATGTCTGCAAACAAATAATAGTTTACGTGTTAGAACTATTTAAAGGGTCTATTCTCAATTTGGCTTATTCTTAATTACTTAGAGTAAACTGTTTATAGATTTTTTAAGCTAAAACTGTTTTTGAGCTGTTTTCAATTGCTTATTCATTTATGATTTTAGCTTAAATAAGGTAGAAAATATATTTTTTATAGGTTGCCCTAAGAATGTTTTTTAAAACAACTTTTTCCTATTAAAATTGTAAAAAAATTTTAATTTTAATTCTAAGTATAATTTTTTAAAAAATATTTATTTTTTAAAGATTTAAAAAAGTTTTAGCAATTGAAAATAGGACCAGAGTTTACTTTTGCTAGATACAATTAGCCATGTGCAATTTGCAGACATTAGTAGCATTATTTGACCCTTTTTTTTCCTAGATAAAAATATTAATTTCATAACTCTAATACGGTCATTTTAATTAGAAACAAATTTGTTTTCAAATCTCAAAAAGTATATATATTTGTTTGATTCTCAATCCCAATTCCCAAATATCCAATACTTCCCCGGGTATTTTAATTTAAGCATTCTTGTGTCTTTCATAAAATTGTCCCGCGTAGCATTTGTGTCTTTAATTTAAATTGAGTTTCTTTCTTAGATTGGCTTTTACTGTCATCTTGATTTTGTAAAATTGCCCTTTGGACATAAGGGGCATAATTGTCAATGATGCAGCATGTGATGATGTTATATGCTCCGGTTTGAACCCATTTAACGTATACTGTTTACCTAACAAAGGAAAATCGAGACCTTTCAACCACTGCACTTTACCATAGGAATCCTACAAGCAAAGGAAGTCTAAAGGAAAAAGAGACAAATGCCTCAAACAAACTCAATCTAGATTCTCCTGTAAAGGATAGCAGCAATATATATATATATTTTTTAAAAAAAAGATTAATTTTTAGAAAATTGTTATACGGAGTCGAAAAGCTACTATCACTATTTTGTGAATTAGATTTTAATTTTGTCGAAAGTAGTAAATTTTAGCAAAGAGACAATCGATTTTGAGTTTTTAAGATTTTTCATGATAATTTTAGTTTAATAAAAGTTTTACATTTCGATGAAAGAGATGATAAGTTTCAAATTAACAGCCTAATTTGAGGAATTGTTAAGAACTCTATTTCCGTTTTCTTTTTTTTAGAGTTACTATTTTAATTAAATTTACTACGAGAATCTTAAGAATTAAGAATACAAGAAATGGAATTGAATGGAGCAATTATATCGATAATGGTCAATATGAGTTACGGAAAATGAAATGTGAGTTATAGAATGAGTTTAAATCAGAGTTACAGAATATTTTTTATAACTGAAAATAATTAAAATTAATGTTTCAAAGTGAAATTAGAAAAAGGAATTAAATGGGGGTTACAAGTTCGAGAAATAAAATCAAAGGAGTTATATTTCTTTTTTATAACTGAAAATTCAGGTAAATTTTGATTTTTCCCCCAAAAATTCAAAAAAACTTAAAGAGTTACTTTTTTCGGTAATAAACATAGAGAATAATTTGCGTAAATCTACAGTTTTGAAACGGTAAATAATTAACATTAATCATTGAATTACCCATTAATTTCACTTGCCCAACCCCTTTCCCCCCCACAAAAAAAAAAAGAAGATAATATCGTTGAATATCATACTCTCATAAATCCGAATCTTTGTCAAATTATATAATTCTTTAAGATATTATATAATATTTGTTCAAAACTTTCAAGTCTTTGAGAGTTGTATGTTTTGAAAAGCTACAATGGGTTTAGCACTTATGATTTAGGAGAAAACTCGAGTTCATGATAAACTTATTGATACCTCACTACGCCCTTTTGGAATATCATCACAGTCTCGTGGAAGCTATTTTAGACCATTTCTTGACTTTTGCTTTGTAGACAGTCTAAAATGTGTCAGCAAAGCAACGACTATTTCATGAATGGTTAAAAATTATATGGTAAAATCCCACACCATTGCTGATGTTTTTACAATAGCATCACATAATTCGGACAACTGAACTACCCAATTTAGAATCAGTCATTCTCTGTAACAGAGTCTTGGCTGAAAACAGAGGTTTGAAGGATCTGAGCTGAGCCTTTCCAGAAAGGGAAATTTGAACCAAAGACAGAACACGAGTTAGGTATGTAAAGACTATTCAAAAGAGTTACTTTCAAGCCTGATGCATGCATAATCAGACAATCTACATCAAATCATTGAAGGTTTACCAAACCAACATTAGCAAGATTTGCATGCTCTTACCTGTCAAATGAGCAAACAAACAATCTAAGAAACTCAATTTGGATGATGTAAAGCGCATAAAAAGTTATCACGTATCAATTAATAAATTAGAAAAAAATTTCATTCAATATGATGTAAGGAGTCAATATATAAAAATTTGACCAATTCTCAAGATTTTGTTGGGCTAGTTAGATAGAATCGTCGGCATACGTCTGACTTTAGAAAAGAGAAAGAGAAAAGCCATGCAAGAAATTCAGTCTGGATAGGGTGGAATTTGGCTAGTGTTGAGGATTTGATTTGGTTAGCTTGGTACACCGATTATGGATCGTGACTTTGCACATGGGAAAAGAACAAGGCAAACAAACGTAGTTCAAATGTTGCAGAAAGCCAACTGTTATAAATCTTTGACTAGTTTTCAGGATTTGATATTTTCTGCCAACATTACATTATCACTGGCTAAATCAACGTCAGTCACATGTAGTATAAGCAATGCCATAGACTTTTGTGGAACTTTACAAGTATAGAAACATAGAAAGAATGAAAAAAAATCAATAAATCAAAAGAATCATGCCCTTGATTCAAGATTCGGTTACCCAAAAATTGAGTTGCTGCAAATTCTTCCTTCAAGTTATTAGATGTTGAGTGACTGAAATTTTGGCTTAGATTGTATTCTTGAAGTATATATAATTCACTGCTATGGCTAACTTTCGTCGGATTTGACTAATGATCATCTGGAGACAGTTCCATTTAATGCATGTACAGCACCTTGAGACAAGAAAAGGAAGAGACATGAGAGGGGTTAGCATTTTTAAACCAAAATGAAGTCAACCATGGGGTAGTTGTAATTTACTGCTGGATTTTACTACCAACATTTTTGTCCAAGAAATTTGAATTCTACTTCCATTCAGCAGGTCAATATTAATCAGATAGTGTAGATCATCAAACTTCTGTCTGACCTTGTGCTTATCCCCATCACAGTTCCTCAAACATGCTCACACATTCCGATGACTATGAGTACATTCACATTTAGGCAGACAGTGACAAAGGAGTTGGGTTCATCTATTTACTAACGATACAGTTATATAGTACTATTTTGTTTACGTACATAGTATTAGGTTATGTAAAAGATTATGAAAAAAAAAATCGAGTTATTCACTTAGAATCTGAATAATTCTTGAAAGTAGACTTATAAATTAAACGGTCTACTATGCGGCCACCAATCCCAACGAAGAGGAGAGGGAGGCATAGATATAAAATTAGAAACTTTTCGTGGGGAAGCCAAAAACTGTGGGAAATTTTCAAAAGAAGATCAGAGAATTTGAAGGCGGTCACCAACACTCTAACCTATCATGCGTTACTTTACCATATAAAGCAAGAAAAAGTAAGCTCATGTTTGAGGGAACTTACTGAGAAATAGAGCAAACAAAATGAGCAAAATGTTTCGGCTGTCATTAATGCCAGCGGTGTGGATAACCGAATGCATGGTCAACCTCTCTTCATTACTCTTCAATTACTCCTATAAATTCCTTTGCATCAGTTTCTCTTCTCTGCAATTTCATTACCTCTTTTACTTCTCTGTCTGTCATTTTCTCTCGCTGATATTTTCCTAATTTGTCCGCCACCATGTTTCGAGTAAAGGATCTCAAGAGTATGGCTTTCCCAATGGTGCTTCTCAAAATAGCAGAATGGATCTTGTACAATATCTTGGCAAACTCATGCTATAGAGCCGCAATGAAGGTGAGGAATCATGGGTTCTTTCGCAGAAATCCATCGTCGAGATCATATCAATGCCAATTCCCTTCGTTCCCTAGGGTGACCAAATGTGGTTTACATGGCAGAGGATCTCAAACTGTGGTTTGTGACATCCACGGCAGCTTATTGAGATGCCGGTCCTTCTTTCCATTCTTCATGCTTGTTGCATTTGAGGGTGGCAGCATTTTCAGAGCTTTCTTGCTTCTTTTATCCTACCCATTTTTGCTGTTTTTGGACTTTGAACTCAAACTTAAAGTAATGATCTTCATCACATTTTGTGGGCTTAAGTTAAAGGATATGGAAACTGTTGGAAGGGCTGTTTTGCCCAAGTTCTATCTTGAGAATCTCAATCTTCATGTTTACGAGATCTTGGCATCAGCAGGGTCCAGGATGGTCTTTACAAGTTTGCCTAGAGTAATGGTGGAGAGCTTTCTTAAGGAGTACCTCAGTGTTGATAATGTTAAAGGGACAGAGTTGCGCACTATTGGGCAGTATTACACTGGTTTGGTTTGCAGTTCTGGGCTGCTTGTGAAGCACAGAGCTCTTAAAGAATTCTGTGGAGAAAAGAAGCCAGAAATAGGCATTGGATCTTCAACCCTTCATGATCAGCTTTTCATTTCCCTGTGCAAGGTACATTTCTTCTAGTTAGTCGCACTGGTCAACTTTTAATTTCTTACAGTTCTTAGTATATTTGTTAGATGAAACAGTCCATCGTGGGGATGGAAGAAAATCCCATCAGTGCTAGTATTTCATTTTTCTTCTGTCACTCCTTGGTATCCTCACTCACGCGTTTTTTGGACATAGACCAATCAGACTACTACTACGTCCTATTGTCTAAAAATGAAAAAGAAAAACTCACTTCTCGCGCATCATTGCTGTCCTCTCTTTAAGGCAATGCCATACTTTTTGAGTTGCAATGTTGTTTTCTTTGCTCCGTTTAGGCTCCTGTACTGCACTGAAAATTAAGAAGAGTGTTTCAATTGAACTTCCAAAAGAAACGATCATCTCTCGTTGTTTAATTTTGATGATCTTGATGTGTATGGATCGTGCAGCAGTTCTTTGATCATTAATTTTCTATGTTGTCAATTCGCAGGAGGCTTATGTTGTTAGCAACGATGACCTCAAAACCAGGGAAAGCTCCGTGATGCCAAGAGAGAACTACCCGAAACCATTAGTATTCCATGACGGGAGGCTGGCATTTCTCCCAACTCCTATTGCATCTCTTGCCATGTTCACATGGCTTCCTCTTGGACTACTGCTTGCTGTCTTCAGGCTAACAATTGGCATCTTCTTGCCTTACAAGTATGCTATCTTGCTCGGTTCTGCGACCGGCGTTCGCCTTCGAGTTGAAGGTTCTTTCCCACCTAGATCAAAAACTGGAAATGGGGTACTCTATGTTTGCACTCACAGAACACTTTTGGATCCAGTTTTTCTCAGCACAGCCCTTGGTAAGCCTCTAACAGCAGTAACCTACAGCCTCAGCAAAATGTCCGAGTTTCTATCACCAATTCGGACGGTTAGGTTAACAAGAGACCGGCAACAGGACGGTGAGACCATGCAGAGATTGTTATCTGAAGGGGACTTAGTTGTTTGCCCAGAAGGAACAACATGCAGAGAGCCATATCTGCTGAGGTTTAGTTCACTGTTTGCAGAATTGGCTGATGAGATAGTCCCTGTGGCCATGAACACACATGTGACCATGTTTTATGGGACTACTGCTAGTGGCCTCAAGTGCTTGGACCCGATCTTTTTCTTGATGAACCCTAGGCCTAGTTACAGTATCCAGATTCTTGGGAAGGTGCCAAGGGAGCTCACAGTTGCAGGTGGAAAATCAAGCCATGAGGTTGCCAACTACATACAGAGACAATTAGCTGATGCATTGGGATTTGAGTGCACTGCTCTTACAAGGAGGGACAAGTATTTGATGCTGGCAGGAAATGAAGGGCTGGTTCAAGATAAGACAAAGAAATCTCATTACAGAACACATTCATAGATCCACTTCCCTAAGAAATTTCTCACCAAATTAGTAATAGTAGTATTATTAGTATCTTTATTTTTTCGTCAAGCGATCCCATGATCCACATTTGGTTGATTTTTACCTATATATATATATATGAAATTTCTGAATTCTTTTCTTACTGTGAAATGGAAAAGTCTAGGATCTGATTTATTGACATAAATTTTGAGCCATCATGCAGAAGGTGGTTAGGTAGAGAACACAAACTCATTGATACCATTTATCCCATGTCCAATTCATTTATTACGGTGCCCTTACTATTCAAGGACTAGACCAAGGTTTCTTCAGCTTGCCTGTGGTTTGCACCTCTATCCTAGGGTAGGAGACAATATATAATAAGTATATTACCTCAAGCTTAAAGGGATCACTATTTTAATTTTCCTATTTATTTTGATTGATGGATGGACGGAGTATTAATATTAATTACGATATTCCAAAATTTTTATCTTCCCGTCATAGAGTACAATTTTGCTAGTACACATTTATCTTATAATTGGCAAAACTCTTAACGGGAGAATATATACAATCCATCTCTACAAAGCCTGAAAGGCTGGAACTGTTCTTTCGGGAATAAATCGCTTGTTTCTTTTCCTAGAAATGACAGCTTGTTTTCATAGATGATCATAGAACTGCTTTAAACTTTCTATTGTTACAAGTAATAATCCCTCTGTCTCTAAATATTAGCGGAGCCAATCTCCCCACATCGAGATGGGTGAGAATGATCACGGCATGCTGTCGTTTCCTGTAGTCTGTGCTTGCAATGAATGATCTGTTGTTTCTCAATGCAATGAATTCAATCCTCCTGTTGTCGTGGACTCTTCCTTGCCAGATCTTTTATACTGTAAATCCTCTTTCATGTGTTCTGTTTTGCTTGTACTGATCAGCTGAATTCGGCAGGACAAAACAGCATGCTGATCAATTGCCGCCATGCTCGTGCAGTCTTCCATTGCATTGGTTTCAGAATTTTCTGTCTGATCTTTTTAAAACGCGATTTTTTTATAAGCAAAACAGGCAGATCATAACTATGAAATTTTACCTTAGATTCTGGGATAGTAATTTTCTACTCTACTAATTTCTTGTAGAGTGCTTGGTGCTTTTGGTTTTCTGGATATATTGAATTATCAATGGTGATAAAAGGTCAGCAATTAAAAATAAATAAATATGTGAAAAGTAATGACTGGACTTAAAAAATGGTTATACTGGCTACTTCTCTTGAACCCCCGTGGGTTCCCATTTGACGGACTACTAGACACTAAATGGACATGTCTTGGGCCTTCAGAGGCATTATGGGTCCGGACTTCTAGTCCCAATCAAAATGGGCTTAAATTTGGTTTTGTTTTTGAACTTCTGTTTCTAGAATTTTTACAGGGCCTTGAAAATGTAGTATTTTTTAAAAAACTTAATGTTAATTTTGTCTATTAGTTATGATTATATACTCACTAGTTAAGGTCTCCCGCGTGGGCGGGAACCTGTTAGTTAATCTTGTAGATATACAGTTTATGGTAAAATTTTATATAAACAATTAAATAATTCTATTGAAAAATAAAGCTAAACATGACAATTATAGATATCAAACCATAAATAAATATAGAACATTTTAATATTATCAATATTTATTTGTCTATGATTACAAAAAAGAATAACTGTACATACAGAACAAAATTGTGTATTTGAAATTGATTATCAGCACTCAAAAACACAATAGGATCTTTTATAGCTAAACTTGAACAGCATTTCAATCATCCAATAAACCAAGCGATAAATAAATGCTCATAAAGCATCATATAAGACGTTTATAGTGCTTGGAGCATTGTCATAAGCACAGAAACTGGTTGATGCCATGATCTGTTAAAGTAAATTAAGACTCACTTGTTGCTGTCCAGAATAGTCTTGAAACCAGATCAACAGCTTCTGGAGGCATGCGCTTGTGAAATATCTGACATTGAAAAAAGAAAACAGGATCATAATTAACACACCTCAAAAAAAGAAAAAACAATAATTAATAAGTACCTTATGCTATGGATGAGCATTAATTTGTGGAAATTTGAACTCAGTATAGTTGGGATTCATGCATTTAATTTCCTCCCTTGTTGGAGCACCAAAACCTGAAAATTTTTCGCATTTGCTGGAAGCATTAACACGCAGGCCAAGAAAGAAACCAAAGGATAAGACATTGACCAATTCACCAAAATCAGGCATCCTTTTAATCGTATTCATCAAAATAACTCATTCAAATTCCTAGCAACAAACATCTTATGAGAATGAAGTTAACAGGAAACATAATATTGCTAAGCTTTTAATAAAACATGAGCACCACCATGACAACCAATATAAACAGAGTGAGTGTAGAGAGGCAGAAGTACCTTGATGATCTCAACAAGTTATTGAACATTCAAACAACCAAGAAATAAAATGTTAATTTAGTATGTACGATCTAAAACTACTGATGTCATATGCTACACAGGATATATGAAACAACTGAAGAAAATTACAACCTGAAACATTTCATCTTGAAACTTCTTCTGCGCAACATCACCGTTCATCTTCTATAGAGCCTCCCAGGATAGACCCGAAAAGTGTCCCATCTGTCTATTTTACCAACCAATACAGAACATTTTGAACCTGATAAATTATTCTTCGAACAAAAACCTTTGGCACTACATCTTTATCCACCAGTTGCCAATGTGATGAGAGAAGCATTAACATTACAAGCCTTCAAATTCCCCAAGGAGCAAATGTTCAGATTATTATACCATTTTTACATCAGCATCCTCAACTATGGGAACCAGATGCACATCAATTCAATCCACAAAGGTTCTCACTGGGAATTGCAAGGGCCTAGAAAAATTTGCACTTATTGCAATTGATAGTCCTAATTTTTCTAATACCTGGATTTTATAGAGTTTTTCTTGAGGGTCAAGATGATAAAGGCTAATTTATAATGAGAAGCAACTGTATCTTTGTTCCTTGACAAGCCAGTAAATATTATGTCATACAACATTAAGAAACTCTTCTAGGCAGCAACAAACAGCCTTTTTTTCATTTTTTGGCCTCACATTCAGTATATTAGCATTCACATGTATAGATTACACTCACCCCTACTTTACGTGAGGTGTACTCAAAAATGAAACCGAAGTAGGAAAAGGTTTTAAGCTGAAATCCTGCCACCTCTCAGTAGAAGATACATGCTGGACCTGTTTTCCAGCCACCCATACATGAGGAAGCTGGTTAAGTTGCCTAAATGCCTAACATATTATGTGCAGACAAATCAGAAGTCCCGCATGAGAAGATAATGACAGAATATGCTAACAGAATTGTTTCAATTAGTTTCGGAGGAATAATTACAATAATACCCTCTCAAATGGACATGCTCATTATTGCATCAGCCTTAAAAACATAGAATAATTGAAGCAGAAAATATAAAACAAATCAAGCCCATTCCACTCCCAGAAAGGAGAATACTCACAATTGGCTCAAAATCAGGACTGGTCAAGTTGACTGTAAGATTTCTCATCAATAAAAGAACCTGCATTCCAGAGTAAGGGAAAATTGTAAGTCATGTCCAAAGTGAAGTTCACACTATTAAATGAGGCCCAAGAAAGAACCTTCAGCCTTCTGTCACAGGATCACCCCCAACCCCAAGAAAATAAAAAACAACAAAAAATATGAAAGAAACAAAAACAGTATTAATGAAAAGAAGAGGGGTATCATATCATTCTCCAAATCAACATTAATAAAAAGAAAAAGTATATGGGGGGAAAAGGAACGGTGAAAAGTGAAATCAAAAGGTGTATGAAATCACTCCCCAGATCATGAATTACCTTCAAATTGCCAAACGTCAGTTTCCATACATTGCCAGATTCATTAACTAAATTTATCAACTTTTTAGCTTTTTCAGTCAACTTCTATGGCTTTTTCATCCAAATAAAGCATTTAGACTTCAAAGCTTTGTTTGCATCTAACAAATCCTAGAACTAATTTTTTATCCTTTAAACTTTCTTAGCCAGCAGGATCATATTTCAGTTTCACCATCATTAATAGAAACAAACTGTCTACATTCTCCATATAATATTCCAAGCATTTCTACTTTTATCTTTTGCTATACTACTAATTGAGTCACAACATATAACTCCAGAGAACATCACCCTTCCACATTTGACATCACTGATTTTCAGTGATAGCAAATTACAAGGTACGCAAAAAGTAAATGGTAACATCACAATCCAGTTTCAAAGTACAGCTCTAAAGACAAAATTTTCTACAAACTCACCGTCTCAAAATTAATAGGGTCCATCTCTTTCAGCTTCTGCACATGACCCCTGGAATCAGGATCAAATACAGCCCCAATAAAGCTATAAACTTCTGTTGGTATGCCTGGAAAATTTACACAAAAAGCCACCAACATCCATATTGTTACAAAACAAAACTAACCTAATCTATTTAATCAGAGCTAGCAGATGGGTCTCCTAACAGTCAAAAAATGAAAAGAACTACAAAATCACAATGTTCGGCCAAAAAAGAGAAACATGAAAAAAGTGCGAATGTACAAGTCATTCACTGAAAAACTGATTTAGAGACAGCCAAAAGGTCACGACAACAATATTGTCAAACCAATATACATGTCACAAAAAGTTTGTAGTGCAGTTAGCATCCTGGGTATAGCTAATATGATGAAATTCAGTTGGCAATTCAGTGAACTATGACAATATGATTACCTTGAAGAAGAGAACCTTGCCCTGTTTTGGTAGTTCAGAAGCTGGAAGTGTTCTGCTTGAACTCCCAATAACACTAACACCGAATGCTCCTATCTCTCGGCAAAGATCGTGTGAGTGTGCAGTTATGCTTCGGCATAGAATAGATCGATCCAGTTCCCCTTCTTTTCCAGAAAATCAATGGCCGTGTTCATTAAGCTGCATAAGCATGAAGCAGTGTGTTTCTGAAAAGTAAAAGTTATACACAACCAATAGATAAAGAAATGATACCTTTACTCCAGAATTCCTTACAGTCCCTAAATTTTTAAAGCCTCCCTAATATCATAGACCAAAACAAAATAGAACTGTAATTAGACAAGAGAAACAACTACGAACGTGCCATTCAAGAAAGTTAGCTGACAAAAAATGTCAAGAAAAGAATTAAATCCTTACCTGAGAGTACTTCTCATCTGTCAAAACACTAAGGCATGCCGCACCTCCTTTCTCATAAGCTTTAGCAATTTCAACCTGTCATTAGATACAATTGGATAAAATTAATATTCATGTTGTACAACATACAAATCTATAACTAAAAAATTAGCCCATGTTCATAGGAGCTCTTCAAACCCCCTTTTTTTTTTTTCTAATTACTTCATTTTTCTTTTTTTTTTTTCTTTTTTTTTGAGGAATAGAGGGTATGCTATCTTGCAACTTGACTACACTCTCTGGAGGGCAATGACATTGACTGATAATTAAGAATGTGAAATTTGCACTGGAGATACTTGAAATATTAACTTATATACAGGTTTTGTGTTTTTAATTAAATATGGTCTTGCATTCTATTAAATTGAAATCTCTAAGTCTTCCCAACTTTTGCTAATCTCTTTTATGAACCACAACTAAATAGGTATTGTATTTATTTTTAACTATTAACTACTCATGAAGTATGTCGTAATCCTAAATGCCAATTGAATGCATACGATGAATTTCAGCATAATTAGCAACCATTTTTTCCTAACCTTATTCAAGATCTCAAAGTACTCATAACATTCCATAATAGATGGGTTTCACAAATTTTAAGCACTCAGAAGGAACAAGGACTTAATGTACATTAGAAGATATCGCAGTTACTAACTGGATCGTCCATTTGAAAGCAAAAGTTCCATGTTATCCATCAAAGTAGCTATCTCAATATATATGTGTCACCAAAGAGAAAAACCCAGAAACTCAAAAGGACCAACATAATGTGTAGGACGCCCAGTTGGTGGCCGCCGTCTGATCCTTATGCCTTGGCTTGCACCAAAATCATAAATTCAAACATATAGCAAGAAATTTGGTACCTTTTGAGCTCGAATGCTTAAAGGGTTATTCTG
Source organism: Rauvolfia tetraphylla (assembly GCA_030512225.1). Taxonomy (NCBI): domain Eukaryota; kingdom Viridiplantae; phylum Streptophyta; class Magnoliopsida; order Gentianales; family Apocynaceae; genus Rauvolfia; species Rauvolfia tetraphylla. The sequence continues at coordinate 656,006 of JAJQKT010000022.1, forward strand.
GGGCATGAAATTCCCAGCCGAGGTCGGCTTCAAGAACGTGAATTTGGGTCTAAAATTGACGGTTCGAAAAGAGGCCACCTTCGGCACTGGTGTTGCTGTTGCTTTGAAAGACCTCGCAAGAAAAAAAAATGAAAGAAAACCCCCATCAAAGCAGCTCGAACGAATCTTTTCTGAATTCATTTAGTGGAGAGGCAATTGAATTAATAGAGTCGTTGTGAAAGGTAGAGAAGAAAGGGAAAGACAGCAGAAAAGGCTCTAGAAGAGGGGAAAAAAAGGACCGGAGAGAAAGAAAATCTGTCGATAATTAGTTAATATCGTTAGTAATTAATTATTTTATTATTTAAATATAAAAAATATAATAATAATAACCATAAAAGACTTCAAATTCGATCAAATATTACATACAATATTATGGAGAATCTATGTAATTAATGATGCTTGAGATTCTTCTCATGACAAAAGAAGTTGCCATGCTAACCATGTTTTAAATATGGAAATATGGGGGAAAAATCGGTTCCCCATTCCAAATTCTTTCCTGCTTTCTTCTTAGACAAGTATATATTCAGGGGAGTAGTACAGAATTCGTGCAACATTCTTCCTTTCGCCGACCTCTTCTGTTCTGCAGTTGTAAGGAAGCAATGGCAACTTCTCCAAAGTCGGCCTTGATCTTCCTCGGCACCGGTTGTTCGGTGGCAGTGCCGAATACCATGTGCTTGCTTCAGCCTTCAAATCCTCCTTGTCATGTTTGTTCACACTCATTGTCCATCCCACCCGAGCAAAACCCAAATTACAGGTTTTTCTTTTACCTTATTGGATAAAACTAATTTTTGCATTATTGATAATTTTTTTTAACCATGTAGAGGTATAAATAATATATATATTTTACGAAAGGTCATAAAAATTGTTGATTATGGAAGGATGGTTGATGAATTTCAGGTGCAATACATCTCTCATCGTCGATTATTACAGTGATGGGGAGCACAAATATATAGTAATTGATGTAGGAAAGCAATTTTGGGAGCAAGTATTAAGGTGGTTCACCTTACACAAAGTTAGACGATTAGATTCTGTGAGTTTTCTTTTCTCTATTTTAAGAATACTTTTTTGTTGTTTTTTTTTTTTTTTACTGTAAGTCTTCGTATCTCATCCTCGATCTATAAATATTTGAAAAAAATGAAAAAAAAAAAAAACAAGGTAGTTTGGCCGGGTGGTGTTTTTGAATTGATTCTCTCCTGCTCTACAAAGATAATACGTTGTAATCACTTTAGTTTTGCCTCAACCGAGCATTAGTTTTGTAAAATATAAGTTATATAACTAATAATATAGATTATATATGTGTATGAAAGATATCAATTTATTTAAAAAATAAGTTTAATTACTGAGTTAGTATTTTCTAGTAAAACGAATTGTCTTTATTTGTAGTTGTATAATTTTTGTGCCAACTGAGCAGTTTGATTTCTAAATTTTTCTTTTTCATTTTTTCTGGTTGTAATTAGAAAGCTATTTTCACTCAGCTAAAAAGGCAAAAAAGTTATTTTCATTTTAATTGTAAATCTTGGTATTTTCTGCAGATAATTTTGACTCACGAACATGCTGATGCTGTTCTTGGTTTAGATGATGTACGTGTGGTTCAACCATCTAATTTAACAAAAAATGTTGACCCTACAACAGTTTATCTTACGCAAGATTCAATGGAAAGGTAATAGCACATCAATTTTTTTATTGGAATTAATAAAAATTACTTTTGTTAGAATAAGTAGATTAGTTTCTTGCAATATATATTTATTTTCTTTTAAGAATTCTTGTAATGTTTTTAAATTATACAATTTGGCATTCTCATTTCTAAAGAATACAAGGAACAAATAAAGTATGTGATTAGTGCAGAATTAGAAAATATTCTCTTTTAATTGTTGTGGTAAACTCTTTTTATGTGTCACACTTAATTCGTAAATATATCTTATTGGCAATTGATTCATGAAAGAGTAATTTGAAAGGTAATAATTTACCCCCCAAAAAAATCGAAAGGTAATAAAATTTAAGAAGAATGAAAATATATCAATTTCTTGGTGTTCTGCATTCTATTTACTGGTGAACGTTCATTGATCAGCTCTTGACATCTTGTGTGATTTCATTGAAACAGTGTTGCTGCGAAATTCCCTTATTTGGTTCAGAGAAAAATTAGTGCGGGTCAAGAGATTAGACGTATAGCACAGTTGGACTGGAAGATTATTGAGAAGGATTGTAAGAAGCCATTTGTTGCATCTGGACTGGACTTTATTCCTTTACCAGTTAGTTTTCCTTCATTTGTTCAGTTCCAATTTTTCCTCTTTCATCATACTTATCCTTCCTTATATTATATGATTACTGCTTCTTTTTGTAGGTGATGCATGGTGAAGACTATGTATGTTTAGGTTTTCTCTTTGGGAAAAAGTATAAAGTGGCTTATATCTCTGATGTTTCACGTTTTTTGCCCACCACAGAAGATTGTGAGTATTAACTGTGGTCTGCCTCTTCATCAGTAATCTTGTTCTATATATATGTCTTTGTTTTCACTTTTCATTGTGATTAGGAAATCAATATAAGTATTACTGCAGAAGGAAAAAAATAATAATTAGGTAGTAGTATAGGTTACTAAAAGATTCACCAGGGATGAAATGAACTAGTGTTAAGGTCTAATCAAAATTAAACTGAAAGAATAATGCAAAATCGCCATTTTCTTCCTCTTTCAAGAGGGCTGATGTGAAAAGAAAAATTGTTACTTTCATGAAAAAACAAGAGTAATTAGTAAAAACACTTTACAACTTCATCCTGGCTAAGAGAGCTTTGCTTCTCTTTTGCAGACATCTCAAAAGAAAGTGGACAACAATTGGATCTCCTTATCTTAGATGCAGTTTATAAGGTTATTCTTCATCTAAAAGTCCTATTTCTACCATTTCTTAAATCATGTTTCATAAATTTCAGTTGTCTTCAGCATTTCATAACTATCCTGTTGTGCTTTGAAGTTCTATAACCTTGATACTCAAAAATGGTATAGGAGTAACTCTTCCTATGATCTTGGGACCCTGCTTGCTTATTTCCTCTTAATGCGAGGCTCCCTTCACTCAAGATTGTTCTTTCCTCCCTCCCTCTCTCTCTTTCTGAGGTTTTTTTTTCTTATCTCTGCAGAAGGGCTTCCATAATACTCATTTTTGCTTGCCGCAGGTATGTTCCTTGTTTAAAGCAGAAATTGCATGGTTATAGTCACAGAACTTTTTCTATTCTGGAAATGTTACTCATAATTAAGAGCAAGTAATGCTTTCTTCAGGCTCTAGATGCTATCAAAGGCTATGCCCGAAGAGAGCTTTGTTAACTGGAATGACCCATGAATTTGATCATCATGTTGACAATGAATTTCTTCTGCAATGGTCTAAAAAGTATGGTTTTACTGTTTCTCATGAAATCGTGTATGAAGTTGAAAAACCAAGTAGAAATGATATAGCAATTATTTCGTCACCTTTATTTTCTTCCCTTTGCAGAGAAGGCATACTTGTTCAGCTTGCTCATGATGGAATGAAAATATCCATGGACCTGTAATAAAGTGAGTTCGAACAGATTACTAGAAGAATGATGTCTTCAGTTCCGTATCCATTGACGAAATTTCTTTGAGAATACCACTACTTTGCATGTCTTCTTTGGCTACAACTATGAAATTTCTAGGATACAGGTGATTGCATTTCCTGTGATGTTCTAAAGTAGACCTTTAATACGTTCTTTGCATCTAAATAGTTGTTCAAGATGACATGTTTACATCTATAAAGATATAATTATTTCTTTTTTGGACTTAACAAATTCAGAATTTTGATTCCGTCAAATAGCACGTTATATTTAGAAGCAGATGATTTTTTTTTTTTTCATTAGAACTTGTGACAACTCCCACCACGAACCACGACCACCAAAACAATGGAATTATTTATTGTCCTCATTTTTAAAAGCAAAACGAGCATAACCAGCCAGGCATTGTTAGTTTCACACTACATGTGCTCGGGACTCCTCAAATTGTATAAAAAAGAATGTTCGGAAAATAGTTTAACAAGCAAGTATTGAATAAAAATTTAATAAATAAAAAGAGAAAAAGAGCAAAAGTGTTTGCATAACACACATAAATATTAAAACTTATCCACGTGGCAAAAGAATTCCCCTTTTTAGCTTTGTTCTCATCGTCCACATTTGAAGATAGCGAGCTCTCTCCCTATTCTTGTCTTGGATGGTCCATCCTCCTCCATGTGAGTTCGTCCAACCACCATCGTCTGATTAACATGTGAATCCCATGGGAGCTGCTGCATCATTCAAATCAAAAGCAAAATACTAACTAAATTCTCAATCAGATGGAGATTGAAAAATTAGCAGGTCCACAAAGATGCTGAATTTGCAATATGCCTAGAGCATCATACACCACCTGATCACGCCAACCATTTCTCAATTCTTGATTCAACCGTCTGATGAATCCTGGTTTTTTCATCTCATAGTAATTCAAGAATTCTGCCACGGCCTTGGGGTTCTTGCTCCCCCAGCATTCCGGCTGAGCCTCCATTTTTTCCGGTGACTCTATCTTTCCCGTAGCTACCTGGGTTACGTATTCAACAATGCCATTCACAAGACTCGAAGGGGCTTCACCTTCACCATCCCACAGCCATATACGTGCCATGCCTCTCTGTACTGCCAAAAACATGGCATGGCTGTGATTGATCTCGTCCATAACTGAAGGACTGATGTAAAGAACATACTCTTCGTTACAGGGCGAGTCCACGACCACCGTCTGCATCATGTTCCGGCTAGACAGCCGGAGAATGACATGGTTGACTTGCTTCTTGGGGTAGCTAGCATTAGGATAAAGAAATTTCTCAGCAAACTTACTTGTGTCATGAACTAGACGTGAAGCTTTATCATTTGATGCATAAAAAAGATCGAAACGCCTGCCCTGAGCGGTGTGGCCAGCTTGGTTGACAATGCTTATGGAATGTCCTTTGGAGGCTTCATGATTTGCCCATATGGAGACTATTCCTATACAGATGATAAAACCAAACCTGAAAATGATCCCTGAATTTGTCGATGACTTGAGCTTGTCTCCATCGACGGAGCTGCCGAATGAGGCGGAGATACAGTTTTGGGTGGTGATGGGGATGAGAGGTTGGAGGAGACAGTGACTCTTCTCCTCCATGTGGGAAGAATTAATAATTAATGAAATGTCAGCTGTGACGACCTCTAAACGGGGAAGACAATGCTAAAAGCTCAATGAATGGCTCGAAACGGATAGAGGACCCTCTTGAGTTTCCACTAGCAAATTGTTTATGCAGAAATGTTAATTAAATAATCCTACAGCCATTATAGAATGTTTGAGTAAGCGCATTCTTTTTTTAGATATCTTCTTGATTGCTGAATATTTTTTAAAAATAAATAGTTTTAAAAATTTGAAATTAAAATAAAAATAATATTAATATTATTTTTATAATTCTAATTAGAATATTTTCAGAATAGCTTCTCAAAATAGTTTTTTAGCTCATTTAAGTTGAAATTAGAATATGCACTTGATAATAACTCAAAAATAACTTTTGACTTAAACAAAATTATAAGCAACTTATTTTAAACTATTGAAAACAAATTTTTGGTCAACTTTAAGTGCATTTGTCATATAATTGCATTCACTATTAATGACGCGCTTGGTCTAGAAATTATTGCTGTGGGTAGCTTTGAATTTAGGACTTACATTGTAAAATTTATTATTACGTGGGATTAATTAATTAAATTCTAAAAAAATTCTTTTGTGACTGAAACTTACCAGCAGTAAAAGATGAAAGCACATGCTTTGTTTTTCTTTTCCCAATTTAGTCAATTTCTCTTTGTCCATAGATAAACTCTTTTCATGGTTATATTCTAACTTCATTTTTACTTAGGTCATTAAATCTTGAAACAACATAAAACCTAACATCAACATCAAGATTGGATATATTGGCTGAATGCCTTCACAAGAATGGTCTGCCACAAGGGTATTTGTCATCCATCCACAAACCAAAAGAAAAGGGAAACGTTGAAAGAAAGATGAAATTTCTATGGATCCGCGTTTAGTCCTAGACAGCATTTTTGCCACACATACGAATATCATCTTAAATTTGAGATTTAATTTAATGATTAAAAAAATTAAAAAAATTTTTAAAATAAATATATTTAAAAATTAAAAAATATAATTAAATCATATTTCAAATTTAATGAGACAAATTTCTGTGGGACGGTGGAGCCAAGGATTTCCCTATCTTGCGGCCTGTGGGCCCACCGAGTGCTATTTAGCGCGGGTGGGGGGGAAAAAACAAAAGAACGTTTTGAGAATAAAGATCCTTCCAATTGGTCGAGGCCAAAGTCTTCCTTCTTCTTTAAGACTAGTAGGGACCCCCGCGCTACGCGCGGGGTTTGGTCAATGATCTAGTTATGCCAACTTAAAATTAATAAGATCACTTGAAAATACTGAATTTAATGCAAAAATAACTGGCAGGATTATAGGCTAATGCAAGGATATATGCTTTGTTGCTTGCTTCCTTTTGTTTTCCTTTTTCTGTCAATGAATAAATTTAAAACGGGTATTCATAACTTTCAAATCCCAGTCAGAAATCAAATTTCCAAAAAAGATAGTTGTGGGGTCTAGAAATTGGCAAATTTCGGTCTAAAGGATGTTATTGAATTGAGCAGTTCATGAGAATGTTTTTTACAATTTCTATAATCTAACTGGATGAGAGCTGTGGAAAGCAATTTCAACATGAGTAAAAAAAAAAAAAAAACATCAACAGAATTTACTGTCATTCTAATGTTCATCCTTTTTTTGCTTTAATACTATTGGAAGAAAAAAATGGAGCAATAAATCATGCCATATCCCTCTGACCTTCATAATAATAAATATTAGGATGGTTGAAAGATGATTTCAGCACCAAAGGTATGCAGACTCAAGGACTCCATCACATCCTTTTGAACCCTGCATCAAAGTGCTTAAGTGGTACAACAATACTTGCACACATATTCATTCAAACTTAATAATCATAATAGAAAGAGTTACTCCTGGAGAAAGAAACTTGAGAAAGAGAAAAAACTATATATAACTGCTGATATCTAAAATGTAAGAAGTCAACAGAATATACCATGATCTATTTTCTTCTTCCAATAGCTACCATGAACCATTTTCAATAAATGTCAAACCTGAGCAAGCAGTCATTGCATAATGGTTCTGTAAGGCATATCATAGGCCTAAGTCAAACAAGCATTTTTCGCCACAGCAGAATCAAAGAAAAGGAGAACAGTAAATTCAGAATGGAGAAACACCAACTAATGTCATAAGATATACTAACCGTAGAGGGGAGTCCGAAAAGAGATCCACTGAAAAGACTACCAAGCTGTTTTAACCCATCATACAGATGAAATGCTCTGACCAGTTCCCACAGAACAATCTGCCAAGTCTCATGGAGACAGAAGTCATCGTAACTTGAATATGGGAGAGTTTACTAAATTGGAAAAGTCAGTTCATTTATTTGATTTTATGCAGTTTCTTTCTACTTAAGAAAGAAAAATATTTGATACTTATATCTAAATCTTAGGTATCAGAGACAAAACATAATTCCTCCAAGCAATGCAGCAAGATCAAAACCGATGCCAACAAAAAATCATACTTTCAGAGACCTATAATCAAATAAAGACAAACCCATAAGTGCCAACACAATCTAAGATGAGAACAGTAAATGACTAAACCACAACAACATTTCCAGATTGGCTACAAGCACCGAATCAAATGTTGCAACATAATCAAGTACATTGTCCATCAAGCCTCATACTTTGCTCCAAAAATAGAACTTTTAAGAGAAACGAACAGCAAAAAGGAAACCAAACTGACAACAGAAGTACCTGGAATGTCGATGTCCAAATTGAAAAAGTGGTTTGTTCAGGACAGAAGACTTGTAGTCACAGTACCTATAGAAAACCCAATCCAATCATTTCCATCCAAGAACTTGTAGTCACAGTATGCGCGGGAACCCGTTACTGTTTAAATTAGTAATCTTGTAGATATAGCGTTTATGGTAAATTTTACACAAACAATTAAATAATTTCATTGAAACATCAAGCAAAACATGACAATTATAGATATCAAACCATAAATAAATATAGAACATTTTGATATTATCAATATTTATTTGTCTATGGTTACAAAAAAGAATGAAACTGTAAATACAAAATCAAACTGTTTATTTTAAATTGATTATTAGCTAAACTCGAACAGAATTTCAATCATCCAGCAAACCAAGCGATAAATAAATGCTCATAAAGCATCATATAAGACGTTTATAGTGCTTGGAGCATTGTCATAAGCACAGACATTGGCTGATGCCATGATTTACCATTAAAGTAAATTAAGAGTCATCTGTTGCTGCCCAGAATAGTCTTGAAACCAAATCAACAGATTCTGGCAGCATGCACTTGTGAAATATCTGATGACATTGAGAAAAAAAGACAGGATCATAATTAACACAACTTAAAAAAAGAAAAAACAATAATTAATGAGTACCTTATGCCATGGATGAGCTTTAATTTGTGGAAATATAAACTCAGTATAGTTGGGATTCATGCATTTAATTTCCTCCCTTGTTGGAGTACCAAAACCTGAAAATTTTTCGAATTTGCCGGAAGCATTAACACACAGGCCAAGAAAGAAATTAAAGGATAAAACATTGACCAGCTCACCAAAATCAAGCATAAAACCAATACAAACAGAGGGAGTGCAGAGAGGCAGAAGTGATCAATTAAAACAGTATTGTAAGGGCAGAAGTTGCTTAGATCATACTGCAAAAGTAATTCATTTTATCAGCTACAAACGTATTAGATCATACTTCAATATGTTTCCCATATATATTACATATTAGATTATTCTAGACCTTGCAAATTTTGGTGCAGGCCAGCTTAATGTACACCTACCTTGTTAAGGGACATAATTGCCGTGCCAAGCAACCACATTGAATGGAGAAAAATCCTGTTTTGCAGTGAAGAGTTCGCCTCCAAACTTCTGTACAATAGTATAACCTGGATGGGAGTCTTGTTCAAACCAGGCCACTGGAATAACGAAATCCCTTGGAGAAGTAAGACCATTAGCACCTAAGTATATGAAACACCTCCAGTAACTAAAACAATGGTAAATGATATAACAGAGGATCCAGCATATGTATATGTGAACTTCTCACTGCACCTATTGGCCCAAGATCAGGAAGTTGGAAGTGTGTTCCAAAAATCTCAGCAACGTAACCACGCGATGGTCCATCAGGCAGGTCAATAGTGAATGGAATCCTTCAGGTATGGCAGCAATTTGACCAGGAACTACTTGTAGTCTTCCACATTCAGTTGTGACCCATAGCCCTGCAAACAGCAGATAAATAGTTCGTTTAGAGAAATAAAACCATAGAGACTACCCAAGAGAAAAGAAATAAGAATAAATGGGTACAAAATGTAAAAATTTCTGCTACACTATATCAGATAGAGAAAATATTTGATATTTTATCCAAATTCAACATCCAACAAAAGACAATAAGCTGGAATAACCAGAGGAAGACCATATTCCCTCCCTGCAGTTCATGTGTTGATAACAAATACACAAAGGTACAAATCGGAAAATGACCCCCAAAAAAAAATACCAAAAAGAGAAATTAGAACGTAAACATTAGTTAACAGAGGCTATATATAATGAATTGCAAACCAAAAGAATTACTTCTGTCCTACAAGATATTGCATAATGCCAAATAATGGAAATACAGATTCTGAATACAAAAATAAGAGAAATTTCTTAATGGCACATGCATACAACCTAATAATGACAGAAACAGAAAGTTTATTATCACTTACTTCCATTTTGAGGAACTATCAAAAAGTCACCATCAGCATTGCAAAATGCACAGTTCTCCATGGATTTATTAGCAGCATACCTACACCATAAACACACAACATCCATTGGTGAGTGCAGACCCAACAGCTTTTACTCTCATCAGGCAGTATAATAGTATTAAAATAACACCAATCTTTCATTTGGATAGTCTTTGGCCAACTAAACACATAATTGAGTCCCATTTCTCCTCTCACAAAAAATTCATTTTTACAGGACACAAGATAGAAACTCACCTAACCAAACACAATCCAAATACACAAGTGTGAAGGAAGGTGAGTCATTTCTACAGGAACAGCACAAAGATATATATTAGAATTAATGCGATGCTTATAAGTAAATGGTTGAGTCTCATGAATATCTGGATGATTCCAATTCTCCAGTCGCCTTACCTAGAGTCTAAACACCTCCCAACAAATGCTAAGCATATTTTTATGAATAAGCTATAAAGGGAAAATAATTCTTCTGCTATGGTGTGGTGCATGATGATAAGGATTTTTAAGAAGCTATTTCCTCATAACTCACATCGCACAACAAGTTACATCACACAATTAGAACTTCTCTGCTTACAAAGTGAGACCAGTGACAACTGTGAAACTCAATAATAAAATATGCCAACAGAAGAGCCCATACATCTACACTTACAATTCAAGCACCCTGTTGCAATACTTACTACTGAATAAATTTTTATCAAAGCACATGAGCAATAGGGATAACATCAAACAATCAGAACAATAGATACAACATATCAAGTTTGGAATATCCTTACATACATGTGTGCGGCAAAACCATGTCGAAGATATGAGCTTCCAGCACCGCATACAGTGTACAGGCCATCAGTGAAATCTGTAGGTGCTTCTGCAATCTCCACAGGTTTCCACCTTAGTTGACGTTGAGTTGGTGTAGCAGAACTATTTGAGTGATAGATACATAAAAAGCTTTAACCACCACAGAGCTATATAGTTCTAAAAAAGATATAATCCCTCTATAAAATATTTCAATATGAGGTGTCAAAAATGAATGTCCACTTTCTCAAAATTAACATATGTTTCATCTAAACTTCCATAGATATACTCCTCAATTTAAGGGATAAGAGTTCACAAACACTTTGGTCCTACCAACAACCTCCTTATTGGTAGAGTTAGGGTAGTAACTTGCCCATTGTCAAATACTCCCCCAGATCTTTGTAGCAAGTCCCAAAAAGAAGGGCCTTTAATTTTTTACAGAGGAAGTTGTAGTCTTTTAGCACAAAAAGATAACATGAAAGCTTTTACCAAAAATCAACATTAATCTAAAACGTAACCATCCTCCTTTAGGCAAAGATAAAACCAATTTGAAATTGATTGCCTAGACTTGCTCAAAGTACTGATGAGGCAGTTAAGATAAGTTGCAAAAATATAAACAAATAATCACTTGAAAATGCACAAGAATTACAGATATGCCACATACCTACACCAAAATCCCCAACTGTCAGATTCCCCTTCAACATTGAGCCCTCTTGTAAGAAACGTCAAATTACATGGTAAGATTCGAACTCCTATAATCATGAAAACTCCCTACTAAATAGATATTCTAATGTTGCTTCCATTCTCCTTTTCTTTTCTTAGGAAAGATAAATGTTCCATGACAAAGAATCATATGCAGTCGCAGTTGAATGAGATAAAAGAGTCCCTGGACTAAACGGAAAATAACACATGCTTACATAATATTAACAAAACCAAGTCTTATGTTTTCTTTTTCTTTAGTGACAAAATAAGTGATTGATTGGACTTAAAAATGAAAAAAGGAGGACCAAAAAGAAAAAGGAGCTCCAGATTGGAACTGGAAGTAAGATGACAATTGCAGATTTTGTCCTGAGTAAATAAACTGTTATCTCAATCATAAAACTGAACATAAATTTGAATAAGAAAGTCAACTCACTTGGGGATGTGTTTGGAGCAATAAGTGCAACGCCTTCACTCGCAGCAACACGCTGAGCAGCAGATTTGGTAATAAAGTTCTCATCGGTGCATGCAAGGCCAGAGAGCCAGTAAAGAACCTGAACAATAAGAATTAGCAAAACACCACCTCAATGCTCAAAATGATTATTCTGAAACTCAAGCTCATTGTCATCACTATGACCTCATAAGCACAATTAGAACAACATATAAGCAAATACAAGCAGTGAATAACCAAGTTAATAGAACATATATCATGACTTCAAAATCTTGACAGTTACAAGGACACATAAAAAATGTAACTTGAGGGAAACATTCGCAAAACAAAGATGCCAGGTAAGTTTTTTCTAAGTACATTCTTCTGGAATCTCATTAAATCATTCTTCCACCGCCCCCTCAACAAAAAAAAAAAAATCATCCTTTCTTCTGAAGCAAATCGACCAAAAGCTGTGAAAAGATTTTTTTAAACCTGTTAACAGTTTCAGAGAAAATTATTGGGACATTGATTCTGAAACTGTTCATGAGCATTGCGTAAAATGTGCAGAGAAAGCTGCATATGAATACATAAAAAAGAAGCATAGGAGGACAAATAGAGAAAAATACAAAACATGACTTCTTTCGGGTAACATTGACTTAAAATTACCAAAAGAAACAACCAATGACAAATTTTTTTCATGTTCCATCACGTTAAAACTAAGCATGCATATATCACCAAATGAGTGGTGGGCATTGGCGTCTCATAGATTTTCTTCATCATTTCTGGGTATTAACCAAAAGACAGAAATGAGGCAGCATATAAATAATTAATGATGCAGCTAATGCAATTAAACTGAATAACAGACCACCTCAGATGCAATCAAGAATCAGCATTCAGTAACCAATAGAACTTTACCAAAAGATCCAATAAATCAAAATTGCATCTTTGTAAAGATTCTCTGAATAAGATATGCAAGACTTAAGAACTCTGCAGAAAAAATTGTGCGAACTGAATAAATCAAGCAAGAAATTAGGATATGGGTTTGCGAGAGAAAGGAATTATTACCCTTTTCTTGAGTTTCTGAGGCGGAATGACTTACAGGGAATTTATGAGAAGGTGAATTTGAAGGAGGAAAGTAGATGGAGAAAGTCATGGAGCAACCAAGGGTGGGACTGAAATGCTTATATCTCTTGTTGAATCCTCCAAAAATCTTTGAGCTACTGATTTCTTCGGGTTTGGTAGCCATCTCCACGCTCACTGATTCAACGCCCTGGTGAATTTGAAGGAGGAAAGTAGATGGAGAAGATAGGGAAACAGAGAGCAGAAAAGGCTCTAGAAGAGGAAAAAGGGAGCCAGAGAGAAAGAAAATCTGTCGAGAGAGAGAGAAGATTGATGCAGTGATGGGAATAGTGAAAACATCTTTTTTTTAACAAGTTTGAGCTATTACTTCATAAAAGTACATCCAAGTAAAGTGAAATTTTCAGCCTAAAAAACTAAACTACTCCTTTAATTTGTAAAGCATCAGGTTCAGCACCTTGTAAGTGACTTGCAAAATCATGAAAATTCAAGCAAAAATGATGAGTCTGAAAAGTATGCAATGACTTACTTGTCCATAGCCACTAAATAAGGTAGCAAGCTGCTCCTCAGTGATCTGATTTGGAAAGGGAAGAACTGTATCATCACAAATTCTGAAGACTATAACTGAAACAAGAACTGTGAAAGAAAAAGGTAGAGCAAAAAAATGATTACTATCACTTACATTGTGGTCAATGCCAGATACATAAACAATTCTCCTAATACTATCTTCTCCCTGCCAATCAATCGCCTTCGGCCCTGGGTGTAATTACCCATTCTCTGGATAAACACGAAGATAGAATATAAGGATATCAAACTATACAATATATATTGAAACAAATTAGTGAATTGATAGAGAATTCTAACAGCGGTTAAAGGAAAAATAGCATGGTAGGTTACCAAATGAAATTAGGTTTTGATAATTAAATACTGCAAATAACCATAAAGATAGTATCAAAAACTATAGGATGAGAGGACAAAAATAGAACATTGCCATATTGACATTCATGAGAGCAAGAACAAAGCCTAGCAAACATAACGAATAGAAGTTGAACTCAAGCCAATTCATGCTGTTGCAGAAGCCAACAAACAGGGCAAGCAGGCCAAAGTGATCCAAAAAGAGCAAGGCTTCAAGCAAATGATTAAAAAAACAACTCTGCAAGACTGGCTATTGTTAGTAACGAACAACAAACAACTTAACCTCATAAAGCCCATAAATACATTTGTGAATCTAAACAATTTACATTTACAGAGAAATAAGATGAGTTATAATTTACATTCATATAATGTGTACAAATCAATGACAATAAATTGATTCAAAATAAAGTAGAAAAAGTTTTGCCTATGAATTATTGTTTTACCTGTACAATTGTTTTCTTGAGTACTCTTTTTGACAACCTACATGAAATAAAAAAATCTAAAACTTTGTGTGTATGTGTTTTGAGAGGGGGGGGAGAGTAATAACTTGAATTTGTCATCAGTAAATAATTCAAGAAAGTAAACTACACATGATTATTTTTATCAAAAAAAAAATATCTACACAAGATTGTGAATTTGGCATTTTCTCATGCTTAAGCACAGGATAAATTATCAAGACTATATTAAAATAAATACAATGACTATTATTATATAATGAATGCAATTACAAAATTATAATATTATATTAATGAAATGTTGCAATAAGAATAAAATAGTTATAGAAATGGTCATTAAGATAAAGATACAATTTGTCATAAGATTGGTCGATCCAAATATGATTATACAGAAAGACATGTCACTCATATACTTTTCAATCTCTTGTATTGAACAATTTCTCTTGCACTACAGTCTACAGATTGTAATGCTATAAAAAAGTTAAAATGAATTGTTTTGCTGCTCCAAACTCCATAAAACAAATTGAAATTCTATAAGAAATTAAGAGAGAAAAAAAACAACAATACAATTAATAAAATCAACTTGTTCATAAAGGGGTTTCCTCTGGTTTTGCTTACCGTAATGGACAAAACACTTTGTTTAATTTATTATTCCTACAACAAACAAACAAGGACTTTGTTCATAAATGGGTTTCCTCTGGTCTTCCCAACTTTTGCTAATCTCTTTTATAAACCACAACTAAATAGGTATTGTATTTATTTTTAACTATTAACTACTCATGAAGTATGTCGTAATCCTAAATGCCAATTGAATGCATACGATGAATTTCAGCATAATTAGCAACCATTTTTTCCTAACCTTATTCAAGATCTCAAAGTACTCATAACATTCCATAATAGATGGGTTTCACAAATTTTAAGCACTCAGAAGGAACAAGGACTGGATCGTCCATTTGAAAGCAAAAGTTCCATGTTATCCATCAAAGTAGCTATCTCAATATACACGTGTCACCAAAGAGAAAAACCCAGAAACTCAAAAGGACCAACATAATGTGTAGGACGCCCAGTTGGTGGCCGCCGTCTGATCCTTATGCCTTGGCTTGCACCAAAATCATAAATTCAAACATATAGCAAGAAATTTGGTACCTTTTGAGCTCGAATGCTTAAAGGGTTATTCTGGGGCATGAAATTCCCAGCCGAGGTCGGCTTCAAGAACGTGAATTTGGGTCTAAAATTGACGGTTCGAAAAGAGGCCACCTTCGGCACTGGTGTTGCTGTTGCTTTGAAAGACCTCGCAAGAAAAAAAAATGAAAGAAAACCCCCATCAAAGCAGCTCGAACGAATCTTTTCTGAATTCATTTAGTGGAGAGGCAATTGAATTAATAGAGTCGTTGTGAAAGGTAGAGAAGAAAGGGAAAGACAGCAGAAAAGGCTCTAGAAGAGGGAAAAAAAAGGACCGGAGAGAAAGAAAATCTGTCGAACGAGAGAGAGAAGATCGGTGATAGGGATAGCGATGGGTAAGAGCCCTCCAGAATTCGCGTACAGAGGAGGAGCAAAAGGAAGATAAAGGGGGAGAAATTGATAGTGATGCGCAGAAGAAAACGGCAGAATTCTCTAGAAATCGCTCTGCTAAATATTATGGAGAATCTATGTAATTAATGATGCTTGATATTCTTCGCATGGCAAAAGAAGTTGCCATGCTAACCATGTTTTAAATATGGAAATATGGGGAAAAAATCGATTCCCCATTCTAAATTCTTTCCTGCTTTCTTCTTAGACAAGTATATATTCAGGGGAGTAGTACAGAATTCGTGCAACATTCTTCCTTTCGCCGACCTCTTCTGTTCTGCAGTTGTAAGGAAGCAATGGCAACTTCTCCAAAGTCGGCCTTGATCTTCCTCGGCACCGGTTGTTCGGTGGCAGTGCCGAATACCATGTGCTTGCTTCAGCCTTCAAATCCTCCTTGTCATGTTTGTTCACACTCATTGTCCATCCCACCCGAGCAAAACCCAAATTACAGGTTTTTCTTTTACCTTATTGGATAAAACTAATTTTTGCATTATTGATAATTTTTTTTAACCATGTAGAGGTATAAATAATATATATATTTTACGAAAGGTCATAAAAATTGTTGATTATGGAAGGATGGTTGATGAATTTCAGGTGCAATACATCTCTCATCGTCGATTATTACAGTGATGGGGAGCACAAATATATAGTAATTGATGTAGGAAAGCAATTTTGGGAGCAAGTATTAAGGTGGTTCACCTTACACAAAGTTAGACGATTAGATTCTGTGAGTTTTCTTTTCTCTATTTTAAGAATACTTTTTTGTTGTTTTTTTTTTTTTTTACTGTAAGTCTTCGTATCTCATCCTCGATCTATAAATATTTGAAAAAAATGAAAAAAAAAAAAACAAGGTAGTTTGGCCGGGTGGTGTTTTTGAATTGATTCTCTCCTGCTCTACAAAGATAATACGTTGTAATCACTTTAGTTTTGCCTCAACCGAGCATTAGTTTTGTAAAATATAAGTTATATAACTAATAATATAGATTATATATGTGTATGAAAGATATCAATTTATTTAAAAAATAAGTTTAATTACTGAGTTAGTATTTTCTAGTAAAACGAATTGTCTTTATTTGTAGTTGTATAATTTTTGTGCCAACTGAGCAGTTTGATTTCTAAATTTTTCTTTTTCATTTTTTCTGGTTGTAATTAGAAAGCTATTTTCACTCAGCTAAAAAGGCAAAAAAGTTATTTTCATTTTAATTGTAAATCTTGGTATTTTCTGCAGATAATTTTGACTCACGAACATGCTGATGCTGTTCTTGGTTTAGATGATGTACGTGTGGTTCAACCATCTAATTTAACAAAAAATGTTGACCCTACAACAGTTTATCTTACGCAAGATTCAATGGAAAGGTAATAGCACATCAATTTTTTTATTGGAATTAATAAAAATTACTTTTGTTAGAATAAGTAGATTAGTTTCTTGCAATATATATTTATTTTCTTTTAAGAATTCTTGTAATGTTTTTAAATTATACAATTTGGCATTCTCATTTCTAAAGAATACAAGGAACAAATAAAGTATGTGATTAGTGCAGAATTAGAAAATATTCTCTTTTAATTGTTGTGGTAAACTCTTTTTATGTGTCACACTTAATTCGTAAATATATCTTATTGGCAATTGATTCATGAAAGAGTAATTTGAAAGGTAATAATTTACCCCCCAAAAAAATCGAAAGGTAATAAAATTTAAGAAGAATGAAAATATATCAATTTCTTGGTGTTCTGCATTCTATTTACTGGTGAACGTTCATTGATCAGCTCTTGACATCTTGTGTGATTTCATTGAAACAGTGTTGCTGCGAAATTCCCTTATTTGGTTCAGAGAAAAATTAGTGCGGGTCAAGAGATTAGACGTATAGCACAGTTGGACTGGAAGATTATTGAGAAGGATTGTAAGAAGCCATTTGTTGCATCTGGACTGGACTTTATTCCTTTACCAGTTAGTTTTCCTTCATTTGTTCAGTTCCAATTTTTCCTCTTTCATCATACTTATCCTTCCTTATATTATATGATTACTGCTTCTTTTTGTAGGTGATGCATGGTGAAGACTATGTATGTTTAGTTTTCTCTTTGGGAAAAAGTATAAAGTGGCTTATATCTCTGATGTTTCACGTTTTTTGCCCACCACAGAAGATTGTGAGTATTAACTGTGGTCTGCCTCTTCATCAGTAATCTTGTTCTATATATATGTCTTTGTTTTCACTTTTCATTGTGATTAGGAAATCAATATAAGTATTACTGCAGAAGGAAAAAAATAATAATTAGGTAGTAGTATAGGTTACTAAAAGATTCACCAGGGATGAAATGAACTAGTGTTAAGGTCTAATCAAAATTAAACTGAAAGAATAATGCAAAATCGCCATTTTCTTCCTCTTTCAAGAGGGCTGATGTGAAAAGAAAAATTGTTACTTTCATGAAAAAACAAGAGTAATTAGTAAAAACACTTTACAACTTCATCCTGGCTAAGAGAGCTTTGCTTCTCTTTTGCAGACATCTCAAAAGAAAGTGGACAACAATTGGATCTCCTTATCTTAGATGCAGTTTATAAGGTTATTCTTCATCTAAAAGTCCTATTTCTACCATTTCTTAAATCATGTTTCATAAATTTCAGTTGTCTTCAGCATTTCATAACTATCCTGTTGTGCTTTGAAGTTCTATAACCTTGATACTCAAAAATGGTATAGGAGTAACTCTTCCTATGATCTTGGGACCCTGCTTGCTTATTTCCTCTTAATGCGAGGCTCCCTTCACTCAAGATTGTTCTTTCCTCCCTCCCTCTCTCTCTTTCTGAGGTTTTTTTTTCTTATCTCTGCAGAAGGGCTTCCATAATACTCATTTTTGCTTGCCGCAGGTATGTTCCTTGTTTAAAGCAGAAATTGCATGGTTATAGTCACAGAACTTTTTCTATTCTGGAAATGTTACTCATAATTAAGAGCAAGTAATGCTTTCTTCAGGCTCTAGATGCTATCAAAAGGCTATGCCCGAAGAGAGCTTTGTTAACTGGAATGACCCATGAATTTGATCATCATGTTGACAATGAATTTCTTCTGCAATGGTCTAAAAAGTATGGTTTTACTGTTTCTCATGAAATCGTGTATGAAGTTGAAAAACCAAGTAGAAATGATATAGCAATTATTTCGTCACCTTTATTTTCTTCCCTTTGCAGAGAAGGCATACTTGTTCAGCTTGCTCATGATGGAATGAAAATATCCATGGACCTGTAATAAAGTGAGTTCGAACAGATTACTAGAAGAATGATGTCTTCAGTTCCGTATCCATTGACGAAATTTCTTTGAGAATACCACTACTTTGCATGTCTTCTTTGGCTACAACTATGAAATTTCTAGGATACAGGTGATTGCATTTCCTGTGATGTTCTAAAGTAGACCTTTAATACGTTCTTTGCATCTAAATAGTTGTTCAAGATGACATGTTTACATCTATAAAGATATAATTATTTCTTTTTTGGACTTAACAAATTCAGAATTTTGATTCCGTCAAATAGCACGTTATATTTAGAAGCAGATGATTTTTTTTTTTTTCATTAGAACTTGTGACAACTCCCACCACGAACCACGACCACCAAAACAATGGAATTATTTATTGTCCTCATTTTTAAAAGCAAAACGAGCATAACCAGCCAGGCATTGTTAGTTTCACACTACATGTGCTCGGGACTCCTCAAATTGTATAAAAAAGAATGTTCGGAAAATAGTTTAACAAGCAATCTTCTGAAGACTGTACCTATCTAAAATGTGCAATAATTTCAACTTTAAGAACATGTCCAAGGCAGCACGCTTTATACACTCTTCCCAATCAAGATATTCATTTCCTCTTTTGACCTTTCACAAGACAAAAGTGACACCAGATGCTGAAACAAAAACAGAAAAGAAAAAGGAAAAGCATTCCTCAGCTCAGATGCTTCAACCAGTACAAAAATCTAGCAGCTTTTTTTCTTCATCTTCAGGATGCCTTCACTCAATACTCACCCCAAACTACTCCTCTTCCGTTTAGTTTTTCTTCACTAAGATGTCACTGAGGCAATTGGATAAAAGATCGCCAAGTGTAAAACCGAGAACCTGAGTTTTTTGCCTAATCCTCTAGTTATCTTCCTGTATATCTTGTAAAATGCTTTTGCTTGCTTGCGTACAATTAACAAATTTGCTCTCCCTTTAGAGAGTGGAAATCTGTACATCTTATCAATAATGGCTGGATAGCAGAACTGCTAGAAACATTAACATGTGAACATGTTCAATACAAATTGGCAAGGTAGCTTCTGCAGAACTTGTTGGGGTGATTGGTCCAGCACCATAAACTCTTGACCCGCTTGAATTCGTAGTGTTCAAAATGGAGGAACTTGTGCTGCAAAGTCCATAACAAATCAAAGTCCTTTTACGATAAATTACCAGAAGCAAGATGACTGTTGGTTAAACATTTGGGAACTTTACCTTGTAGATTGATATTGGCATGTTGCAGAACCTGCAGATATGCAGAAAACAATAAGCAAAAGGATACCTTTTATATGACTGAATTTAGAGAAAATTATGCATATGATTCGTTAGATCCACTGTAATTTTTTCAGTAGTTGTTCCTGCTTGTGGCTACAAAGTTCTTTCATATTTCTAGTGCATGTAAATGCTGTAATGAAAATCTAACTTACTAGGATCAGTGCTGGTGGTAACAGCAGTTCCACCAAAATTACAGCTGCTAGGCATGGGGTTCTTCTGATAATACCTGTTGAAGGCATAAGACGCATGATCTCGGATTGTGTTTGGATAATAACAGCTGCCTCCAGCTTGAATTGCTGAGCAGTCAGCTCCACCATAACCACATGCATAGTCTAGAGCAACCTGTAATGCCGTTTGTGATGCAGATTGGCTTGCTATACACCAGCTTGCACCTGAAGATGGCGGGGATGTTGATGTAGCTGGTGTCATCAAGGGGCTGACTGGATTGTTTGTTGCAGCTGAGTCAGGGTTTGAAACTGTTGGATTCAATACTGGAGTTTCTGTACTGGGGTTTGCGGGATTTATTGTTGGCACTGTTGTTATAGGGGTGGTAATATCCTTCTGCACTTTGGAGATTGATCCTGAAGCTTCAAGGTGTGAAACTTTGCCTTGAACTACCATTTCTGCTCTGTTTGCAGCAATTGTTTTTGAAACTGAGAACAGATTCATAAAAGATTAGCTATATTCCAATTGATTGCAAAGTTCATCTGACAATTTGGTATCCCTTTTGATTGATAACATGGTATAGGATGTCTTACTACTTAATCTTTTAAATTACTGTCTCTATGAACTGGTGAAGAGCCAAAGGAGCTAGAACAGCCAATGAAACTAATCTTGCAATTCAAAATCTGAAAGATGGAGTATAACGCAATGGTGATGATCGACAGGGTCCTACTGCTTAGGTAGCCGAGGCAATAAGGGAAGAAGAAAGAAGAAAAAGTTCAAATTTTTAAATGATAATCATTAAGTTTTTGAAGCAATAAGAGTTGGGTCTTTTTTTAGAGCAATGCGCCATTGGAAAGGTAGTCCATCTGTATAGTCACCTGAAACCAGAAGTCAAGAGAAAGGCAGACAGGTGACATGTGAAAAATCTAAAGGAATTGAAAATTCATCATTGAAAATTTTCAAAATGCATGTTTTGAATTACAGTTGAAAACACTTGAACGCAATGCAAAAACCAAATTCAGAAAATGGGAAGTGAAAAATAAAGCATGCACCAGCAAAGTATCTAATGAAGAGGGAATAAAGAAGAAAGCATTTCTTAGCTGACAAGAAGAGAATTAGATACCCTTTGTTACAGCAGAGTCTATCAGAATCAGTAGCAAACAATGAAGATAGGCAAGAATTTTTGTGTACAGAAAAGACCAAAGTTTATTAATCACCTGAATAGAGTAAAATACTTGTCAGTTGGATGAATATGAAACAACTAACGTTTCTTCTGCCCATTCTTCTAACCTCTTCTTCTTCTTCCTTGACTCTGCAATCGGATTCTGCTTTGAGCTTCTTTTGAAACAAGGACAACATAAACCATCTCAAGGACAAATATAAACCATGATGAACTTAGTGCAAAGAAGGGGCTTAGGTGACCTTGAAAACATGTATATGAAAATGTTCAGAGGAGGGAAAATTTGTAGACAAGGGAGTGAGAGAGAGAGAGAACAAGAGAAAACTTGAGACATGGGGCGGGAGGGAGAGTAGCGAGGGAGCAAGAAAAGAAAGTAGGAAAAAGGACATAGAGAGGTGGAAGGAGGAGAAGAAAAGAAAGCGAAAGAGAGAATTGTTTGGAATTTAAGTGGTGTGGGGGGCTGAAGTTAGTGATGATGGTAATGATGGTTGTGATATGTACAATTTCTCTTTTCCTCTTTTTAATTGTTCAACTTTTCACTATTTCGGAGGGCTATAAATCTAGTACCCAATAGCCAAATTGTGGGGAAGCAATGGTGGTTCTTCTTCTATTTCTGACTTATTGTGATTGTGGACCTATGTTTGTCTCACCCTCATTTCATTTTATCATCACAAGATTCCCAATTTGTCCTTCCCCACTTGGTTTTTTGTCAACTAATGTTGTGTCAAAAGGGGAGCAAACTTGTCTTCTTATGAATGAAATTGTCACGTAAATCCTTAACTAGCGGGCTGTAAATTTAAAAAAAAAAAGAAAAAAATTGAAAAAAGTTACAAGCGAGAAGTATCATTTCTGTTCCCCTTTTCTTTTTCCGTTTGGTTGTTATGTGACCTTGACTACCAACTGCACCATGGACTTCTGCTGCTTTAAGCATTGTGTTTTCTTCCCCTTATTACTTTACGGTCTTTTTGGTGGAACTGTCTTGTCTAGTTTTTTCCTCTCAGATTGGTGAAGGCAATGAACTTCTGTTTGCAGAACTGAGTCCTTTATCAGAGAAACCAGCTGTGCTCTCATTGTTTGCTTCAGCCTGCATCTCGCATCACGGTGTTTTCTATTTCTGTAAATCTAATTAGTCCGAAAGGAAAGTTAAGAGTTTGGACTGCTGACCTTTGGATTAGAGGTGACAAGATTACAACGAGAATTGTAACCCTCGATGAGACTTCAACAGATCAATCCAGACTAATGTTTTAAGCATTCTGTTAGTTGTGGAGTCAAGTCCTAATGATCTAAGCCAGAGTAGCTGATAATCTTTTCATGTCATTGTAAAAGCACATGGTTGTCAAACCCCACATCTTCAGGCTGTCAAGCAAATGGTCCACAGTTGCAGATCATGACCGACCATTAAAAAGAACAGTAGTAAAAGATTTTATGCAGAGAAACAGGACATACAAGCAAATTTGAGTCCCCAAGCCTGGTTACTGAGCTCTTTCTTATCTTGAAGCACCATACACACCACATCTATTGACTTTTCACCCCATTTGGTTTGGTCCAAATGCAGATGTAAACAAGGATTTGAAGCAAATGTAGGGTTCATGTTTTGCTCAACTAAATACATAATTGAATCATATTTTTTTCAATAAAAAATTTACTTTTACAGAATCTAAGACAAAAACTTTCTTAATCAAACATAATTCAAATACACTCATAGACATTTATGTCTATCTTGTTTAGCTGAACTGATAAAAAAATAAGCTTTAAATGAATTAGGAGGGAACGGTATCCTCTTCCGCTTAAGATTTTCAAGTCGTTAAAAATTGGATGGATTGCATATTTTATTTTTACTCATACCAAATAAGATCATAGTAAAATAAATGTATAGAATTCAAATAAAATCAAAGTAAAATAAATTTATTCGTTCTAGTAAGAGTAAAGATACTCATCGACTTTATGCACCAAATATAATGTAAATATATATACAATTGTTAATATATATATAGGGAATAACAGTGTCTGTAAAAAGCTAATTTATATTATTGAAAATTATGTGTAAAGTGAATGTGAATCTCACCGAATCTTAGCTTAAACTTGTACTTTTGACCCATTGATTTCCAAAATTCTACAAGCAATGTATAATTTATGTTTCTTGGGGTACCCTTTTTAGCTCCCAGTAAAGTGGCTTCTTGGTTGTTGTTCCACTGCCTTAAATTTTATATTTAGGGAACGTTTTTGATAAAGACCACAGAGGATTAAATAGTATAGAGGCATTATGATTTTGCCAACCAACTGCTTTCTTTTGGCAATTCTAGACATTGATGATCAAAAGATGATAATGTCTTTGAGGATGGGCTAATAAAAAGCTTGGTTTTTTAGTTGATTTGCAGGTCTAAATCAGCTTTTTCTCTAAATTCATCATCTTAGCACGCTTGCTACTACTGGGGGAAAGTATTGGGATTCGATCCGTCACATTTTCCTTTAGAAAGTTTTCATCAAATCATTGAAGAAAAAAGTTAAATTTTGCAATTTATTTGGATATGAATGTTTATGTCTTCCAATCTTGAAAAACAGCGTTTTCTGGAACAAAAGGAGAGTCCTCATTGGTGAGTCAATCTTTAAGTTCTACTCACTTGAAATTAGGTTTTTCTTTTTTGAAAAAAAAATTAACAAACATCCAAAATATGTAAAAGTAATTTTAATGACACAAAAAGAAAGGTTAATAAATCAATTATTATAGATTTTTAGGTATGTGGATATTTAAAATTAAATACTTATGCAATATATTTTTTCTTTTTGCGTAATTTTATAGTAATTTTGTTTCCTTTTACTTTTTTTTTTTTTGAGAATATAGCATATTATAGTCTTTCGGCGAACTTAAATAGGAAGGATGTCCAATTATTTTAAGTTTGCGCTTAAAATCTATACCCAGAGTTAGGATTAGCTTGAAAGTGTTTTAGATTAGTCCAGCCAAGCTTTTACTAGCCTCTCTCAATAGAAGCGTAGCCCAATATCCTCGATCTCAACTGAGGAACCCTACTGTTATTTTGATGATCTTTCTTATTAATAAATATCTCGAGCGGGATTGAATAAAATTTGAGTTTAAAATTTTTTATCTTAATTTCGTAAAAGTAAATTATCTATGAAAGAAAGAGCGAGATTAAAAAAAAAAATTATATTAAGCTTCAATTCAAATATACTGAATATTTTTTTTTGAAAAAAAAGAAAAACTGAGGAAGTCCCCAATAATTAGATAGGATTACCAATTGTGTTATTTTATTGATTTATGAGTGAAATATTTGATCCCTTATGTATTATCTAAATAGCTGCGAAAATGATACTACACTGTCAACCTGCACTATCAGCTATGCTAAGGCAACGTAGTCCTCAGGACTACAGGGTTTACTGAGAATTTTTGTTTTAAGTTTTTTTTCTTAATTATCATAAAAACTAAATTTTATTGAGTTTCGGAAGGAAACCGTCAATTAGCATGAAAAGAAGTCGAAAAAGATAAACTGTAACAAACATGTTTTGGCCCACTGGGTGCTTGAAGTTGTTCCAACAACATCCTAGCCTTAAGCAGAAGATCATTTTCATGGAATAGCTTCTTGCAATGATGAGGTGAAAGAATTTAACTGAAAAATTTTAGTTTCAATCTTATCCAGAAGCACTTGATTTCCATGCTTTGATACAAATATTCCTATGTTCTTAATGTCATCCAATCTGCTTTGTGGTCAAGAGTTCTTCATAGTACCTTATCCACTTCTCCTCTTGGGGCTCTGCCTCTGCAAGAGTTCATAGTTTCAATCTTCAGCTTTCATATATCAGAGTTCATAGTTTCAATCTTTCCGGTTGCTAAATTTGGGCTCAAAAATCCCTTTTCATTTTGATTCTATCATCTGTGGTAGATAAATTGAACCATATATACATATATGTCAAGATGTTTCTGCTCATATACTCCACCTTCAACCTCTATTGCAAAGTTTATCTCAAGCCAGCCATGCCTGACAATGCTAGAAAACCAGTGCACCACTATGAAAGACCTCCAAATTATCCATGCCCAACTCATCAAAACAGGTCTAGTCAAAGATAAAATTGCAGCTAGCCGTGTTTTGGCTTTCTGTGCAACCCCTCCAGCTTGTGATATGAACTATGCATATCTGGTCTTCACTCATATTGAAAATCCAAATCTTTTTGCATGGAATACCATAATAAGAGGGTTCTCCCAGAGCTCAACCCCGGAAACTGCAATTTCTCTCTTTGTTGATATGTTGGTTAGCTCAGCTTGGCCACCGGGAAGGCTCACTTATCCGTCAGTCTTCAAGGCTTATACTCAGCTTGCACTAGCTGAAGATGGAAGTCAACTTCATGGGAGGATAATTAAACAAGGACTAGAATTTGATCCGTTTATTCGTAACACGATTTTGCACATGTATGCAAATTGTGAATATTTAAGTGAAGCCAGGAAACTGTTTGATGAAGATGAGATTTTAGATGTTGTGGCTTGGAATTCAATGATTTCAGGTCTTGCAAAATGTGGGGAAATGGATGATTCGAGGAGGTTGTTCGATAAAATGCCATTCAGAAATGATGTTTCCTGGAATAGTATGATAAGTGGTTATGTCAGAAATGGGAAGTCGGAGGAGGCATTTGATCTTTTCAGTGAAATGCAAGAACAAGGAATGAAGCCAAGTGAATATACTCTGGTGAGTTTGCTTAATGCTTCTGCACACCTGGGAGCTTTGGAACAAGGAAAGTGGATTCATGATTATATCAAGAAAAGTAACATTGATTTGAACGTTATTGTGATTACAGCAATTATCAACATGTACTGCAAGTGTGGAGACATTGAAATGGCTTGCCAGGTTTTTGAGAACTCCACAGGGAAAGGATTATCATGTTGGAACACAATGATATCTGGATTAGCAAATAATGGATTTTGCAGGGAAGCAATTCAGTTATTTTCGAGGCTAGAAAACTCAAATCTTGAACCAGATTCTGTTAGTTTTCTTGGGATCTTGACTGCCTGTAATCACTCAGGTTTAGTCACTGAAACTAGAACTTATTTCAAATTAATGAAAGAAATGCACGAGATTCAGCCGTCAGTTGAGCACTATGGTTGCCTGATCGATGCATTAGGCCGTGCAGGTTTCCTTGAAGAGGCAGAGCAGCTCACAAAATGCATGCCTATGCAACCTGATGCTGCCATATGGGGATCTTTGCTATCAGCTTCTAGGCATCATGGAAACATCAGGATGGCTAAATGGGCAGCTAAGAGCTTAAATCAGTTGGATCCAGATGACAGCTGCAGTTATTTATTATTGTCAAATGTTTATGCAGCCTCAGGCCATTTCGAGAAAGCAATTCAAGAAAGGGTTTCAATGAAGGAGAAGCAGATAGAGAAACAACCAGGGTGCAGTTCAATTGAAGTGGATGGGGAAGTTCATGAATTTTTAGCTGGTGGGATTCTTCAACATCAAGTGCCTGACAGTATACTTTCATGAACAATCTATATTATTGTAGGAGATGAAAGCAGTAGTGAACCTTCTCTGGGAAAATGTTATTTTCTTAATTTGTAAAAGAAAAGAACTGATCTGTGAGTCTAAATGGAAATTCACAACGATTCATTACTGCAGTTCTCTCAATTGAAGAAATTTTGCTTTGTCTCTCCCAAAAACTGCTGCTTTTCTTGATAACATGATTGTAGAAAGGATCTAGAAGTGTTCTCCATACCAAAAGATCCTTTCTTTTTGGTTCTTCCAAAGTCCTATGCTCAATTTGTTGAAGCTATTGGACTGCTGTACTTTTCCTTGCACCCAAAAAAAAAAAATAATAATAATAAAATAAAATAAGAGCTACTAATCCTGCTATAAGGAAAAGCACTCAATTTGGAGTACGTAACAATTCAAAAGCATTTGTTCTCAGTATATGGCAAACGCAAACCAGATGAATCATTCATGTTAATATTATCCCAATCTAGAGCCTCATAGATGGACTTCTAGATTTTAGCTAGAATAGATTATTAAAGGAGATGGTTTACCTGTTATGGAAGGCAATTGACATGGGAGAAAAATTTGTTGGAAAGTAGGCAGTTGAAAAAAATATTTACAAGAAATTAACCCTTATCATTGATGTTACTTAACTATCTCCTACTCTGCTATCATTCTTTCGGTTTCTGTCATAAATTTATTTACAAAATCTTACTACTTAAGGTGGAAATCCAAATGCTGCAGGCTTTGTGTTCTGTTCAATTTCTGCTAAGCAAAGGAAGCTGTGAAGAGATGGCCGGTGCTACAGACATCCCAACTCCAGTTACCTCCAAAGGTGCCACGGACAGCAGTCCTGAACTAGATGGGGGCATTAACAATCGGCGTGGAATTGATGCAAGGAGATTGCTTGCAACTTCCAAACTACCAAAAGCATTACCAGTTTCCTCAATAGGCGAAGGGGAGACAATACGAAGGCCACGGGGAAGGCCTGCAGGATCCAAGAACAAGCCTAAGCCACCAATTATCATCACAAGGGACAGTGCCAATGCACTCAGGGCACATGCAATGGAGGTGAACTCGGGATGTGATGTGAGCGAAAGCTTGATAACCTTTGCGAGGAGAAACCAGCGCGGAATCTGTGTACTTAGCGCAACAGGCTGCGTAACAAATGTCTCATTGCGCCAGCCTACTTCATCAGGAGCCATAGTGACCCTCCACGGGCGGTTTGAGATTCTGTCATTGCTCGGATCAGTTCTTCCTCCACCAGCACCACCAGGGGTAGCTGGACTAACCATCTACCTAGCAGGGCCTCAAGGACAGGTTGTGGGAGGGGGTGTGGCTGGTGCGCTCATTGCCTCAGGCCCTGTGGTGATCATGGCAGCAACTTTCATGAATGCAACATTCGATCGCTTGCCATTAGATGATGATGAAGTGGTAGCTGCTACACATCAGAGCCAGCAGTACCAAAACAACAGGCAGAGACACCATGTTGATGCTTCAGACATTTATGGATTGCCACAGAACTTGCTTACCAATGGAACCTTACCTCCGGAAATTTATTCATGGGCAACAGGCCGACCTCTGTCCAAATCCTAAATCTATTGAGGAAGCTCATGTGTTAGAAGTTTCATTGAAAAGCTTTGAAATCTTAATCCTTTTCTCTTCCATCTCAGTAATATGTTATCCTCTGCCCCTTTGAATCTGTCTTAATAGTCTTTAGTACTTGTATTCCTTGTCCTTCAGATTGAAGCGTCAAACCTAGTAAACCATATTTTAACTACTTATTGTTCATTCTTCTTCTGTTTTACGTTCCAGGATGGAGATGCTTTCTATTTTTTAACTATGTTTTTTTTTTCTAAAAATCAAGAAAGTTCTTTTTCTTCCGATTTTGCTCCACATTAATTCGTTTTCTTCAACAATGCTCAAATATCTTTTTACTCCTCTATTTGGCATTATGTTTATGTCGATTGAGGATGGAATGAAAGAGAAGAAAATGAGAGAACAGAAAGATATAGTGTTTGTGTTGAAGGAGAGGAAAGAAACGAGAGGAAACGGAATGAAATGATTAGTTAATTTTGAAGGTATCAATCTCCTTTAATCTAAAAATATACTAAAAAAAACAAATAATATTAATTTTAATAAATCTCTTTTTATTACTCATTTTCGCAATTAAATGTCTATATATTTTTTAAAAATATTTATTTTCATAACACAGTTATATACATTTGATTTAAATTTTTAATATTAATCTTTTTTATTTAAGAAAAGTAAGCTTCACTAATTCATGACTCATTCACTATTAACCTCTTTAATTCCCCTCATGACTCACTATTAACCTCTTTAACTCCATTAAATTAAAGAATTTAAATTCAATTAACATGTGAGTCTTACTACTAATCTTTTTAATGAATAAAGATATAATGAAGTTAATGAAAATAAAGTTAGTAAATTGAATAAGTTAAAAATTATACTTATATTTTATATTAAGTCAAAATAATACATTTAATTATGAACAAAGGTAGGACTAAATTATCTTTATTTTAATTTATGAATACCCATATTGCATTTTCTTCCTAATAATCTTTCAAATACCATATTGGCTCAATTCTCCCTTTTTCTCTCCTCTCCTGTGCTCTCTTCTAATTACTCAATTTTCCTTGCCCCTTCAAATGACAAACAATACTCAGCATTTATAGGGGAATACAAATTAATAAAAAAGGAAAAGAGATAAATAATAAAGTACTCATTTATTGTACAATATGAGGTCTTTTAGTTATTGAATAAGTATTGAAAGTCTTGAGAATAAGAAAATTAAGTAAAAAGAGATAAAGAGAGAGATAATATGAAATAGATAGCCGAATAAAATTGAAAAATGTTAAGTAAATATTCTTTAAAATATTCAAAAAAAAAAAAACTTAATAGAAATAAGACCAAAGGACCTTGTGTTTTGTTAATGAAGAAGAAAATACTTTTGTGTTTTATTTCAAGAAAATCAAAAAACAAAAACAACAAAATCGGAATTTTCAGTATATCAATGTTTGTGCCCAAAGGAGAGGCTCACAAACAATATTTTTGTCTCTAACACTCTAAAATACCCAAATTTATATATTTTAAATTAAATTAAATAATTAATTTTTTTAAAAATAAATATTAAATAATATAATTAATACTTATTTCATTTTAAAATATATATCTTATTTTCTTATTTTATTTATTTTAAAATATAATTTTAAACTATATAAAAATTTTATTTGTTATTTTATTTTTAATTTTACTCTTATATTTAATTAATTATTTAAATATTTTTATTTTTAAAAATTTATTATTTTTTAACTAATTATCTTAAATATTAATTTTTAATGTTAAATTAAAATTTTTAAAATAAAAATATTTTAAATATTTATTAAATTTTTTTATAAAATTTATTAAAATTTTAATTTTTGTATAAAAAAGAAAATATACGAAAAGACCGGAATCTCATCCTATTGCTGATTCCTCTGCTACAGACATCAACCGCATGAACTCAGTGTCGCTGCCACTCCAAAAATGAATTACTTTTGCAAACAATAATCTTCTTCAGATAACATGTAAAGTTCAACTTCTCAAGACCTCTTCTTTCTAGCAAGATTAGCATCACAGACAAACAACCCACAATCTTTAATGCAGTTTTTGAATTTCTTGATTGTTTGTAGGAGTTATCGAGAGCAATATTCAATGGGGGTGCCACAGAGGCCAGAGCTTCCTCAGCTACCCGTAAGTTCTCATGGGTTCTTTCTGCCCCTCAAATTTTACTAAGAAAGATCCTTGTTCTCAATTCAAGCCCTTCTCGTTTCTGTGCTTTTTGTCGTGTTGAATCTCCAAGTAGTGGATTCCCTTTTTCATTTGCAGATAGAAAAAAATATATGGAATTTGAAGGTTTGCTAATTTTCCTGAATATTGAATCTTGTGAACAATTTTATTATCTCAATGTATATGCAGTTCCTGGTGTCGAACGAATCTCACAGTTTCAGTGAGACTCCTATTTTTCATTATTTGTTCCTCTCCGATGTCATGAAAGCATATATCTTTGGATTGTAGAAGTTACTTGATATGACTATAAGTTGTGCCACGAAGCAGATTTCATAAATCCTTTGTTTGAACCAACTATGTTGCCTTTGCGCATGTAAAAATGCTTTTTCTTTTACTGTTTATCACCTGCCCGATATTCCTGTAAGCTAGTTCTTAGTATAATCTGTGATGTGTTTTTATAGGATAATAGTTCCCGAGAAAAATTCTGCACTCTAAGTCAATCCAGACAATGGCAAATTAAGGATCATGTTAATCATTTACGAACATGACCAAACGTCTGGGTGACCTTGACAATGCGTCTGCATGTAGACAATTAGACAAATTAATAACTATTGAATCCTGTAACAATGGGTCCTCTCTTACTAAAAAAAGAACAATTATGCGAAACACACTGGTGTAGGAATACTAATATGAGTAAGTATGAAACATTTTTCTTAATGCTGTAGAAAAGGCAAAAAGAGATTTCACATTCTCTTGTTCTAGTTCCAGTTGATGCATTAGAAATCTTTTGCACTTGCCAAGTGCACCTAGAAAGTTAATTTTCGTTTGCTGGGCTGCAAACTCTTTTCTTGAAACCTAGATCAGTCTGTCTGATAATAGAGGCAATATTTCCGTATCAAAAACTTGTTCCCACAATAGTTTGCAAGGGTTTACCTAGGCTTAGAGGAGTCATAAAACAAAGCAGAAGAAAGCAAAATCATTTTATTAAGATGATTGTAGGAACTCTCAAGTGTTCAAAAGGCTCTTGCCGTTTGAATTATACTTTTTTGTAACCTTGAGGTCTTTTCTTCTATGTCTATTTAAAAAGATATGCCTTGAGGAATATTTGGATATTCTATTCTTCGATTTAGTTGTTGGAAATGAATGTTGTTTATTCTTCATTTAGAAATATGCATTAAAATTAATAATTGTTGAATGTAAACATTTTCAACCACCAGTGATGAGTTAATGCTGTTATAAGTTCCACTTTCTTCTTTTGATTTTAGGACCATTGATGTTGAGGATGTCTTAGAAAGGTCTCTCTTCTCATTTATGAAATAATTTTGGGAAGGAAGAATGGCTGGTGCAGGTGATGATAATTCAGCTTCAAAGGGCAATGGTATGAAGAGGACAGAGAATCAAAAACAACAAGTTTCCAGAGATATTATGCTGGGACGTGAGTTATGGACTGATGGACTTATTTGTGCATATGAGTTTGTTCGAGGTCACAAGAAGATTGATCCAAGATCTGCAGCACAGAGTTCTGTTGAAAAACAAAAGCAGTCAATATCTAAATGTGTACTGTCAAATAACTTGACCCAATATTCCAATGAGAACGACTCCCAACAACCTGTATTTCAGGGAGAATCTGGAGTCACTAATGCTGATACTCTAGATGGAAAGAATCATAATCAACATAATAATTTTGGTCATTTTCATTTGCAAGGAAGATCTGCTGGAAATTACTGGATACCAATAGGATGGGGGAGAATTTCTGAACTGCTTCAGACAATGCAAGTTGATGCCGGTTGGGCCTCCCAGCCTAACGAGCTCTCAGATGAGGAAGGAGACATTACTGTTGCAGATGTTGCAATTCCCTATTGGGAACGCCCAGCGGGGCCAACATGGTGGTGCCATGTAGCTGCTGGCCATCCATCTATCACTGCATGGTTAAGCAATGCTCAGTGGTTACACCCAGCTATAAATACCGCCTTACGAGATGAAAACAAGCTGATAAGTGAACGTATGAAGCACTTGCTTTATGAGGTACTGCTCTTGTGTCTCTTTCTTTCCAGTAACAATGAGATTACGAGCAATTTTAACTATCTAATCCAATATGTTTTCGTAGCCTCATTTTTTGTTCTTGAATGAGGTATTTGCTATTGTTTGCATGACTCCAGTTTCTTGTTAGCTTTTAGCTTTGAACTATTCCTCTATACAGGTTCCTGTTAGAGTTGCTGGTGGACTACTCTTTGAGCTCTTAGGACAAACAGTTGGTGATCCTTTTGTCGAAGAAGATGATATCCCAGTTGTATTGCGCTCATGGCAAGCACAAAACTTCTTGTTCACTGCACTGCATGTAAAAGGGTCTTCATCGAACATCAATGTGCTAGGTATTGCTGAAGTCCAGGTTTGTCAATGTTCAGACAAATAGTATTACCAATGGTTTCTTGAATTTCTTCGCGAGCAGTGGCAGGAGCTGTTAGTTTGCTTTCTTGGAGTTGTATTAGACTTTTCAACCTATCGCACACCTGGTCTTATCAGGAAATTCTAGCTGCAGGAGGTTGTAATGTACCAAGAACTATTCATGAGGTCATAGCTCTCCTAACTTGTCGCCTTGCTCGCTGGGATGATAGGTGAGGTTTCTTCCTTTTGTACTTAGCCATCTTTTGGGGGGCATTCTGAAGGAGCAGGTGCAGGTTTTCGATGCATTAGGTCTTTTCTTTTCTTTTCAGAGTATCGTACATATTTGTGAAGCTGTAGGTCCTAGTTTCTCTGAACATTGTTATGCATTTCTTTGTATCTTCCTGAAGGAAAAGTTGCTATTTCTTTTGAAGATACATTTGCTGCAATATGACCTTTGCTTGTTTTCGCTATATGGAATATAATGTTTGAGAATTTTAGATCACTAATCTAAATAGTTTATTCATTTTGTTTATAGGTTATTTCGCAAATACATATTTGGGGCAGCTGATGAAGCTGAATTGATGTTTTTGAACAGGTTTACCTATAGTACCTATTTTGCACTTTAAAGTTAAGTGGAAGTCTACTGATCAACTAAATCACTAGCTCTGATAAAAACTGGCTATTTTGTTTTTTTGGGATAGGAGAACATATGAGGATATGCACTTGTTCGGCATAATTCTGAATCAGGAAATTCAAAGATTATCAGCCCAGGTGCCTCTCAAATTTGGCTTGTTAGAAGACTACTTCCACGCCTTCTGGTTATTGTGAAATGGCTTAATTAAGAGGAATTCATGAAAGGACCTGTTCTTGATCTTTAAAATATTTCTTCTTCTTTTGAAAGATAGAGTTGATCTGTAGCTTCTTTCATTTTTGCATTATCTGGTAGTTCATCTATTTGCATATGTTGTCACTCAACATATACCAAGAAAAGAATTTTAGAACTTTTTTGGCGTGCAAATTTTAATAAACAGGTGGGTACTCAGGAGAGGATAGAAAGATGATTTATAGTTGTCCAATCTCATTCCCTTGGGCCAACCATGACCTCCTTTTTTCTCTATCCTTCTGCAACACAATTTAAAACTTTAATCTGATTAGTGTCCTTAAGCAGTGCTTCTTTTGATGAATTCTGCAACTGTTATTATTTGTAAGTTGATCACTGTACCTGCATTTAGCATTTTCTTGTACTCAGAGAAGATTATTATGTCAGATAATTATTGAAATATGTGGATAATTTTTCTAATAAGTCAGCAACACTCAAGCACCAACCCAACCTATGGTCAAGGGAATAAGTTCATAACATAGCTTATTCAGATATCAATCACTGTATGAGATTTCATAAGCTGAATTTGCTGATGGTAACTGAAGATTCCTTATCCTCCAAGAATCAATAGAATAGCGACAGAGTTGATAAAAGAAAAACAAAAATGTTTGTATGAAACTGGTTCGTTTCCTGACAATCAAATTAAGGAGTCTGTGTCTGACTTCACTTTTGTTTGATGAGGGCCACATGTGTCTGACTTCATTCCTTATCCTTCAGTAGTGATTGAGATGATAAAGGTATAATATTATTCCATCCATGTATGATTTTGCGGAATGAGGACCACATGTTACATTGCTTACAGCTGTTGAGTGGTGATTTCTCTACTCTGTTTCTTGGGTTTGCCATCTCTGACATTCTTAAAGATGTACTTCGCTGGAGTGGATTTCAGAAGGAAAGAATTTGACTGCATAAGATGATCCTCATGGCATCTTTTATAAGAAATATTTTATGCCTTGCAGGAAACAAGACTATAAACTGTTTCTTATCATACTACTTGTCTGGTGATTACCTACAACAAAAATTTGTTTCGCCTTATCTATATAGGTTATAAGAGTGAAATGGTCTCTACATGCGAGAGAGGAGATTGTTTTTGAGCTTCTTCAGCATTTGAGGGGGACTGCAGCAAGGAGTTTACTTGAAGGTATAAGAAAAAGTACAAGGGAAATGATTCAGGAACAAGAAGCAGTTCGTGGTCGCCTGTTCACAATACAAGATGTCATGCAGAGTAATATTCGTGCATGGTCGCAGGTGTTATGTACTTCTTAAATCAGACTCATCACATTTTTATCATAAGAACTTGTTCTAGTTTAGTAAGTCTAAGTGAATAATATAGTCCACAGAATTCTTATTTGTGTTTTCTTTTTACTGCAACTTCAGATCATATTTTGCTAGTTGAGATGCATGAAGTTAGTAAGTTATTCTTGTCAAGAGGCAATAGAAAAAGTTTTCATGAGTTAGGCTTGTTTTTTGTTCTTTGTTTTCTTAATAGGTTGATCCTCAATTGACATGGCTGAACTGTAAGCTAATATTCAAAAAATTGGTATTAGGTTAGGGAATAGAATTCACTTTATTCATGCTTGTATGTGTTCTATTTGACACACTGAGACCACAGTGAGAAGAAATCATTGAGCTATGGGGAACTTGATTTTTACTTGTCTTTGTGTTTCCGTCATTGGTAATCCTTTCTGGTTTCGTTCTCTGAGAAGGATTTTGGAAAAAATTTCCCGGTGCTACCAGGTGCACATTCAGTTGAATTGGGTTTCTTATTCTTCTGCAATATTCATTTCAGGATAAGAGTCTCCGTGTGCAACATAATTTCGGGGTATTTGGTGGCTGTGGCCTCGTTCTTTCCATTATCGCAGGACTCTTCGGAATAAATGTGGATGGAATTCCAGGAAACGAAAAGTCACCTTATGCATTTGCACTATTTTCCGGTAGCCTCTTCCTTTTAGGAGCCGTACTCATCGGTACCTGTTTGATCTATCTTGGAGTTAAAAAACCAATATTTGAAGAGCAAGTTGAGGTTCGAAAGCTGGAGCTCCAAGAACTAGTCAGAATGTTTCAGCTAGAAGCTGAGTCCCATGCACAAGTCCGGAAATCTAATTCAGAGGACAAGACGGTTTCTCATCCCGAAGGCATATTCTCAGATGGATAAAAGTTATCTCCTAGTCAGCTGAGACTCTACATCAAGTAAGCTCTGGCAACTTGAAATTTAAGCTAACTAGTCAAACTTTTAAAAGACAGTTTTTACCCGACTTTGCTCCTTTTGCATAACTTCGGAAACGTTCATAGCAATCAACAAATAGAAGCTTCAGAAATCCTGAAATGTGGTACTGAATGAGCTCTTTGGCCAGCAAGTCTAGGTATGTTAGGAATGCAAGTAGCACAAACATTCTTCTTCTTCTCTCCCAACTTCTTGGCAGTTTAAGTTAATTTGTCTTCTCCTTTCCTAAACTCTTCTTATTTCATCTGATCAACCCTCAAATTTTCCTTCCGTGATCTCGTGCAATTCAATATGGAATGTCTTCCGGTTAATGTCTGTCCCATCCAAAAAGGGAAATAATACCCATTTCTTGCAGCTATCAGTTTCATATGCTTTGCAAATATCATTGCCATATTGTAACTATTAGCATTACTTTTTTTTGCCTTGCATGTATTGACAATTTTGTTAAATGATGATTATAAGCGTGGTATTGAATAGAATTTAGGTTTAAGATTTTTTATTTTAAATTTAAAAGTAAATTATTGGTGATAGTGTTTGGGACTCAAAGCGAAATTTTTGTATTAATTTCGACACAAAACCAATCCAAATACGTCAGAAATTTTGAGGACACCAAGTTTATTAAGCTTACTTCTTGTTTATATAAAGATCAGAGAATGAACCCAAGAAATTTTTGTGTTATGAAAATTCATGGTTTTTTTTTTCCATTTTTATTCCAACCAAACTACCCGTCAAACCACCATCATTAGAATGAAGTTGCTTCTTATTTGACGCTTAACCTATTTCTACTTTCCATAGAATCAATGAAATTATCTGTTTGACTTTCTTTGCAGGAGGCTAAAATATCGTGTATATTTCAACGCTAATGATCCTATTATTTTTTTAACACAAGTTTGCACTTTGTAGCTCAAAATCATAACTCGTTGTGAATAAACCTTAATATTCACGATAGCTTTCCTTCACCATTAGTTATGAAAACCGTAAAGACACATCCTTCAGCAAAATTCGAAGAACCTTGAAAAGCTACAAAATATCCATAATCGGAAAGCTATAAACCATATTCATATTCTTCTGAGAATCTCCAACAGCCTTCAAGTAAACCGTTTACTACAAAACATTCATTTTTCCACTTGTTAACTGGCGTTTTAAGACGAGGGGCCAACGCAACTCCCTGGTTTTGCAAATGCAGATTTTGCCACAAAGATGAGGATTTTCTTAGGCCAAATCCAACTTTCTAATTGTAAACTTGACTGCAAAAGAAGAATACAGAGAGAATTCAAGGGCAAAGGTCATATACCGACGACGATAAAAGCCCTGAGCGACCTACTTGGGCCAATGTTGTCTCTATCGTTCGCGTGTAAAAATTTCTATCAAAATCTAGAACTACCAGTACACAACTGACTGTTATCTGTTAACAAAAGTTCCGGAACCACCAACTCCAAGGCTATCATTCTTCACTGAAATTTGACTAGTAGCTCCAGTTATGTAACTTCTTTTGCTTCATTATTGCCTGGTATGCTATGTACTTCAAGAGCAAAACATTCCTGCAAATAGCCAGATTTGGTTCAGTATTAGCTGATATGGATGAACCACTTATCTCCAAGAAAGTATCAGCAGAAACATCTAATAGGGCATCACTGAAGAAAGAGGCATCCACCCGCTACACCGACATTAAACCATCAAGGCAACAAACCAACTACCTCTATCTCAATGGTGACACATTGACCACCTCAAGTAAAATTCCCAATTCTTCGTTAGCAAACCATCTAGCTGGTTTGAACAAAAAGACAAGACTGACTAGGCGATCGCATTCTGCCCCTTCGATTATAACTGATGCAAAGGAAGCCTTTCACGATTCTTTAGATCCAAGATCTGCAGGAAAATTAGTTCCTCTCGTTGCCAAGCAAGCCTTAATTGGCGTTGCAATATATTTAACAGTTGGGGTCATAGTATTCGTGCTGGAAGGTAATCATTTCAAGGTAAAGGAAACCTGGAAGCCAGTGGATGCTTTATACTTCACTGTGGTAACTTTATGTACAATTGGATACGGTGATATAGTTCCCGATACAATATTGACAAAATTCTATACTTCTGCCCTTATTTTAGTTGGCTTTGGAATTATAGACACATTGCTGAATGGACTAGTCACCTATGTTCTTGATAGGCAAGAGGCAGTATTCTTGAGTGCTTATGATGAGAAACGGTTTAACACAGTAGTCTCTACATATATGATAGATGCCGCAAAGGGTAGAATGAGAACAAGAATCAAAGTGGGTTTAGCATTGGCAGTTGTAGTTGGTTGCATAGCAATTGGAACAGTTATGGTGCATATTTTAGAAAGGCTAAGTTGGATTAATAGTTTCTATTTATCTGTAACATCTGTGACGACAGTAGGATATGGGGATTATGCCTTCTCAACACTAGGAGGCAGGATCTTTGCAATTATTTGGCTATTGATCAGCACATTGGCTGTTGCAAGGGCCTTCCTGTTTCTCACTGAGCTTAGGATTGACAAAAGGAATCGCAAGGTGGCTAAATGGGTTCTTCAAAAGAAGATGACCCCAGGAGATCTGGTTGCAGCAGATCTTGATCATGATGGATCAATCAGGTAAGTCTATCATTTTCTCAGGAACCAAGTGCATTTAGCATCACAGGAGACACACAGATATAAATCTAAGCCTTCTTGGTGCACACCAAGCAGGCTAAAAAAGAGTATAGCACATTGATCGACAAAAGTTTATGGCAAGTACAGTAAATCTTCAATTAAAAGACCATAGGTGTAGCACATGAAATGCACGAAAGAGATGAGCTCAAAACAGCTGCAGCACAAGTATATTAAACAACTTAAATTTCTTGAAATCATATGCAATTAATTACACAATATTATTCTGAAATGTGGTTGAGCTGAAACATGATTTACATAAAACAAGTTTATTCCTTTCCCCCCCCCCAAATGTATAAGTAACGAATTAGACAAAGCTACTTCAACCTTTGTCATTACCACAAAAAAATAAAATATTATTAACGCGTGCAATTGCATTCATTTGGTGCTAGTACACTAGAAACGACAAAAGACAAACATAAATACTCCCTCCATTTTAAAATATATGTCATAATTCCATTTTACACAAGAATTAATTTTTTGATAAACTTCATAGAAAAATTGGATAGATGCCTAAAATTTCTTATTTAAAAATGATTGATTAGTATTTCGAATTCAAATTCAACATTGGGAATTGGTGTTTTAAATGGTTGGTGGGAAAATTAATGGTTTTTGAAAAACAAAAAAAAATTTAAATGGCTGGTTATAGAAAAGGGTAAAGTTGAAAAAAAAAACAATAAATAAACTGTTTATATAGAAAGAAGACAAATATTTTGAAACAAACCAAAAGAGAAATTAGGGCATATATTTTGAAACATAGGAAGTAATAGAAACTCATATAGCTCATAATATGTTGTGCTACATATGGGCTAGA
Source organism: Rauvolfia tetraphylla (assembly GCA_030512225.1). Taxonomy (NCBI): domain Eukaryota; kingdom Viridiplantae; phylum Streptophyta; class Magnoliopsida; order Gentianales; family Apocynaceae; genus Rauvolfia; species Rauvolfia tetraphylla. The sequence continues at coordinate 695,960 of JAJQKT010000022.1, forward strand.
TAATGGTGCTATTGTTTCGGAGTTTAGCCGAATTAGTGAATGATCACTAGAGAAGTTGCTTATGCTTATGAAAGATATACAGTGAGCAGAAGAGAGTCTAGATGTCCAGGGTGATAATGTCACTGAATCAGAAAATTAGGTTAAACTGTAGATAAAGTGTAAATATATTGATCTTAGTGGAGAAAATCAAATTTAAAGGAAAACATTGTTAAGAAACATATAGAAACAAACCACTTAGTAGTCTTTTATATTTTTTCTTTTTTGGGGGTTTGGTTTTTTTGTCCCGTGCGGTGGGGGGAGGGATAAGTTAGGAGTACAGACTCCTGTATAGGTGGAAAAAACAATGACATATGACTACCTTATAAACTCCTAAGTGAGACTGTATCACCCAAATACAAGTAAAACTTGAATCTAATACCTTATTACTCTAGTGGACTTTTCCTTTTATTGGGTTTCTTCAACCACTAACAACAATGAATGTCTATTTGCTAACTTAGGATGGCAGATGAAACTCACTGTGTTTCAGGTAAAACAGAGCATTAGTTAATAAAATAACAGCCAAAATTCTGAACTAGTCCTGTTTATATCTGCAAATCCAGTAATTGCAATTTTAAAGCATCACAGCAATCATGTTTCCTTCTTATCAGAAGCATGGCAATCTTTACGTTTATTATTTGACTGCAGTAAATCTGAATTTATCATTTACAAGCTCAAGGAAATGGGAAAAGTAACAGAGAAAGACATTGAGCAAATAGGCAACCAATTTGATGCATTTGATAGTAGCAACTGCGGTAAACTTACAATTGCTGATATCATGGAAGGCGATTGATCCAACAAGAAATGAACTAGACCACCAAAGTTGGTGAAAGTGGCACCTCTAACATCTTTTAAGCTTGGTGAGACCTAATTTCATCAAACAGGAGCAGATTATGTCAGAGGGCATAAACCATAAGGGAAGAAGAATTTCTACGCTTCAGTTGACTTTTTCTCCATAAGCAGAAAAATATCTGGATGACACCAACTGCATGCATCAAAGTAGAGATACAGTCCTGGATTCTCAACTGGGAGCTTTTTGTATGCTGAAGGGAAATGTACATTACTCTGCTTGCAAATGGAGCAAATGTACATTAAAATACAAGTTACAAATAGGGGGGAAAAAAAGAGAGAGAGAAATTATCAGCGAAGCAAGCAAATGTAGTCCTTAGCTACACAAATGCATTCTTGTTTGCATCCATATTTCTATCTATATTATTTCTGCAACATTCCCACACAATAGAGTTCTGAAAGAACAAAAATATGACAAGCTCCATATTTTTATCTCTGTTATTTCTGTAACATTTCCACACAATAGAGTTCTGAAAGAACAAAAATATGACAAGCTAGCTAAGTTGTTCTGCTAGGAACCAATTACTTTTATATATGTGTGGGGTACATTTTGCAGATCTCATTACCATCAAGATGCATCGGAGAGACGTAAAGCAATTTGCATGCTAGATATCTGGAAGAAACTTCTTAGCCTGCAAGCTCAGAAACAATATGAGAGATAAAAGCAAGCAAAAGAAAGAAAAATGCTGCAGAAGTCTTTCCATATTTTTTCAACTGTAGAAAAATCTGTTTGCAGCCAACATATTCTACAACTCCAGCCACAGAACCCCAACAAAGGAAAATATTCTTTCTATCCCCTTTCAATTGACAGTGCCATTAAAAAAATATATAGGCCACTAAGTACTTTATGTCAAATTTAGACATATAAACGTCACGTATGTTGGGAACGATGTCATTTTGGTGTTTATGATATATTCTTTTCGGCAAATATCAAATATTTTGGGAAACTGAAATTCAGTAAGAAAGTCAACAAAAATGGGACAAAAGAAGCAGATAAAGAAGATGAAAAAGATAAGGAATGGGAAGAAGAGTGATAATCCTAATATTGTTGCTTTTATTATGACTGGAAAGAATGTCCAGAAACCTATATTTAAACTTCTGCATCAGAAGAACTCTTATACAATGTTCCAACCTCTTAAATGCTGATGTATAGCAACTCATTACGTCTCCATCCTCCATGTTGATTGTAAACAATTAATATGTGCTCCAATCTAAAGAAGTCTGCTTCCATAGTTTATTATCTTATTCTCAGAAATCCCATCTCATATTTCAGTTGAATTATGTTTCAAGCAAATGCAATGCTCTTTGGAAGAGAACAGTAACAACGCAGAGTGAATAATATACCAAAGAATTATTTTGCATCTATATCTAAAACAAAGCATCTGAAACGTTAACTTCTCAAAAAAATATATATATATGAGTAACTTGAAGCCAAAGCATCATAATATAACATTAACATGAAGGAATCAACAACTAAAACCAAATTGTAAACTTATCATTTCCCATACAATGTTATTGTTCAAGTTGAAAACTTCACAAGGGAAAAACCAATTGTTAACATTATCGTGAAGACCATGGGTAGTGCACATGAATAAATGTCAATAGATGGCCCAAAATGTAAAGGATTGGAGGATGCTCCCAGATATTCCAGCACATTCGCAAATCCATAACCAAGAAACCTTTTGCTTTTAGATAATTCAACACTCATAGAATAGATTTCTGGAGCAAAGAATATCTGAAAAAGAGACCTTGAAGCTATGTTGTTCTTAAACTGTTAAAGACATTTTAACTAGCCATCAGATACATGGAGATTTGATTCCTGAAAAATCAGAATTCTTTTTTTATTTTTTCGTTTTATAAGAGAGAAGAAAAAGAGAAGTTAGCCATCAATATAGCAATACACCATAAGCATTAAGAAATACAAGAAAGGAAAAGAAACAGTGCAACTGCTCCTGGTATGTCCATTGCTTTTGATGTCTTCTCAAGCACAAAAGGAAAATAAGAAAACTCCTAAGTAACTACCTTTATGTACTGATTTTGGAAGGTAACGTTTATCTTAACTATGATTTGACTTCATTGTTTCCTACGATCACGAGCCCTATCTTTAGGAAGGATAGCACTTCATCTTCCGCATTAGATCTCAATTATGAGCAAGTAATCATAAAAGTCCCCAGGTAATAGCAACCCAAAGGAAGAGTAGAGAAAGACCAATAAAGGGAGGCTGCTATATATATCTGTATGATCAGTAATGTACAAGTCAAACTTAACTGACTATGGAAATAATACCAAACCAAAAATGGCTCCTAAAGCAGTGAAGCAACATGAACCCAAATGGGAAAGAACATAACAATGTTACCCAAGTTTGTTACACTATCTACAAGTCGGTTTTTTCTCTTGGCTTTTACCGATAGTCTTCCAGCCGATATTTTTCACCAACGAAACATCAACTGCATTTTTGTCTGGAGTCAAGTCATCTGCTAGAGTTGCCTTCGTATGTTGAACAAAGTGCTATCTTGTTTCAACTTCTTTTTGCATCATTCTTGCAATTCTGTGAATTTGCAGATCATGAATTGTCTATCAGTCAGAACTGTAGCCCAGTTGACAAATCAAAAGTTCAATAACTGCAAATTGAAAAGTCAATCAAGGATTTGCTAGTATATTACCTTGCTCTCAAACGATGAACATCCTGAAGAATTTCCATTACTTGCTCTACCTTTGAATTTTCTAGCTGCTTCGTGTTTTCTAGTATTAGTGCTGAAAACGATAAAAACAAGTTGAGCTCATCTTCAATTTTGTTGATCTGCCAATCTATGTGTTCCAAGAAATCCTCGTAAGACGATATTTCTTTTAAACTGTGGAGGACATCAACTATGTTCGGAGCATTTCCTCCAACTGAATCCTCAAAGGTCTTTAGGCCTTCAAAATTATGCAGGTCTACTCCTTCAGAACCTAATTGTAAGTCATCCTCCTGACCAGTTTGGAGGCAATTTGAGACAATGCCATCGTTTTCAGTAGAATTTCTTGGTTGTTTCTCCTTTGGAGATACAATTCTAACGGGGGTAGGAGCAGGCTCCCTGCTGACCTCGAGTTCTAAGGCAACGTTTCCAATCAACTGGTTTTCTTTGACTGATATCACCTGAAAAAGGAGGCAAAAAAAATATTGGCTAACCAATCCTGTTAGGCCCAAGACAAAATGTATAATTTGACAATGCAAGTTGAAGGGAAAAATAAAACCATAATTTGACTATACTAGGAGATTCAGATAATTGATCATAGAAGAAGAAGTAGAAAGTGCGGCTACTGGTAGAAGTTGCCCTTTAGCATTTCATGAATAGAACTCTTTGAAGAGGCATAAATGAAGACATGAGACACAACTCATTATCAGAAATTATTGGGATATGTAGGCTTTGCAAGTTCAGGATGTTCTTTAACCAGCTTAAATCTAAGCATAAAAATACTCAAGTAACTTAAACAATACCTTGTTTAGTTTCGCTGAAAGCTCATCGAGCAATTGAATGCGATTCTTTGACTTTTCCATAGCCTGCATAACCTTCTTCTTTTGAAAAAGTAGCTCCCTTGCATCATTCTCCTTCCCAGTTCGGACACTGGCAGCAGCTTGCCGTTGAAGCTTCTCTGCAGCCTCAGACAACCGCATTAACCTCAATCTTGCACCACCAGCTGGAATAATAACCACCTTCTTGTAAGTTGCAAATTCAGTAAAAAGTGCGTCAAAGAAAAAAAATAATATGCCAAAAGGGTATGCCTATAGCAATAAAATGACAACAGAATAAACTGATTCAATATAGCTCATTCTTCAAATAATAAGAAAAAATGTCTTCATGGCCCAAAAGTAGATAAAACGCGGGACATGGCCAGCGTCTAAAATGAAGATGAAGCTAGAAGGAAATGACAGGCGCCGCCCTCTCCTCACCTATCATTCCCCCAACATACAATACCCGGCCCCCAACCCTCAAGAAACAAGGAAAAAGGAATGCAAACAACAAAAGGATACTACCTCGTAATGTTTTTGATAAACGGTGTCAGCTGCTTTTTATAACATGGCATACAAATAATTCCCCAGTATTCACATACGGCTCTATCCTCCTTGAGACTGTTAGAATAAATAACTCAGAAGCCAAAGGCAAAACTATTGTCTTTCTCTAATTCTCCAGAACCCCAATTGATGAAACCAAACAGATTTTAGATTCACGGACAATACGGCAACCTATAAATCACAAGCAGAACCGCCGCCCATGTAGCAAGGCAAGAACTTTATTCAAGAATGTTCGAAGCCCAATTAGACACATCTTCAAAGTCATTTGAAAGACGGAATACAAAAGAAAAAAGTTTCACAGAGAAACTCTTGTATTTCAAGATAGGGGATAATTGAACAAGAAACGAGAATAGCAAGAGAATTCCTCCACCTTTAACTCTTGCAGCTTCTGCTTCCTTGTGAAGCAGATCAAGTTGTTCTCTTAGCTGCTCTGTGTTGATCCCAGTTGTTGCAGAAGCAAAGCACACTGTCCTTGCTGGAATCCTCCATTGAAAGAACGTTGAGGGGCAAGTGAATATCATCCCTCTCAATCTCTTGCTATCTCTCTACACTGCGCAAACGAGATAATGATTCCAAGACTAACAGTATTTGGAAGATAGATGTTGATATTTAACGATTTATTTTAGTTGAAGTTTCAAGAATCCATGAATGCAAGTGAAATTAAAGGGTTTCTGACCTGTTTGGCCCCTCGTTTTTGTATTGAGCTTCCAACTGCCTGAATTAGACTGAACGCGCTTCGGTATTCCGTTCAACTTTTCTAAAAAAAATTTGGAAAATGTTGATATAAATGCGTTAAACTGAGAGAACGCACAGTGCGTTCAGGCTTCTGCCGACAAATAGAGCCCAGAGAAAGTTAAACCCAAAAATGAGAAAGAACAGTATCCTTCTTCATTTTCTTTATGTAAAATGACGTACTCCATTTCTTTCCGGTTCTCATGTCCTTTCTTCAAAAAAAAAAAAAAAAAAAAAAAAAAGAATCTTGGGCCAGAGATGAAAACCATTAAAATTCTGGACGGCCTTCCATACAAACGGAAAAGTCCAAACAAAGCTACGAAGTATAAATTGGGCTGGGATGCAATGCTTGGACATGGGCTTACTGCAATATCTTTGATATGAAAATCTGCTACCGCAGCGCAAAGCCGCAAACTACTTTTTTCCATTTCACTGGATAAGAAAATGCTTTTTTTTTTAAATAACAAAAAAAAAAGAAACTTAAAAGGTTCTTATTGATTATTGTGCAGAAAATGCATAATCCTAAAAAAAAGAAAAAAATTTGTAATATTCTTTGAATACCATTTTTCCCTCTTTCTTATAATCTTACAAAGGTGGTCAGAAAAAAACAATCAAATGGTGAAAATACATAGAAGGCCATTCTCCTAATTTTTTTCTTTTTGTTTTTAATATACAAATAGAGAGAAAGGGTGTAAATTGAATCTAGTGCCTATTATTTATTACCCAATAAAAATATTTCTAAGTAAGTAAATATTACTCCCTTCGCTTCAAAATATTAGATCTTTTGATCATTTTCTCTCTTTTTAAAAAGTTTAGCCTTTTATGAATTTTAAAAATTTTCTTTCTAGAATTTTTTAACATAATCTCATTTTTCTATTATATGGGTAGAATTAATTAAGGATATAGTAGAAAGAATACTTTTTCTTTTTTCTTCTTTCTTGATTTATGTAAAAATAATAAAAGGGCCTTATACTCATCAATAATATATAATTAATCTCCTATAGTTTTAGAAAATATTAAACCATTTTCATCTTCTTGTCAAAAAGAATAGAAAAGTAAAAGCATATATTTCATTAATTTCTGAAAAATAGGCAACAAATTCGCTTCAATGTTTAGTCAACTATGTAGCAGATTTCGGTTAAAAAGGTCCCTCCGATGCAGATCTTTTCAAATTTCCATTCCCTTATTTATTCACAAATTTCGCAATCTTTCTTTGCCATTGTAAGCTATAGGATGAATGATAAGTTGAAATCCCATATGAATCACGAAAGGACATTTAGGAGGAAGACTTGAACCCTTGATGTGATCTTCATCTAATCCTCATACTAAAGTCATTTCAACTTGTCCCACACCCTATAGCTACATTGCAACTTATCTTGACAACCTACCCAATCGAACTTGCTAGCACTACCCATCATTGATTCCAAACCAAGAAATAATAGGAAACCAAGAAATAATAGGAGGCGAGATTTGATATATATATATATATATAGTCTAATGTGTAAAGGAGATGGTATATTTAGTTAACGAATGAGACCAAAATTCTGATGGATGAACTGAATTTGACCATATTGTGTATTGTGTTTTTCAAAATTAAAATGATGGCATTTGAGTACGGTGATCAAAATTAGTGCTTCAAAATTTGGCATCAAACCTTTCAAGTCAAAAGTCAAGAACTATAACCAACTCCATGAGTGGAGAATTTGAAAGGAGGTATTGCTGATGGAGGTGGTCAAAATGATGTTGTAACATATATACAAGTGGATTAATAGGGAAAAGGTAAAAAGTAAAAGAATGCTGATCGCTGTTATCTCTTGAGTGGCTAATATGAGTTCGCCAATGTTTAGAAAAAAGTATTACTTATTCGATAAGCAAAGAATATCTAGAAATTTTAGTGGGAGAAAAAAAGCAAAAGAGATAAGGGATTTTTATTATTTATTTATTTATTATTATAGCAAAGAAAGTGTAAGTTGAAATTAATACATCTATCATATTACTTTTACTAATTAAGATGTGTTAATTAAATATTGGCATTAGTCAAGATTCAAATAGTATAGGTGGCACTAGCACATATTACACCTTTTCTACTATCTAATATTTTTACTAGGTCTAAAAAGTAAAAAAGTTGATTAGCATGATAAAGAGATAGTTGTTTATTGATTTATACTTATCATCTTTACTAGTTTTCTATTCAGACACATGCAAATTTAAAATCGTTTAAAGAGAGGAGTTTGAATCTTAAAATCATCGTTATATACCTATCAGTTAATAAGACAAACTTAATAAATTAAGTTTGAAAAAATATCTACCTATCATTAAAAAAATATTACTAAGATATCGCATTCAATCTTTTGTTAGTACTATTTTAAATTCAACAACCCTTTTGAATTATAGCAAAGCAGTGGATTTTGGTTCATTAGTTTGACTTAGTGATCCAACAGACTAAAGCAGTGTAATCTGTCCGGACTACTAAACCAATAAGTTGCTTTAGCTCTTAGAACAAAATTCAGTAAAATATAAAAATGTCGATTCTTTCACTCTCCAAAGAAAAATCCACTCCTCCATTGAGCAGTTGAGATCATTAACTACTTAAGGAAAAGGGGAGAACAGAACTAGAATTTGGATTAGGTGTAATGACCAATTGTAATTAAATCAAGAATAGATTAGTGGTCAGAGAATTCTTAATATTTGATTAATTACTCTAATAATCAAGCTACGGGAAATCTTTTGTGTCTAAATTCTCTTGAACTCTTAGTAGAAGAGAACATCAAGATTAAACTTTTAGTGGTAAATAAGGAGGTATTCATGTGATGGAAAAAGGAAAGTTCAACCAACTGTGATCAAACTAATTATGTAAGATTAATAAACTAAGTAAAAACAGCTTTCTTAGTCAGAGTATATATATATATATATATATATATATATATTGTCTACTAAGATTAAGAAAATAGTTTTCATTATTGGTTTTTTGCTTAAATCCTATTAATCATCGTATTCATAGTAGAATTAAACATGTGCATATATTTAGAATTCTTTCTCTAATATTTAGCGTTGTCTGAATGTGAAAAAGATTTATCAATTCTATATTTAGCAGTGCCTGCCAGAAATTTTATGTGGTTAAAAAAAGGAATGTTTATTTTATAAGACACCAATATGATTAGATAGAGTTTGAATTTGATATTTTTTATTTTGAATTTCGTAAAATTAAATTATTTATGAGAAAAAAAGTACGACTATAAGTAAAAAATTTTAATTAGGTTTCACATCGAAACACAATCCAAAATTTGCATTGGTACCATATTCTGGTTTGTACTATATAAGTAATGGTACCAACTCTATGTAGAAGAAAATGAATTACAGTACGGCGGAGAGGAAAGAGTGGCACACTTCAATCATTTTAGCAAAAGAAAAACAACAGTTCGTAATTTAGCTAATAATTCAGCTATGAATAAACTTGTTAAGGGTTTATTTGGTTAATGTTTAACACAATCAAATATACAATTAGATCTTACTTCTCTTTTCATAAAAAAATTATTTTTAAAAAATTCAAGACGAAAATTCTCTTAACTAAAGATAATTTAAATACCCCATAAAGGTGGTAAAGTTCACTGATTTAATTCTTGAATCTTCTTTTAAGTAAGCATAATTGAGAAGGGGGGGAGGGGAGCAAAAGCTTTTTCAGGTGAAATTACTCTTTTACTCTTAAGTAATCGAAAAAATTATTGACTCAATTGAACCGTTTAGCACGATCCTTTGAAGTATTCAATGCTTCGCGTCATTTTCGCATTTTAGAAGCAACAGTTTCTGGTCAAATTAGAAGGCCGTTGGCATCGGAAGAGAAAGCAGTATAAGCGCCGAAGATCTTTGCGCAATGGCGTTTTGAATTCACATAACAATGATTATACCACAGAAAGCATACAACGATCGATCTAATACTTAATATTCTATTCTTCTTGGTAGGGTTAGCTCATCTACATGCACTCAAATAGATGTGAGAGCTTCTTTTACCTAACATATATTGAATCAAATGATGGGGTCCCAAAAAAAAAAAGAAAAAGACAAAAGAAACATAGAAGCAAAGGAGATTGGTGCTCTCAAATTGAATAAAGTTCGTTTTTCTTCAAGATTTTTTTATTTATTATAAATGAAGGACAATCTTGTCAGTTACGTTCTTAAAAAATAATTATCGGTATTATAATAGCATATTTTTTCAATTTGAAGACTGAATTTTCTTAACAATATGATTCTTCTTACCTCGTAATTCAGCTAAATCAAAACAAATAAGTAAGTTTGTGAGATATGAAAAGAAAAATGGGTGAAAGATCGATCCCTTGCCTATTACCTCCCAAATAGGAGAGTGAGGGGAAGTATGATAAGTGATTATATCTCTAATTTGAACTTTCAAAACTTAGACTAAAAAATTAAAAAAGATGTATAGAAAGTAAGTTAAAGACTTTTAATTCTTTTTTTTTTCTTCTTTTTTTCCTTTCTTTTTCCCCTTCATCCCACTCATGCCAAATAAGAATAATTAAATTAAATATACTTCCCAAGGACATGCTTTCGGCAAGGGATATTGGATAAGGAGCCTCTCTCTCTTCTTAGTCAATTCCAAAAGGGAATAGGAGAAGGGAATGGCTTTTATGCTCCACAAGACCTCTCGAAACCAACTGAAATATTGCTTCGTCTCAACAAGTTTCAATCTTTCTAGTAAAGCGCTTTCAATTATGTAAACATAATTTTATAAGTTCATTTACATTTATATTATGTTTATATTATAAATTATACGTCCTAAATAAAAGTCACATCATAATGCACATATTACCTAGAGAGAAGCTACTCTTTCTAATGTTGTACGATGCCTCAAGTAAGACATTATTAGCCACTTGACTTGAAGCACAATTAGGCCATTCGGAGAAGAACTTTCACCAGAGAAGCTACTGCTTTCGAAAAGTTGAGGATTCATAGTTTTCGGCTCACTGTTTTAGGAAAACGCTCTCAGAAAACTCCAAGAAAACGGCCATGTTCAAGAGACCGGTGTCCACGGAAAAAGCAATATTGCAGAACCCTCCGGGCAAATTATTGCCCTGATGGAGAGGAAGAGAAGCAGAAAAAGTTGCCATTTTGATTTCTTTCGATACGTCCGTCTCAACATAATTCTTTTTGTGCCCTTTTGGACCTAACGAATACCTGCTCCTCTATTGACTGGGACTTCTCCAAAGATCCCAATACCCAATTCTTAGTTTGATACTTACGAGGTCAACAATGTCATGCTCTTCCATGTTCTTGCGTTGTGTTTCAACACCCATACAATGAAGAAAAAACAGACTTTATGATGCATCGAGAGGATATACTTTCAAATAATTGATTCCTTGAAATTCAATTTACTAAAGTTAAATAATTAATTATAGATATTTTTTTTCTTAAAATTAGTGTACTTATATTTTCATAAAAATCTTATATATACAAGATATTTATTTACACAAGATCTACTAATAAATTAATATCTTAACAAATGAAGCCTATCTATGTACTCTGAAGCAACGTCACCTAATTCTTGAATATACGATTTGGTCACGTTTAAAGATTTAAAAATTATCAATAGTCAATATTTTTATATGAACCTAGGTTAATTATATGGACTAATATTGAGCATCCGACGCATTATGTATACAAGAAATAATTTATAGAATTAACTTATCATATAATATTATAATAACATCGAGATATAATAATATATATTTCTTGAAATATATGTTGCTGATCCTAAACTGTTCTCGCACCATTTCTTAGAAGCACCATGTTTAAGACTTGAAGAACTCAGATGAGGAAACATCCATTCTTAAAAATTGGAAAAAGTGAACTACTCTGCCTTTCCAAGTTCACGTTTGATCTTCAAATCTACGCTACTATCTCTATACCTTTCAATTTTTTCCCCATTGCTTTTATGAACTTTCTCGATTTTAATACATTAGTTGCCATCTCCATCACCTTTTGTCTTTTCTCATCATCATGGAAGAAAGTGTACAACCTTCCCTAAATTGTCACGTTAAATTTCTGTCATCATTCATAGTGCTGGTCTGTGTGTGTGTGTGTGTGTGTGTGGTGAGGGGTCGGGAGTGGGGGTGAGGTATGAATATAACGTATCAGGTCAGGCCGTAGGGAGTTTGAGGGTAAAAGGCAGGTAAATTTTGATGCGGTACTACTTCACTGTGCTATTTTCATTTCTCAAAAAGTTACAAATGATTTTGTACTTTTTCATTTAGTAAGTGAATGGTGATGTTGCCTTTCTATTATACTATTTTCAATCTGAAATCTTCTTCCGGTTGCAGTGTATTTATTTCTTTTGAATATTTTTACTTTGTTCACCGTATGATTTTCTTAAAGTAATGTTATTCTGTTATAAAAAAAAGAAAGAAAAACATAAAGAAGTACTTATTATCCTGCTTTATTATACTTTTCCTCACTTAGGAATCTGCTAATGCCATCTGTGAATTTCACCTGGTGTTTGATTTCCATGACAAATTCTGATAAAAAATAAGAGGCAATTGGAACAAGTTATATATATAACATTTGCATATATATATATATATATATATATATACATTATCAGTGTTGTCATTTTCAATGTATTCCAAGGTTATCTGAGGTGGGAAAAGGAAGAAATTGCACCAACAATAAACATTTGGAAAAACCTTAAATTTCTTGTTAAAACATATGTTAATAGCTGTAAGAATTAATTTGTAAAGTAATTTGTCATAAAACTGCTACTGAGTTCATAAATGTCCCCGAATTCTGTTCCAAGACTTCTTAGAGAGAGAGACAAAAATTTTATCAAAATAATTCATGCAGTGATCATTAGAAGTAATTTTGAACTGCAATTGGACAATATCTCAATAATGCATCGTTTTCTAGATTTGATCTTCTCAACATATCATAAAAAATTCATCTTTTTGCACAAGCAGATTAACTAGAAATAACATAAAAGTTTGAATACATCAAAGAAGATTGTTTAACAAGCAAAGATAGATCATCTTGGATTTTCTTGAAAGAATAATCATCCATGGCCGAGTGGAGGAACGTTCAAGAAGATCCATAAAACTACAACAAGAATAATATCGATTGATCTCTGTACAAAAAACTCAAAAAACGATAAGAAAATCAATCATCAAAAACTTAGAATTCATAATCACCTCATCAGATTGAATGAAGAAACCACCTCCAATTCCCAAATCATCGTACGATATATCCGCCCATCTGCTGAAAAGAAACAATTTCGGCTTCCATCTCCTCCCATTTAATTAGTACCTCTAACCTATGTTGGAAGAGTCTAGCATAGTGGTGTTCCTCTAAAGGAAAAGACTGCCTTCCACTTTTATAGAATGATTGGAGAGTAGGTCTTTTTTGACATCAAGATCAAGATCCATTCCCAAAGTCAGAGATTTGCATTCAATGCTTTAGGTGATCCGTACCCTTTGTAGCACATTAATGATGCAGTAGACATAGATATAATATATATGTATATATATATATATATATATACCTTAAAATTAAAGCAGGATCTCTCAGGGCTCCTGTTTGTGCATGAATGGGGGAATCATGTTCTGAAACAACCCATAATCAGGCAGCTGAAGCTGCTGCTGCGGATTGAGGGTTTGATGGTAGGCGGGATTCGAGTAGTTTTTGCTTGCTGTGGGAAGCATCTGAGGAAAGAGCTCGTGAGAAAAGCCAGGAAATGATGAAACTGGAGATGGTAATAGAGAAGGTGACAGCATCGCGGCAGCATTGCCTCTTAGTGTTGCTGGACAGTGATGGTTATGCTGGCCTTCATATGTAGTGATCACGACTGATGGATCTTGAAACGATCTTTCAACACGCTTTTTCACAGTACATTTCTGACTAGTACATCTGTAATAACTCCTGAAATGGAAATCAACATGAAAAGATCATTGATCAGATCGGAGGACTAGTAATTTTCGGTAACTTTCTCAATTATGTTCGATTAGACCGCTTGATTAATATTGTCAGATCAAATATCTAAGCTACTTGGACTCTTTGCAACAGGTTTCTTGACATGTAATAAAAAGTAATTTCTGAAGGAATTCTTCGTTACTCTATTCAATTCCATTTAGCAGAAGATTCAGGTTTGAAGTTTCAAAAGTTCTTCATGTTAAACAAGCTAATTACCATGTCAGTTAGTAAAATCAGGTACTAGAAATATGAATATATTTCTTTAGAAATTAGAATACCAGAAACGAAGATCGAACTTGAGAAATTAGGCCCCTTTATAAGTTATCCAAATAGGATCCAACATAGATATGGAACCATATATTCATCCAGAAAAGAACAAACTAGCTAGTTTAATGTATACTTGTACTCCAGAGAACTGCATTAGCATTGACCAGACTTCAAGCTATATGAATTACAAAGAAGATCGATTAACAAAAATGAGAAGGTTAAGTTTGATATCTTTTGCTTCAATATTCAAGATTGCTGATGTGATATTCAAACACAAAAATATGACTATTTTGTGGAAGTAATTACACAAGCGGATTATTGAGAAATTAAGATTAACCTTGGAAAAGGGCTATTCTTCACTGCCTTCTGGCCATACTTTCTCCATCTATATCCATCTTCAAGATGATCAACCTCGCTCTTTGTCATGAAGGCGAACCGAGGTTCTCTTTGCTTCTTCTCACCTTTCTTTCTTGGTTTGCTCCTGGAATCAACCCAAAATGTTCAAACATCGGAGAAAAGCTCATTCAGCAATTATCATTTAGCTCATTTATATCCCTTTCAGAACCTGATGTTTTAAAAATATAAATATATATATATATGTACAATTGCTATAATGCCTAGATTAGGGTTTTGCAATACAAGAGAGTACTGAAAACATGCCAAAAAAATGCTAACTAGAATGACTATAGCTCTCTCGAGAAACCAAAAGGAGTTAAGTATTAATTCATAGTCAAAATTTTCAAGGAAGAAAGGACATGATTTTGTCTTTATAGATAGATCAAGCTTTCCGCTGCATCAACCCGAGTTTAGATGACTTGGAAAGGTGGAATACAAAGTCTAGCATGAAATGAACTGATTAAAAAAATCCCAGTTGGGAGAATTGTATAATGAAAACGAAGAAAAGATGCCACGAAAGAAGGTACTCTTTAATTATATTTTTAGATCAGAGTTGAAGAAGGAAAGGGAAAAAAAACAAAGAAAACCTACAGTTTCTTAGACTTCTCGTCCTCATTTTCGCACCCTTTTGTCTGCAAGTCAGTGTTGCTTTTTGAGGACTCTTCGTCAACTCCGGCCTCACTTGAAGAGGAAGACACAGAAGAAATCGCGGTTCGCGAATTCTCAGCAGTACTAGTACCCGCTGGTGCCTCTTTTAAAGAAGTATTTTGCTCAGACGAATTATGATCAGCAGCTTCAGAAATCGAATTAGAAGAGATGTCAAAAGCACCAGAAAGGGTATTGTAATCTGCTGTTCCTTGCAAACAGTCTGTGAAGCTCATGAAAGAAGGATCATATCCTGAGAAGTTCGCTGCAGCAGTGGCCGGAGATTGTTGGGTATACATCGAGGGATTTCCACCAAAGAATGGAAATGCACTGCCTCCAGTACTCCCCATGTGATCATGGTAAAAAGGGTTATAGGGATATCCATCATCATTCTCATCAGACATATGGGGAAGGTAATAGATCCAAGCAAAAGATTATTTCAAGAATAAAAATGGGATTCAGGAAAGAGATATTCTTGAACTCAAAAGAATGAGAGACAGAGAGGGAGAGAGCAGAAAGAACTCAACAAATTTGGAGACTTTACCTTTTGGTTTGGGACTTTGCTTTTATGCAATATGAACAAAGGCTTAGTTTAGGAACTTTTAGGGAAAGACCAACTATTTCCTTTTCTTGAAAATATCAGAGGACTTCTCTCTACATACTCCTTTCAGACTCATAATTGATTTTTAGAGAGAGAAAGGGAAGGGGAAGAGAGAGAGAGAGAGAGGAAAGACAACCAAACCATTGCCAAGTTAATTATTTTGTATAGTATGGTCCTGCCGCATATGAATGGTTCTTGTTAGAGGAGGATGGATTTTGCCATTTTGAAGTTATATATTAGACTAAAAGTGGAAATAATTTGGTAGAAAATAATATTTCCGTCTAGAATTATATGTTTTTTATTTATTTTAACACCGGTAGAGTAGCATTCTCTATACGTTATCCGTGCTCGGGCATATTGAAATAACTTGCAGAGCAGTATGGTAAGACTTTTGGGACATGTACTAGTTATCATATATAGCTAGTCAAAAGAAAATGCTACTTTCCCAACATGAAAATGATATATACTACATCACTTGATTTTTACATAAATAAACTCCCTCCCCTTCCGTTTCAAAATATATAAGATCTTTTAATCTTTTCTTGTAAAGATTGAATAAAAAAATAAACGATATTTTTCTTATTATATTCTTAAGTAATACTACTAATATAATATAGTGAATGAAAGAAGTATATTTATAGTATGAGTAACTTTTAAAAAATAATTTTTAAAATTTATAAAAAATTAAGTATTTTAGAAAGAAAAAAAATAGTCAAAATAACTTATATTTTAAAATAGAGGCTGTATATCACAATAACTAAAGAACTATTTGTTGTAGTAAGGAAAATTGTTTGATTCATGACGTAGTAAGGAAAATGAAAGAATTTTTAATTTTGTGTTTAAAATAATAAAATTTAATGCCTAATAAGAATTAATTTTCTAGCTTATACAAATTCTGAAGTTTTTCGATTTTACTAAGAATATAATATGTGTAAATTGTCATATATTATGAAATTAAATTAGAGGTGTAAAACATAAAGAAAAATAAGCTTTAAATCCATGATAAAATGGTAGCTTAGATGAAAAGCGAGTCTGAATCCAATTCGCATTGGTTCTCCCTTAGCTAAGAAAATTTTCCCACACCAAGTCAAAGTCTAATTGTTGACAGGTCATATACATTGATCAATAATTGTAATTTTTGAAATTATTGGGCACGTGGAAGATATTTAGGAATGTTACTATCCTACACTGTGGAGTTGGTAGCTTTCCACAAAATTGCAATGCTAGTGATAGAATTAGATATCTTAATGGAATTGGGATTTACATGTATACCAACAAAATTAAGTTTTTAAATGCGTATTTGGATAGAGTTTATTTTTAAAATTTTTTATTTTAAATTACATAAAATTATATTTTTAAGTATGTATTTAGATAGAGTTTGTGTTTGAGATTTTCTATCTTAGATTCTGTAAAATCATATTTTTAAGTATGTATTTAGATAGAGCCTGTGTTTGAAATTTTTTGTTTTATAGAATTCAAATTTTCGTATTGGGTTTCGTACACGCCCTAAATTAAGGGTTTTTATTTGGATTATATATACTCTATATAATAGTTCAAGTATAAAACAAATTGTTTAAAGGAATTAAAATTTTAATTTTTTATTAATAATAATATACTCTATTTGTTTATAATTAAATATCTATATTTTTTTAAAATATATTTACGATTGAATATATATTTTCTTAAAATAGTAATATATATTTTATCTATTCTTTTATTAATAATCTTTTTAATTTGAAAGAAGTAAGTTTTACTAATATAAATATCCCACTACTAATCTCTCTCTCTCTCTCAATCTCTTGATTCAAAATATTCAAGTTTTACTAACTCGTGAATTTTATTATTAATCTTTTTATTTAATAAGATATCATAATTATTTTTATATAATTAAACTACTTTCTTTAATTTTTTGTTAAGTCAATAATGAGATATTAAATTATGAACAGAGAAAATAATATTCAAGAGAATAATTCATAATACAAATATTATATGAATATATTCATACGTTAATCAGTATAAAGAAAACCTAATTATAAAAGCAGTATGTATAACAACAATTCTTGATAAAGAATCTATCAAATATTCTTTTATTTTTCAGTTAGAAAAAGTATTTTGATTTAAACAAATTTTAATGTTTTATTCGTTTCATTAAAAAAATTAAAACAAAAACCAAACCTGAAAATCAAAAATTAATTTCAATTTGATTCCACCCTTCCATTTTCTTTAAATATTGTATATCCCTACTTTCGTCAACAAATAGGGAGACAGTCAAATCAGTAGCTTCCACTTCAGAAGACTACTACGGTTTCGTAGGGCGAAGAGAGTCACACGTGTCCGGAAACGGGCACCGGCATTTGACCGTAGTGGCCAAGGCAATTGGCACGTGGGAGGATATACGCGCCCTCAGCACCCCCCGCCGTTTCCACTACCACCCTTGTTGCCTGTGCGGGCTTAACATCAGAACATTCAACATTTCTTCAAAACAAAAAAAAAACTGAATTATTTTTCTTTTTTAGGGGAAAAAACCACGACTTGAGGAGAGAAATTCTGCTAAGAAAGTTAGGAGTTAAATTTAATTTTTATTTTATATTTATGTATAAATATTGATGAGTCAAAAGAAGATAATTTACAATGTGATTCTTCCAATCTATTATTTATGAATCTAATAAAATTCATATGTATAAGAATAAGTCGTATCAAACAGTCTCAATTATTTTATTTTTTACTGTGAGCAATCGGTAAATTTTATTTTTGAAATATTAGATATTGTGATAAAAAATAAATTATTGAAGTATTCTTTTATCGAGATTCAATCCAAACAATGGTATTTAGAGAAAATTATATAATTTTACAAAAAATAAACCTTATGTAATTACAAATTTACTCCTTCCATTCACTTTTATTAAAAAGTTTTTTATTATTTTATATTTTTATTTATTAAAAATCAGATAATAAATTTTAAATTTAATTCACTTGTTCATTCTATAATCTATAAGAAAGAAATTAATTTTTTTTTATAAAAAGAGGAAATATAAGTACTGGTGGCGTATGAGCATCTGGACGAAAAGTATGAAATGGGTATGTGATTACAGAAGGATTAGGTGGGCTTTCCAGGAGTAACCCAAATGGATTCAACTTTTATGGGGCTCTCCTACCAGTTACAGCCCAAATACCAAAGCTGGCCATAATCAAGTGACAAGTGTTGGGCCTTGAGCTTATCTTCGACCAGCATACAATTTTGGAAGGATTTTTTCTTTTTGACGAATGAAACTATAAATTAATCTGCCTAAAAATCTATTCCGTTTATCGTAATAACAAAAAAAATCCACCATTATTAAAAAAATAAATACCTATTGAGATAACATATGTTCGTCATTTTTATTTTTTAAGAAAGGAAAAATTCTTGAATTGAGTCCTCAAAACGGTTTTGGTTTATAGAGCTGTCTTTACACTATCCAAAGATATTTCTGGTGTATTTAGTATGAGAAGTATAGATGGAGGGTCAATAAAGGTCATAATTGATTGTGACTGTATGGAAGAATCATCTGTGCAGGGACAAAAGTGGTGTATTGGGTGAGTCTACTGAGAGAAAAATGGCTTCGCCATCCTTTTACCTTGTTAAGTCCCTAAACTTTTTTTTTTCAAATTAGTCCTTAAAGTAATTTCTTAATTTTTTCAAGTTCTTAACTTTCTGAAGCTGCCAATGGTCCTCAACCTATTTCTTCAAAATCTTTTACTCCAAAATCTTTTTCAAGCTGTCAAATTGGTCCTCTCCACTAATTTGATGGATTTAATATATGCTAACTTTTAGGATGACAACTTGATGCAAAAAAGTCATTTATGACATCCCATACCCCTTGAAACCCACTCTTTCTCAATCAATCCTTAGATGCCAATTCTTTCTCTTCGTCTTCTTCTTCTTCTTCTTCTTCTTCAAATTGTGATCTATAAAAATCAAATCTAACAAATCAATAAAGAGTGTCAAGATTACCAAGTCTTCAATTTGTCATATAACTAGGAGTTCCAATACGTACACGAGTCGGGTGAAAGCTGGATGTCAATAAAACCGTGATAATGTAGGTCCTCTTACCCTCTCCACTGACCACTCCCTTCTCTTGGTCATAGACAACCTCTGAAGAACTCAGGAAAGGTAAGAAAACCCACAAACACAAAGGGTCCCCTACTTGCAGACTTTTAAGCTCCAAGAAAAAGTCCCCACTTCTTGTGCTACAGCAGCAGCAGCAGCAGCATACATTATCAGCTACACGTGATAAGTGATTAAATTCCAGTTATCCAGTTCCTCCCAATCCCCCAACACACTAGGGCCACCACCCCCTCAATTATTAGTGTCACATCTCTGAGTTCACAGGCCAATCAAGGAAACAACATTAACTTTCTGTAGCTTTGTGTTGAAGCATGATAGTGGTAGTGACATAGAACTGTCAAGTGTAGCTGCATTCAAGTTGACCAAAAGAACTGGAGATAGACGAGGAAGAAAAGATTTCAGAAAAAAAGAAGCATTTCAAGAAAATTACCGCGCGGTGAAAAGGAGTAAAAGAGATGTGGAGGGATATGATCGTTTCTTCACTTACAAAGGTTGTTGCAGAATGATGGTATATAATTTAGAAACATAGTAATACCTAAGGCAAAAGGTGAAACCAACTGGAAAGCCTCCTCACTGCCCTTGAAAGTTGAAACAGTAAGCAAGGGAAAAATCATAAAGGAGAAGAAAAGAATGATGATCATCATACATCTAATGCCGGCCCATTCATTGCCAAAAACATCTGTACAACAACTCTCTCTCTCTCTCTCTCTCTCTCTCACACATAACTCTCTTCATCATTTCACAACTACATGCCAGCTTGAGGCACAGGAAGGAGGGCCAATCCTTCTAGAATTCCAACAGGGTTATCTGGATCCAATTACTCTCTGTCAAGCAGGAATCTTTCTGAAAGCATGCTATGAAAATGTGAATTCTATAAAGGGTTAAAGAAGGCTTGAAAATCTGAAGTTGAGAGAAATAACTATCCACCCAAGTCATGTGTCTGTCAGTCCTGTCCTCGAATTGTCTCCGATGTCTTGGGCATCTGATCCTTTGCTCTCCACATCAGCAGAACCACAACTCTCCTTCATAGACTCAATTTCCATGCTCGCTGTTCGACTTTTCCGGTTCCTCCGATCCTATTCAAGAAAATAAATGGTTGAAGAATTTTCCGTCTGAAAGAAGTTCTCTATGAGCTTCAGAGCTGTGGAGATGCCCATCAACTTGCTAAATAATTCATTAATTTCAATTTAAAAGAAATAGAAATAGATCAAGCAGGTGTACGCAGCATTAAAAGAGCCACTATAGAATCATTCTTTCAGGAAACAAAAGGGACGGACATTATAGGGCCAACAATGGGAACGACCTCTATAAATGGTAGCCTACATCATGTTTAGTTTGCAGGATTTATTCAGACTACGAGAAAGGACAAGATCATGAGGATCAAAGAAGCTTATAAGCAAAACCTAACGGGAGAAAAAGTTAGCTAGGTTTCACTATTTGCAAATGCCTTCCAGTACCTTCTGAAGATGCAAAAGAAAATAAAAAATTTTGTTAACAGAAGCCCAAAGAATTATTGTAGCAGAGCTATCTCTTCTTGCCCCAAAGCAATAAGATCAGAAGTCAGCATCTCCTAATAACCATTACACAAGAAAATTTGATTCTTATCTTCATACTAGAAAAATCAATGGGTGATTCTTATTTTACCTCAAATAATATATTCAAGAAAAACTCCAAGAAGTTTGAAAGAGAAAAACACAGACATCCACAATAAACGATGTACTTTGTGGTGAGCAGAAAAGCACCTCACGATAAGGAAATTCATCTGCTTCTAACATTCGAACAGCTTGACTCATTCTTGGTCGCTTCTCAGAGTCAGGATCAACACATCTGAGAGCCACCAAAAGTGCACGTTTTAAAGCACGAGTGGTGGGCTTGACTTCAAGGTTAGGATCCACAACTTCCTCTGCTTTTCTATTTCCTACCATCATTTTCAGCCATTCAACAAGATTCACCTGCATAGACACGAGAATAGACAGGAAGCTATATGATTATATCCTTTAAGACACCAGTCGGAGGCAAATGGGTAAAGGTACAACAAAGAATCAAAGGAAACTCTACCAAAACAAGTTGCATATAGTTTAAGAATTTGTTACCTCATTAGCAGGACGGCCATAATCAACTGGATCTCGTCCAGTGACTGCTTCCAGGAGTAGAACACCAAAACTGTATATGTCACTCTTTTCATTCAACAAACCAGTGTTTGCATATTCAGGGGCCACATAACTGCAGCTCATAAAAGATCAAGGTTTTGAGCACAGGCATTGGTGATACGGTTTCAATAGGACCATTTAGTAAAATAGAGCAGATTAACAAACAAAGAACAAATGAATTGAATAAGTGTGCATACCCAAATGTTCCCATCACTCTAGTAGTTATGTGGCTTTCTCCTGAACCCAAGAGCTTCGCTAGCCCAAAATCAGAAACTTTGGCATTGAATTCATCATCAATCAAAATATTACTAGATTTTATGTCTCGATGAACAACTTTAGGTTCAATAGCTTCATGCAAGTATGCAAGCCTGAAATACAATGATATAGAATTTGTTAATTCCCGTGCTCATAGAAATAATGAGGAAGCATCAATTCAACTGCTACCATAGAGGCAAACAAAACCATTTCTTTTCATGTGAATTAGGAAAAAACAAAACATTTCGTTTAATATTTAATAATTGGCTGTGGCGCCAAAGTAATCACCTTTCAGAAATGACTACTGGGGAGAAAACATTTCAACATTGCTGAAAAAAGAAATTTTATAGAAGCAAAAGGGAAATGCAAAGTACGACTCAGCAGTTGTAATAAATGATCAGACGTACGCTTTTGCAGTACCAAGAAGGACCTTCATACGGGCTTCCCACGTAAGGGTACCTTGTTGTTTCATAGCCCCATGAAGCCACTGCTCCAAGTTGCCATTGTTAACATATTCGTATACCAGCATCCTTCAGGAAGAAAATAGAAGATAAATGACCTCAGCTCCAGGATAATGAGTGTTAATCAAAGCCATGATAAAATAATTAACTGAACATTTCTGTCCAATTTTCATTTTGTTTCTTTTTTCTTCATTCTATTGCTAGAGAGCTGATAAAACTTGAAGCCAAGGGCAATGCCTTGGCAAGGCTGCTGATAGAGCTAGGCTAGACCTTGGCTTGAGTCATGAATCTCAAACTATTTGAGAAGAAATAGCACACAGAAACTAGTAAAATAAATGCAGAAATAGCTTAAAACAATTTGAAATCATCCACTGCTAGGTAACGCTGGGGAACCTTACCTGTGAATTCCTTCTATACAATAGCCCAAAAGTCGCACAAGATTCTTGTGCCGAACATGCCCAATGGCCTCTACTTCAACCCTGAATTCTTTTTCGGCTTGCCCACTACACAGAAGTCATTACTTAACCATGAATAAATTGAAACTCCCAAACTGAACAAAGGTACTAATAGGCTTTCCAAATAAGAGGAACTAATTAAATCAGACTCACAGATTATTAAGAAGCTTCTTTACAGCAACCTCTGTTCCATTGACCAATCTGCCCCTGTAGACCACTCCATATCCACCCTCCCCAATCACATTCTCCGAGGAGAAGCGGTTTGTGGCAATATCAAGATCTCTAAGGGTAAACCAATGGCCCCAACCAAGATGTGAGATCTCTGGCAAGCCAATCAAAGGAGATGCCATTGCAATTCCATATGACATTGAGGAATGTTTCCTGACATTTCCAGAACTTCCTTCCTCCCCTGATTGAGAACTACAACCCCTCTCGTGATGATACACCGAGCTACATTGGCTGATGTTATCAGCATCACTTGATTTGCTCCTCCCAAGATGAACGAGCATCTTCTCTGAGTTCTTATCACTTGATTTATCATGAACCGTCAGGTATACAGTTTCCGGGTGATCACGGTAATTTTGATCCCCTACTCTATCAACCCTGATGTCTTTTGATACATTAGGTATTTGACAAAGAGAGTATTTGTCAAGGGTTCTTCTAGATTTCCTCCGGAACATTACCCATATTGATAAGATACAGAGAATCAAAATTATAAAAGCACCAACACATATACCAATTACAACCCATAGTTTTAGACCCAAAAACGATGTCTTCCTCCTTAATTCAGCATTCAAATTCTCGGATGACATCTCTGGTGAACTTATCAGGAGTATGCCAAAACAATCCTCGTTACTCAGGTTTCAAACAGAAAGTTACAACATGCCGCCCCCTGGATCCCATAAAACACGTCAGATAGTGCTAAAAGCATCCAACTAGAAAGTGTATATGAAAATCTCATCAAAGTATGAAAACCTCATCAAACTTTCATTTTTCATTTTCGGTGGGGGGGGGGGGGGGGGGTTGGGGGTGGAAATGGAAGCAATGCTACCAAAACCAGCCAAGTGTCACCTTGTTCAAGATACATACTGAGAACCAGACTCCGCAAGAGAAACATTGCTATCCATTAGAGGTAAGCTTTTAGCCAACCAAGCAAAAATGCAGCCATTGATGAACAAACTAAACAAGGGCACAATAGGCACCAAAACAACGAACAATGTATGTTTCGCAGAAAAATTGAAGAAAAACGATGGCAGAGAACGAAAACGCTATCCATAGTCCAAGCTATAAACAAATCATCATGTAAAACCCATCTCCAGTACAGCCATACAACGGCAAAATCACGAGAAATTTCCACATTCTTAGCAAAATAAAAGTTAAAAAGACAGTAATTTACAGTAATTAAATAAAAAATCTAATCTACAAAGAAATGCGAGCAAAATCAAGCGAAGCATCACTTACGATCCAAGCGAAAGAAAAGATTAAAATAGATTTAAATGCAATACAAGTAGTAATCCAAAACACAAAGCACTCACCTTTAGCGCGATCTAAGCTAACCCCCTTGATCTTCTTCCTGAAGAGCCCAAAGAAGCAAAGAAAGAACCTCTTTTTGTACCAATAGAGATCCAATAAGCATAGACAAGCCAATGCAGAGTTGAAAAAAAGAAAACAGCCACCCAAGCACAAATGGCTAGGAACAAAGTTATCTGCTGAAGAGAAGAGGAGTAGTTTACAAGTACAAAGGAGTGGCCTTAAGTGGGCCAAAGAGAATTAAGAAAACAATAGTATAAAGAAATTCTCTCAAACAAGGCCAGACAAAAATCTAATCTTTCTATGAGAAAAAAGAAAAGCAAATGAGGATGGAGAGAGAAATAGCATGTAGTCTTTTTCTCTTTTTCTGATTTAGTTTAATGGTGGGGGGTGTGGATTTGACAGGGGGGGTGTCATAAAAGCAAGAGGCGGGTGAAGGGGTTGGTGGGGTTGTGTGAATGTGAAGAAGCTGGAAAGAAAGCTTGGGTTGCAATGGAGGATACCACAGAAGAGAGAGAGAGACAGAAGTAAAGGAAAAGCAAAATTAAGAGGCGAAGAAAGAGAGACTGCATTTATAACAGAGTGATGAAAGAAATGAAAAAAGGTGAAAACCCCAACAGAAGGAAAAGGAAATGGAAAAGGAAAAGGAAAAGGAAAAGACAAATGAATAGCAATATGTATGTGTTTATTGTGTGTGGCGTGGGTGCGAGAGAGATGCAGTCAACATAACAGGGGGAAGTCCAATCTTTAGCTCCCTGCAATTGATTTTTTTGTTTTTTTTTTCTATGTTTGAATTTACTCAATTGTCCTCGCTCTATTTTCGTTTTCCGATTCTATTTGTAACATATCATTATTTCCCTTAAAAAAAACAAAATTAACCTATCATTATAATGTCCAAAAAGATTGCAACTCAACTGGAAAAAAACTGATTACTTTTTAAAATTTTTGCAAAATATACTTTTAAATTTTATTTTGAGAAAAAAATTCAGAACCTAAAATTTAAAAAATAAAAATATTTGGAGTTACAATCCAAATACACCTATAAATGTAGCTTTTCAATAATACATGAGAGGAAAGTAATTCCTTGGAGGATTATCTATTTATTACATTAGTTAAAATGACTTGATTTACGAATAATATAGAATTATTGGTATATATCATAATTGTTATAATAATAAAATAAAGTGTTTCAAATAACGACTAATTAATAAAGAAAGTCCCGTTCAAGAAATTGGAGTCTTGGACTTAGATAGCTGCCGAACATTTTAAACCCCAATTAATCTAGTGAAGAAACATCATAAATAATCATGAGGTTAAATCCCTATCAGATGCACGATTTTATTAATTTTTTATTTTCTATATAAGTATTGTAACTAGTAAACTATTCTTTATTCATTGATTATGTAATCTCTATTAATAGTGTAGCGCTTATTGTATTCTTTAAAAAAAATACTCGGTTGAATCACTTTCTTTTCTTTCTACTTTGAGGACTGAAAAAACCATTTATTGAACTTAGTGTATTTTTGCAGCTATAAATCAACTATTTAATCAATAAATTACTAGTACATTCCGCGTAAAATATAGTTCTTGACTTTCATACTAATGTTACTACTAGAAGAAGAACAAAGAAAATTCCCATGGAAAGAGAATTTTGGTCAAATTTTTTCTGTGCAATGAAATCTTCGAGATCTAAAGTTTGTCAACATGGTGAACAGAACCACCAAAATTTGACCTTTTAAGTTGAAGACAGCCAACGCAAGATGGAAACAGCACTGTTCACGGAGCAATCTGTGGTAGAATTCGCTCAAGAGATTCACAATTGGTGTGATGCGTATAAGAAGCCTAAAGTAAGAATTCGATGCGTGAAAAACAGTCATTTTAGTTTAAAAAATTAAATATTTAACATATTATAATTTTTTTAAAAAATTATTTGTCGTTATAATTTTTAAAAATTTTTTGTTCAACCAACAAAATTTAAAATATTAGACATTTATAACATAACGATGCATGTTAGTTAAATTTTATTAGTTGAATAAAAAAAATTTAAAAATTATAATAGTAAAAAAAACTTTTAAAATTATGCACAAAATTTTTAAAATTAAATTGACTATTTTATCATTTGACATGATATGATTTCATCCACTCATTATTTTTCAATTCAATATCTTATACTAAGGAAACATTTTACCAAAAACAAAAACTGAGAAATATATGTATTATTTAAATAAAATGTAAATTGTGCAATAAATTAGTGCTTATAAATAGTGTGCCAATAGATATATCTGAAAATAGACAGACACGATTTCAAACATAAAATGTGAGAAAACCGTTAGGGAAGCACTAGTTTTATTTTTGTCTCCACGGAATAGACTATGACTTTTGACTTAGGTTAACGAATTAGATTTTGTCACAACGGCTCGCTAAGGCTAAACTGGTCATTTCGTAACTATTAAGCTCTCTCTCCTGTCTCTCTGTCCCTCTGTCTCTCGGTCCGCTACGTAATGTGTAGTGAGAGAGAAGGAATTAGAATATAGCAAAAATGACGTGCTTTTCTTCATAGTCATAATGGCAACAGGAAGCCATAAAGCCTCTCCTGTTAGTGGAACAAAGTCTTTGATTGGAAGCAAATACTTTTTGATTAATTATATTATGAAGTATATGTCTCTCTCAATCAAATCTCTTAAATCGTTTTATGAGTAAATGCGGTTCGTTATATACACTAATCATCTAATCAAATGGCCCCACTTGTTTAATCACTTCTCTCGAATGCTGACTTGGAACCTTTATTATTATAAATATTTATTTAAATAGAATTTTAATTTTAATTTTTTTATTTTTAATTTTATAAAAATAAATTATTTGTGAGTGAGAAAGTGAAATTTAAAATTAAAAAATTATATTATATCATGATATATTTAGATTGAATTTCGTCTGAAACTTAATGAATTACGTCTCACATTTTCTCTTATAAAAAAAAGTATTCTTACAAAATTAAAAATTAAAAATTTTCAACTCAAATGTAATTCAAATACAAATTCAATAACTTTGAACGCATTTGGATTGCCTTTTCAATCTAAAATATCTCATTTTTTCTTACTTTTTCACTTTAAATTACACTTCCTTTTTTATAAATAATTTATTTTTACAATTTTCATCTAATTCAACAAAAAAAAAAACTCGTTGCAACTACGTCATAATTGAACTTTCCAAGGCTTTAGAAGGTTTATGGCGAATTTGGATGAGGTCTTATTTTAATTAAAGAAAATTTTCTATTTTGGTCTATATTTTCTCTGGTAAATAAATTATTTTCATAAATTTAAGATAAAAACTTCACATAGGAATACTATTCAATCCCAGCTTGTTGATAATTTTACAACATTACAAACCCATATAAGAAGAATGTGAGTCCGAACTCCATTTAAAAGAAAATTAAATATTGGCAATATTTTGTTTATTATATAAAATAGAAAAATTGGCTCTGAGTGCTACTAAATAATACACTTACTGCTTGTCTTGTCACTAAATTTTTTTTATTCTTTCATGCCATTTAACTATTTTCAGATAGTTAATTTTGCCACTCAACCACTACAACCGGCAGAATCTGGCAGAAAATAGCACGCTACACTCACATGCTGAGAATTTAATTTTTTTTTTAAAAAAAATCAATGGCGTAATGATCAATAATTTGCTATGAATGCCACTGAAGAATGTACTTACAATTTATTTTGTCATTAAACTTTTTTTTTTATCATTTCATGCCATTCAACTATTTTCGAGTGGCTAATTATGTCATTAAAGAATTTAATTTTTTTTAAAAAATAATAAAATATATAATGGTCAATATAATTCTCATTCCATCAATTTTTCACTTACCTGAACTAAATCTATTTTTATCTGTTTGAGAACCCAGTTTAAAACCTAACAAATTAACTTCATCAAATAGTCACAATGGTTCTTCTTTCGGTGCCATTTGTTGTAATTCTTTACTCACTGTATAAGCTAAATTGTTGATTTAAATCTTATTTACCTCGACAAAATGGCTGATACAAGAAGATCACTAGCAAGATCTGTATCTACCAAAAATTTTTTTGGCCCGTTGGCTTTCATTGCCAAGGTTGGTGTCCATCTTAGTTTCTTGTGTTTGATCACCAACAAGATCTGTATCCATAAAAAAAAAAATTTTGGCCGGTTGGCATTTATTGTCAAGGTTGGTGTCAGTCTTAGTTTATTGCATCAATTTCAGTTTCTGTCGAGGTAAATTAGGTCCAAATCAACAATCTAACTTTTGTAGCAAGTAAATAATTATAACAAATGACACCGGAAGAAGAACCATTGTGGTTGTTTGATGAAGTTAATTTGTTAGGTTTTAAATTGGGTTCTCAAACGGATAAAAATGAATTTAGTTTGGGTAAGTGAGAAATTTGATGGAAGGAGAATTGTATTGACCATTATGCCCTTTATTATTTTTTTAAAAAAATCAAATTCTTCAATGGCATAATTAGTAACCCAAAAATAGTTGAATGGCATGAAATGATAAAAAAAAGTTTAATGACAAAATAAATAGTAAGTGCATTCTTTAGTGGCACTCATAACCAATTATTGATCATTATGCCCTTGATTTTTTTAAAAAAATTTAAATTCTCAATACGTGAGTGGAGCATGCTATTTTCTGCCAGATTCCTACGTTTGTGGTAGCTAAATGACAGAATTAGCTATCCAAAAATAGTTAAATAGCATGAAAGAATAAAAAAAATTGAGTGATAAGATAAACAGTAAGTCCATTTTCATTAGCATTCAAAGTCAATTTCTATATAAAATATTAGTAGTTCGTAAAAACTAAAAACAAAGGAAAAAATGTCTGAGAATCATTTTCGAGTAGATTGTACACTAGTGGTAGCGGATCGAGTCTAATATTGACTTCGAATGAGTAAATGATAGCCGTTGATTATGGAATCTGGATGATGATATTATATGTTCTTGTTCCAGACTAACAAAACCTTGCACGTGCACCACATGTCAGGCACGTGGAGGGGCTCTTTTTCTCTTCTCATAGCTTCTCTTGTGAGCTCTGCTTTCGCTGTATACCCACATGACTTTTCTCTTTCTTGCTTTACCTTTAGGGATAAATAAATTTATAATAACTATGCTTTTTGAGGAAATTTCACTGTTAATTCAATTATTTTTACCAATTATATCCAGCTCAGATCCATCCAATTGCAGTAATATTGTTTTAAATCAAAAATTTTTACCATAAAATTCAAATTTGAGCTCGAAGAATAGAGGAGGATTTCGAAATAAAACTCTAATTAAGGGTGTGACTGGAATATATTTGATTTTGAGATTTTTTTTTAGTTTTATAAAAAATAATTTTTTTTATGAGAATAAATATGTGTTATACTTAAAATTTTAAATTTAATTTTAAAATAAAATCTTATCTAATTTCACCCTAAATGTAGTATTTGACATTTGCGTGC